>CM023448.1:81295506-81929306 GCA_013339765.2 Haemaphysalis longicornis | reverse complement strand
ATGCCGTCACCCTGTGTCCGACTTCGTGGCAGACGTCGCAGCACGGGCATTCGGCTCCAAAAAGGGTTTCGTATACTATGGGACTTTGCCGCCAGTGAATGTGATGACGACCAGGTTAGATTGACCCAATCTTCTGCATGCGAAGACTTCATGCTTGGATTGATCTATATTTTGCAAGCGTTCAGCCTCGGAGAAACGCAGCGGCACAGCTCGGATGAGCCCTTTTACCGAATCATGAGGAGCGAGGCCGTAGACTTGTACGGGGTGGCTTACGTTGCCCACCGTAATTAGTTTCACTCAGCTCAGAGCCTTCGCTGCGTTCTCGATTGGAGAGCTAATTGTTGTAGTGTTCTGTGTGGCGTCTGTGGGCCTGCTCTTTACGGCATGCCAAGGAATGAGGTACACTGCGGTTGCGTGAAAAAACTGTTTACTTACATCCTCCAACGCGCTGTCGCCCGTCCGGGCATACACACGCACACCACCCAAAACCCCCAGCGTACCGAGTCCGAGTCTCGCGCGCCCCGCGCTTCTCTCACTCCACCGCCCGCTCCCACACGTCCACTAGCGCCATCTCTCCGGCGCCGGCGTCTCCAAGTCTTGCGGCCCGGTGGCTGCACGGTAGGCGAGGAGGGCGACTGAAGGGAGCTCGCGGCGAGGGGCTCCGAGCAACACCCTCTAGGTGCCAAGGCGCTTCCCTCATCTCTCCCCCCCTCAAACACGGGGTACGGGTCCATCCATGAAGATTGCCCTCGGGCCCAAGTGCACGTAGCCGCCCCGTGCGGCTGTGGGTGGGCTGGCACCAGCCAAAGTGTGGCAGCATGCCGCTCTGACGCCATCGCCACCACGTAGGCATCCGCAGGAGCACCTTCTTGGCGGCCCGGCGCAGGATTCTCCGGAGGCAGCCAGGTTTCTCTCGATCGTCGGCTCGCGCCCGTTCCCGGATCTCCGCTGGTCGGCGCCGGAACCGGAGACGCATGATGACTCGGGGCAAATCCGGTTGACGGGGGCTCGTAGAGGCTCGAAGCCCCAGAGCGAGCTGTAGGCTCTGCGCCCACCGGCGCCTCCACGCCAGGGTTACAGCTCCGCGATGAGCTCAGCAGGCCTCCATCCCACGAACAGGGCTCCGCCGTTGACCAGGAGGCGAACCGCAGCCGCCTCGCATCTCCGAAAGGCGGCAGGACCCCCGGACCGTGGCAACAGCTCCCGGGTCGAACCAGGAAGGCCCTCTGCTCGGTAGGCCCGGGCCGGACTCGCAACGCCTGAGGCACGAACTTTTCGCCCCACACCACCGCACAGGTGGCGCGATGAAACTTGAAGTGGTGACTGTGTTGCGTTGCGTGTTGCTCCGTGGTAGAACCACGTGAGGCCCGGACCTGTGGGGGGTAGACACTACCGGCACCCTCAGGTCGTAACGATGGTGCGAAACCCTATCGCCGGCCGTTCTGTCATTAGAAAGCGGGACTTCCCACCTTCTGGTTCCGCTACCACCTGTTCGCCATCGGCCAGTGCGAACGTGATAGGCCTTGAGATCGCTCACGTGCACAGGACCTACCAGCTCGTCGCTTTCAAGCGACTGCATCTCATACGTGAGCAGAGTTGTCTGCGCCGTAATTCGGTATGGCCCTCGCCATTTGTGTGCGAGCGCTGCAGTGAAACCGCGCGCAGCATTGCTGAGTGGGTGCGTTCTCCTTAGCACTAGGTCACCGATGTTGTACACAAGGTGACGACGGCCTTTGTTATAGTGCTACGGCTTTGCTTCCATGCGCGCTACGTCGAGATTCTCCTCGAGCCGTGCGTTGCGCTGCCAAAAGGCGTTCCCGGAGCCTAGCCGAGTAGTGCGACAGAGAAGGGGCGTTACCCGCCGCCGCGTACAGCAGTGCATTTACATTGTAAAAGCGATCTCTCTACGAAGTTTAGGTAACCTGGTGTCAAACCCGTTGACCTATTTAGCGGTAGTCCTAGTCGCGAAAGCCAGCTCAGGCAAACACGCGTCCCAGCCCTTATGCTCCTTGGTTGTCGGCAACCAGCATGCACTTCAGGTTCCTGTTCACCCTCTCAGTGATGTTGCTCTGAGCATGATAAGGACTCGTTTTCCTGTGCCGAATCTGCAGCGCTCGACAACAGTCTGAAAAGACTTTGCTAGTGAAATACGAAGCATTGTCAGTGATCAGGTCGGAGGGGAAGCCGAAACGAGTGAATGTCTCCAACAGCTTCTCTACGATCCGCTCCGACGCTAGCTTTCTAAGGGGAAAACAACTCCACCCACTTAGAAAAGTGGTCCGTTATAACCAGAATGGAACTGGTTTCCTCGCGCGGATCTTGGGGATTGGTCCCATTACGTCACACGCTACAATCTGCCACGGGTAGCTGCTTTCCACCGGCTTCATGAAACCCACAGGTTTCCCAGCGCACGGCTTCGCTACCTGACAAAGAGGGCAAGCGCGGGAATAGCTCATTACGTCTCTCCTGATGCCTGGCCAGGTCGCGACACGGCATAACTTGTCGTAACTGCCGCTGCCATGTCCTGCCAGCGCTGAGTCATGAAAGTACCCGCATGAAAACCGTTCCATTCCGCAACTTCCTTGGGACCACGACTCGAAAGGGGGATGAAAACCGCCCTCTTCGTCGTCCAGTTGGGGAATGTAGCGAAGTAATAAGCCATCGTCGCCCAGCAGATACGCGTCAAACCCCTCAGCGTTACCGGTGCAAGCTACGCCGCTCGCTTGCCTTTTCAGCACCCGCTGGCACAGACCATCTGCTTTCTGGGCCTCAATGAGCTCTTCCTTACTCACTACCTCCCCCCACGACAGATTCCTTTCTGCCTCCATTCTCGGGGGGCGAGAAATCACCGCTGCGAGATGCCGCTTCTCTTTCTCTTTGCGGCCGGCCTAGACTCCTCCGTCCGGCCCTTTCCTCCCCTCTCGGGGCGGCGCGCACCGCCGATGAAACCGCTCAACTCAGCGCGCGCTCTTCCGCCACCCCCTTCCGATAAGGGGAGCAAACTTTCCGCGAACATTCGGCGCTGATCATCGGATCCTGAAAAAGATGCGACGACCGCTTCTACATCAGTGCTCATCTTTCCTGACGCCTCTCCCAGCGCCGCCGTACTGTCCCGCAACACTCCACGGCTGTGCGGCGAAGCCCCTGCGTGCTCCTTCGAAAACAGGCGCAACCATGTCGGTGGCAAGTTGCGACAAGCCGCGTCAGACGCTTCGCTCTCAGCCCATCAAAACTTCGGCGGCTGGCGGCGTGGCTCGTCTCCACGCTCTTCAAGGATACAGAGAGTCAGTATATTATCTCTATGATACAGAGGCCCCGTCGATCGCAACGGATTCCTCCTCTCTCCCCTCTCTCGGACTCAACGTGCCCGAGGCTATGTACGGCTTACGAACTCTGGAAAGAGTGTTGTGCGTGTTCCAGCCTGTTGCGTTTGACCGTTATCGCTTTTGGGTTAAATAGAGCTGCCCAAGCGTTGTAAACCATTCCTGTTAGAGCAGCGAATCGATGTTGTCGCTCTGCTCGAGTCCTGTATTGTAACCTCGCCCATCGGGGCATTGTTCTTTGGCTTCGGCTCACCTCTCGCTATGAAGTAAACAGTTACGTTAGCCTACGGCTTCTGGACTTCTTCGCGGCTGCAGTTGGCCTTCCCGGTTGCAACAACTGGTTGGCAGTGGTCGGATGGCAACTTCGTAACACCTGAAGCCAGCGGTGCGAGACCCAACACCACGGACGTCAAGGCGGCTTCGGACTGCGCAGAATTCACGGCGGTCAAGGGTGAGTGCGGGACTTGTCTTCACTGAGTTTTACCAGGCTTCTGAGGATAGCTGGTAGGGCGTGTGTTTTTTGCCGCGTGGGTTATTCGCGCAAAACATTTTGGAGCAGTGGGGAAAGCAGTACTCTAGACCGGCCATGAATTTGAAAGCGTTGAAAAAACCGCAGTTGTTGGAGCTTGCAAAAGAGTTGCGCTTGGATGTTACGGACGCGCTGAGAAAGCCAGAGCTGATACAGGCTATACTCGCTGTCGGGGCTGACGATGAGGAGCTGTCGGAATGCATTGAGCTGATCAATGGCAGGGAGACCGCGAAACGTCAGGCCGCCGAGGCAGAGGCTAAACGTCAGGCCGCCGAGGAAGAGGCTGAGGCTGAGCGCCAGCGTGAGGAGTTCGAGAGGCAGATGCGGTGGTACGCCCTCGATATCGAGCGAATCCGAAGGGAAAGAAAGAGGCTCGAAAGAGAGAGACTCCAATGGGAGAACAAGCACCTAGAGCATGAAATTCAACTCGATCAGGATGTAGTAATGCCCGAGTTAGAATTGTTGCTCGAAAAAGACCTCGTTGTCGAGGAAAGCACCGTGCCAGCGCTGCCAGTAACAGACGCTCGGGAGCGCGAGTCGGAAGCGACCGTTGCTGCTGAGAGAGATAACGACGGCGCATTAGCAGCATTAGCAGCATTAGCTCAGACTGTCGGCAGAGGCGGCAGAGGGCAGTGCGTGTCCACTGAGTGCGATAATGTGTCGGCGTTTGTTTTGGAGATCTCGGCGGAGTGTTCGCAGTCCGGACGGTTCAAATTCGCGGGAGGCCTTGGGAACGGCTAACGGTCTGAACATGAACATTTCGCGAGATAGCGACGTTTCGCAGGAATGCGTAAACGATGAGGTTACCGAAAGGCCGCACGAGTCCGCTGAAACGGAGGTTGTTCCTTCGGACGGTAGTGCGGAAACGAGCGATGTGGTGGCAAAGCCTGCAGCCGAGGCAGCGAACGGTTTGCACGGTTCAGTTGGGAGTCGTGACGATCTCGCCACTGAGCAAGCCGATTCCGTCCTGCCACCAGCTCAGGTAACTGACCTCGAGCAACGGCCAGCCGAGCTCGTAGAGATTCAGGTGTCTGGGGCGGCTGAGCCGTGTTTTGAGACAGGGCAGCTTGGAGCTACTGTAGCCTTGACAGCAGCAAAACAGAACGAAAACACCCTTCGGTGTTCGCTTGCTGAGGGTGTTGTGAAAAAGGCGATGGACGCCGAGATAGGGTCCGTTGGATGCTACGAGGTGTCTAATGAGCACGTCGTGCCCTTGTCACTCCCAGCTGATGCTTCCCGACGATAGGCCAATACGGGGCTAAGCTAGTTGAGATTTCGGTGGCGCCTGTGGCTGAGCCGAAGTCGGGAACCGACCAGCCTAGAAGGAGAGACGTAAACCGCGTTCCGGCGTTTGCCTGCCGAACGCGTTCGTAAAAAGGCGAGCAACGAGGAGATAGCAAAAACTTCCGCGGGTACTTGCGGCGCGTGTTTCAATGCGGGCACGCCGAGGGGCAAAGCCGTGAGCTCGCATCGCGCCGAGGGAACGCCGCCTCCTAGAAGGAGTGCGCGCCTCTCGTTTGAACGTTGGAAAATCTCGTTCGCTCCTCCGCGCGCGCGACCTTTGTCGAACAAGACGACCGGTGTCCTTTCACGCGGTCGGTCAGAGAACGGGCGCACCTAAAGTGCGATACAAGAAAGGGAAAACTCGGAGCAATGATGAGAGCTCGAATCGCAGCTCTCAGCGCGAGAAGTGGCCTGTAGACGCCTGACTTTCTCAATTTCATTTTTTTTCCTGGAGCAGGTTTCGCCCTTTACGATTACGTTTCTTTTTGTGTGGGACATTTCCAATCAAGCGAAATGTCACCTTTCAGGTTTGTCACTTGTCTAAAGTACTGCTGGGCAAAAATATAACTAGAGTAGTTAGTTATTAGCGTATTTTATCGCAACTAAAAGCCTGGTAGATCTTCAGTGTTGATTTGTCTTCACACTTGCCGGCGATGCGGTTGTGTCTTCCTGTGTTGTTCTGTTACTTGCCTGACCAAGCCAGAGACGTTATTGGGGAGCCACTACTCGTCCAGTGACCCGCCCGGTGAAGCTCCAGCACGGTGTCGTACAGACAAGGCCTGGAGTCGAGCGTCTTCCGAGCACTTCACTTCGACAGCATCCCTCCGGACAACGGTTGAAGACCCTTGTCCATCGGGATCTCGGACCCCCGGCGAAGAAGCTGTTACGAATCGGCCAGCGCCGCCGTACTGTCCCGCATCACTCCTCGGCTGTGCGGCGAAGCCCCTGCGTGCTCCTTCGAAAACAGGCGCAACCATGTCGGTGGCAAGTTGCGACAAGCCGCGTCAGACGCTTCGCTTCTCAGCCCATCAAAACTTCGGCGGCTGGCCGGCGTGGCTCGTCTCCACGCTCTTCAAGGACACAGAGGCCCCGTCGATCGCAACGGAGTCCTCCTCTCTCCCCTCTCTCGGACTCAACGTGCCTGAGGCTATGAACGGCTTACGAACTCTGGAAAGAGTGTTTGTGCGTGTTCCAGCCTGTTGCGTTTGACCGTTATCGCTTTTGAGTATAAATAGAGCTGCCCAAGCGTTGTAAACCATTCCTGTTAGAGCAGCGAATCGATGTTGTCGTTCTGCTCGAGTCCTGTATTATTGTAACCTCGCCCGTCGGGGCATTGTTCTTTGGCTTCGGCTCACCTCTCGCTATGAAGTAAACAGTTACGTTAGCCTACGGCTTCTGGACTTCTTCGCGGCTGCAACAGCGGCTGGCCGCTCGCATCATACACGCTACCACTCGCATGTCGGAGGCCACGGAGCTCGGATCGGGTGCCCCCACTCGGTCGCAACACTGGCCTTCCGCAGCGCAGTAGAGTTTATTTGCCTCGTGCGGTTGTAAACCGTGCATCGGCGCGTTCGCGAAAGGAAAGAAAGGGGGTTGCGGCCCGTACTGGTAGCCGTTCCTCCCCATGTCGAGCACAACACCCTCCCTCGAGAAGAAATCTCTGCCCGGTATGACTGGAACAGACAAACCAGGCAAGCAAACAAAACGCTGTCTGCGCTTTCTGCCATCAAAAGCGAGCGTGAGTCTCACAGCTCCCTCTGCTTTTGCCGAACCCCCTGCTAAGCTCAAGGGTGTCTCGGCGGGCCTTACCCGGATTCTCTTTCTCCGGCAGGCCTCAAACATTTCGTTTCCTATTAGAGACACCGTCGAGCCTGTGTCGACCAGTGCAAGAAGTTCTTTACCGACTAATTGCACTCGCATGAATGGGGCAGACGAAGAGGGTCTCCCTGCGCCCTGCATGCGGAGGGGGCCAGTTGCCTGTCGGCGCCAGCGTCGGCGTGCTCTGGGGGCTCCCTCGCACCACCTCTGCCTGGCCCCCCCTTCTCGCTTCCCGCCGGCGACGACAAGCTACCGCCCTTCACCGCCGCCGGCGAACCGCATTTCCCTGCGTGCTACGCATTTTCTCGGGGCATTGACGGGAAAAGTGGCCAGGCTTGCGACAAAACCAGCACAAGCGGGCTGTTTCGTCCTGCCTCCCTCTTCCGTCGCCTGCGTTGCTTCCGACCGAGGAGTTATCGTCACCCCTTCCCGACCAGGCGCAACCCGGTTCGAGAGATTCCTCGGGTCTCGGCGGCAACGTGTAGCGAAGCTCGGCGAGTAAATCCGCCTGAACTACGCGCGCTTCTTGTGCGAGGGCCTCCAAGTTGCGAAAACTCCGGCACCGCATGGACGGTCTGAAACGCGGGTGTTATAGCAGATCGGAAACACGGTTCCGGTACGGTAACGTCTACCGTCTGGACGCCACCGCGCATGCGCAGAACGACGACTTGGCCGCACGGTACCGAGACGTACCGTGTCCGTCGTTCGAAAGCGGGAGGCCACTTTGGAAGAGTTTGGGAGACGTACGATTGGCTCACGCCTAGTCGAACGGATTGTAAATATTAGATCGTTTAAGAAAAATGAGGTTGCAACAAGTGAAATATGCGAGTTTCTGTCAGCTCAAGCAGCAATCAAAACACGGGTCCCGGCCCGACTGCCGTGGCTTGTGTCGTCGAGCGACGTATGTCCGATAGCTTCTTTTAGGTCAACTAAAGGCGATACGGCAACATAATTAGTATTAAGAGCAACATGGGGCCCGTCTACAAATCGGCGAGTGAGGAACAGGCGATATCAGTGCGAGGAACTCTCAAATACAACGAAGAACTAGCCAGCCGTATGTACTGAGAGCCCAGCTTGACCTGCTGGCGCCACCTGTTGAGATGGCGTAGAGGTAAAATGGCCGCTTCATGTGTTCACGCAGTCGCAGTTCGAATCTCCGTAGGGGCATTGGATTTTTTTTTTTTTTTAATACTGTCTTTAGCGCTTTTGAGAACCGAAAACTAATATTTCAGCACAGGAAACGCCACAGACTCACTAAAAATTGCCAAACGACGTCCAACACAAGTCGATCTCAGTCACGGTAGCATGGCCGGTAGTTACGGTCTGCTATAACTCTTATAACGAGCCTTCCCGGTACGGTCCGGCAACGGGTACCGTGTACCGAACCGGAACCGTTTTTCCGATCTGCTATAACTCTCTACTGCCTGCACACGCGCGCTACCTTGACCGCGTCGGCTGCCTCGGGGTCGGCCCGTTCGTACAGCTCCTGCATAGCCCGCACGTACTCGAGGAGACTCTCCTCAGGGTGCTGCGTGCGAAGGGCAAGCTCGTCCCTCATACGGTGTTCGTAATCAGGTGGCAGGAATTCAGCGCGGAAGCGCTCCTTAAAATCTACCATCGACTCGAAAGCCGGTTGGCAGCGCCTCCAACGCGCAGCGCTTCCTACCAGTGCCACGGGCAGGACCTGCCTCAGCACGTCATCATCCGATGCGCCTACCGCAGTTTGATACGAATCCAGTTGCTGCAGGTATTCGCAAACGGATTTCACGTCTCCGTAGCCGGAATAGGAGGGAACCTCGATATTCAAACGCGGCTTCGAGACTGGCACTACAGGACCCGCGCTGGGAGCCGCTGGCGCCGAACCGAGCATTCGGGTCATTTCCGCGAACATCCCGGTCATCTGCCTCATCATTGAGGCGAGATCTGCGGGCTGCAACCGACCAGCAGCCTCCTGCGCAGCGGCCGCTGAGTCTCCCGCCGAGCCCTGCGGCTCCTCCTTCTCTCCCGTCTCTCTCCGTGTGGCAGGAGCCATTGCCAATGAACTACCCAACAAAAAGCTGGCTCAACCACGCCAAACTGCAGACGCAGATACAGAGCAAGCCGCACTAACTACATACGCAACGCGACAAACACACCCCACAAACAAATCTATAATGGAAGCAAAAAAGGAACGTCAAGACAATACATTCGACCAACGGGGCTGAACTACAGCCGCATTAATACACAAGCGACTAATATCCCTACAAACGCTAAATACACTCGCAATGTAACCACTTAGGCCGTTAACCAAACAACAGAAAAAAAGAACGCAAGAAAAACTTCAGGCATGCATCTACACGGCTCAAAGCCCTGGTCTCCCACTGCCAAAATGGCGCTTCCTTCCCGGAACAAAGGAATGCCGTCCCAAACCGCAGTGGGCCCCTTCCCGGCAGCCGCAGAAAGCAAATGTCCACGGGTGGGCTTGACATCAGCCCCACGTTCGGGCGCCAGATGTGGGCCTGCTCTCTACGGCATGCCAAGGAATGAGGCACACTGCGGTTGCGTGAAAGAACTGTTTACTTACATCCTCCAACGCGCTGTCGCCCGTCCGGGCATAAACACGCACACCACCCAAAACCCACAGCGTCCCGAGTCCGAGTCTCGCGCGCCCCGCGCTTCTCTCACTCCACCGCCCGCTCCCACACGTCCACTAGCGCCATCTCTCCGGCGCCGGCGTCTCCAAGTCTTGCGGCCTGGTGGCCGCACGGTAGGCGAGGAGGGCGACTGAACGGAGCTCGCGGCGAGGGGCTCCGAGCAACATCCTCTAGGTGCCAAGGCGCTTCCCACACGTCAAAGCGCGCTTTTAGGTTGGCCTGCCGCCAAGTCAAATGGACGGAATTCAGCAAGGCGAGAGAAATTTCCGCCCAGTCTACATTTGAAATTTTCAGGCCACCCTGGGGACGTAAAACTAGCTTATTATCATCCCTGGGGAGCGGACTCGGCTTGGCAGCGGATCTGCGTAGAGGCTGGTGCGATGGCGCTGCAGTGAAGGTCGTTATCGTTCGTTGTATTGACGTCGTCGCTGGGCCCTGTTGATGACGTCGATCCACGTTGAATCCGTGTGGAAGTCCGATGTAAGGTCCATATGATCTCTCTCACTTGAGTCTTCGGCCATCGTATTATCTTCAGGTTCACTTGCGTTCAGGCTCGCTGAGTCCGCAGCGCGGTCCATAGCGGCAACGGTCAAGTCCGGCATTGGTTGCGCTCGAGCTGCTCGTACAGCGCTTAAAGTCGAGGAAAGAGTCCGATATTCGGCGAAACAAGCACGCACAGAGGCCAAAATGGTGTCCTCCGGTGCACGATGATGAGTTGCAACAGTTCCTGGTGTTGAAATCAGTCGCTGAGTCGAATTTCAGCAGAGCTAGGTGAAAATATGCAGAGCCCATGCAACGTGGGGGTGGTGGCACCAGGGAAATGGCGCGTACCAACTCAGGGGGATTGGCCAGGCAATGGGCGCCTCACCGAAAGAAATTGTGTAATTTTTGTGGGTAAACAAAAACATTTAAATATTAGAATGGATTAGCAGTAGATCACTAGATAAATAAAAGTAAGGAGATTAGAGAAAGAAATAAAAAAGGTAAAAACGAACACCATTGAAGTGGATTCGTTCGCTCCGTCTTTTTCTTCGTCCTCCCTCCGCCTACCGACGGCGATGGTTGAACGCGATGTCAAGTTCCTCTTGGTGGATTCTTTGGTTGGCCAATCCAGCACTGCGAGTATGTTTCACTCTGGACGTACGCCCCACTTGAGTACCCAGGGCAACTCTCGGGTGTAGGCATAAGGTTTTGGTTTGGGGTGTACGGCGGGAATCGGTACCTGCTGTTTGGCGTTCGCTTCGACCATGTCGAAATGGACGCTGGCTTCATAACGCGAGAGACCCAGGTTCGATTCTAGCCACGGGAAGTGTTTTCTTGTTTCACAGCACCCGCGATTACTCCTCATCATGGTCAGAGAAAGTTGGCTTTCCGCAGGGGCGTATTGGCGTAAAACGGCATCAGCGACGACACTAGGGCTGCGCTTTAGAACGGAGTCGTCTCTCAGCCCTCCGTTTGCGACTGCGACGTCCCCAATTAGTGTTCAACGCAGCAATTGTGCCGTCCGGGACCGGCGTAATACGCTCTTTACTCCTTGACAGTTTCAAGAAATTTGCACTTATTTTCTAGAGACAAAGAATTAAATTTAAAAGAAATATATAGCCAAATTGTCACGGTGTCGCGAGGCGCTAAATTACGTCGTGGTGAGCACGACTACACAACTCAAGGACGTGCTGAAACGGGAGCAGACAGGGAAAAGAATGAAAGCTGGCGAACTGCTCAAACTCGCGCAGCGCTCCCGGTCATTCTCGTGGTTGACTAATCCTGCACTTCCAGGAGCCCCGGGGTGCTCAAGCTACGAACCTACGCACGCAGTTTCAGCCACGCGTGGTAAGGAGGCCTAATCTACGAAAACGTGCCGAGGTGAGGAAATGTATGGGCGGCAGGATTTCCACCACTGGGCCATCCAATGCAAGACCCGCCAGAGTGTCTGCCGATCCGCTAATCCAGATGCCAGCGTGTCCAGGCACCCACACCAAACGAAGTTCTCGTAATGATGTAGGCAATAAATATTCAGGGGCTTGACGTAGAAGGAGATGTATTTGGGGACGAAAGAGCAGTGAAACTGAGAGAGTCAGTAATCACTATTACATGTTGTCTACCAGAATCTTACTTTCGAAGGGCTTGGGCAACTGCCAAGTATTCTGCGCGAAAAGAACTAGGGAAATCGGGTAGTCGGAGGGAAAAGGCCCAATCTAAATAGCTCATCCTTAGATGTAGCTTTCGATGAAATTTTCCCCTGGAATGCTAATTTGTTCCCCGTCGAATCTCTTATCCGCCCTTTTTCAGGATCACCTTACAGGTTTCCCCTCTCATGTCATTATTGCAACTGATGCCTCCGTCCGAAATGAGAAGGCAGGCGTGTGTATTTTTCTCCCGATTTGGATTGGGCTTTTTCCCTCCGAGTACCTTATTTCACTAATTCTTTTCACGCAGAATACTTGTAATTATCCTAGCCCTTCGAAATTAAGTTTCTGCTAAACGTGTAATAGTGATTACTGACTCTCTCTCAGTTTGCACTGCTCTTTCGTCCTCAGATACATCTCCTCTACGTCGAGCCCTTGATTATTTATTGCCTACATCGATTACGAGAACTTCGTTTGGGGTGGGTGCCTGGACACGCTGGCATCTGGATGAACGAATCGGCAGACACTCTGGCAGGTTTTTCATTGGATGGCCCAGTGGCCGAAATCCTGCCGCGCATACATTTCTTCACCTCGGCACGTTTTCGTAGATTGAGCCTCCTACAATTCATCGCTGAAACTGCGTGCGTAGGTTCAGAGCTTGAGCACCTCCGGTGCTCATGGAAGTGCAGGATTAGTCAATCACGAGAATGTGAAATTCGCCTAACTAAATTTCGGAGGGGTGTACCAAATTTAAATTAATATTTGCACCGCTGTGATCTGGCCCCCTCACCCATTTGTGCATTTTGTAATGAGTTAGAGACAAACAGAACATTTCTTTCCTCTTCTGCCGACGGTTTACCTCTATACGAAAAAGATATTTGGAAAACACGTGTAATCAATTGGGCCACCCATTGTCCGTTTCTCTAATATTATCATTCGGCGCGAAAGTCCTGGGTTTTTGCCGCCGGGATCTCTGCCGCGCTGTACACTCATTCATTTCTGAATCTCCCCGACCACCGTGCTAGCCGCTAGATCAAAATGGCGGGCTGCTCTATAAAACTTGTCAGCGCCTGTACTCACTGCCTTCCCACTCACTGTCTCTCCTTCACTGCCGTATCTTCTTGCTCTATTTCTTAACGTACTTTTCACGGCTGTCCTTCTTTCTATCCTTTCCTTATTCCTTAGTGTTGATTTTATAGTTGGTGGTGTCTCTCTCATGCCGTACCTCATTTTTTGTGCAGTCTACTTATTCTCTTTTTTATTCCCATTTATATAAACTTTTTTCCCCTAAACGAGTACTTGAAGCGCATTCACTATATTCCTTTTAATCCCGAGCCCAGTTTTTTTCTTCTCTCAGTTAGAGCCCATTTCCTGGCCAATCCCCTTGAGTGGGTGTGAGCCATTCTTTTGGCCCCAACCAACCAACCTCTCTGCACTTTGCGAAATGCGAACAGCATGGTGAGTGTGGCGCCCCATTGAGATGATGTGTTCCAGCAGTTTACAACAAGTGCTTGTAAGGTATATCAGTCTGTAATTGGTTATGAGGAGGTTATTTCCTTTTTTAAGTACTGGGATTACTCGAGCGATACGCCAGTCTGCGCTTATCGCTGCGCTTTCGCTTATCCTTATCCTTCTGATAAGGATAAGCGAAATATGATAACAAGAAAGCGGGAAAGAAATTCTGCGTAGCGGTGTAAAAAAAACCAAATGGTATGTTGTCCGGATCACAAGAAAATTTTGTTTTAATGTTCAGAAGCATAGAAAATATACCCTCGAATGTTATGAAGTCAGGATCGATTTCTGCCCAGCTTCCACTGGCATTATCGAACACGCATGGGTTTGAAAAGAAGGAGTGAAAATACCGGTTGAATTCTGTCGCTATTTCTTTCTCATCTCGAATAATTTCATTGCTGAGCAAAATGCAGTTTGCATTTTTTGTTTATTAGTCTTTATGTGACGCCAAAACTTGGCGGGATCGCTCTTAAGGAATTGCGGTAATTTTACTGAATAGAAAGTGTGCCTGCTAGACCGTATTTTTTCAGAAAGGGTTCCTTTTAATTTTTGGAAAAAGGGACCTTGTGACTTTCGTTTTCTCATGCGCTTAATTTTCCGCGCTATATGAATAATTTCTCTTGTTATCCAGGGATTTTTGGAGGGTTGCTTTTTTGGTTTGTTCGGGAGGAAAGTTTCGAGGCAATAGCAACAGAGTGACCGGAAAGTATTCCAAAGGCAGTTAACATCAACACCTGTAGAGCGATCAAAGGCTAAATCAAGGTAATCGAGAATTGATTCATCATTTGCTTTACAAAAATTTTTAAACACTCTTTGTTTTACAGGAATTTGTTCAGGTTGATTGACTACACTACATGTAAAAAGAACCAGCTTGTGGTCAGACAGACCATCATCAACAGATACATGTACATCAGAAAGGCATTTGCTATGGAACACAAGGTCAATAATCGATGCTGTCTGCTCCTGCATGCGTGTTGGCACGCTCAGTACTTGGTCCAGATCACACGCTAACATCATATCAAAGATAATCTGATCACTTAAAGATGAGGAACTTAGTTTGGACCAATTAATGTTCCGTAGATTAAAATCCCCAGCAATTATAAGACGGCTTTCAGAGTATTTGACAGAAAAGTTGTACAGTTTGCTCAGGAAATCGCCATCAGAAGAAGGAGGGCGGTAAACGGCAACTAAAATAAAGGAATTTCCAAAGATGTTTATTTTCAGACATAAAACTTTCGTGGTTTTTTATTTGTTGTAAAGGGGTAACGGTGACGTGGCCGCTAAAAATGACAGCGACGCCTCCTCCACGTGTCGACCTATCTCTCTTATATATTTTAAAATTTTGAGGAACAATGTCTGTATCCTCGATTCCTTCGTAAAGCCAAGTTTCCGTGACTACGGTGATGTGGGGACAGTATGTTAACAGTGTATTTTCAAGTTCAATCGTTTTGTTAAGAATGCTGCGGGCGTTGATATTAATAAGGCGCAAGGTTTTATTGAGCAGGCAAGTATTCGGTCAAGATGTTTCTTCGGGATGCAATGTAGTTGCTAAATCAGGAGGAGTGATAGTTTGAACTTTTACGCGCCTGTTACTGCTGTCGTCCCACATATATGTGTCGTCATCGATCCGCAGCTTATCATGCAGGAGATACGGTTTCTTTCCATTCGCTTTATCTATCTTGACACTGTCCCATAACAGCTTACGCCTACGGAGCGTGCAGCGAGAGTAATCGTTTTGAATGAAAACATCGGAACCTTTGAGCTTCTTCGCGTATTTCTTGCTTTTTTCTTTTGTATTTCTTTTGTATTTCTTTGCTTCTCATTATAATCCTGGCGGCACAATATTACGGGACCGTTGCCAGCTTTTTTTCCAAGTCTGTGTATGCGGCCTATTGAAGTGCTAACTTTAAGCTTTTTGCGAAACAGTTCGTTCACTACCTCATTCTTTAAGTCCTCTTCTGTATCATTTACTTTTTCCGCGAGGCTATATATGACTAGATTGGAACGGCGGCTACGGTCTTCGATATCGACAAGCTTTTCTGACGTGTAAGCTACGGAAGATTTTAGTTGGTTTAAATTTAAATCAACCTGATCAATTTTGCTGGTTGATTGGGTTACTACTGTGACGAGATTTTCGAGGTCAGAAATTTTACCGGATATAAACGTAAGCGAATTCTTTTGGGACGTCTGTTCGCTCTTCAACTCAATTAAATTTTTCAAGATGACATTCTGTTGCTTCCACAGACCTTGACGAGCATTTCCTTGTGACATCGGAACGGGATTCGTTTGCAACATCTCCGCAAAGAATGAGCTTGCAGACATGGAAACAGTCATACATAATGCATATGCAAGTGTGTGGGCATGGCACAACAACAAGAAACCTATTACTTGATCGTACCGAGCTGCATTCGTTACTAACCTGGATAACGAAAGGGACGGACATGGTCAGCGTTGCTGTTTGGTTCACTTCGCCATGCCCACTGAAGTGGAACCGTTGCGGGCCGCTGTTTATACTCTGCGCCGACGATGACGTCACAGAAGAGTACGCCACGTGGTGGTCGACGGGAGGCTGACTGTACAACATGTGCCTTGGTTCTGGCTCGTGGAGCAGTGCTGTAGTTGGTGACAAGGCAGGCGTGGGTAAGATGACGGGCTTGACGTGACAGGCTGGCTGGAAGCAGACGCCAACAACCAGGATTGCCTGGATAACGAAAGGGACGGACATGGTCAGCGTTGCTGTGTGGTTCACTTCGCCATGCCCGCGAAATGGCGAACAGCATGGTGAGTGTGGCGCCCCAAGGGCGCAGACATCACCGACGACTTCTGCGCAGCGCCGATAAATCGGCTGACTGCCCAAATTCGGGTGCATATCCGACCGTATTAGACGAGTGAACATGTATTACTCCTATAGGACGCCGCCAGCCTTTTATGCCGAGACTTGTGATTTCAGCGTCATTTCGAGCTTCACAGCCGATGCAAAGGGTGTTAAGATCGGCCGGCACAGTCCTGGGAAATATTCCTCGCAAGCTTTGTACCAAGGTGTACGTGAATGAGTCACCCAGAGGCACCAAGTGGCGCGAACCTCTGGCGCCAAAGCGACGGCGGCGGTATCAATTGGCAGTCTACCCTCGGTTCAACGGACACAGCGGAGCGGGCCGCTTCCTTCCTCCATACCCGGACGATAAAATGGCCCACCGAAAGGCAACTGCGGTCTGAAGTGGTCAAGACCTTCGGTTTCCGACTGTCGGCGAAAAGTCGAGGTCACTCATCTTCACATGCTGGCAGTCAGGTTGAAATTCCGTTCTCACGGGGCCTCCGAAATGAAGACTTGAATAGTGGTGCAACTCTCACACGATGCACAACATGGTTCGATGACGCGGGCATTCCCTCTTCCCATCGACCGAGTGGCCTGCGGGCATTAGCCCCACCTTGTGTCATGGGCGCTACATGGTGTCAACTGCCCACCTGATTTGACAACTTTGGCGAAGCGAAATTCCCTAGCCAGGGACCTGGGTACTCCGGTACTCCTGTCTCGACTGTCAACATGTAAAATAAATCTCCTGTACAATTCCCTCCGTCTCTCAAGCCCTACACCATGCCCAGCCGGGGCCTGCGGGCAGGAAGGAGTCAAGCAACCCAAGGCCCTCTCATCTCTAACTAGGGGAAGAAGCGGCACAAGAAAGCGATTGTTTTGTTCGCGGCGTTTTATTGCCAGGAAGGAGTCAAAAAGGAGAAGGACAAAGAGCAGCGTGAAAAGAGCACAAAGCGCTCAGGCGGCATCGCGGATCTTCTCCCGCAGCAACTGGTTCTCCCGCTTCAGCTGCACCAGCTGCTCCTTGAGGCGCCTCAAGGCCCGGTTCCGGTTCTCCTCTACCAGCCGGGTGTTGCGCAAGTGCAGCTTCCAGGCGGAGCGTAGCTGCGCCGTGAACGCCCGCATGTCGTCCACCTTGAGCGACAGGATGGTGCCGAGCACGTCCCGCATTTCCTTGGGGTAGAACTGCTGGACCAGATTAAGGGCGGCCCGCTCGCCGCTGCCGCCGGCCGCCAGCACGGGCCCGCTCAGCTCCAGGAACCCTGGCTGGCCGAGCTGCTCCAGCATCTGGTCCAGCCACGCGTGCACGCCACGCACGTCGGCCTCGCCCTGCGGCACCTGGGACGACGAGGCGCCCTCGTCCGGGCGCTGCTGGCCCTCGAAGCCGCCGCTGCGCTCGTTGTCCATTGGCGGCCAGATGGCTCCGAAGTCCGCGTTCGGCACGGCTCCTTCGTGCGTCTCCATGCAGCGCCTCGGCCCAGGAGAATGCGCACGCGCATCTCTGCTTTCTCGTCGTCGTGTGGTTGCTGATGGGGAGCAAGTTCCGTGTGTTGGATGCACTGATTAAAAGGCACGGTGGCGGCGATTCAAGCACCATGACACTTTCCGCCATCTCTATTTCGAAATTATCGCTCGCATTCCAGGATTTCGCTTTTCGTGCGTGCGAGCCACAAAATTACCATAACCACGGCGCATAGTAGCACAGACCCGCAGAGGTATATTGGCCAAAGCTAACCTCTGACATTTCCCGCTTCCTGCTTGCTCCAAGGAGGACTGACGTTAGGCCTATCGTTACGGTTTGAGATTTTAACAAGCAAAATGAGTTCGACGTTGTTCGGCACTTCGTTAGGCTTAACGTTCGGTACCGCCTTGCCTAACGAGGGCGATGGCTCATACAGAGGTGAAGTCGCCAGTGGCGTTGCTGGCTAAAGTTGCACCCGGGGCTCAGAAAATTTGTCACTCCCTGCACATATACGACGCAATTATTAGTAGTAATATTAATATTAACAACACATATTAATAATAGTTTTTTTATTATTGTATAACTGTTATGATTGTTGCTGTTAATATAATAATAATATCACTGTTATTATATTATTACTTTACGGTGGGGATAAAAAACACGTATGTTTCAGTTAGTTACTTATGTACAAGAGACTGTTCACAAGAGCTTAATGCCTGGGCTTCGAAATATCAATACAGGCATGCATAATATACTACATGCGACGCGAAATGAAGTCACAAGAAAGAAACGATGTTTACTCGACTTCAAAACAATGGGCAATCTATCAGGAAAGTAAGCAGCAAAAGAAGAAGCCATGTGTTAGTTATGCAAACAAAAACATTCTAGATATACGAGGTCGGTTTGGAGCGCCCCAGATGCCGGCTGCAGGGTTCAAGGCACGAACACCGGCTTTTTAAGTGAATTACGTAGAGACAAAAATCCGAACAGTAAAGAGCAACGTTGTTGTAACGCTCGTGAGCACGAAAAAACCATTAGCAGCCGAGCAAGAAGTTACCAAGAGCTACTTCCGCCAGCACAGCGTGTAATGTGGCAAACCAGAGTTGGGAAGGGGCAACTAAAGGCTGATGCGCCGCAGCGAGGGAGTATTACGTCGTATAGTCGATTCCAAGCCGAATGGATGCTTGCAAGAGCACTCGAGGAGAGAGAGAGTCTGAGGCCTCGTCAGGTAACGACACGAGGACATTAAGTTGGTCGTCAGAGGCACTTGGAAAGCTGCGCAGCAGCTCTGCCCGCTAAATCGTACAGACGTAACGTGGGCTTGTGGGAGGGTCCAGCAACGACAGGCCTGTTTAAATGCAACACGTCCAAGAATGCCACCCGTTCAGTCACTTCATTCCGGTAAATTTTAGTGTAACACCTTAGTCCAATTAGGCTTGAAGGACCCGAGACGGAGCCTGGTTAAGGAAGGCTGGGGGTCAAATAAAAGTTGTCCCAGCAACTAAACAAAAGTTTAAATGGCTTAAAAACAGCTATTTACAAATATTGTGCAGGAAAAGCAGTTTAAAATGTTGAAGAAAATGAGCGCCACAGAGGTTTAGAAAAGATATTTTAGCCAGCCTGCTTGTCCTCAAAGCCAACCTCTGTGGCCGCAACAGAATGCTGGAAATTTCCCCAGATGAGCATTTCAGAAGCCGAAAGCATCCGCTTTACTACAAGTTTCACGTTTGAAATAGATACATTATCAACTCTCTTTATTTCTTCAATTTTCGTCATCATGGTTACCGAGAAAAGGAGCAGATAGAAAGAGAACAATTAACGTGGAAGAGATGACTGGTCGCACGCAAGTTCGGCCGTGCACGGCTGGTCGTGTGGATGTTCGTCTGCAACCACGTCGTTGGTTTTTTATTTTACGCTCTAGCAAGTATTCCATCACACATTTGCAACTAAGTTGGCATTGGGTATTTGGAAAATGAACACACTGTTAATTTGAGGTTCGGGCGTATACCAGTGAAGAAGCTGAGTTTGGGTTGTCGAGGTCGGGGGCGTCGATACAGTCAGCCCCCGCAGCGGCCGGCCAATGGAGAAAATTATCCGAATAGAAAGAGGTTTCCAAACCGATAAATAAGGAAACGCTTAAGTAAAATATCAGATTCGTACGGGGCCGAGTGTATAGGCGTTTCACGCAGCAGGCGCTCTGTCCCGAACATCTCGAAATATTGTTGACAACGATTTCATTCACGCCGTTGTGCATTCGACGAGCTCAAGACTTCTCCTAGATGAATCTACCTTTTCCAAGTAGCTGAGGAAATAAAATTGGAACTTCGGGTCCTAAGTACTAACGAAGAACCCGACGTTTCAGGGACCATCCCGGTTCCCTCCTCAAGGGTGACTGGGGGCGCGTTGTCGCGGTGGTCAACCACAGAGCGCCTGGCGAGGGAGCGCAGTCCGTGCGTGTACACAAGCGTGAAGGTTCGGAGGGAACAATTTACGTTTTTTGCTGCTCTCTGAAATAGCATTGAAAGAATCTGGTACGACTTAAGTAGCAGCCTTTTTCTCCAGTTGCTCACGCTTTCGGAGGTGGACGTTTCTCTGAAGTCTTTTCTGCGGTCTGATGTTTCGCAGTACTGGTCCAAGGTTTTGAATCCGGGCGTCATTCTAGTGGCTCGTTCCGGTAGATTTTTCATCTCCCCAATGCATGAGGAGGGACACTGAGCGCAAACATTTTGTGTACGACACCGGGCATCCTGTCCTTGGTCGCACAGTCTTTGACATTCTTTTCTAGCAACCTTCAAGAAGCGCCGGCAAGACGCTTCGCCAGGCACAGAAACTGCCCCTCACGCCCACCTCAATTCTTGTATGGTCGCCCGACCATCTTCGGAAATGGGCAGCACACAGCGGTTCAAATGGTTAATGACAGGGAAGGGGGCGACGTGTCAGGAGTTTATGTTTTTGTTGTCCAGTTAATTTTGTTTCTCCATCCTTTTTTTTCTCATCCGCTACCTTTAAAGATGCCCCTACCAAAGCAATTAAAATATGAAGGTAATCAGCAATACTTCTTTACTTTAGAACTGCGTGGAAGCCCCATATGAAGACAATGAAACAGAAAAATGAGGACGAGTCTATTCGCTTTATTTTTGTGGGCAACACAGAAAACATGCGAATGCTCGTTTATTTTGCTTTAAACTTACACGAGCATGAAATAGAAACACGTAGATTAACGTGAAAAACAGCCACATAAATAAAACAAATGCCTACGCAACTGTCCGCTTTCTTGCATAATTTGTTCGCCAAGCGCCTCATCCCTTGTTTTGCTAGTTTTATGACACCTGACGGCATGGGGTACGCCCCTGCCACACATCCCCACCTTCGGGCCATCGCCATAGTATCGTTGCTGTGCACGAGAACGAAAGCGAACAACCTAAAAAAATGAGCCATCAACACCATTTCAGGTCCTTGGCGATTGTTTATAGTTGGTTGGTTAGTCCAACCAAGGAGTCACAACGGCACAACTGTCTTGGTCCCCTAGGCTATAAAACATGCGGCCTATAAAACATGACAGAAAACTTGTTTAATGTACTTTGCATTACCAAATGAATGGACGAGGTCGTGTCATCCTTACATTTTTATTAGAACACAATTTGTTTAGTTTTAAGTTTTTTAGAAGTGAATATACAACAGGCAATGAATGACCATTGAAATAAAAATTCACAGAACGTAAACCTGAAAAACCAAGAGTGTTGCAACCTGAACTGTTCATCAAGGAATGTAACGCAAAAAACGCAATCAAAAATAGACCCACAGGTCACGAAGAAATCACTAAAACAAGAGGCGTAGGTGAAAAAAAAAACTGTTATGAGAAAACTGATTCCAAAGTTGAAAAATAGATTTCATTCATCAAAAGTCGCTAGGGTTGTAGACTTTCGGGTTTTTTAAAACCCGGGGCTTCTAGAATGACTTGCCTCGAAATTGGAGTGCCTTTTGCAGAGTTTTTCTTTCTATAAAACATCAATTTCAGATTCTCTGTGAAGAGTACACAGCCCAGTTTGCGGACCCAGGGGGGGAGATGGCTTGCAATGCAAAGTAGGTTAGCTGGTTGCTTGTATTTCACTGCAAAACTTCCCCTCTTCAGTGACCATGGCAACAAACTAATCACTCTTTTTTTTACTTAAATTTGAAAACTGAGCTTTCAGTTCTTTATGCTTTATATCCTTGCCTGGAGCAGCAGCTTACGTGCAGGCATTCATTGCCAAAAGTTTACATACCACAAGTGTACAAATGAGCTACTTTGAAGCTTGGTATAATATTCTGCATAACTCCAACTTCCAGACATAGACATTTTTGGTACACTTAAAATTCAGGGCATCCAATATTCCTCGCAGCACAGCCAATATGCACTAAACTATAGATGTATGCATTGGTATTATTAATTTCTTTAAAAATCAATTTGTTAAATTCAGCGACTGTAAGCTACATTTGTTAGGCTGTCAACACGTTCTTATTACTAGCTTATGCCTGTTTGCATGATTACTCAAAGTGCACAGGAAACGCTTGCGCAAGAAAGCGACATGGCTCACCGCATCGCGGCGCTCGTATACCGCAACATGTCGTACTTAGTTTACCCCTGATATGGCCCGTCAGGTCGCTCTCAAGATTAAATCTCAAGCCACAGACATTAATTACAACTACTGGCGTTCAATCGTACCAGGCTGCGTAGTCAGGCGATGCTCCAACGCGCAGCGGCTACGCCGTGCGCGCCGAAGCTTTTGCCGCCTCGCCCGTTTCTTTCCCAAGGCTAGCGAGCCTACTGCCAAACTTAGCAATAACTAAAGCGTGTAAGCATGGCCAATAAGGCGGAAAGTTCACTGCGGGAACCACTATCATAAGTGCGCACACCGCGTCTCCCCCTCCAGGGTAAAGTCACGCGCACCACGAAAAGCGTTCGGTGACCGATCCGCCTTTCGAGCCACGCAACTTCCCGTAATATGGCTTGAGATCTCAGGCATTCCCATCGCATAATGTCTTCATTGAATACCACAGCAGATAAAATGATTGAACAGAAACTTGGCCGAGCGAAGCGTTGCCAATGAACTCAGAAACGCGCATTACGCAGTTCAAGTGGCCGCCATCTTTAAATACCGCAGCGACGCCCAATCAGGAGGGCCGTTTCCACGCGCGCCGACAGAAAGGCCAACCGCGCTTCAGCATCTATACGCCTCGAGATTCGCGATCGCTGCGCCGCCTGCCGCCGCTTTTCCGCGGCGTTTGCGGGATTAGCGCTGCGTGGCTGATAGGTGGTCATGCAGTGTTTTGGTTCTCTTTCGCTTCTCTTTGCCTTTCCGCGCACTGAACAACTTGTTATGGTGACGTCTGTAAGCTAACTGCACGTTAGGGCGCTTAAAAAAGAAAAAAAACAGCTGCGTCTTGGTAGAGCGCTCGAACGCCAACAAGAGCTACCCGGGGAGGTGGTTCTGCGCGGCCGCTCTTGCGGTCGTCGGCGACGGCAGCAGCATATCACCGCTGTCACCTTCGAACACGTCAGCACAAGTGAATTCTATTTATTGTCACCTCGTTTAGACCTGACATTGGCACTGTAAGAGGTTGGTTCGTTTTGCAGCGCAGACAACAAATGCGGCTTTGCTTCGAATATGTACGTCGTACAGTCGCACACGGATATATCGAACTCCAAGGGGATCGCGAAATAGTTCGATATATGAAAAATTCGATATAAAAAATATGGTCTGAGACCTCACCTGTGGCGGACGACCGCTTACCGATCGGCGCATTCATGAATGACAACTAATTCCACACTAACGACGGAACAAGATGCTTTATTTGCGTGAAAAGAAATCGCTGATCTTGGCCTGCTTCTTCGTCCTGCATATGGAATTAAAGACGGTGGTCTCTATCTTCTCGAGGATATCCAAGTGCGACAGCCCAGTTCCTTCCATGTCGCCGCAACTACATCGAATGAAGCTGAAACGCAGCCGCCATTTCACCGTGGGGTACGATCGTGTAGCCACATCCTCGTCAGGACGATCTTCGCCACCCGTGCTATCAGCCGAGTTTCTGCAACCGCAGCTACGATATCCTCGTCACTGGCGCTTGACAGCTAAACATTGCTGCAGCGTTCACAGAAGTTGCCAGCAGACACTCCGGCTGGAACAGCAGCCGGAAAAGGGACGACCTCGCGAAACGTGTCGTCCATGCCCTCTTCGTCAGTCCGTAGCCGTCTTCGCAAGCTTCCGAAAAATTCAGCCGTCACGAAGCCTGCCTTCCGGAAGCAGTTGGCCACGCTCTGCTTTACGCTGTTCCAGGCACCCCTCATCATGTGTATGGCCCCCAGCTGGTCAACTTAAGCTCGGTACCCCACGCGGAGGTTCATCAAAAGACTATCGTGGAGTCGCCTCCTGTACCCAAGCTTGAACGACTTAGTCGAACGGTCGAGCGGCTGCAGCCTGGCTGTTGTGTTCGGAGGCAGAAACTTGAGCTCGATGGTGTCGAGGTCGCAGGTGGTTTGGTTGGCCGACCAGTTATCCATGAGAAGGCAAGCGTGGCGCTCCGAGGCCCCGGCTTCTGTCCCTGTCGGGTTTCGGCGAAGGCACTAAGCGACCGCGGAAATCGGGGGTGCAGCGACCGCCGAAGAGCACCTTTCAGCTCGCGCGGCGTTCGATATACCCAATGTCGGGAAAAATACCGTTCGATATAAACGTACGAATCCCTATACTTTTACACTGAATTTTCAAGGGGATAATTCATGAGTTCGATATAGACAATAATTCGATATACCCGTGTTCGATATATCCGTGTTCGACTGTAATATGTTTCGGGGATGTGATAACCCAATAGTTGACAAAAACTTGTGCCTTTTATGGGAATATAAGCCACGCGAAAATGTTAAGTACACTCAAAGGCTGTGCATTGTCAGATATGTGCCCACTCATGCCTTATAATAAGAACCAAGTATATTTTGATGAAACCACGGGAAAATGAATGGTCTGCAAGTCAGGAATAAATACAATAGTCGTACGGGAATAAAAAAAAACGAGAGCAGCTTCTGAAATGCTAAAGACGTTTGTTTGAGCAAGGTTGTATCCACCAGACCAAATAGATGCGAAATGCACTGATATTTCGCTAGACATGGGGGGGGGGGGTAGAGGAGGAGGACGCCCAACTATTGTTGTTTACAAATGCGGAGCGAAATCAACGAATGAACGTTTTAGTAATCACACACACAAGCTGCGTGTTCACTTTTTGTTTGTTTTTCGCCTTCAACGAACGGTTGATCACTCGGCGGACGCATTTTTTGAACAATACAGGGTAGGCAGTTCACAAGAAATACGAGGTGTCGTTGATAGAGTTGATTGATTGATTGCAGGGTTTAACGTTCCGACGCAACGGAGACGATGAGGCACGCCGTAGTGGAGGGCTCCGGATTAATTTTGACCACCTGGAGATCCTTAACGTGCGCCGAAATCTCGTACACACGGGCTCGTTGGAACAGTGTCGTATCTGATAAGGGTCTCTGATTTCGGTTAATGCTAGATTCTGCAGTCTCCCTGTGTCATACGACGATGTTTCGAAGAAGAGTTTGGTCGCGGACCATCTTCGCGTTTCTCGTGGAGGATAAATGTAACAGATGAATCTTTGCGAGCGCTCACCTCGGGACAAGAAGACCCAGCATTAAATTTGTCGTCGTGTGCTGACTCCGGAGTGTAATTTAGCATTATCCATCGTACTTTTTTGGTACAATCTTTGCGAAATTTATGCCGCATTGGCTTGTTCGGGGTACTGATCAATACCTGATATGTGATACTGGCAGGCGTAACTTGCGTGCTGTCAGGTATGAGTGCTCCGCTGGATTTTGTAGTGCACAAAGTCGATTTACATCATAGTGTGTATGGCCGCAACATGACCATCGGAGGAAACACTGCTTACGGAGACACTGCCACTAAATTTCAGGGCAGCGGAATTGCAACACGGGGTCGTGAATTGCAATCTTCATGCAAACGCTCGCTTCGGAACGCCGGCCTGTAACACACGCCCGGCGCTCATATAGATTCTTTCTAAGATCGCCTCATAAACGTTATACTCTCGTGAAACAAACCAGGCTTGCAAACAGAGTGCCTGCTCCACGTTATTCGTATTTCGAACGCGGACAATCGGTAATCCCGCCGCCTGCTTTCGAAACGGGCCGCTAGGGGGATTTCAGTGGCGCCCCTACAGGCCGCGCTCGAGGCGTATATCTCACTTCGTTTGTGCGCCTTCCTTTTTCTGCCATTCTTGCGTTTGTGAATGAACGAAGATAAAAGATACCGTAAGGACCAGAAAGAGGACCGCTCGGCCGATGCAATGGCGCCATAATGGCCGCGCTCGGTGGCACCGTTGCGGAGATACAGCGGTCCGAAAATTGCCGTTTTTTCGCCAATTCGCGCTGAAATTGTGCCACTTTGCCATGGTTTTCGGCGGAAACACTTTTCAAATGCACAGGATAGAAAACATAGCAGCCGAATATGTGGCTTTCAAAAAAACGATGTCGTGGTCCTTTTTCCGAAGTTGAAAGACGCGTCCCCCCTTAAACTAATCAACCCAAATATTCGATAATGGCCGATTATTCGAACCCGTCCGAATATTCAAAACATTTCGAATACATAGTTTTCGAAGCGAATACGAATATACCATGTTTGATATTCGAGTAATATTGGAAATTTTCGAATATTCGCACACACCTAGTTTTAATTCTTCGCCCCAGCTTCCTCAAGTTTCAATCTTCCCGAGATTTTTTTTTTCAAGTCATTTTCTTGTTTTCTTCTGGAATCTGACAAGCGAACCAGAGTACAGAGTCTCCGACACGTCACCGCTAAAACGCTCGAAAAAGCTAAACACGAGACCGTACACATCATCTCATGTGCGAAAAAAAAAAAAAGCCACGCAGAAAGCCGCTGAGCCCACACGACTAGTGTAAGAAGCCACCCTAAAACCAGAGCTCGTTGGACCTTGAGCACCCGCGTACTGTTGTCCGCCGCCCTAAAAGTGGTCCTGGGGCGGTATTCTCGTAACTGTCCCTTTTGAAAACGTCCCTTTTGCGTCCCTTTCATCGTGACGTACTTCCGGTTAAGCAGTGGGCCTTTGATTCAAATAGCGTAACTGTTCTTGCAAACGCATTTTCAAGAACTGAATACGCATCAGTGTATCTTTTATGTGTTTATTGTTCCGCTAGCGAACCGCGACAAAAAATCGTCTGCTCCAAATCGTCTGCTCATAGTAGCCACGGCTCATAGCTCCGCCGTGGTTGCTGGGCGTCACATCCGGGTGTTCGCTTTTAGCCGATCAGGGCTCGCTCAAAAGGGACACTTTTGAAAGGGACACAAAAGGGACAAAACACGGGAATACCGCCCCTGGACATGATTAAGGGGCTTTGTTGGCGCGGCTGTCACCCTATTGAAGAACAACCTTGCTCGCTACACCCCTCCGCGCGAAGCGGTCATAGCGGCAGAACCCTGTCTCCGAAAATCGTATCTCCTTCGCCTCCGCACACCCTACCGTCACTTAACTCTTCAAGCCGCGCCCATCAGCGACTCCCGCGACTTGCTTGGATGCCAAAATGCTCCTGCAGGAAGCAAATTTCAATACGCTAAGGGGGGGGGGGGGGGGGGAAGGGGGGAGGCGTAAATTGAACAAACTGTGGTCTCGTTCCACATTGCACATTGGAAGGGCACAAGTGGCACAGCCCCCCCTTTAGAGATGGTCTGGTACCCAGGGCCCAGCCCCCCCTCCCTTAGTGACGCCACTGGAACTCGCCAGCGGTATTTTAGTACGAAAGCACTGTTAGGCTACCCCGGAAAGTCGCGAAGGTCGCTGCGCAGCAGGCGGAGGGGGTTACGCGGGCATGATACTTCCGGGTACTCTTCCCCTGGGCTTACTGCTTTCCAAAGACTTTTATTGCTCCTCCTCCTCGATGTCACTCTTCGAGGTCTGACGCCGTCAGCCGGTACACGGAGCTCGACATGCATTGCGCATGACGCTCCATCGCGAATCGTTACACTCAACGTTGCGGTGACTTAAAAGTGTTGAGACATCGAATTTGTTGCTTGTGCGTTCCTTTGCTGCAAACGTTTCATATTGCTTTAGAAAGCATGGTACACGCTCGCACATTCACATATTACAGAGTAAATAATTTAATATCGCACGATGTATTATCGCCCAGGTTTCAGTTTCTTGGTGTCGATTTGAGCAGTGACGTCCCAATGTTGCAAGTACACTCTGCCATGCATGTGTACCATGCGGCGCTGCGGTACGCTGCGACTTTTCTCCGGCGTCTGCTCTCGCAGCATTTTAGCGGAGAAATCCGAGGGAGGTCGTGACGTCATCGCAGACGGACTTCCGCTCGGCCAGCTCCTTCGCTCACACGCAGGATGCGACTGTCGGACGGACATCAGTGTTTGCAGTCGCCAAGCTCTGCCGAAGAGTAGAGCTGCCGCAGCACTGTCGATTCCGCGTCGACGGCAGTAGATCTGCTAAATCCCCTACGTACTGATCTCGCCAGCCGTCCAAAAAGCGGCCGTGGTCGTGATGCAGGCGCTGAAAGTGCTGCCGCGGCTAGAAAACGACGCGCGAGGCAGTGGATGGGGAGACACGCGCTGGGAGCAGCCAGTCGGCCTGCCTACAGGTCCGCCTACAGATGTAAGGCTTAATACTGCGGCGGATATTCAATTGCCGCTCTCGTAAGCGGTGCAGATGACGATTTTTAATGCAATGCGCCATCACACCATTCTCTCCCCTCTTGTATATGCAGCTTTGCTTGGGACTTGAGTAAAATTTAGTGCAGCGGTTAGGTTGCCTGGATGTACGCGCTCTTCGTCGGCGGAAAGCGCGTGTATCCAGGCCCCCTACACTAGCGACCTGCCCATTCTCGGCGTTATTGCTTGTTTAGCTTTTTTTTTCAGTTCTTTCCAACGCCACTGCACCGGCTGGCGCTGCATTTGAGACCCATTTCTCGGCGGTATGGCTCCGACAGCTTAAGTTTGATTATGATGATGATGGATGGAGTTGCACAGCGGCCTTAGTCGTTATGCCACTGTACAATCACCTCGCAAAAAAAAATAAAAAATAAAAATAAACTAAAAATAAAATACCGTTATAAAATGTTTGCGCTAGTCTGACTTCTTTGTTCGCATGTCTTACAGGATTGTTCTCTGCTCTTTTCCCACCAACATTCTAACCTTCTTTTACTAACCTCTACTGCTGTCCAATTCACATTTCTGTTATCCTTAAAGCCAAGGGCTTCCGGAAGCTGGATGGCTCCCTCACTGAGGGCTGGCCGGATACTTTTGCACTCCGTCAGAATATGTTGCATGGTTTCTGGCGCCCTGCCGCAGCCTGCGCACAGTTCTTCCTGTACCGGCTCGCAGATAAGCGTTTTTGTCCGGAAGCAACCCGCCAGGGCTTCAAAAAGCAATGCACTCGCTTTGATATTATCGAAGAAATTTTCCCTTTGTGATTTCCTGTTTCCCGATCCTGTAGATATCTAGACTTCTTCGCGTCCATCCTCTTTTTCTAGGTCGTTGTCTCTGATTCTTTGTCATCATTTTTTATTGCCTTGGTCGTTTCCCCTGCACTTCCAGGTTTCATGTACTTTGTCCTGAGCCTTCTGGTTCATTTTACTCCACTGAGTGTCCACGCTTTTCATGTAAAGATACCGTAACACTTTGGCCGCCCATCTCTGGTCATCAATATTTCTAAGTCGTTCTTCAAAACATTATTTGCTATTTTGTTCTATGCTTCTCTGACTTCAAAGGAGGCCAATCTCATGTCTCCCTGCACTGCCGCATTTGTTGTTTTACTGTGTGCTCCTAATGCCAATCGACCTACCACCCTCTGATTTACTTCTAGCCCTGATTGAATCTCTGATTGGACACACTTTATTGCGTTTGAAAAGGTGAGTGCTCGTACCATTACACACTTCCAGATTCCTCTCACTACTTCATATCTGTTATATCCCCACAAAGCTCTATGCTTCATGATAGAGGCGTTTCTTTTGCCTTTCATTCTTAAATGCTCCTCATGAGTTTTAGATACGCCTGACCTTCGTTTATCCATATGCCCAGATATTTGTATTCCGTTACCCGCGGTATTGCTGCTTATTGAACGAATACCGATTCGTTACGGGCGTCATTAAAAACCAGAACTCCCGAATTTGCTTTGCTAAACTCCTAACTACCAGTTCAGTGGCTTCTACCCGCATATATGTGTGAGCTGTTGCAGGCACTATTTGCTATCTGCTAGTAGTACTATGTCATCTGCATATATCAGTCCCGGGATATGTTGTTCCACTTTCTGTCCTTTGCGGCTATAACACAGATTGAAGCCTATTTTACTGCCTTCAAGCTTTCTTTCTAGTCTTGCCATGTACAGCATGAACAGCAATGGCGACAAAGGGCAACCCTGCTTTAAACCTCTATTTGTGACTACTGGTTCCGTGCACTTTTGGTCCTCCCAGGTAATTTGCACCTCGCTCTCATTGTAAATTCGCCTGCAACAGCTGTAGAAAGTCCTGGCCTAATCCCTCCCCCTCAAGTATGCTCCATAGAGGTTCTCTATCTACATTGTCGTAGGTTCCCTTTATTGAGAAATGCTATCCATGTGGTCGCTCCTGAACCATTGACACCTCTATGCATTGGGTTAGGACAAATAAATTGTCCTCTAAGTGCCTGTCTCGTCTGAATCCATTTTGTAGTTCTCCCAGTATGCCGTTCCCCTGTATCCGCGCCTATTAGTTCCGCTTTTATGGCTCGCATTGCCAGCCTGTATGCCACTGAGATAACTGTATAAGGCCTGTACGAATTGGCATCAGCCCTGTCTTCTTTACCTTTATATATCATCTTCATCCTGCTCTTACGCCAATTTTCCTGGTACTTGCTTAGTTTTTATGACTTTTTCGATTGCTCCACTCAGTTGTGCCTTGCTTTTTGGGCCCAGTAGGTTGACCAGCCGTATAGGAATTTCATCCGTCACTGTGGCTGTATCAGCCGGAACATTTTATTCGGCTTTTTTCCAGTTTAGAATCTCCAACTTTCTCTCTCTATCTGTACGCCCCTCAGTTGTCCCACTCCCTAAATGCTGTAGCCCTCTCTCCGTTCTTCTGAACTTCTTTTGTATCATTGAGCGTATGTAAAATACCGCCTCTTCCCCGTTTAGTACCTGGCCTTCACCGTTTATGTCATGACGTTGTACTTCTTCGGTCTTTTCCCTTAGTTCCTTTACATGGTTCCAAAAACTTTCTCGGCGCGCCTTTATCCTTTGCCCGTATATTCGAGACCCATCGTTCACTTTCTCGTTTAAGTTTTTGCTGTACAAGTTTTTGTACTTCCAGCTTCTTTAGGCGGTACCAATTCCACTTCAAAGTAATTTCCTCTGCTTGCATTCCCACTCGCTTGGTCTCTCTGTGCTCTCTCGATGATTTCTGTCTTTGTGTAATAGCTTCCTTGATTTCCTTGTTCTACCAGCTTCTAGGTCTTCTTTTTCCTGTCCAGTAATTGCGTTCTTTCGCGTTCCTTATCTTTCCTTGAATGAAACCAATCAGTTCGCTGTATTCCCAATCTTTCGTAGGTTGTTCCTTATATTTCCTTGAATGAAACTAATCAGTTCGCTGCATTCCCAATATTTCGTAGGTTGTCTGTCTAATTCCGTCTACAGGCTTTTGGCAATATTATCCATTTGCTGATCGTTTAATTTCAAGTCGTGTATCACCGTTTTCGGGTTTTTACCTTCCATTTGTCCAAAAGTCAAAGTTATCCATTTATGGTCACTTCCTAAGATGTGGGTTCCTCTTTCATCTATTTCCATTAGAGTCAACCTTTCATTCACTCCTTCTGAGAGGAGGCTATAGTCTATATTGGTCTGCTTCTCCCCTCGTTCTCAAGTAATTTGTCCCTCACACTTATTCCCTCTGTTTACTACAATGAGATTATGTTCTTCACACATATCTAGTACGAGTTTGCCATTGCGGTCTGTGTATCCGTCCAGGTCCTCAATGTGGGCATTCGTGTTTCCCACTAGAATCACCTCTCCCGATTGCCTTAACTGATCGAGGTCCCGCTTAGTGCAGCCTAGCAGTTTTTAATTTTTTTCTCTAACTTCACTATCATCCCCTGACCACAGATAGGCGACTCCCAACAGCGTTTCTCTTCCCGCTATCGTGCCCTTAACCCACATATGTTCTTCGCAGTTTTTGTTTACTCTGTGCCAATTGGCTCCCTGCTGAATAAGCATGCCGACCCCCCCCCCCCCCTCCTCCCCCCTTTTCTTAGTACCTACTGGTTCTGTTACAGCCTTGCCATATATATTCATGCATTACTGGGGGCTCTTCTAAATCGCGAAGAAAAGTTTCTGTAAAGGCATATACTTCAGTTTTTTTTTTCTTTTTATAGTTGACTGCGAACCTCTACCATTTTTCCCGTGATTTTCCCCGTGCATGTTTATGTAGTTAATATTAGCCACTCATCGCTTTTTCTCCTTTCGGTTAATTCTTTTCCGATGTTTGGCATAAGCGTCGGTCTCTGGGGGGACGTCGCTTGCCTCCTCGCTCACCTGCATTGCTACCTCATGCCCCTTTCTAAGCTTTTGTGCGCCCTGTGTGCTAACTGGTGCTTTCCTTTGCGCTGTACATTCAACCTCGATCGCAGTCGCTTGCCCCTGCCGCATTTTCTCTGTGCCTGTTATTTAGTCCAGCTTCCGGGATTCTCTTGGCCCCCACAAAAAGAAAACTTAATGATTATTCAGCTCTCAGAGGGTGGTGCCTTTAGTATGCAGGGCCCCATTTGCTGCTGCAATCCGTGTTGCCCGGTCGATCACTCCACGCTGGTAATCTAGCGCTGTGCTGGGAAGAGCGGCTTCCCACCCGGAGGAGGAGGAGGCGTTGGGTATGGTAGTTGAGTCTAGGGTTTGGGGCATTTCCATGGGGAGTGTTGCGTCTTGTTGCGAGTTGTAGCGACCGCAGTCTGCTGGTAGCGGGGCCGGTCGCCGTCGCTCCGTCGAGCCAGGACTAGGGGAAAGCTTAGAGCAAACTCAACGGGTTTATTTACATTTTACAGTGAGTTGTCGAGATGAAGACAGAAGACAGATCCTGGCGGGCCGCAGCACGCCCTTTTTGTGACCCCCGATCCCTAGTTCCCTAGGTTAGGGATTCCCCATACAAAACAATGCGGACCAATGGTGATGTGTACGTTCCTCGCTGTGAAGCACCGCCCTCGGGTAGGGACACGCCTTTCAGGTATGTCGACAAGATGCACGGCACACACACCACACACCACACCCTTGCCACTCGTCAGGAGCATCTAGTCGGTGTTGCTGTAGTAGAGGGGAAGAACGAAAGACGCGCGAGCGCCTCGTATCTTTTTGGTGTCCGCCGCGCGCTGCGTTCCCACGGTGGGGTTCTCACACATACTTCCCAGGAGCTAACAAGGTTTCGTGGAATCACTCCGGGACGGGTTAATGGCTGACCATTGCCACTGCCTTCTTCGCTGTGCTGCCGCCGCCACGGGGTCCCATTGTCCGGTCGTCGCCGTCTGGGCTTTCACGCGCACACGCGTTCAGTTGCTTAGGCCGGGGGCGACGGCTGGCGGCTCCTTTAATCCCTTTTTGGGCAACAACAACTCAACACGCTCAAAAGCCGCTGTCAATCAGTGGCCGCCCGCAGCGTCGTGCCTCCTTTCGTTTCCGTCGACAAGCGGTGGGGTGGTCGACCGGCGGGCGACGACCCGCGCAAACATGGCGCCATGGTGAGTCATAACAGGAGTGATGAATGAATGAAACTTTATTAACGATACGGGGGGCTTGGTAGCCTAGTTGGGGAAGAGGGGAGAAGGGAAAGGGAGTGGGGCGGCCGTCAGAGTCGTCCGGTCAGGTCTGCCGCTCGCACGAACTCCCACAAAGAAAGGATCGTGCTCGCGGCGTCCAAGTGAGGGGGCGGGGTTGTCCATTCTTCCAATGATGTAACGCCGGCGCCCTTGTGCCTGTTCCTCAGCGGCGAAAGGCCGGGGCAGTCCCACAGTAGGTGCCTTAACGTTGGAGAGGCACCGGTACTGCACGTGCAGCACGTCGCAGTGGCTGCCTGGTCGCCCTCCTCGTTCTGATCGGTGATGTCCACTTGTGGGTCACCGCCACGAGCTCTTTTGGATGCAGTGTGTGCTCGCCACTTGACCAGAACATCTTCCGTAAGGGCAGCACCTGTCCTAGCCTTGTGTATTAGCACTTCCGCACCGCGCGGAAGCCCTTTGGGAAGTGGGTGGGGATTGTGCGGCACCTTCGCCCTCAGTTCTCGTTTGGCTTGCATCTTCATCCGCTCGCGTTCCTCGTCCGGGTCAAAGAGCAGCGAAGCCTGAGGGACTGTGTCAAGGGGGGACGAGCGGAAACGTAACAGCTCGCTCGCCGCGTCATGGGCGGCGCCGTTTCCGATGCTGCCCGCATGCCCCGGGACCCAGTCCACCCGCACCATCACGCCGTAGAGCTCGTGAAGGGTTGCGCAAGCGACTTTCACGTTGTGCGCCAAAGTGCCGGCTCTAGGTGTCTTCGTCAGATTTTTGAGGGCGTCCAAAGAGTCGGTAAAAATTGTGAAGGTTTGTCCTCGCACAGAAAGTGGGCTGGTCCTTGCACATTCAGTCAACTTCTCTAGTGCATAAAGGATGGCCTGCAGTTCAAGTGACCTCACAGGTTGCTCTTGGCAGTATTGAAACGCCTGCGCATCCCGCTGCTGTCCTCGGACGGCAGCGACCGCTCCCCGGAAGGTGTCTGGGTCCCAGGCGGCGTCCGTGAAGATGGCGTTGTCCTGGAAGTCAGCCCTCTCAGCAAGGGCGGTTCGTTGGGCCGTGTGATCCCCTTTCGTGCGTCGGCGCGTGACTGGCTTCGTGACACGAACCTGGACGTCGTCCCAGGGAGCGATCGCGCGGAGCACTTCTATCTCTTCACCCAGCTGTTCCCCGTCCAGCTCTAGGAGCGACTGGCCCGCTGGCGTGTAGAGACGGCGGCGATCGTGTCCTGCCTTGCGTTCTGCGATGATGTCTCTGAGCGGCGGGATGCGAGAGTAGCGGTGCAGCTCCTCGACCCGGGCATGGCGGGGCAGGCCCGTTATCACCCGAAGACACTCCCGGTGTAGTATTTCCAGCTTGTCGTATTGCGATTTTGTCAGGTCAAAACACACAGCTCCGTAGCAAGCTTTGGACGTTAGTATTGCCATTGTGAGGGTACGAGCTGTGCGTGTGCTGGCTCCTCCGGATTTGTGGGCTATGCGTCTTACAAGATGCAGAAGCTGTTTCCACTTAGGCTCTAGCTGCCGTAGCCACGTTGCCGCACCTCCGCTTTCATGTATCGGGATGCCAAGAATCTTGATGTGCCGGTCTGGAGCTCTCTCGAGTGTCTGGCCGGCGAGGCAGAGCTTGACCTTTTCGTTTTCAACCGTGGAGCCGCCCAGGAGAATATATTTTGTTTTTTCCGGAGACACTTCCATTCCCGTAGTCTTCAAGTAGTCGGCTAAAGTATTGAGGGCGTCTTGTATAGCGTTGGCTGCGTCTTCTGTTGTTCTGAGAGGGTCACCAGGCTCCGTCCACAGCGTCACATCGTCGGCGTACATGGTGAGGCGCACACCATGAATTCGCCGCAGGCGTGTAGCTAGCCCTCGCATCACCAGGTTAAATAGCGTGGGCGACAGTATGGCCCCCTGGGGAACGCCAATGCTGCTGCTGTAAATCCTAGGGTTCCTAATGTCACTCCGAATCTCAAAGGTGCGTCCCTCCAGGAATGACCTGACGATGTTGAGGATGCGGGCTCCTGGCTTCGTGTCTTCGAGTGCGGAGATTACTGCCTCGTGCGCTACGGTATCGAACGCCTTCCGCAGGTCGACGGCTACCAGTATGCCAGGAACCCTTTTTCTTCCTCTCCGCTTTTGAAGACAACGGCGGAGCAAGAAAATGCTGTCTTGTGTGCAGAGGCCTGGACGGAATCCTGTCTGGCCCGGGTCGAAGTAGGGTTCTTTCTGTGCCTCTTCAAGGTGGTAGTTAAGCCGGGTGAGAACCATCCGCTCCAAGAGCTTGCTGAGTGTTGAGGTAAGCGAAATGGGCCTCAAGTTACTGATGCTGACGGCTGGCTTCCCTGGTTTGGGAATGGGGCTCACCACGGAGTGCTTCCATTCAGCGGGAATTTCGCCTGACAACCAAACCTTGTTAATTTCTTCAAGTAGCTGCATTTTCCCGTGTTCGTTAAGGTTGCGCAGCATCTGCCAGGTGATGCCATCCTTTCCTGGTGCGCTCTTGGCGTTGACGGATTCGAGAGCCATCACTAATTCTTGCATTGTGAAAGGCGACTCAACATCTTTGTCGGAAGTAGGTGCTGTGCGTTGATAAATTCTGGGGTCTGGTGGCACTGATGGCTGCGGGAAGAGCGTCTCTGCTGCCTTTTTTTCGAAGTCGGACGCCGAGTCGCCGGTCGCCAGCCTGACGTTTTTGACGGTGTTTCCAGTCTTGCGGTTGCCTGACATGGCCTTGTAAGTTTGCCAGAGCTTCCGCCCGCCAGTCCGTTCATTGAACGAGGCGCAGTGGTTGTGCCATCGCTCCCGAGAGAGCATTTTGGCGTAACGGCGCGCTTGTGCGGTCTTATTGCGCACCTTGACAAGGTCGACATGCCGTTTCCCCCTATCAAGGTAAACTCGATGCAGCTGGCTACGGGTGTCCCACAGGTTGAGAAGGTGCTTGTCGGGTGTAGGAAGGTGTTCATCCACTTCAATCTCTCTAGTGGCTTCCCGGGCAGCTCTGGAAAGCTTCTGAAGAAACGGGACGTTTTCGTCGTAAGCGTCAAAGCCGGATCGAAACCTGTCCCAGTCGACAGCTGCGGTCATCCGTTTTTTCCGCCCTGTGGCTCTTACTTCAAGTTCAATCCAGATCGGATAATGGTCGCTACCCATTCCGTCGGGACCGCACCTCCAGTCCTTTACAAGCCTGGACGTTGTCCAAGTCAGATCTGGTATAGTGTCGCGCTGCCTGGAGTGAAGTGCATGACGAGTAGGGTAGTCTGTGTCGTTGGCCAAGGTAAGTCCTGCCGCTTCGGCCTCTTCGTAAAGTCGGCGCCCCCTCTGTGATTCTTTGTCGTATCCCCAGCTCTTGTGTCGAGCGTTGAAGTCCCCCCCGGCCAGCAATCGGTCTTTGGGGTACCGATGTCGGAGTTCGCGTAACCAAGCGAAATTTGCAGTCTCCGAATTGCCCTTTCTGTAGCAGCTGCTCTCGGGACGTAGGTAGGCAGACACCAGGATGGTCTGGCGACCGCCGAGCTCACATCGCACGGCAACCACCTCTTGTATTCTGTTGCAGTACTTCCCAGTGTCGAGTTTGACGTGCGGAACATCTCTACGAATGAAGATTGCCGCCTGTGCTTCGACTACCTCGTCTGGCTGCTGACCTTGCTTCTTCTTGTTTGTCTGTGTGTGCACAATGGTAGGTTGAAAATGCCCTTCGTATCCCTGGATGCATGGATTAGTACCTCTTGTCTCCTGTAGTAGAAGGGCCACCGGTTGCCCTACGTGTCTGAAAAGTGCTCCAAGCTCGGCAGCGCAGGACTTGAGTGACCGGCAATTCCACTGCAGGACGTCTGGTGTCCGCGCAGCCGGTTTATTCTGGCTTATGGTGGGCTGGCTGGCCATGCTGTAATAGTACGGCTGTCACTTGGGCCTGCTGTTTTTGAAGGATTTCTCGAAGTTGTTTTATCTCCTCCTGCTGTGACTGGTGCATGTCGGTCCACTTCTGCATAGCTTGATTCGTTTGAATAGCTTGTGTTTGTGCTTGCGCTTGCAATCGCATGGACTGTGCCCTTGTTTCTTGAAGGAATTGTGTGACCCACGGAGGAGCTTCGTAAGCTAGGGGAAGTGCTTGCTGTGGCTGCTGCTCTTGTAGAGTCGTTTTCTGAGCAGTAGTAATTGCAGTTGTAGACTTGCCTGCTGACTTCTGTTTTTGTTGCGCGTCTGGGGGAGCGGCTACTAGGGCTCTCTTGGGCGATGGGGACTGCCTCGACTTCGCCTTGTCAATGCGCGCCCTTTCCTCCTTCCATTCTTTCAGTCGGTGCTGAAGAACCAGTTTTTGCTCGTTTCGCGCGTTGAGCTGTTCCTGGAACCTTGTACGGGTCACGTCTATGGAGCGCTGGATTTCCGAAAGTTGTTTCTCTAGGCGCGCCAGAGTGTTCTCGAAATCCCTAGTGCTGACTTCTGTTTCATTGTCCAGTTGTTTCAGCTCACTCTCGATTTCTCCCTTGCAACGCGAACTGAAGCCGGATGATCCCGGCTTGCTGGCTGAAATTTGGACTCCGGACGCTACCGTGGCGTATGACAACGCGTCAGTTTGAGGCAGCGACTGATTATCCCTGGGCTCCGAGAACTTGCTTTTTGGTGCGCGTTGCGAGCGGCCGCGTTGCGGTTTTCGGCTCGTGCTTGTGCCGTTTAGTGTGTCGGTTTCCCGGCTGGCAGACGGTGCGAAAACCTTTCGCCGTCGACTTTTGCTGCGTGACTGACGTTCCTGCGTCGCTTCCTTGACTTTCTTATTGAAAAGCCTACGCGCTGGGCACTTCTTGTCGGTTCCCAGATGACCATCCTTCCCGCAGTTGGCGCAGTGTTTTTTGTCTTTCTGAGGGCAGGCGTCTGGCGTTTCCTCGTGGGAGGAGCCGCACTGCGAACACACTGCCTTCTCCTTTGGGCACACATCCTGCTTGTGGCCTGGTCCGTGACAACGAAAACACGCTACGGATCGCGGCTCGTAAGGGCTTACTCGTTTCAGAAAATCCCAGTATTTCACGTACCGGGGTGGATGACGCGAGGCAAACGTGATCAACACCGCCCCTTTCTTTCCCATGGGACGGGCTTGTAGCACCTGGACGCTCTCAGAGTCCAAAGCTTCAACCAACGTCTCTGATGTTTCGCCTGGAGTGCAGTCATATATGACGCCACGCGACATGCCATCACTGGGAACCTGGTGTACAGTCACGGGAAAGGATGGGTTCGAGGGAGTGTCTAACGCACTTAGTTTAAGTACTGCCGACGCCTGCTTCTCGTCGCAGGTATGCACGGTGAGGGTGTTAGACTCCTTGTTGAAGCGCAGAAGTTGGTGCTTCGATAACTGCTGGTTGTGTGAAAGGGCACAGATAGCCCGTCTCACTTCCTGAGGGTTGAGAGATGTGATACTACATCGCTCCTTGGGTCGTATTGACAACACGAAGGTGCCGAGTTCGGTGCGCTCAGCGGCTCTTGCCGATTTTGCGGACGTCCCGCTGCGCTGTAGCGCTGCTTTTCGTTTGGCGCGAGTAGTTGCGCGCTCCCAAAGTCCGTCCCCTTCAGCGCCATCTTCCGGGTCTCGGCTGCACCAGTCGGCCTGGAAACTTGCCGCTTTGCGTAATGTGGCTTCACCGGCATCCTCGGATTCCGTTCGCCGTCGCTTGCTGTCATGCTGCTGTCTGCGGTCAGTTCTAGTTCTCGTAGTTAGGCCGTCAGCGGCCGCTACAGATGGTTTACGCCGCATGCGTAGCGCCCCTTCCGTCGTCGGTGCGCCGCCCGGCGCGACCTCCATGAGCTCCGCTGGCTCCGCTCCGCGGGGTGGCGCAGCGGGCGGGTGCGACGTCAGTTCTCCTGATGAAATCGCAGGCGTGGAGTTGCCAGTTCCAGCGATAGATGGCGACGCCATCCCGCCGCAGGCGGCCCAGCCGCCGCCGCTGTCGTTAGGGTTAGCTTTGGTCCGGTCGTGCACGCTCAAAAGGAAAGTGGCGTAGGGTGCCCAACGAGTTCGCAAAAAAGAGCGAAATTTTCCTCACGTGTGCGGAAGGTCAGTTTCCCCGATTGTAGAAAGGCACACCAATGTCCGAGGACGGGAACCATGAAGTAAGGCTTTCCTCTGAAGCACGAAATAAACGTGATCCTTCACTCTGGCGCTACTAAACCTTCTTCATAAAGGTTTTGTTGTCCTCCGTAGGATGGGCACCGGTCTGGGTACCTGGTAGGAAGCTTCGTCATCGTCGCGGGTGTTGGCGGTGGTGGTGGTGGTGGCCCATAAAAAGGCGCGTACCCACGTATAGGGGGATCGCCCAAGAAGAGTATTTTGTTCGTGGAGAGATAGAGAGAGAGGGAAACGTTCGTGTAAATCACTTAGATAAGGCAAGATAGCGGAGCAGAAGAAATGATTGAGTCTGTAGGTTTAAAAGAGAGAGAAAAAAGAAAGAGGAGTGGGAAAACAAGAAAAGCAAGAAACGCAAATGCTTGCGGAGTTGTTAACTAACTAACTAACTAACTGACTGACTGACTGACTGACTGACTGACTGCAACGGCTTACTTGCACGAATGCTTTGCTCTGTGGACAGCCAATGCACTCGCCATTTGTACAAGTGCGGCACGCACACACACAGCTGGCTGGCGCCGCATCTTTTCAAAGTGCTACGAGTTGTGCCGCGCCTCCGCCAGATGGCGCCACGGGTCCCGCGACCGAGAGAAGACGCAGTGAAACATCCCCCTCGCGAGGGGCACGATCAAATGCAGAGCATTTCCGGGGGCGCACGACGTTAAGTAGTTTGCGTTACGTTAATGTTGTTGCACTTGTGGCAACTGCTGACGAGAGAGCGCTCGTCAGCAGTAATTTGAATGAGTCAACGATATAAGGCGCGTTCGTAGCGTCCCATTCTGTGTCGGCTTTGTGGCGCAGTGGGTAGAGCACCATGTATATTGCGTTCCGCCCGCAGGGTCGAGGGATCGAAACCGGGCGCCGGATAGTATTTTTTTTATATAGTAGGGAGGGGTGCGGACTACGGACGTCAACGCGGGTGACATCGTGAGTTACTGAAATGCTCTGCATTTAAAAGCTACCGCCCGCGCAGCTAGTCGCCTCCCCACCGGTTCCGCTACACGCTCAGTGACATGTACTCCGTCCCTAACAAACGCCCGGCCCCGGGCCCGCACGGTGCACTTCCCGGTTGAGGTCAGCCACTTCAAAATTCATTGCTTTAGCGAGCGTCCAAATTTCCCGGTTCGCTTCTACCACTGCCCTTGCTATGTGGCCTCCTCTACCATCAACATCCGGCACCGTGGAGACCACGATCTGGACGTCGTCCGAAATCGCCCTGTGTTCACTGACCCCCTTCGTCACCTGCATGGCTATGCCTCGTCCTCTTCACCGAAACACGTCGTTTACTCGTCCCATTATCACCACTAGGTGCTTGTCTGTCACTGTGTCCCACACCTGCTCTTCGCCTTCGCCATCACTACGTTAACCATCTTTCCAGGGAGCGTGCTAGCCTCAACCCTCAGGTCCTCCCCTACCCTCTTTGTAATCACCTGCTCTGCCCTGCGCATGTTCGAGTCGCCTACAATGGTGACTCGCCGCTCCCTTGGTTCTTTTAGCTGCGCCGGTGTTTTCACCGCCGAGGCTTTCGCGCTGATTGCCTCTGCGTAGCTCTTGCCCGGCGGCGACCCCTTCCCTTCTTCCACGACAGCGTTAGGCCCCTCTCCGTGACCAGTGCTGTCATGTCCGCTCGCTGCCTCATGCTCGGCGACCCTGGCCTCCCCTTGTCTTCCTGCCTCGGAGCCAGGCATACTCGGTGCGCTTGCCCCGTGGCGTACGCCATTGCTTTCCGGAATGGCATCTCTCGGCACACACACGCTCTCTACCTGCGCTATAGTTGATAGCTCCGCCCACAAGCGTTGTTTGGCCGCTAGCTGACTCTCCGCGGTTAGAAAAAATAGTTCGTTATATTGCAGCTGTTTATACCCATGATTACTAATATGAGCGGCTGACAGTATAACCATCTGATTATGATGTCGTTTATATATGTTTCATTCCGAAGAATGAATGATTTTCACAGGAAAAAGAAAAAGTCATCCCCATTGAAAACTGGCTCAGGAGAAAAAAAAATACTGATTAAAACAAAGGTTATTCTTGATAGAAACTATTCCCGGTGTATTTTATGCTTAAATCAAAGCTATCTGTGATTGTTTTACTGTTAGACAACAGAAATACACATATAAACAACGTGCACACGATTTTTTGGGTCTGAATCGTTCGAATTTCGACCGCTGCACGTCGCTTAGCCGTCGTCTGCTTCAGGGTTACTCTGGTCTGCTGGGAGAAACATAATCAACATAATGGTCGTCGTTATATTTTGTCGGGCTCGTCGCAGTTCGACTATTTCTTCACTTCGCGTGTGCAATCATTGTCAAGAAATGTAGTCGTACAATATCTTCCACAGCCATCATCACCGCTAAATCCAAGCGTCGTAAACGCAGGGTGGAAGAAAGGGGCGGTTCGTCGCCGCAATGTCTGGATTCAGTGCACGGACTGTGTAAGCCCAGGGTGAAAAGGAAATCAGCGGCGAAAATTCATCGGTGTCTTTCAGAAATCGGCCGCGATATCAACGGGCCACGCATTGTTCTATGCGACTGTTTCGAACGTAGTGACGCACTGCAAATACCTATCGCGGCGACGCACGCAACCGTGGAGGTCGCGATGCCGCATAAGGTGTCCTGCCTTGCGAAATCAGCTGTTGGTGCGAAGAAACAAGCGTTATTTTATTCCGCTTAAACGAGACGACAACACCGTATGGCGCGAGCAGAGAACTGCGGGATGTGAAACGTTACAAGACTAAGCGTTTCTACTTCACGAGACACGCGAGTGGCAAGATGCTCTACATCAGTTGGTTAGATTGGCAGTATACAGTGTCATGCTTTCAATCCAGGCGACCATTACCGAGGTGTTTCCCGGCGATGTAATAAAAGAGCTGCCGGCGTTTCTTTAGTGTCATATCTCCACCGCGCAGTTTACAGTGAATGATAACGCAGAGAACCCCAACTGGCGGTGAAAATTGATAGAAAATCACCCTTAAGCACTAGCAGCCGCCTAAAAAATTACTGTTGCGAGCTTTTATGGGAAAAAACGAATAGTGACCTACAAATGCATCCGTTCGAAGTTCGTTTCCAAGTTGTGCTACATTCAACTTTCATTGGCTTTACACTGATGTGCAGCAGCCTACCGTGAAGATATTTTTATTGTTGATGAGGCTTTTGAAATAGCATACATAAAGAAAATATTCGGTTCAACATGTAATTGCTTTGCCGCCATGTCATGTCAAGCTTTTGTGGAAGCATTTTAATTTCTGATAATCTTCCCGAAGCCAGTAATCTTCCCCTATATACACCAAACAGTGACGTCGAACACTGACTGCCCCATACGAAACTTGAAACGAACAGCTATACAAGTGCACTCAATTCTTACTGCACCTATTTAGACAACCACACTCAACAGGCCCAATGATATGAGTATGAACGTGAGATCTAAGTGAATTATTTAAAAATGTGCCGACATCTCCATGCAAGCATTTCCATTTTATCCACTTCTGCAACCAATCAGAGCACCAAACTGGAACAGGGAGAAGAAATATTTAATTCTCACTGCCCCTTGTCAAGGTGTCATAGGCTACTTCACAAGCATTTTCTATTCTTACCACACTTTCCAGCCAGCAGCAGCAAAGTGGCACCCTGAAAGCCTGACATTGGATCCATTTTGATTTGCTGCACCAGTGTTTTCAATGCCTAATGCAGCTTCAAAGCCAAAAAGCAACAGTGTGTACGTGAAAAGCAGTGACTTCACAGCGTGAAGGTGTGGCATGAATTCATTCTAACGTACTACATAAGCATCTTCAACTCTCACCACAACTTCATGGCCAGAAACTACAATGTGTGTGCGAGAGAAGCAGCGATTTCATAGCCTGAAAGTGTGGCATGAATTTATTCTAAGCGTACTATGTAAGTGTCTTCAACCCTCACCACAACTTCATGGCTAGAAGCTACAATGTGTGCATAAAAAGCAGCGACATCACAGCTTGAAGGCCTGGCATAAACACATTCCAACGTATTTTATTAGAGCTTTCACTTCTTACCATAGCTTTCTAGTCAGAAGGAACAGTTCAACCTTGCAAAGGAGTTACATAGCATCTTGAAGAAGTGACGTAAAATCCTTGCGACCTGCTGAGTAAGTTTTTCCAATTTTTACTGCGTCTGAACCAGCTGGAAGCAACAGTGCGCACAGAAAGCAGCGACATGACACTCTGGAGGCCTGAAGTTGAACCATTTTGATATGCCGCATCACTGCTTTCTATTATTCTCGCAGCTGTATAACCATAATCAACAGTGCATGCTTGAAAAGTATGAACATAGCATTCTGAAGGGGTGAGATACCTCATTTCTACCTGATACACAAGTGTTAGCAATTATTACTGCAGCTCTTCAACCTGAAACACCTTCAGTCACTGTTTGAAAGCTCTCCACAGTTGCTGGAACAACAAAAACATCTAAAAGTGGGAAGCGGTGTTGAATCTAAATTAAAGTATGCTCCATGATAAGACGCTCAAACATGTCCTCCACTCTGTATAATAACAGTCTATCATGACAGAGACACTGGAAATCTGATTGTCTGCCAATAGACTGTAACCCCTTTGTTGAAACTTAAACTGCACAAGCACCAAAATGAAATCATTAAACTACAGCCATCACTATGAAACACAGCTGCAATAGACAAATTTTTATAACTCATAAAGCCCATCACACAACTGCATGAAAATAAAGGGAAGATAAACTATTGGTTCATTCCTACTAAACGCATTCAGCTATTTCAAAACAACTTTAACAGCTCACGACACTTACGAGAAATTCCACACTGCACACGAAATACGCAGCCTGAGTACATGCATAGTAAGTTTCTCTGATGCCACTTAGTGTAGCGATGGGAACATACGCACCATAAGCTTAGCAGGTATAATAAAAAGCTGCGCGCGTGTGTATTTTGGCAATGTATCAAAATACTACGTGGTCATGTTGCGGGGCCACACATTTCCGGCTTCCTTCAACGACGTGGTTCAAAATCCACCAATCATGCAGTTTCTATTTTTATTTAGCCCTCTTATACGTTTCAAAAATGCTACTGATGATTACGACCAACCAATGACAGTCAAGAAACGAAACGCAACCACATTTGATTACCTCAACAATACTCGCACTCGTTCATACTTTTGTATGTTCGATAATGTGCCCATTGGCACAAACAGAACGCCATAGGCACCCGTCTCTCGCAGGAAGGCAGGTTCATAACGATTTTCTTAAAGCTACCCAACCCAGTCTCGGATAATTGTGCACGAAAGTTTACTTCTTCGCGAGTCTCTGCAATAATGGTTTAATCATACCTGTTTACGCCAGGGGGAAAAAACGCCACACCGCTGCTCCATTCGTACCCCGGCAGGCTAAAGCAATGCGCGAATCGGCAAGGAAAGATACCTTACATTGTAAGATTTGGCAATCGTCTTATTAACGTGTTCGGCTGTACGAGCGGCCGTATCCGGCCAAGAAACACGCCGCACACGTTTGCACGATCCGCGTCGGGCCGGACGGGCACCACGTAGGCCTGCGCTCAACAACGGGCGCAGCCTACGCTCACAGCAACAAACGAAAACGCTTGCAACTTGTCACCGCTACTGCCGTAGACGAAAGCAAATCGCATTATTTCTTCACAGAGGTTGCGTTACACCGACACAATTTCCACAATCACACCAGCAACAGCAGCTTCGACGCTTTTCCGTTCTCAGATCGACTTCGTTGACGACGTTCCGAGTACGTAAAACAGCCCACCAGTGCCGCCACGATTTCCTCACGTACGTACAAACCACGACGCGGCAAGACACACACGGGACAGGTGACGATAAGCGGCTTCTTGATGCACTACAGCACATTCGTAACACAAATCGCCTACAGAGCTGTTGGCTCTCGGCAACCTCGTTGTCGCTCGACAGCGCAGCAGCGGTGGAGAAGCGAGCGCGGCCATATTGGAAGTAGTTCTCCTTTCAAACGTGCGTCGCAGGCGTCACACTACTACTAAGTGGTTCGAGTGAAAAGGAAAGGAGATGCACTGGGGATATTATTGAGCCCAGCTGGGGGCTCACCTGCATACAACCCAGTGCGGGGGGGAGGGGGAGGAGGGGTATATAAAGATTAGAGGAGGAAAGGGAGTGATAAAAGGATAGGTAGGCGAGCAACAAGAGCGAGGAGCCTCGACGTGAATATCCGTGAAGCAGCAGCAATGGCGCGTCCAGCAGACTATTTTCTATAGGCGCTGAGCAAGTCCTGTAGCCTCCAAGTAGGCCAGCAGGAGGCGGAAGACGTCACAGCGGGTGGCGTCGGAGCCTGCTGGGTGTAGCAGGTTCTCCAGGCGCTGGTGGGGCAATCCAAGACGTTGGAGCGAAGTCTGCAGCACTCCCCGGTGTGCCGCAAACTCCGGGCAGGAGCAAAGCAGGTGCTCCAGCGTCTCAGGCTCGGGACAGTGGGCACAGGTGGGTGAGGAGCGGCGGCCTTGGCGGTGCAGTCGGGCTGCCACGTCAACACAATTCAGCCGCAGCCGGAGCAGCAGGCTGCGGACGACGCCATTGGTTGCGGATGAACACAAAATCCCTTTGATCTTGAAAAGCCGCTGCAGAGTTAAGCTGTCACCAACTATAGCTTCACTTCCAGCACCTCCCGCTGTTGCCTTTCGGTTTTCCACTCCTCCACTAACCCGTCAACCGCTACCTTCAGTTGCTACTTCTCCTGCTCTAGCCAGTCGAGGCGCGACTCCATTACACACATCCTAAACATGAAGTCCTGCCCTTCCGCATCCTCAGCTGTATCGAACCTTGTATCCTCGAGTGGATACTTCCACTTGCACATCATGCACGCAACGCCCGACTTCTTCGGCTGCATGTTTCGAAGCTACCTGACTGCCGTCCACAAAGTTAGTACTGCCGCTTTCTCCCGCACGTGCTACGCTCGGTAACAAAGGACTACTTGCCTACGGCATCTTCCTTTGTTGGTGCGCTGTCAAAAAGGTCCTGAAACTCACTACTAACACTAACAAAACCTTACTTCTATTTGCTCTATAGCAACCCCCCCCCCCCCAGGAGAAAAAGACAAAAAAAAAAACGCAAAGACTTATCGCTTTCGCCGTCTGGGCCGTCGTCGCTGCGCTGGGAACACCATAGAGTTTCTTACAGTGTACACTAGAGAGGAATCTGGCGCTAGCGTCTATGCGGCTCACATCAAGGTCGTCTGTGTCGTCATGGACCGCCATTATACATCGCGCTCGCCTTAGTTCATCATTGGCTTGGATTAGAAACGTTTTAGTGACCGCAAATTTAAACAAAGTGCCACTAAAACGCGAAGAATAGTGTTCAATTATATAAGTGGAAAATAAAAACAGGCTGTTTTAAAACTAACAAAAAAAGAAGTAAAGCGTATTTTTGCCGGATCGGTTGTGCCTGCTATTCCGCAGGCCAAGGTTGTAGTTACGAACAATGTTATTATTTGGGGGGTAACTCATAGAGACCGTTATTTTATTAATTTTACCATTATTTAAAAAATAAGTTGTTTTGAAGAGTTTCGAAATTTTTTGAGCGTTCCTTGAAAACGTTGCCTTCGTGGTGAACCGGTGAAGAACCTTCGTGGTGAACGTGGCGTTAAACAGTCGTGGACGATGACAAGGTAGGACGCATACAAACGCCCGTATCTGCCGTATCTTGTCTTGGTCGAAGTACGTTTTGTTTCTTCTTTTCGTCGGCTACAAATTTCGCGGTGGCATATTACCCGCTCAGTCATACGTCCTTCGACTGCGGCATGAGCAGCGTCAGGTGCGATCACGCATTGCCTGCTGTTTCACTGAACACGGCGACCACAGAAACGGAGGATTTCGCTTCCTTGTAGCTCGTAAACGTGTGAATGCATAGGGAAGAAAGCAAATCCAAAAACCGCTTAAGAATCCAGTTGTCATGCCAAGCTCAAGCCAAAAAGGATGTCTTCCCTTGAACCCCCACGACGACATGGCTTACGAGGCGCAGTTTCCTCTCTAGTATACTTACTAAGAAACTCTATGGGGAAACTACCGGCGCTGGGAACTTACTGCTAGAGTTCCTGTATATGCTCCCTACGGGAGCAAGACTTGCGCATAGGTCCGTCATCTTGACCGCCGAGCATCCAAAGCAGCGTGGGAAAGCCAACCGTCGGGCTTGAAGGAGTCGTGCGCACCGCGCGAGGGGAGCGTGAGCGCGCCCCGACGTCGCTGCTTTTTTTTTTTTTTTTTTTTTTTTTTGTAACGCGCGCTTTGCTTTATTATTAGGGGTGTGCGAATACTCGAATACGAATTAGAATAGCAGCTCTGCGAATTACTTCGTTTCGCGAATCGAACATTTTACTATTCGACTTTCTAATAGTAGAATAGATTTTTCATAACTGCCCCGCGGCTCTCCAAAAGCGTACCTCATCATGGCCCGTGATTGTAGTTCTCCCGTGTTTTCGCATCATATTATTCATGCTCGCAACGTGCTCGGTTCGGAGTTACACGGCGCTGTGTAGTCTCTGCGTATGGTTGCAATGCGGCAACTCTATAGCGCAATTCGTTTTCCAACCCCATATATCGTGCTCACTCAGGATTCTTAAGCACTGACTGATAGTGGTTCGGCGGCTGGACTGCTGCGAATGGGAGTTGAAAAGCGTGATTTCCGGGTTATAGAAAAAGTCATGGGTCCCAAACATGTGCAGCAGCTTGATTCTTCTAAAGAAATCTGTGGAAAACCGAGACCTGTGAAAAAAAGAAAAAGAAATTGATATTCGATTCGATATTCGGCATCTTTTATTTGTTCGATTCGAAATGTACTATTAGGTATTCGCACAACCCTGATTTATTATAACTGACGTCTGACTGCGGAACTGATGTACAAAACTACGCCGTTCATCGCACAGGTGAGCTGCTGAGCTAACCAGCAGGTTAGCTCAGCAGCGGGTAGTTACTACATGTACTGTTCCCAATATGCTGAGTGCTTCACGTCGCACATGCGCAGGAAACCCTGCAGTACAAAACCCTCAAACCCTGCAGTACACAAAGGATCATAATGCCATAAAACCACCTCGTAATATCTGAAAGACTGAAATTATGTCAAGAGTCACACAAAAAAACAATGTATTAATCTGTACGATTTAGCAAACCAGGCTTCATTCTTACCTGATTCATCCTTGGGTAAGCTGGCCTGTGTGCACTCCGATACTGGCAAGGGTAGTCTGCATGAACACTTCATTTCACAAATATGAAGCAATAAAAGTAAATAAAGACGTATTTGACTACTAGTATTCTACTCACTTGAAAACACACTAGGGACAGCATGTGGTTTGAGCCGTCTCTTTCCTCTGATGGTCGGCTGCTCAAACTGGTCTGGCGTGAAATGATCCTGCGTGCGAACCATCAATCATAGCTAAAACACCGAAAGAGGCTGTACAATCGATAAAGCATATAACATCGCATACGAAAACGCACCCGGTGCTATTAAGAGCACGTAATATAAGATTTTGTACATCATACCAAATTAGGTTGCACTGAATTGCAATTGTGCTTACGGCCGAGGTACTTTTCAGACTCGTTGAGCAAATATATACAACACCTGTCTGGACCAATTAACTCTGTCGCGCGAAATTAGCGCTTTGTTTGAGCAAAAAACCACTACAGCCTGTACTACACCTCGCCAACGTTTACGTGCTATGTTGAAGCACTAACAAGTTAAAAAGTAGTCCGAATAGAAACGCACCAAGGCCACGGATGTAAACCGCCACAAAGCAGAATAAGAAAAACAAAACAGCTTATGGCTATCGCACCGTTTTAAGCGGCGCTACGCCAACAAAAATACGCCCTGCAACCGATGATGGTATATGCTCCGTATTTTCCTTTCGAATTCCTGAACCTGGTTACCATTGAATAAAAGAAACACGGGACAGTTTCAAGCAATAAAGGAAACTTTACCTCGCATATTCTTGCTCATCTGGATGTTGGGGCCGAACGGCGTAAATGCAGCAGCCACTGAAGGCGACGGCGGAGAACAGATTTCCCGTACGGAATCGAGAAGAAGGCTTTCCCGCTGCTTTCCGCACGGTTTGTGCAATTCGGCGCACAGCACCCCGTCATGGCAACGATTAGGCGACTCACATGACCGCGTACTGAAGTTGTGCAAAAAAGATACTCTTCATGTACTAGCGTGTTGCGGCTTGTCGCTCTCGCGCTACGAACTACGAATGCGGACATGGCAGCGGCGCAAAATGTACGAAAGACGCCGACAGCAGAGGGCAGCAGCGGCGTTGCAGCCGCATCGCGGCTTCTCTGCGGTGCGTGGATGCTTTTTGGGCACGTGACGGCGATCAGCGAATAGGGTCGTGAGCGGCGAATGGAAATCAAAGGCGCAACTCTTGCTCCCTTAGGGAGCATATAGGGACCGGGCGGCCGTTGTATGGCACCACCGTCGTTTCAGCGAACAGCGCCGCCCGTGGCGTACCGCTCGTCAGTGTAATGCCGGTGGCGGTCAGCGCAGCGTAGTTGTGCATGGTTTTCTGTCGTTTTTCTGCGGTGCGGCTTGCAAAGCTTACGTAACCCCACGTGCATTTTTCATATCGGTAAATCTTGAGCGTGGATGTGACGTTTACGAGGCATGCCATGTCTTTTATTTACGCCCATACTCAGTATTTACAAATAGCAGACGACGCTCAATGCGCCAAGCTGGAAGTGAAAGTTCGTTGCTTCATGCAATTTTTAAAGACGATAGTATTTCTTGGGCTACTTAAACCCAGAAATTTTGGTCTGTCTGTATGTCTGTCTGTCCGTCTGTCTGTCTGTGACTCGATTCAGCCACCCGCCCAAAGTAAAACAATGCCTGCGCAATAGTCTTATATAGTCACAGCTAAATGTACCCGTCTACGACCGGTGTAATGTTTATACTTGTCAAAATTGTTGAAGAAGAACAAGACATTACGCTGATATAAGACAACAAATTAATACAGAAGAGATATTTGCAGTGTTCCTTTATAAACAATCATACATGCTTGACTTTTGCGAAATTAAATACTTCATCAACTGCAGGAAAAAAATTCACTCCTCCGTCGCCTGCTGTCGCCCGCGCCACTATAGCTTCTGGCGCCATTTTAAGAAATCAACCGGTAACAGTTATGAAAGGTTCCACTAGATAGGTTTCACGTTCTGCTTGCAACGCACGTGGAGTAGGGAAACGCGGTTCTATAAACGTTGAAGTAGGGCGCCTCGATTCACGCGCGTCTTCACCGTACGACAGCGTTGGCATCGAGACACCTGGTTTGGAGCAGTGGAACGCGGGAAATTTAAAATGATTTAAGCAAACCTTTGGCGTCTTTACCTTGGGAGAAGGGCGACGCAAGAGGAACAACATGAGAGGTGAGCGGGAAAGCGAAGGGAGGCATTTACTTGGCAAAAGTCAATAAAGACTATCGTCTTTCGACGACATTTGCAACGAGAGGAGCAGATACGCAGCCAATTTTTTCATCATGCAGTTTCGCGAATCGAGGAGTATATTGCCGCCAAATGCTCCCACAAAGCCGGTGTGTGCAACCGATCTAGGAATGCTGCGGCGCTGGCCTTTGGCAGTTGATGGCGAAACGGCGTCGATGTCGTGCACAAGCGAAAGACAAAGTTGGGGGGTGTCTTCGAAGATTTACCTCAAAACAGAAATTGTGACGGACGACGCTTCCGTAACTTCATTACCTACGGCTGAAACGTGTTTAATTTCACAGAAATGCTCTTACTACAGTAATCGGGAATCCTTGATAGAATAAATACCGCATGATAGTAGAACTTTATTGCTTGTCGTGGAGAAGCATTGCTTTACAAGAATTGCAATGGTTGCTGGGTAGTTGGTAAATGGTTTTCAAAAACCAATTCCTGCGTGGCTGAAGGACGCAAGACAGGAGGGTGCCCGAAACCTGTACTCAGCTTCACAACTGAATGCTGCGGTCGGTTTACAAGCTGCCACCTACGCTTCAAAAATCATGCACACCTCCGTCTAACGACGATGATGGTTTATCGCAAAGCTCTATCGTATGGGTTTCCTTGGTTGCCTTCTGGATTTAAACTTTGACTAGTTAAGCGTCGAATTTGACCCACCACGCTGTTTGGTCTTTTCATCGCAGCGTCTTTGACTTTGACCATTTCCCATTCGATTTCACACGAAGAAAGCTTTGTGTTCAACCATCATAATCATTAGACGGAGGGCTAGATGATTTTGCTATTTAATTTTGAACTTCCATGCCCCCTCTCCAAATCTAAACTTTTTCCAGCGTGTCGGAAATGTGTCTGTGGTGGAGGACTCGGGCTCATGCACCCATATTCGAGGCAACTAATCCCGCGTTTTTGGTGTCTTCACCAGGCATTACACGATTTTTTAGGTACTCTGTAAAGAATACTTAAGCATTAAAAAACACCGGCTGATGTTAACACTGCCACATTTTTTAACTATCGGTGCCAGCCTTTATTCTACGCAGGTGGTAAAACGGGAAGAGGAGGAGGGATGGTTTGTAGCATGGGCTGTTGAGTTGGTGAATAACTTTGGCTCTTGATAAAATGACCACCACAAACGTGGGATTTCCACTTCGGCTTTTAGTCTCCCATGCTGTCACAGTGTCGCTCATCAAGTGTCGCTCACCAAAACCGAAGGTACAAAGATCATGGTTACAGAAAGTGTAAACTACCGCAACATTTCTACGGCTACACGGCAATCCATCTCTTATGCAGGTGCCTTTCTATTTAAAGCACACGTATCGAGGTATCCCAGCGCTAAGGCTGGCGTGGAAACCGTAGTCATTGAAACCAGTGAAGATAATTTAAAGTGGTAGAAATGAATTCTAATATTGCTAATAGTTTTATTCCTACTCAGATTGCGCGGAGCCAAGCGCAGAGCGCTGCAAAAAGCGTTCGTGTCAATGTAGCCCTTCCCCAACCTTACAAGCATCCAATAAGTTTGCGGAGCCGTTACTGCATTTAAGAAGAAAATAATACTAATAATACTAGTTTTATTCGTACTCGGAACGGGTGGAGCCAAGCGCAGATCGCTGCATAAAGCGCTCATGCCATTGCAGCCGATAGCCAACTTTAGACGCGTCCGACAAGTTTACGTAGTCATTACTGCATCTAAGAACCCAACACATCTGTCTAGACTTCGTTTCATCTCACACGTCTGCTCACAACGCCACCAAAACATACAAAGCACCGAAGCAAACACGACAAAAACAACGGGAGGCTGTGTAGTCCAATGCACCGGCTCATTCCACTGACGAGGGGAGCGCCGAGTGGTGGCGCCACCCGTCCAGCTACCCGGTCCCTTATAGGGACCGGGCAGCTGGACGGGTGGCGCCACCCTACTTACTCTACTTACTGCCGATTTGCAGCGCCCCCTCGTGCCGGACGCGTCTGGGTAGTACAACAGCAGACGACCCTCGCCGCCCACCATGTGTTTTCAATTACAAGCCAGAGCGAAAGTTGGTTGTAATTATTTTAATCACCTTGTGGCATGTTTAAGTGACTGCATACTGAATGAAATAGCCCTTAAAGTAGTTGCAGAGGCTAAACAGAATAATAGAGAGTTTTAGTATAGCGTTTTCAGCCTTACGCAAAGTGTTACCGCTCGCTATTCCCTCGCGTCGGTGGAACTGCGCATGCGCAGCACCCAAAGTTGGTTTTGCGTTTAGCGGCCGTGAAACGAGCGCGCGCTATTTCAGCAAAATAGCGTGCGTATACGATACCGCCCTTGCGTGTCCCTGCGTTTACAACATGGCGGCAGGTGGAGCGGAGCACCTAAACGTTTTCTTTCATCTGTGTGCAGCAGTTTGCGTCTTATAGAAGAAGTTTTTTGCTCCTGCATCCTTAAATAGCTCCGGTTGTTTGTACTTTGCTATCGTGGTGAGCGAAACTAACGTGGCATCGCTGACTACCCGAACAAAGCTCCTGCACGCCGGCGTCGGATGCTGTGTGTGTGCTGTTGACGAGTTCGCTTCACGGTGCAAGGCGACGATGCGCTCCTGTGGGTGAAATGTGCTTGCTACGTTCGAAATTAGTAATCACTAGCGGCGACTCAACTCAGTGTGTGCTGTTAAAAGCCTTCTGGGTTTGCGCCAGAGTGAAGTGACATGCTGGTCGGCTCCGCAAATCGCGTGAAGTGAGTGCGATGATTACGACGGGCTGGAGGCAAAAGACCGCATTTTATTTTTGTGCCTCCGCCTCGCAGTGCAGTCGTTACGTCGCGTGTGTTCGAAACGGATTTCTGGATTGTTTTCGAGACGAATAAAATGTATACGTGAAACCCAGTCCTTTGGTTCTGCGCGTTGTGTGCGATCGTCAAAATTAAGTAACATCGGGGCTTCAGTGCTTGCGCTATAAAGTGTGCTTATGTAGAATATATCTATCATGTTGTGCACGTTCTGCATTCAATACCAAGGGGAAGGCTTTTGATTCCGCTGGTTGGGTAGTCGTGCAAAATTCTGGCTGCTCACTGATTCTTCCGCCAGATGAGTGCAGCTTCGCATTCGGTGAATACTAGGTTCGACAGATGGCGCCATAAGCGTTAGCGGGCAGTACTAAAACTCCCCGTGCGGTGCCGACGTAGCGTGCCGCAAAAATTTAACGTTTAACGTACGCAAAGGCACAAAACGCTATACTAAAAATCTCTAATATCCTCTACAACGAGCCGATTTATCGGCGGTTTTTTGAGCGAGCTGTTGTGATCGTAGCGGCGTGGAGCAGTATTGCCAGGTCGGGTGGTCTCACTTCCGGACGATAATTATCGTTCGTTCTTCTTGCGTGCGGACGACAAAGGAAAGTTCACAAGTAGCATAAACAGAACGTTGCTGTGCCTGAGCGCACCGCAGTCCTGACTAAAAAGACCCTTACCACCCAACTGCACAAAATCACGCACACAAACGTGGACCGTACACTTGTCGAAATCTTACCTCACAGAAAGACTCGGCAAATTCCCTTCATTTTAAGCGTCTACAGCCCCCCCTCAAGACCGGGTGCCGAAATTCGAGCAATTTATGGGGAAAATCAGGAACAGAAGGACTTTAATGCTCCAAACACGGTGTGGGGTACCCGTCAACAACCATGAAAGGGACCCGCATCCACGACGCAGCCCACCTCGGGTTGATGCAACCAACCCGAGTAGGAAACAGCGTCTCCAGAGACACTAATCCCAACCTCACCTTTACCCACGGCATCCCCCAGACAGAATGGATCAGACTGGAGCAGACGTTAGGAAGTGATCCTCGCATAAGCTATCGAAAAAGAACCATTCTGTCGGGGACAGCAAAGCTCACGGATTGGAAAGCCTTCCGTACCGACCTCAATCACGGAAACATCCAAGAAATTGACAAATGGCTTTCTGAGATACTTGATAAAGAGGAAGAACACACACAAATATTCAACTGAACACAGATATTCCCGCTGTTGACCTTCACCTTCCCCACCTTTAGAAAGCAAAAAAAAAAAGCCTCCTTAAACGGTGGGAAAGACAAAAACGACAGAAAACTCAAGCTGAAAATCGCCGCCATCACTAAAAAAGCCAAAGAATAAGGAACCCTACTGCACCGGCAAGACTGGGAAAAAGCATGTGACCAAGTTCAGGCCGCCCTCAGCACGAAAAGGACCTGGCATATCTTACGAGCACTCCTGGCGACTACACGGACAAAAATGCAGCAAAAGCAACACCTCCAAAAATTTTCCACTATACGCGCAGGCACCCAACAAGACGTACCAGATGAGATTCAACGCAAGTTTACCGGTGACACCCCGTCGAATCCGAAAAGTACTGATCCCTACCATGGCCAACGTAATCCCGACCTCGATCGGCCCTTCACAAAAGCTGAAATGGAAGCAGCCCTGGCCAAACTCACAAGGAACACTTCGCAGGGCAAAGACAATATTGTCAATAAGCTCCTCCGTAACCTACCTTCAAACGCAACAGAAGCGCTCCTAGAGTATTTTAACGTGTGCTGGGAGACAGGCAAACTACCGACAACGTGGAAGCATTCGGATGTGACAATGATTCCCAAGCCAAACAAGCCTCTACGTATTGAAAATCGTCCCCCTATATCGCTGACATCCTGCGCGGGTAAACTTCTTGAACACATGGTCCACGAACGGCTCACGCCATATCTCGAGGACAACGGGTACATGCCGGGCACGATGTTCTGGATTCCGACAGCTTTGGTCTACCCAAGACATCCTTTAGCTTCTGAAGGAGGACATCATAGACCACCTGGATCGCCATCACAAGCCCTGTATACTCGCCATCGACGTCAAGGGCGCTTTTGACAACGTCAAGCTCGAAAAGATCTTCGAAAATCTGCAAAGTACCAATTTGGCCCCAAAGCTTACCGATTAATCCGAAACTTCCTTACGAATCGCACGGCAACGGTGGGCATCGGCAACCTTTGAGGCGCAAAACTACACCTACCAAACAAAGGCACGCCTCCAGGTTCGGTGGTCTCCCCGCTGTTCTATAACATCGCCATGGTATACACCTGCCAAAGAAACTTGAAACCATCGAAGGACTAAGGTGTGCTTTTTACGCAGACGACCTCACGCTGCGTGTGAGAGCGCCTACAACTGGGAAACAACAGGACGCTCTGCAGGAGGCTATCGACGTGATAGTAAACTATGTACTTGAACTCCGGATAGTAACCTACTTGAACTACTTGAACTTGCGCTCCGGAAAGCCCGTACGTCTCGTGCTTAAGGCTCGAACTCGAGAGCGACCACCCAAACTTCTTGATCGGATCCCAGCGTCACTCCCAGGGTCAACTACCTTCGTGTGCTCGGTCTTCCCATACACAAAGATGGATCGGGTGCAGCTAATTCTCCCAAGCTACAGCAAACAGTGACACAAATTAAGTCACTAACCTCCTTAAAAGAAGCACAAATCAACGAAGGGCGTTTGAAGAACAAGACACCTTACAGATCATTTAAGCATCAATAACCAGTAGGATGACGTATGGCACCTCATACTTATCCTTAAAAAAACGCCGAAATAAAAAAATTCAGTGCCCTTCCACTCTGTCAAGAAGGATCACCTGCGAAGCTGCACGCCCTCCACGGATTGCCCGAAACAAAACACGTTTGTTTGTAATTTACGACTTTTCGTACGCCAATTACCTGAAGGAAATTTAGAAAAACCAGAGCGCTAGCCCAGCGGGCAAACGTAGAGCTCTTTCCCTCCAGCGTCGTAGGCATCTCGCTGCTTGTGAAACCCGCCAGCCCAATTTACTCTACCACTGATGACATTCGACCGGTTGCATTGGGCTGTTTAACGGCCACGTTTAAACATCACGCCAACACAACGGACATGAAACACAACGGACAACACAACTGACAGTAAGGGCAAGAAACATATAGCAGCGCGTGCCCGCATCCTTCCCTTTTTCCACTCCCAACCCGCGCACGCATAAAGCGGCAACCGAACATGAGCGGATGCTTAGGAGTGAAAGATACTAACATGTCGCTCTGAAAGCCTTTTAAGCTGAACAGCTGATTTGCCCACGCCGGCGTTCCAAGCGGGCCGGTTGCTGTTCATCCGGGAGTGATTCGGAGCTACTCGACCAGCTGGAACCTGAGGCGGAAACGGCAGCGACTTTCTGTTGTTTTCAGCGCCAATTCACGCTTCTGTTCGGGCTGACGCGTCTTCAGTTTTCGCTCTTCTTCCTCCAAGCGAACGACAAGCGTCCGTCCCATAGCGAGTTAACACCTCGAGGGCCTCGGCCTTTACTCTAGCGGACACACACGTGGATGACCCTTTCGCTGCCCAGTCGTAGGCATCTTATTGTCTGGGCAATGCACCAATCCAGACCCAAACCACTCGATTGCGGAGGGCAACTGACAGGGCGCATTATCCCACCACAACAACGGGTATGTCATCGGTAGCGGCATTAAGCCCTGCTGTACGTGCATGCCCTCTCCCTCCACCCCCAAATCGTGCCCAGCTGAACCGGCAACCGCAGATGGGCGCTTAATTAGGCGTGAAATACACCGGTGAACGGAGAGAGAAATACTTTATATGCGGCCAGACGAAGATCTATTACTTTTCCGTTAGAAGAACTGTGTACAGCTGGTCAACGAGGGCCGCCGACGCGACAATGTCACTCGGAAGGGCTTTCATACTAAAGAAGAATTATGTCCTCACGCCGGCGTTCCAACGGGGCAAGTTGCTTTCAACCGGCAGGGGCACGCAGCTAGTGGGCGAGGTGGAATTTGAAGCGACAACGGCCACGGCTGCATTCTCGGCGGCGGTGGTAGCGGCGGCTTTTGGGCGTTTTTACACGCATTCGCGCTGCTGTTGATTCTCCGAAATCACCCGATAACGACGCTACAGCCGGTGTCAGCCAACTGCGCAACTTGTGAAGGAGGCATCGGTGGTGGCGAGGGAAATAACCGTTGTGATAACCGTTGGGAAAGAAGGGTCGACGGTGGCGAGGAGGAGCCCCGGAGCAGCGCCGAGTAAATCGGCTCCACCGGAATGAAAACTGGGGGGGGGGGGGGGTGACACATATACTGCTTCGCACTAAAAAAGGGACATAATGACCAGCAAAGCAAACAAAACTGCTTTGGGCCTTTCTTTCATTGCATCCACCGAGCAGATGCTTAAATTAGGCGTACATAATGCGTAGGAGGAGATGGTAGAAGCCCACAAAGCAAGCCAACTCGAACGCCTCAATCTCACTTCTACGGGCAGAGCAGTACTCCGCTATTTCAATTACAGTGAAACCTACATACATACGATGTATAGCACGCATATGTATAGCACGCATACCACGTAACATGCACCCCACGTACCGCAAAGAAAGAAGACAGGCAAGATCGAAGGCACTGCTCCCAAAATATGCAAAAGATCCTAACACAAGATACACAGGCTCAGCTCGATACCCAGACCCCACTGCTTTCGCAATATGCGTCACGGACCAACGAGACAGAAACTGACTTCGGCAACCGGCTCGTAACCCCGAAACTGCCGAAGAAGCAGCCATCGCCTTGGCCATAGCGACTTGCAGCGGCAGAGCACTCGTACTCACCAACTCTCAAGCGGATATCGGAACTTTCAAAAAGGACGTGTGTCTACGACGGCACTCAAAACCTTAAAGACGCGCCCTCAACTTCCTGACACCTACGTCACCTGGATACCGGGGCATGAAGGGATGGCGGGAAACGAAGCAGCGCAGGCTGCAGCCCGAGAGCACACCAGCCGGGCCTTCCTGCCACCCAACATTCGTGCTGAACGGGCGCAGCAGACGTACCCATCACCTGCAGGGCCATACTTCAGCACTACCGACTTGAGCGGAGGAGATATCACCCACAACACCCCGATCTCACCAAGGAAGAAAGCGTAATCTTTTGTCGCCTCAAAACAAACCCATACACACACGGAATAATCATGAGCCGCGTTACCCCGCCCAATTTCCGTATATCTGCCCTTAGTGCGACATACCCGACACCTCGGCTCACACTGATCCTAAGGTGCTCTTGCGAAGACCACCGTCCAGGCCCACCTGTGGATAGGCAAGCATGCTCAACAACACTGACTGCCGCACCACAAGCTAATGCAAGAGCCCATACAACCGGTCAACTCGACATTGCTGAAAAGTGGGAGGCACTGCTCGTCGAGGAGGATCCAGAAAACCAGAAGAATCTGGTGAACTGGGCGAAGACGGCAGCCACCGCCAGAGGTTTCCTGGACTGAGGAGACCTACCACCTCGGACCGGCAAGGACCAAGTCGTAGCTAGTCTTTTCAGCCAATAAACGTTTATTTCTCTCTACTTCCCCGTTACTTTTGCTGCAAAGGTGTTGTCGGTAATAAAAGCGCTGCTGTTTCTTTCTAACAGAGGTCTCATGCCGGGCCCGTTAGCGTATAGATAAAAAAAAATCACCGAATATGAACATTCCGCAATTTATTCCGATATGCCTATCAGATGTTCTCTTACCCCGATCCGGAATTAACGATCAACAACCTCGCAGTACCTACAGTTCCCCACCTTCGCATACTCGGTCTCAACATACCCAAAAATGGAAGCGGCTCTCAAAACTTACCTGCATTAAAACGCACCCTCACACAACTAACGCACCTCGTACGACGCATCGCCCACCGCCGCTACGGCCTTCAGGAGAAGGACACTCTGAGAATAACTCAAGCAATATTGATCAGTCGTCTGAATTACGGCACACCATACCTGGCTCTCAAATCCGTTGAAAAAGAAAAACTCAACACTTTTATCCGCCAAGCCTACAAACTCGCCCTTGGCCTACCCCCCTCAACATCCACGCGCAAGTTGCTCCAACTAGGGGTACACAACACTTTGGAAGAATTGCACGAGGCTCATCGCTGTTCCCAAATCACCCGTCTCAAGCTGACACCTACCGGAAGAGACACCCTTACACGCCTTGGATACCCGGTACCGCCCAAAGAAGACCAGCCCCAACGTGTCCCCCTCCACATCCGTCACACACATTCCTGTAGCTCCCGTGCGCGAAATATGCACCCCCTTTACAACACAAGCACGCCGCAAAGCACGGGTCGATGCAGTTACGAAGAAGCACGCCGGGAACCCTACTACACGCTACACGGACGCTGCACGCTACACCCGCAAACCCGCTTACGCAGTCACGGTTATAGACCACCAGGGAACCGAGGTCACAGCCGCCACAATATCCACCACCTCTACAAAACGCCGCTGAGGAAATCGCCATCGCCCTAGCAGCCACAACACATAGCGAATACGTTGCAGTCATTACGGACTCGCAAAGTAGCATGCCGCAACTACCAGCTCGGCCGCATATCACCCTTCGCCCTCAAGATCCTGAATGCCATCCCGCAGCTACCGACATTCATATCGTTTGGGCCCCTGGACACGAGTCTCTCGACGGAAATGAGGCGGCACACGCCGCTGCCCGCGTACACACCCTCCGGGCCATTTCCGAAGAGTGCCAAGACACGGAGAAGGCCCCCCACACACTGAATGGCTACGCGGACATTCTCGCTCACTTCAGACACGAGCGTCAGCAGTTCCCTCCACCCAACTACCACCTTTCCAGAGCCGAAGCGACCACACCTCCGCCGGCTACAGACCAACTCCTACCCCGCACTGTACCCTCCTCCACCATTATCTACCCCACCCAGTATTATAGTGACCTGCAACTTTTGCCCCCAACCAGGCACCCTGTACCATCTGGTCTGGGAGTGCCAACCAATCCCATCCACTCACACCCAATCCCCGTCCCACGTACGAGCAGTGGGTGGACCGGCTGTCCAGCTCGGACCTCTCGACCCAGCGCATGCTGTTAGAGAGGGCACGAGCAGCCAGCAAGGACCAGGGCATCCCGGACTAGCGGACACGCCCCCACCGGTGATGCTCTCAACCCCATATGCCTATTAGATGTTCTCTTCCCTCCCTACGCCCTCCTCACCAATGAAAGTTCTTGTTGATAGCCTTCTCGGAAACAGTCTCTTTTAGATGCGGAGCATCTTATAGCGGTGGCATGTCCCGCGTCGGCGTCGGCGTTCGTAGGCGTCCGGCACTCACACTGCGCATGCGCAACTCTCCTCCTTACACCACAGCTGCGCGATACTACCTTTAAAAGAATAGTTAGCGCGCCGCCCGGTTTCGATCCCACGACTCTCTCGCCGCAACGGGTAGGTACGCGGTGCTCTTCCACTACGCTACAAATCCGGGACAGAGCAAGTGCTAGGAACGCGCGTTATGTCCTTGACTCATTCAAACTACGTCAAGAAGCTACTGATACAACGAAGGCACGCGAAGCTGAACGTCAACGGAAACGACGAACTGAAAACTTTAGAGGAGGATGTTGAATTCTCCCGTGGGGAAAGCTGTGGCGGGAAGCGCCACGCGCCTTGCAGCTCAACCAGCCCCGTCCGCAGCGCCTCTGATGCTGATTGTGGCAGGATGCCCCTAAGGATTGGCCAACCAAAGAATCCATCACGAGATAGGTTCGCGTTCAACCACCGTCGTCATCTTCCCGTAGGGGAACCGCCGAAGAAGAAGAAGGAAAGACAAAGCTGCGAAGAGGAGGGCGTGTACATTGCTCTCAGCCGGTGCACCAATGTCAACAACCTTTACCTTACCAACGCTGACGGAGACTACCGATTCTACCACAGAGACAACATCGACAAGAACATGATGGACGAGTTTCGGCGCCTCGAGAACCACCGCCTACTCACCGTAACGCAACAGTACTTGCGTGCCTTTGCACCGGTGTGGACCCGGACGCGGAATTCCCTCTGGCGCTAGTAAAAACAGATCACTCAACATAACGGCAACCACACGGAACCGCCACGATGCTTCGCATCCTCATCAGGGTTCCCCACGGGAAGATGGTGTAATTTTTTTCGGGGCGTGTTTTTATACAGCTGGCGCGCTGGGATGCCACACCTGGAAGCCCATAAAGTTTCTTGTCGGAGGGTGCAACATAGACCGAAAGCATCCATTTTCCCCTATCCATCAGGCTGGAGAGGGGATATTATCTGCCTTGCATTGCTCCTGCAGAGCCGAACGACGATACATGAAAAGCAGATAACTCGTCGAGCCTGATGCACCCTTGTAATATTTTGCTGATGCTATAATCAAAGTCATGGATTGTATTTGACCGCACTTTCCACTTATCACCACCAGCGCTTCCGCTATACACAAACAAATGTGAATTTCATACTGTTACATGCGCGGAGCATCACATTCGGATGAAAGACCGATATGTAACACCGATGTGGTCCAGTTAGTAGTTCTGCAGTCGCAAGTGTAGTCACATGGATGGAATACCCCACGTGGGAACATCGCGCAGCATCTGATATGTTTACAAACAAACACCTCCTCTTTTGTGGGTTCGAAAAATATAAATTACGTTTGAAGTAAAACTTGCAGATCTTGAGAGAGAGGCGCACGCAGGCAAGCTGTCCAAGCGTTTGTCTTCTGTGCATCACGCCCATACGGCCGGGACACTCGTTTACGCCTCGCGCTAGAGAGCTTCGTGCTTTAAAGACAAGAGACTTTTACAGCAAAGCTGTATACATATAACCCCCACGGTTTCATCTCCCTTGGAAAAAACTCCAAGGCGCCAAGAATACACTTATACACTACATGCTTCGCCCCTCCCCAGTTTTCACGTTAGTGGAGATGGCCCGGGATTTTTTTAGTACGCGTTACATTCTAGCGCGAGGCGTAAACGAGTGTTCCGGTGTGTTTTAGTACGCATTACCTTCTAGCGCGAGGCATAAGCGAGTTTCCCGGTGTTTTAGTACCGCAACTACATGAGACAAACGACGATTACAACGACAACAACGACAGGAGACGCCAGCAGCCCCGGCCCCTAAGTGGCTTCGCCCCTGACAGATGTTGCATCATTTTGTTCCTCGAGCGCGTACAGCGCGAGAGAGGAGCCCTACCCGCCCGGCTCTATACGACGTACTGTAGTGATAGCGACTTCCCTCAGATTTGTGTAAATTATGTATGTTTTGTTTAAAAGGCAAATCATCCCTTGAAGGATGCAATAAGGGAGAAATATAACGGAAGAAATGTCATTTTAATGTTCACGATGGCACCATAACAACCAATGTGCGTCCAGCTTAAAATCTATGGACTGGGGGGGGGGGGGGGGACGTTAAAACCCTCAGGTTCAGCCCCATATTTAAAAAAAGAAAAGCGCTCTTTCAATTTTTGTGAACTCTCCCAACATGTTGGCCGCTAAATTTACTTTGGTTAGATGTAGAAACACCTTGCATCATATCGACACAGGAGTGTGTACAGCGCCCCATTCCCATAAAGGTAGCACCGATGTACTCTGGAAATTCGCGCAGATGTTAACAAAAGGGAACGACGTTCTTCAGGTTCAGTTTTTATAGCTTCCTCTTGATTTTTAAAGCGCTGACACTGTTCCATTTGAAATGCTATTTTGCCTTACCGAGTTAACCCATATCGCCAACACACTTTATCCGCACACACCGCAATTCTAAATGCGTTGTATTTGCTCTATAAAGTCAAATATTTCACAATAGGAGAAGTTGCACACATTTTTGCTATTTAGTTTGGCCGGAATATAGTGTGCTCTTCTCAACGTAGCGACCCCTCTTTTGCTTACTCGCACGCACGCACACCCGTGAGGCGCTCAGAGTGATTGGGGGCTGAAATCTGGCGGCGCGGAAATACTTCACAAATGATAAGCTGCAGTTCTCAACGCAGTCAGACAAAATATCATCTAGGTTGTGCGTGAAGACGGGGAAACTTGCAAGGAAACACTTCAAGACAAAGTCAATTCGGGGAGAATTCCACAGGTACAAGCAAAGCGTTTTTTTTTACTACAGCACTGGGCTAACCAAGTTTGATGCATACTCCTTGCAACCTGGATGAGTCCAATGTAATCGACAGCAAGAAATGCGTTCCCTGCGCGTACTTTTCCAACTAGCACATTCACATTGCATACACAGAAAATTCCAGAACCTAACTGTAGATGCCAGTGAATTTAACTGTGCATTCCTTTTCTGCGCGCCATCAAATCAATCATATACGAAGGAACAAGAAGTACACAAAAGGCGGGTCTACGATGTTCGAAAGACTGAATATTCCTGGAAAAGGTAGGGTTGGGGGGGGGGGGGGATTGTTTTCACGTGGGAACCAGGTGACTTTGTATACAAGGCACTTGACCCTAAGAGGAATATTGAGTGCATTTGCAAAGAGAAGCATGCGACGTAGTTGTAGGGTTCTTTTAACATCAGGCTAAATTTTACAACATGAAGAAGATATGAAGACTTAGAATTCATACTTCCAGAAAAATAGCAACTGTTGTCTAAGTCAAGAGCGCACACTTCTTATACGTGGAGCCAACTGAAGTTTTCAACTACCGTGGCTGAAAAAAAAAAAAGTAGTTATGACCAGTGCATGCATTCCCAGACCTTCAGTCCAGACACATGTGGCGTAAAATTTAAGTGACCAGCAGTAGGTACATGTGATATACCTGCATAACGGCCCTTTACGGAAACTCTAAATACCTATGATGCTAGCAACTACAGGTGCTGCAGAGCAGTATACAATTTCGCTATGGTGACGATTGTTTATGGCGTCAAACGTTAACTTCGAAACTACCATATTTCTACTGTATTCTGTATATTTAATTTCAGCTCTGAAATCTCGTCTTTTGCACAAAAGAATCAAGTATATAGTAAAGACGCAGCTATGCCGCTAACTACTGTCTGAGCACCCCGCGAGGAGCATGGCTGACAGGGTTCCATTCTCGTGCTGTACACACTCCAGTATCGATATGATGCAAGGTGTTTCTACTTCTAACCAAAGTAAATTTAGCGATCAACATGTTGGGAGAGTTCTACAAGAATTGAAAGCGCGCTTTTTTTAATATGGGGCTGAACCCAAGTGTTTTGTTGTTTTCCCCCCAAATCCATAGACTTTAAATTGGGCGCAGATTGGTTGTTATGGCGCCAACGTGGCCATTAAAAAAGCCGTTTGTACAGTTAAATTCTTCCTTATTGTATCCGAAAAGGGATCATTTGGCTTTTATACAAGATATACATAATTTATACAAATCTGAGGGAAGTCGCTATTACTACAGAACGTCGCGGAGAGCGGTGCAGATAGGGCTCCTCTCTCGCGCTGTACGTGCTCAAGGAACGAAATGATGCAACATGTTTTTGATGATAATGCAAGCAGATGTAAAGGCGTACATTTAGGGAGAGTTTGAGAAAAATCGTAGGGTTTTTTTTTATACAGCACCTGAAATTCGTTTTTCAGTTTTGTTTCCTCGAACTTGCGTGCCCGTGGCCACTTAACCGTGCAGTATACAATTATATTGTTTTCTGTGTTTGTTCAAAACTGTAAGAAGCACACGTTAGGACAATTGGAAGGTTGTAACCTAAGTACTTTTGCAATATTTAGGCTCAAAGTTCGAACAAAATTGCGCTCTGAGTCGAATTCAACATTTTATTGCGAAACATGTATAATTTGGAGAGCACTAAAACTTTTTTATAAAAATGTAAACCAGGCGTAAATTGAGCACAAAATTTACTAATTGCCTAGCATCAATATCTAGATGTCGCTAAAGTTGGCCGAGGCGCACGCGCATGTAGCGGTGGGGTCCACCTTGTCGCGTTCCGAAAACTTTTACAGTTTGGCAAAAAAAAAAAAAAAAATTCCGGGAAAAATATTGCTGAATCTCGACATTGGTATAATCAGGAAATGATATAAAAAATTTCAAGCAAACTGAAGGGGTCGAGCAGCCACCCCTTTGTTCGATCTTATTGGAAATCACCCTGTTATTTTTGGCAGCGCGACCTGAGGCAGCACCCGTTCGAAGACTGCGGGGAGATAATGAAGCAAGAACTGGCCCCGTTCGTAATTACCGCCTCACCAACAATTAATATTCGCCAAGACTCTTCATAGGCACATTGGCTTCGCTGCCCTGTGCCGCAATGTCCCGATTTCGACGCTCTCCCCGAGTCTGCTCACCTATCTACGGGACCCGACTCGACGCGACATATGCTGACATCCTGCTCATGACCTGGTGCAGTGTCCCCACTGCAAGCCTGCTGGGCGTAGTTAACGTGCAACATCCGATTACTGCGTCGCTTGTCTCCCGAAGACGCCAGCGAAAACTGCTTACCTACTCTGCCATCCCACCAGCCGAAACTTCATGAAACCTAGCGAGGTACAAGCCATGAACTCCGCGCTTGTAACAATCACAAAACCGACTTGAACGTCTTCTTTGTTTTGCTGTGTGATGCGCAAGTTCCGCAAGGACTTCGAAAAAAAAAAAAAACGCTACGCACCGCAGTAGCGCGGTTACAACCATAGTCCATGCGTTTTTCCCCAAGCGGAAACCTCCAGCTTTTCTTTTTCGAAGCACCAAAAGGCAAAAAGGAACCCTGCGGGCGATCTGACCGCAACCCCCGCCACTGTTACGGCCACACCCTTTTTTTGATTACTTTTTTTATTTTTTTTTATTTTTTTCTTCACCCGACTTGGGTGGGATTTTTTTTTTTTTTTTCACCCGACTTGGGTGGTTGCCCCCTGGGGCACCGGGCGGGGTTAGCAGGGCTCCTTTCCAAGCGATCACTCCCTGGAAGAGCCTGGCGCAGGCTGGGGCGCTTGTACCCATTGACCGGTGGGTGCCCGGCGGTGGGCGGGTTTGAACCACCAACCTCCCGAAGTCGCGGCTAGGGCTCCAGACCACTCGGCCACGACTGCGGTGATGCGGAAGCGTTTAGTCTCGCTAGTTATCGACACCAAAGCGATACTGCTGATTTCCAGTCCGTAACACTAACTAAAACACGTCGTTGTACATTTTTCGGCGTAAAAAGAGGCTCAACCCATTCAGGGGATTCCTACCGCAGCAATTTGAAACCGGGCACTCCTACCCTTCTGCGCCACCTGTTGCTGCTGCACCGAGTTCAAGCAGTGTACGAGAAGCCATTTTGTTAAGAGCGGTAGGAGCTGTGGAACCATACAGTTTCGCACTAATTTATTCTAGAGGGAAATCTGGCATGTAGGCAAGCCATAGAACGCCATACTGACTTGCACTAGACGGAAATCTGTCGCTGCAATCGCACGCCGTAATGCGAGGCGCCATAGCAGCTGGGAGCATTGCTGCTTTTCTAACTTGGCCTGGCTTGCAACACACCTTGTTGTGGCTCCTGGTGACAAAGGCCACGTCATGGGCAACACTTTAGAAATTTCTTACAGAAGCGTTTTACTTTAACATTTATTAAATGTTTTAATGGCCTTTTGAGAACAATAATTGGGGTTTTTACTGCATGCGCAGGCCACCTTTGAGCGTGTCATCTTGTCGAGGCATGCAAATCACAGATGGAACGCGTCGCCCCGGAATCCGACGGCACGCTCGATTAAGTATCCCCAGTGCAATGCAGAAAGTGTGGGTGGAGTTACGTCATTTTTAAACGCGCCCAGAGCCAAGGACGTCCGTGGAGGGACAGTGTTGCTTGGTTGCTCCGATGCTACTTCTGGTAGGTTTCGCTGCGTCCGCCGGTTCGTTCGGCGTTCGCGTGCCCCGGCGGCGTGTTTTCAAACGCTTCGTGCGGGGTGCCCCGCGCGACGTGTGACGTCACTGCGCGTGCTATAGTGGGCCTCCTCGATTATCAGTCCCGGATCGTCCGCGGACTGCCCGAGACGCGATCCGGCGCTCGATTTTCCCATGCATTCCTATGGGGCTCCCAGTCCGAACGCAGTCCTCGGACTGCCCGCGGACCGTCCAGGACTGGTAAATCGAGGAGGCCCAATATTGAGCTGCTGCTAAAACGCTCTCGCCGTTCCGGGCTCAGAGGAGCTATCGATCTCAATGAGATCAGCTCTGTAGGACAATTTCAGATGTCTCACGTTTGGATGGTCACGTGCCGTTATTCTGCTGCAAAAGCGAAACTTGTGGCCACCGGAGAAATAGCGGTGAAAGAGCGTCGCTGTGTTGCGATTGACGCGGAACCAAGAGAAAGTGCCACACGAAGCTCTCTGGCTTCCTGAACGCCTACAAGATGCCTACGCGCGTGAAACACTGCAGCCTTGCGGCAAAGTTACGTCCATATCGGGAGAAAAGTGGAGAGTTCCTAGGATGGAGAATATGTAGACACCTAACCGTGACGTTGTACTGGCTCTAGCCGACGCACTGGCTATCGGCGATATTCCCCATCAGCTGTTCGTCGGCGGCGTAGTATCTTGTTCTGATTCCCGCGCCGCCTTTGTGTTTGCGCTACAACCGCGGGTTGGTCACATTCGCCGCCAGTTCCGTACGCCCAGCAGGGTGTGGAGACTGCCACCGGTTCGGACATTCGGCTGATGAACGTGTTGCTACTTAAGCGGACAAACTCCGGCAGGGCCAGCTTCCTCCGGACGAAGTTTTGCAGGAGCATGTTTTTTATTGTCACTTCCAGCATTTGATACAAAAAAACTTTGCAAAAACATTTTTTGGCCCCATAGCCTGGTTGGCTAGTGAATGCCACAGTGGTTTTTGATGCGACAGATGAACTTCCGACTGCTTCGGTAGTCCGCGCCAGCGGCTCACCTTCGACGTCTGCCGCTAATGGCTCCTCGAGCAATGCTGCACCGGGCGTAACTGATGCCTCTGTGGGGCCTCGGGTGGCATTCGAGGCGTCCATTTCATCTTTGGAGCCTGTGCCAGGGGACCCCAACGGGCAACCGACTCCAGAGTGCCCATCCTCGCACGAGCCGGAGGAGTCGGCTGCTACTACTGTTACTGAGGTCGAAGTGCCGGCGAATGAGGTATCTGCTGGGATAACCGTGGCACCTTCTACGTCTCAAAGTTCGCACCTCTGCCGAGCACCAAAGCACCCGGCTTCCTTTTTCGTCGTACACCCCACAGAGGGTGGGCTTTAAAGGTCGCGATATCAGCACCCACGACGGAAGGCGACCAAGGAAAAAAGGAAGGCGTTCCCGATCGCGCTCGACATGGTCCCGGTTCGAGTGAATCACCTCCTTCCAGTCCCGTTAGGGACCAAATGGACATCTGAAACTCCCACCCGCTCCACGGTGATATACCACAGATTAAGCTTCGTAAAACTGAATAAATAGTTTACGTTCCGGGCAGAAGCATACAACTCCGCCGATTGCTTTCCCGAACTGACTTGCACTTCATTCCAGTACAAGAGACAAAACTCGGTAGTGATGATGTGATCGAAACAGCTTCTACTGCCCTTCCTTTCTGATTACGAGGTAACTGTCACGCATTCAGTTGGCCTGTCGGCGGTTTGTCTCTTGTTTCTAAAATGGAATTGCCGTACTCTGCCGTTACATATCAGGAAGATGTGGAGGGGCGGTTCATACGTTGCGATTTCTTGCTGTACGGTGTACCGTGGCGATTAATCAATGTCTGTGCGTTCATTGATATTGGCCAACGAGCCGTTTTTTTTTTCTCAGAAATTTGGATCAGTTTTTGACAACGTTTATAGATACTTTTTCAGTTCTGTATCTCCCCGCCGCGGACATGGAGAGAATGCGGCCTGCCGCGACTCTCGCCACCGCGGCGCTGCGGTTACGAGTTGCGCTAGGAGAGCGAGCGTCGTCTGCTAGCGGGGAGAGTTCCGCTCGGCATCTCCGGTCCTCGCCGCTTCTGGCTGCGTACTGCAAAGGAATGACTGTTCTCGGACGATGCTCATCATTTTGTTGCGGCCGTTGCAGTCCGAGATCTATACGAAACGGACGGTATTATGCAAGCAGTCGTGTACATACGACCAGGGATTTGAAGCGGTTGCTAAAATATCAAGAACGACAGCGTTTTAAATGAACGTTCGCGTAGCAGTGGCTGTCAAGCGTGCACACAAATTCTCTTGCCATGCCAATTGCGCAAATTTATTGCATCACGAATGATATTTTCTCACACGACTGTTGAAGCAGCTTCCCATTCCGTAGACAACATAGGTGATATCGTCCCTCACAACAACGCTCTTCAGGATTGTGTAGGCCCCCGCTTTCTTTCCGGCCTAGTAAAAAACAATTTGCCGACACTACCCCGGTTCTTCTTCGAGCGCTGCCGTTCTCCAGTTGGCTGGGAGCCGTATTGCCGCGCTATTCTCGACTATCTGAGCGAAATCTGTGCATTGCTGGGGAACAGGGGCCTTGGGGAGCTCCTCTTGTCGTTCATTGGGAAAGTGCTCTCCTTTTGTAATCACCTAACTCGTGCGTAGACGCTACCTTCTCTTTTTCGGAGACCGCCGCCGAGTCTGCTTCCTCAACAAGTTGCTGGGTAAGTTGGGAAAATTAACGGAAACTGCACCTTCCTTCAGTGCCCAGTAAGCCCGGCCAATCTCGATGACTTTACGTTAATGATCGCAATATCCTCTTCGAGAAAATGAAGTCCACATGCCTTGCGCGTTTTGCTTATCTCTTTGTCCGCGCGGTGAATCGCTCGTTTCTATTGGGTGAGAAGGTATTGATCCGATGACGGCGCTAAAAAGTGACACTTCTGAGTGTTGCTTCTGTATCTGCTCGTACAGCCAGGTGCGGAGCATGTTGGCATTGCGGTAAGCCAGGCTCATCAAAGAAAACACAGCGTCTTGACGGAGTCACGAAATCCTCGATGAAATCGGTACTGTTCAATAGCGTCACCAACTGAACGCACTGAAAGGGCAAAGTTCGCGCACAGGGGTCAAAAACAAACGCAAACGAAAGGAAGAAACTTGTAGAGACACGCAACTACGCCGAAACTTTGAGCTCAGCCGACTGGAGCACGCGTATATGCATGCTCTTCTGCAAGTGTGGAAGAACCACACAATTAGTGGCAAAAAATTTCGTTGTCTTCTGTTTATTATAGCTGTTTGCTTTCAAGAATGTACATAATTACCAGATGTGTGCTCCAACCCACGCACGCACAGCAAACATGCGGAGCGCTTAAATAGTGGTTTTCGCCTTCCTGTCCCAGACGGAAGGAAAGCATTACGTAAACAGCATGTGAGCGCTGGGATGTCACAAGAAAAGCTCTGTGCGCTTGAACCTATACAGGCACAGAGAAGAATAATGGGCCCCACATGAGAACGTCGACTTGCCGGAGAGCGCGTGCAACGCCGTGCAAACGCAGCGCGCGCGTGAGAGAGAAAAGAAAAAGAATGGCAGAAAAATATAACATCACTAGAAAAAAAAAAAAAAAAACCTCCGTCGCATGCCCCCGCGCGAGGGACACGAGTAAATGCAGAGCATTGGGGGTGGTCACGTGGCGTAGGTTGTCGTAGTTGGCGGTGGTAGTTGTAGTTGTTGTCGTAGGGGTTGGGTAGTTGGGTTGCGAGACGAAGAGAGAGAGAGAGAGAGAGAAGAGAGAGAGGAGAGAGAGAGAGAGAAGAGGAGAGAGAGAGAGAGAGAGAGAGAGAGACGTAAGTACGTAACGTGTTATTTATTGCCATCGTTTGCACCGCAACCCTCTCTGCGGGCGATCGGTTGCATCTTTATTGTTATTATTTTCTTTTCTTTTCTTTTTATTTCTTATTATCCCTCTCGGGAGGGCAGTGCGCCATCGTCGAAGTGCATAAGCGATGGAAGCAAACACCTTCAACCAGTACCGCGACGCGAGCCAACGTCAGCGTTGCAGTACCAGTCAAGACATCGTGCCATCCTCTTCATCGAACGGCGGCAGAAGACAAGGCGGCGAGGACGGCGCGCTGCCGACGCCGAACGCAAGCGTCTGCAGCGCGCTGCCGACGCCGAACTTCGTGCACAAGAAGCCGCGGCCAAACGTCAACGTCGGGCCGCGGATCCTTCGCTCGCGCAACGAGTGTATACGTAGCGGGCGCAGTAGATGGAGAGGAGGTAGCACCTGCTGCAGCAAACGCCTCTTTCCAGCGCCGGAGCACGCGCATGCGCGCCCGCACCTGTGTTGAGATCGAGGAGGAGCGGGGGAGGGCGCACTGTGCTGGCTGGCTACGGACGCCGTTCGCCAACTGGACGGGTGAACATTGTGCGTTAAAGAAATGCTCTGCATTTAAAAATCGTGGGTAACATGTTACGTAGGGTTGGTGGTCACGTGATTTTTTTTCTCTCTTGGACTACTTCGCCCTCATGCAAATGCCGGCCCTCCCGTAACTGTTCCGCCCCGGCATCTCGGGTTGTGATCTGGCTGCGTTACTCGAAAAGAAAATAACTGTTCTCGGAAGTTGTTCAACATTTTGTTGCCGCGCTATTCCAGTTCGCGATTTATTTGAAACGGGACGATTATGCAAGGAGATGTACGTACGCCCTGTGATTTTTAGTGGGGGCTAAAATACCAAGAACGACAGCATTTTAAATGAACTTTCGTGTAGCAGTAGCTGTCAAGTGAGCACACGATTTCGCTTGGCATGCCAATCGCGCAAGTTCGTTGCAGCACGAATGATATTTCCCGATAACCATGCGCAGCAACTGCATGCTTTCTTTATGAAAGACATCCGCTTATCCTTCGTAGTTTCAAAGAAATCAAATTGTTCCGTGGGTAAAGCTAACCCAAAATCCTGGATAAATTAGGAAGTTTTGTACTGAGATGTATGTTTTATAGTTATATTGAATTAGCATTAAGAATTTTTGTTTTTGTTCATTCTGTTTTGTTTTAATAATAGTTTTTTTAGCATGAGGTTACATTCCGTCCTCCTCCTCACAGTTGTTGATAGATTGTGGGGTTTAACGCGCCGACGCAACGCAGGCGATGAGGCGCGCTGTAGTGGAGGGCTCCGGATTAATTTTGACCACCTGGGGATCTTTAACGTGCGCCGAAATCTCGTACACAAGGGCGTTTTTGCTTTTCGCCTCCATCAGAAAAGCGGCCGCCGCGGCCGGGAATCGAACACGCGACCTCGTGCTCAGCAGCGCAACGCCTCCACTGAGCCACCGTGGCGGGTCTCCTCACAGTTGTACATTTTGTAAAGGGCATAAGGATGTGCCTCATGCACCATGCATGTACCCAGCCTCGTCACGAGCATTACTGCTAAAGTGGCCTGCAAAATCCCGTACAGCCGACTGCGAGTTAAGGAAGTCGGCATTGCACCAAGCCCCAGAACATGAAAAGAAACCACAACATCGTTGACGGAGTCAGAAATGCTTTCACCCCGCGACCGCACTGTTCAATAGCATCCCAAACCGAATACACTGAAAAGGCAAGTTTCTCGCACAAGGGCAAAGACAAACGCGAGCGGAAAGAAGAAACTTGTAGGGCAGACACGCAACTACACCGCGGCCGCAACTTTGAACCCAGCGGATCGGCCGCGCACACCGTCAACGCTGCCGCCGGAGCCGCCGCCGCAGCCGACGGCACAGCTGCACTCGCGACCAGGAGCGCCCTCTCAGCGCCTATGGTAAATCGCGCCGCTTTGGAGGCGCAGTTCCGAACTGAAAAAGTATCTATAACGTTGGTTTTTGATGTGTGACCGTGCTGTTGTATTCATGTGTCTGTGAACCATATAATCGCGCCCAACCTCTATCATTTAAGGATAGAAGCGCTGAGGTTTTGTCGTCCGTCATTGCGGCTTCTGGGTTAGTGTACACTGGGTTACCAGGAAGAGCGGCTTGTTTGTACGCACATTTTCAAGGGCTCTCCCACGCTCGGCTTGGAAGGATTTACATTTCCTCTGCGCTCCTTTCCAACCGTCCTGTATGTGATGTCAAACCCATTTCTTCCTCGGATCACTGTCTTGCCGTTTTGAGCCTGGACGGAGGTGGTCGCAGTACTTTCAGACCCCAATGGGCTCTATGGAAACTTAACTCTTCTCTATTACGGGATGAGGGCTTTTGTGGCCGTCTGCGGGAAACATTGCAGGCATGTCTTTCCATGCAAGCCTTTACTTGCAGCATGCGAGCTGTTCGAGCAGGAAGTTCTGGGCATAGCTATTGAGTGCGGTTTGATTAATGCTTTCTACAAGGATTACCAGGAAAATGATCGCTTAAAAGCCTGTGAAACCTCTACGAGATTGAGAGCGGAATGCCTGGCACCTGTGTGGAAGAAATTGCTACCGTAAAATGTCAGCTTCAGGAGTTTGATGCGCGCCGATGTCGGGGTGCACGTGTTCCGGTCCCGGAACGATCGTGCTATGCACTGTGAGAATCCAACACGCCAGCCTTTACTTGAGGCGCGCCAGCACGCTGCCACTAGGTTCATGCCGGATATAAATTCTCTTAACTAGCACGGAAAAAATTATATCTGAATTTGAAAATTATTGTAAGGAACTATTCAGCGGTGCCTCTGATCCCACTGATATTGGGGGTGGGGGCCAAGTATTAACTCTATGGGGCCAAATACTACATCAGGGTGGTCAGACCCATGGTGAGTGCTTTGCGTACTAATTAAAGCACCTTCCTAGCGTGGTTGCACCTATCTAGTTTAGCCTTTTTGGGGTCCGGGATGATGGTCCCTTTCGGAGAAGGCAGCACTGTGCACCTGCATGAGTTGTGCTCTGGGAGCCGGGAGAGGAAAGCAGGAGAAAGAAGAGGGTAGGAAGAGAAAGAAGAAGAAAAAATAAAATAAAATAAAGGGGAAAATAAAACCAAATATAAATATAAAGAAAGGAGTGTGTACACCGCGAATGCACGAAAGACTTGCTTCAACTAATCCGTGTTTGGTGTACCTTTCTCTTTCCCACGAGAAACGCCGCCTCGTACTAGGAAATAAGCAACGCAACATTCGAAGCTCATAGCTCTCATTGTGATGACCGCGGAGAAAGAAACCCATACGCGGTTGCAGCCGTTAATAGGTATGCGTCAACAAGTGAACCCGTTCGCAGTTATTGCAGGCCGTTGCCCCCAAATCTAATGCGACACGCAGCAGGCACGCGTTTTTAAACCGCCGGCACACGGGAATTGAGAGAAGTTGAAGACGGAAATGAAAAGAAAGGGATATTAAGCCGCATTGGCGACGGTGGTGACTAGTGTTTCGCCGCTTCACGATCAAGGACGGGTATGAGTATACTAGTGTTGTGTTTGATAGACATACGTCAACAAGGCGGGTCTTTCGCAGTTAACACAGGCCTGAAAAAGACAGCGTGGCGCATGTATCTCTGCAACACATCTGCTCATAAAGGGAGATTCACACGACGGACATGTCCGCAGCCGGTCTGGTGACGTCGCGTGGCGTCAGCAGACTGTCCGGCTCAAGCAAGCAATCACACGAAGGATAAAGCGAGCAGACGACAGCGCAGACAGACAGAGCATTCTCTCGACGCGTGGACTGTGTGCGCGCGGCGAAAACCGCAACAGGTTCGAGTGGTTGAAGGAAGTGGCAAAGATGGACGCCGACCGGAAGCGTCGTAGCTCGATATCAAAACTATATCATGCACGGTGGTGTCTCAGTTTTGATAATTCCTATACTCAATAAAGCGAACAGAAACGAAAACTATATGCAGTTCCCTTAGAGCAAGTAAATATTCAGTGACTCTGGCTTCAGTGGCTCTAGCTTGACCTAATGGGAATGCACTGTCTGAAGGTGGCACAAAAACAATTCAGCTATTGTCAACACACCACCTGAAAGGAAATTGCTGGTGATCACTTTTACATTCCTCTGTCTGCACCTTCTGGCGTGTTTTGATGTGTTTGCAACACATTGTGGCAAATTTTAATTTTTGTCCGCAGTGCAGTTTCCGAAAGGCACAAATTCCGGTTGTTCATTGAATGTTATGTGGCGCGTTTGAACGGACTGTGTATGTAACCTACACTTGTCCTTATGCAGAAGGTCAGACAGTGCACATCATTATTAAAATACTGTTGTATGAGAAACAACACTACCACCTCTCAGGAATTAGAAATGAAAGGGTAACTTTCGCAAACACTCAGAAAAAATGTAAAGTAAGCCTAGTAAACCAGGGGAGGGCATCCACAGAGCTAACACTTAGCCATCGGTTCCGTTCATGTGCAAGACGATGAAGCCTGAGCTAGAACCCTTTTGCCACAGGGCCCCATTTCAACTATGGTATAAAAGTCCGAGTTGCTGCTGCTGCTTCCTTCTTTTCGGCCATATCATAGGAACCCGCTATGAAATGAAATCATATTTGCTACCACTAAGCAGAAGCGGTGGTAAGTTGGAACAAAATGTTTGAGCTCAAAGCCTGCAACCCTCTTAACTTCATTTTTTACAGGAGTTTCTGTACAAACTAGGGGTGCGAGAATATGAAATTCTGCATTTGAAGCTGTTTTTTAATAGTTTCTAACAGGAACAAATAATTTAAAATTGAAGCGCTCCCTGAAAGCACCTTTCTCATCAAAATGTGCTTTTGGTTGAGTTGGTTTATGATATCTACAAAATAAATAAAAAATAGGAGCGCTACAAAACTACGTACCATGAGACCGGACGACACACACGCAACATACACCTGTCTCATTAGTTTTTCTCGTCCGTTGTTCTTGTAGCGCTCATACTTTTTAAGCACCTTCCTCTGTCCTTTACCCGTACATCACAGCTGCATTGCGGCAAAGCCTGTCGGCGCTAACGGGGAAACCGGTGCATGTTAGCTGCGGCCGATCGCAAACGCGAATGTGCAATTGATCTGGCGCGCAACTAAAAAAAAACTTTCTGTGGAAATGGAGAGGAAGCTACAGGGGGTAGAGAGAGAGAGAGAGAGAGAGAGAGAGAGAGAGAGAGAGAGAGAGAGAGAGAGAGAGAGAGAGAGAGAGAGAGAGAGAGAATGAAGGAGAGACCTAGCTGCGACCTATTTACCTACGCAAACTTCTTGATCTCATCCACCCAGCTAACTTTCTGCCGCCCCCTGCAACGCTTGCCTTCTCTAGGGATCCACTCTGTTACCCCTTAATGAGCAACGTTTATCTTGCCTTCGCATTACATGCCCTGCCCACGTCTGTTTCTTCTTCTAATTTCTACTAATATGTCCTTAACACGTGTTTGTTCCCTGACCCACTCCGCTCTTTTCTTGTCCCTTAATGTTACACCTATCATCTTCCGCTTCCATGCCCGCTGAGTCGTTCTCAATTCAAGTTGAACGCTCTTAGTGAGCCTCCAAGTTTCTGCCACGTAGGTGAGTACCGGTAAGATGCAGCTGTCATAGACTTTCTTCTTCAGGGACAATGGTAGGCTGCCATTGCTGCCACTGCCACTGCTGCCATACACTCTGCGAAAGCCCACGCTACAGAGTAAATCTTATGAGTAAATGCACATCTGATGTCCAGTCGTTGAGTTTCCCGTACTCATGGAATGGGCGCACCACCGATAGCTCTATGTTGTACTTTTCCCGCTAACATTCCTTTTTCCTGTACTGACGCTAAAAAATACCATTGCGGCGAAAGGTATTCTTAAAGCGCAAACCTGCTGGCTCGCGCCTCTTTCATGCAGGCAGGTGCATGCCGTGCAGAGAAGACGCTGTGTGGAACAACGCTGTACAAATTGAAAAAAAATTTTCTCTGCTGAGCAGTGGGAGGAGGCGCTGGGGAGATCAGACCTAGAGGCGCAAACCTGCTTGGTCACCAGAGCTGCCGATGTCGCCGCCCGGCACAAGCCAGCGGCCACAACCGTCCCCTGAGCCACATGAAGCTCAATAAAAATGTTTTCTCTCTCTCTCTCTCTGCTAAAACAAAAACTGTTCTCATTAAGCTTTCTGAAATAAACTGCGATCATTTGTGCTAGTGAATGGCTTGTAGTGGATATTTTTACTACGAACACAACAATGCGCAATTTCAAGGTGAATATGGGCCAGAAAGGAGATTTTTCCAAGTTTGACAAACGTTTTCTCGCACATTTCACCTTTTTTTCAGTGTAAATATAGTTTTTATAAATTTTCAACGCTGCTGAGATACAGGCACAAATGCTTCATTGGCTGAGAGAATGTGCTCGTATTTGCTAAAAATGTTTGAAAATGCTCGACATCGTGTATTTTCTGAATGGCGTAATCACAGCAAAGAAAAGGAAAACGATTTTAAAAATGCGCCACATAGTAGCCCAGGGCCTCAACATGATGTTCACAAAGAATGGTGGCCGTTGTAAGAGAAGTTACTTTTTCATGATTTTTTTCACAGACGTAAGTTTGTTTTAAACCCTGGAGGTAAAAGGGCCGCTAGAAAAAGAACAAAATTTTTTTTGGACAAAAACCCTTTCAGGGAGCATTGAGGGACATGCGAGGATGATCCACAATTTTTACTGAGCAAATCCGTGATGGTCGATTTTACGGCTGGGACGTTTGGCATGGAATTACCCAGCAGCTATTTTTAATACCGACATGTTGCATGCGGTTGGATAGGTAGGAAGAAATTCAGTTAGTTATGAAGGCCGGAAGTCCGATTGACTGTACTTTGTGCATGAGATGTGCGTGGGAAACAAGGCCAAAAGCTTTACGGAAATCTAATAAAATTACATAAACCTGGCCGGACTTGTGAAGGACGCTGGCAAAACTTTGAACAATGTAGGTAAGTTGGGTGACAGTAGAAAACCTTTCCTGAAGCCATGCTGGAAGGGCGAGAATAAACCATTGTCGCTAAGAAATTTCGTATTGTAGTTAGCTATGATGTGTTCCAAAATTTTGCAACAAGATGACGTAATGGATATGGGACGATAATTACCAGGAATCATGACGTCGCCCTTTTTAAACACGGGTGCAATGCATCCAACTTTCGAGTCAGGGGGTAATACACCAGAAGTTAATGAAGCATTGAAAATTGCTACAAGAAAATGTGATAACATTTCAGTGTATCGAGAAAGAAAGCGCTCGGTATCCCATCAGGTCCAAGTGATGTCTTCGTTTTTAAGGTAAGCAGCATTTAAACTACACCCGACAGGGACACGATATCAGCATTACCTCTACAAAGAGGAACAAGTTCGGAAATTGGTTCATTTACTACGGAAAAGACACTATGAAAATAGGTGTTGAAATGATCAGCAATGTCCGCCTTCTCAAGGAGGAGCGCGTCACGCGATGACGCGGTTTTTCGATGGGTTTTCTTTTGTTGCACAAGAAATTCCAAAAATTTTATGGGGCGGATTTAATAAAGTTGGGTAACTTGGACTCAAAATATTTACGTTTAGCAGTTGCCACGGCTTGATTGAGGGCTACTTGGGTGGCTTGAATAATGTCACGAGAGGTCGCTCCTCGCTTCAGGCGTTTTTTTTCTTTGTGAGTGTATAATGTCACGAGAAACTCCAGGGGTTGGTTTACACGTCTTTGTCACCTTGTCCAGAATAAAATGTTCAATACAATGCAGACACAAGTTTTTGAATGTCTCCCACATTTGAATGACATCAGAACCGTGGAAGTTTCTCAGGCCTAGTTCTAGAAAATCTTGTAGTTTCGTCCTGTGCACGCGAAAAATCTTGGATGCGGATACATTTCGTTCGAGCAGCAGTACACAGCGCTTCCACAGGGCATAAAAATGACACCATGCAGTGATTAGAAAAACCATTTTCAACGGAGACAGCAAATTTTTAATTGAATTACTGACAAAAATAAGGTCAATTATGGAGAGAGAGGGAGAATAAACATCTTTAATTTCGAGCTTAATGGTGCAGGATGGTGAGAGCACCGGTGGGGGGCGTCCGCTAGTCCGGGATGCCCTGATCCTTGCTGGCTGCTCATGCCCTCTCTATCAGCATGCGCTGGGTCGAGAGGTCCGAGCTGGACAGCCGGTCCACTGCTCGTACGTGGGACGGGGATTGGGTGTGAGGGGTGGGGATTGGGTGTGAGGGATGGGGATTGTTGGCACCCCCAGACCAGATGGTACAGGGTGCCTGGCTGGGGGCAAAAGTGGCAAGTACTATAATATTGTGTGTGGTAGATACGGTGGAGGAGGGTACAGTGCGGGTAGGAGTTGGTTTGTAGCTGGCGGGGTGTGGTCGCTTCGAGTCTGGAAAGGTGGGAGTTGGGTGGAGGGAACCGTTGACGCTCGTGTCTGAACTGAGCGAGAATGTCCGCGTAGCCATTCAGTGTGTGAGGGGCCTTCTCCGTGTCTTGGTTCTCTTGGGAAATGGCCCGGAGGGTGTGTACTCGGGCAGCGGCGTGTGCCACCTCATTTCCGTCGAGAGACTCGTGTCCAGGGGCCCAAACAATATGGATGTCGGGAAGCTTCGGGGATGGTATTAAGAATATTGAGGGCGAAGGGTGATATGCGGCCGAGCTGGTAGTTGCGGCATGCTACTTGCGAGTCCGAAATGACTGTAACGTATTTGCTGTTTGTCATGGCTGCTAGGGCGATGGCGATCTCCTCAGCGGCATTTGTAGAGGTGGTGCATATTGTGGCGGCTGTGACTTCGGTTCCCTGGTGGTCCATTACCGTGACTGCGTGGGCGAGTTTGCGGGCTTAGCGTGCGGCGTCCGTGTAGCGTGTCGTAGGGTTCCCTGGGTGCTTCTTCGTAACCGCATCGACCCGTGCTCTGCGGCGTGCTTTGTTGTAAAGGGGGTGCATATTCCACGGCACGGGAGCTACACGAATGTGTTGATGGATGTGGAGGGGAACACGTTGGGGCTGGTCTTCTTTGGGTGGTACCGTGTATCCGAAGCGTGTAAGGGTGTCTCGTCCGGTAGGTGTGAGCTTGAGACGGGTGGTTTGGGAACAACGATGAGCTTCGTGAAATTCTTCCAAAGTGTTGTGTACCCCTAGTTGGAGCAACTTGCGCGTGGATGTTGAGGGGGTAGTCACAGGGCCACTTTGTAGGCTTGGCGGATAAAACTATTGAGTTGGACAGGTCACGTCGACGCGTGTTCGATGGTTCTCTACCTGACGGAAATTATCACTCATTATATTATGTAGAAGGTGTCATGTACCGCGCTCCGGCTGGCCCCAACTCAAGTACTGCGCTCCGTAAAGCCGTAAGCAGACAAGTACCGCCACCTGGTGGGGCCTACTTCAAACAGTCACTCACGTGACGTAGATTGCGCGGGCCGAGAGCAGCAGTGCGCGCCAAAGCATGGACGAAGCCGGACACGTCCCGGCTAGTTCTCAATAAACGACCTTCTTTGTGTTATAGCAGTGCGTCACGAGTCTTGTAACAGAAGGTATGGAGCATGAGGAGATTTTACGAGAGTAGGGAAAGGAGAGTCCCAACTAACGCCAGGCAAATTAAAATCCCCCACTTGGACTATGTTTTCATGCCTAAATGATACGATGTGTTCGTGAGGGCCATGCAGAAACCGAGGAAGCGAATCAGGGGCACGATATACGGAAGAAATAAAATGTTCACCATTATCTTCACCAACAACCAAGTTTGGTCCACTGCAGGACCATCACCCGCTCCGGTGCTGAGCTTCCCGATTGTATACTTTGCTTGCGAATTTTTTTCTCCCTCCATTGAAGGCCTTCCCCTTCTTCTAGACCCGTCTGTGGGTGTCCATTCTGTCACCCTGGTAACCCACAGATTGCCAGTTCGTCTTACGGTAAAATATGCGACGAGGAGGGCTGCAGCCCTCCTCGTTCAGGACAGCATATAAGGCATGCCTTATCAGGACGATTCATCAGGACAGCATATAAGGCATGCCTTATATGCTGTCCTGATGATCGTCTTCATTTGCTTTTCTTCAGGGCGTGTAAGTTAGGAGTGGCTCTAAAATATTTGGCTCGTGATCAGTGACTGCGTAAGTCTTGCCGTTTCTTCTCTCGTTCCTGCTCGTATTCTGGCTGGGCGTGGAATATTGTGCAATTGCTAAACGATTTTGTCTTTTCTTTCTTGGCAACTGCAGAAATCGACACAGCCGCTTTACTCTAGAGCACGCCAAGCATTCTTACGTGTCGGTTCTCAGGGAGGACATCCACACCCATTTTTAGTGTGACTTTCAACTTGGCCGCATGCGCCATCCGTCGTTTCCCAACCACAGCTCGCGGTGCAAACAAAACTGTGGCAATATCGAAAAGTAGTTCGAAAATTCATGTAATGAAACTATACAACGGTTTATTTTATTTCGTTTAAACCCATAATAAACGCCGTCCTTTATTTTTGCTGGCGTTAATCCTTTGCCCTGTGTTTTAGTATGGTGACCCTATGCAGGTGCCCAGATCAGTTCCGGTAGGAAACACGCCGTGGTGGCTCAATGGGTGAGGCGTTGCGCAGCTGAGCCCAAGGAAGCCGTTCGATTCCCGGCAGCGGCAGCATTTTCCTGATGGAAGCAGGGAACGAAAACGTCTGTGTCGAGGTTCCAGTGCACGTTAAAAATCCCCGTGTTATCGAAATTTATCCGGATCCATACACTACTGCGCGCCTTATCACAGAAATGTTGCCAATGTTGTTCGCGTACTGCCGCAAATGTGAACTAGGATATGTGAATACAGGTAGAGAAAAACTAAATGAATTCATGTTCTGCTTTTTGTGAAAGTTGACCCGTAAAGCAAGAAATATGGTGACAGATTTTTATTTATTAGTTTTCTGTCTACATGTTTGTCATGGGAAAAAGGTTTGTCACTGGCAAGTAGGATACCGCTATAGATCTGTGCATATATTAATAAAAACGTTGTTAAGTCTGTCCTTGATATTGTGTTTCTTTCCTTAATCGCTAGTCTTTCCTACTAATCTTATCATTTACTGTCATTAGCGACCTGAACTCTCAAACGTGCTTTGCTCATTTGTGCACATATTTGCTCCCACAGACCATTAGCTTAGTTCCTGAATTTGTGCAAAACACCACTTGCAATTGCCCAGAAAACTGAAGCACTCTGCGTTCGTTTTATTCAGCCTGCACCTTCTGAATCAGTTCATTGCAAAAATCCTGCATACGGAGCGGAACTAGACCCGCACTCTTGCTCCGTTTCTGCACATCCTTGCCTGGGAGGGCAGACGAAGCCATGAACTTGTCTTGTAGTTATCTGCACATCCAGTGAATCTAATGGTGCGGTTTGGGTGCCACAATCTGCACTATAAAACAAATGGCGAAGGGCTGAGCCACCTGAACTGGTTAAAGTGCTGCAGGCGAATGGAACGGACGCTCTGTTCGCTGTGGACAGCTTGTGAAATCACATGGCAGGCGTTACGGATGAGGCATGTTGTACCCCAGACACACTTCATGAGGTCAAAGTATGGCCACCTAGGACAATACTGGACATGTGCATCAATCAAGACATCATCAACCTGGGTTGCCGAGGAGCTAGCTATCGCCTTAGCCCTCATACATACGAGGTTCTACTTTACGAGGTTCTTCTACTTTAAAGTTACTATTACCACATGAACCCCGCTGGGAAGTTAATATCATCTGGACTCCTGGCCATTCCTCACTGACGGGCAACAACTTTGCTCATCAGCAAGCCTGCGCCCTCTCTCTCCAGACTTCCGAGGAGACAACATCGTCAATCCCGCTCGAAACATATCAAGACATCACGCAATAGTACCGGTCCGACAGATAACACTTTCCTCCCCCACACCCTGCGCTCTCCAAGGAAGAAGAATCGCTGCTCCGCAGACTACAAACCAATACCTTTCCTCACCCAGTTCGCCTGCATCGTATGTTTCCAGCTCAATACTCTGCTGAATGCTAGTTTTGTTCACAACCCGGAACTCTGCCTGATATTATAATACAGTGTGGGTGCAATCCCAAGCTTCCACCTCTCCGATCCCCTCTTCCCACCCCTGAGCTGTGGGAGAACCTGGTGACCAGCGACCATCTGGCATTAAATCGAGTATAGTTTGTCGTTTAAATGCAGCGCAGCGTATCATTTAAAGCACCACAAAAAGTAGTCTGAAATGGGGCATGGAAGTTGTATTTGCGAAACAAACTCTTTGTTCACCTCATGCCTTTGGTTTGTTTAGGTTTTCCTTCCAGTGCTGCACAAAACACCGCCTGTAGAATTAACAATTGCCCAAGCGGGGTACCAACAGGTGCGATTGCTTGTTGGCCGTGCTTGCATCGACGTATCATCTTGTATTATCGACATATCAGCATGCACCTTATGCTAACTGTTCCTATTTCCCATTCTGCCTAACATTGCATAGAGGTAGCAGAGACAGCCCGAGGCAAAATGTCCAGGTAAAACTTGTTCATTTGTAGTAGTAGAAATACAGAGTAAAGCCCATTACCAAAGTTGTGTGTGCGCGTGTGGTCCAACTCCCTTTTCGTTGCATTCACACCGCGGAATGAGAGTGGTGAGGGTGCTGCATGGCTTGCCATTCACCAACCTAGGAGCATGCTGAAAATAATCAAGCGACAATGAACAGGGACCAACAGCGTGAATATAGCTAGAATGGTCATGCTTGGGCAGGGCATATCTGAAATAGTTCATTATAAACAAATATTAACAGCTTTATTTTCAGCATATATATTAAGTAAAAAGGCAAGCCCGCATGTAGTTTTAAGTGGGTGGGGTTCATTATTTAGCATGCAGCTGTAAAGTGGCCTGTGGTATGCCTCTGGTTATGACATTTGTGCCATGCAGTTGATGCCAAACGAGAGAAGTACGCACAAGGTAAAAAGCAGTCAACTTACACTCGGCGATTCCAACAAGCTCTCCACATTCCCACATTATTTCAGTCTCCTGAGTGCATTAGCCTCTGCGACTGGGTTCAACATTACAGAAACTTAAATGTCAGGCTGCGACCGCACCACAGGATTTTCTAGAAACTCGCTTGTCTACTGTAAGGCATGAATGTCCCATGCAACCTAGTGTCCTTTATTGGCAAGTCCTGTCAGACAAAGTAAATAATGAATGTCGACTTGCACTAAGAACAGCATAGGACAGATAATTGGGGACGTCTAGCATGCAACTGCAAGGAAGAAACAATCGTGTCGCTTGTAAGCACACGAACTCGCAGCCGAGCCCGCATGCATTTGCCTGTGAAAGCAAATCAATTTGTAAAGTAAATATAAAGGACTCTTTACAATAAAAAAGCATGATATCCCATCAGCAGTGGCAGCCTTTCTATTGAAGGCCAAAAGACACCCCAAAATCCCCATACGTCTTGATTTTCACGCTAGGTAACTATTCCTAGGTGGCCTAAATTAACCTACAACTCTGCACTGAGCTACAGGCAGTTTTGTAAAGCAAGAAATTAAGAACTGTTCTCAGTAGTTTGATGAGTGGAGTCAATGCACACAATACCAGACGCATTTCCTTTACATTTTCTTCAAAGCAAAATCCTCCTCGTTGAAATTTGTTTTCTATTGCTCCCCTCACTGGTAATACAACTGGATCATCTTTGATCTTCATGGTTTTCACCCATATGTGCACACTAGTTGCACCATTACGATGGCACCGTTCTGGAGAAAAATAGTTGAAGTCGCGCTTAATGTTGTGCAACTGCTTGTGCTCTGTATTCTGTAGAGGAGTTATGTCCTCGTCTTTTCGCATAAGCTTGCGCTGATCCTGTTCATAATGGTGCTGATAGGCACACCTTTCTCAAGCTCCTTTGCGATTCCCTGCTCTTTCAACAGGAGTGATACCTCTGTTTGTCCATAGACTTATCAAACGTGCTTCTTTGCATCGCCTGGCTGGGTTCAGCCAATTTTGACCTGTGGCAGCTATTGCTGGTAACTTACCGCTGGCAATGCTTCCGGTACCACAGCTGCCTGTTTCGTTAATCAGAAGCACTGGACTTCCTTGTCTAATATCTGCAGCAGCAAGGAAAGAAAAAGTATACAGATGCATTAGACAGGGCGCAAGCACAATCGTAATTTTCATTGCAGGTAACTGTGAAACTATGATCACAAGACACCATGCTGCCTCGTGACAGCCAATGTCTGCAAGCCATAAAAAGGCAGAATGTGCGTTGCGTTCAACGCCTCCACATGCGTGGCTACTATTAACATTAGAGCCAAAACACAAGAACAGTTAAACTTTCTAGTGAGTCAACTGCAGTAGCATCACTAGGGATTAATATTTACATGCGACAGTAACTGCGCGAATTCTGTGCTGCTTCTCATCTGAACCTACGAAAATTAGGCGTTATTGCACCTTTCAGGCTGGGGATACATTACAAGTTCGAATTGAGAGACCGTGACAATATTCCGCACGCTAGTACGATCATAACAAACGTGGTGGGCTTGGAAATGGGCTAGGGTACTCGTCCTGACGTTGTGCAAAAAAAAAGCAGAGTGAAACATGTATCACATTGCATTGCATCAATGCTTGAAAAGCGCAGCTGTCATTTGCGAAGAGTACCACGCTAACAGGGTAGGGCTAATAAAAATCTGAAACGGAGCAAGAAATGAAACAAAACAGTCGTTACTTTTACACATTAATAGCGTTTACTCGATAAAAAAACCACTATACATCAGCTCATATCTACATTTGAATGCATTCAGCGCTACCCATGGACACTTCGTACGTTAGAAAACAATGACCCCAGCACTACACAAAGCGTATTACGAACTTGTCCATATCCTTACCTCCAGCTCCACCGAAAAACTGCAGCACTACAACCACGGCGTCCAAGTTGCGCGGCGCACGTTCCTCTCGTGTTGAAGCATGTTTTTTCGACGCGAGAATACGCATACAGAGCAGCAAGGACTATTTTTATCGCTGGAAGAAGTTGCATTCGGGGTCTGCGCCATTTCGAAAAAAAGGGCAGTGAACGAAAAATCGCCAACGTAACTCTACGTCACATCCGTTTGTAAACCGACCAAATTGACCAGTCAGGGTGCCGCGCCTTCTGGCCCGATATGCTTGTCTCGAATCTTGCTGCCTCAGTCGTACCTTCCGGGTGGCAGCGATGACGTATTTCCACGGACGCTTGATGAGCACGGCTTATAGCGGATGGCTAGCAGCCAGGGCGAAATCGAAAAATGAGCCTAATTACACAATTGCATTAAAAGGAGAATTGCTTCCTGTGGTCGAACACAGTCACCCCTGATGAAGAAGCTGAGTAGGCTCCGAAAAGTTGGGGCCACTTTTATAAAGTCTTTGGTTGGCGTATTGCCCTTTTCCTCAAGTTTCACCCAGCCAGACAGAGTTCTGTGGAAGACGTTCACGCTTTTAGCCTTTCACCGTTTTTCTGGGAAAACCAAGATATTGCGTATTTATGCGCACAACGGGCGGAGCGCCGCGCCTTTGTGGTCTTTCCAGCAGCAGGGCGGATAATTTGTATGAGAGGCCTGAAAGGCGTTGTGTTATTCCGTGCGACTGCGTCTAAGGAGCCCGAGAGAAGCCCGAGGTTTCTCTTGTGACGCCGGCGGAATGTCTCTCCATTTGTCACGGGTAATTACCGCGCTTTAGAGCGTGCAAAGCGCCGCTGCGTACTGGTCGCTATAGTTACGCTAGCTGCGAGGTCATTGAAGGTTTCACCAAGTATTAATGGGATGACCTGCCATTGTGCCTGGTAAGGCACTGCACAAAGCTATAGCGTGCAGGAAAAATTAGCTACGCGTCGGTGTGTGTCACCGCTGCGTATGAGAAGTGTCCGTGGGTTGATAGTCAGGGCTTGTAATGCGAGCACGCGTTGACAAAGAAGGGAATTTCTGTCGGCCAGGGGAGGAATGTCGCAGTGCGTTGTGTGAACAGTACTTTAGGCGGGCTGCCCGAGGGTGGAATGGTCGTGTTCAGGACTCGGAGTTTCTTTTAATTGCTTGGTTTTACTGGTGGTGTACTTGTTTATTGATGGATATTCCGAGGGACAGTGAGAGAGTGGGTCACATTATTATTTGGGCACATAAACCCCCGATTATTGTTGTTGCGGCCAATCAGCGGCCCGGTGTGTGTTAGTTGGCCTTCCTCACTGTTGTGACACGCATTTGGAGACGTGGTTTCCGTGCGATAAAACTGAAGTGTTTGGTGTTTTGGGAGCAAGGAAGCTAAAAATTTGAAACTGGAGACGAGGATCGGTCGACCGAACAACACAGCGGGCCGGCCAGAAGCAGTCGTTGCACACTATTGGGGAGAGCATCCGTCTAGCCGTTTTGTTTGGCGGGAAGCGTGCCGTGGCTGTGCTGGGCTGTGCTATCAAGTGGAAGTCCATGCAAAGAAACCAGGCAAAAGTATGTATGGCATCATTTCTATTCAGCTGTCCGTTCACACCGTAGTGTAGAATTACACGCTACCGGCACTCGATGGACAAGTGCCATAACGTTCAGGGGTTCTCAGGTAGGAACAATGAACAGCTTCATTTAGTGTGGTCGTTTCTGTTCTAAGCAGAGGTGATATAGGCGCTCGCGCGTTTACATTAATCCATTTTACCTTTTCTAAGCGTTCTCTCCGTTCCGGTGGCAATGCAGCTCCGTGGCTAAGAAGCAGGTGCGTTTCTCTGGCCGACTGCCACTCGCCAAGGCACCGTGGTGGTGGCACGTAGTTCTAATTATCCCTAGCGGAACGAACCCACGATTGAGTTAGCGGGCTTTCTCATACACGGACTTCTATAGAACTTGGCCGGACGAAATCGTGCTGTTCGAATTATTAAAGTTGTTTTTCTGGGAAGTTACCTGCTCGATCCGGCGCAGAAGTTTTCCCATTTCAAACTCATCTTGTCTTCGCTATGCAGTTCCATTGAATCATTAGAAAATTTGCGTTTGTTTCTTGACATTCTGTCTATATCCCTAAACAAGGCCCTTTTCTCACATGCAGGGAGACGTACTAAATGGATAGGTACGGGGATAAAACACGCAGAGATGTGGATGGAGATGACCACACTGCTGCATTGAGCTCTGTGGCAGCGCCGCCTCGAGTCAGCCAAAGCTCTACATCTTCAGAGTCGTCAAGTGCCATGAGTGGAGCGCTGGCGCGGAAACGACCCTTCAGTAAGACAGCGGTGGCTGGCCGTCAAGACAAGCATGGACATCGCTATAAGCCTGCATGGAAAAATACCTATAGGGTCCATGCACTGGACTTCCAACCGCGTGGGATGCGCGACGGCGCCGACGCCATACGTGCGGTTGCACTCCACCACGGGCGCAGCGCGTTTCCCGAAGCAAAATGTGGTTTGCGGCGTGGTGTTGGCAAGAACGTTCGTGTGGACGGTGTTTTTTCTGCCTGATTCGTGGGTTTTCGAACGCCTTGTAAGAAGTAGTCAGCATTGTTTTCGATTCGAAATTCCGGACTGCGCTGTTCACGCCTCCTGCAACAGCAGACCCAAAGATGGCCGCACGACGAAAGCAAGCGTACCGTGTTTTTGTTGTTGTTGTTTTGTTTTGAAGTGAAGTGAAGGCTAGGGCAGTCCTTGCAGACGGTCTGACTTCCGCGACGAATGAAACCGTCCAACGGTTTGACAGGCGCGGAGAGCGGCGTCCGTAACGCGGTCCGTTTCGCGCTGTCTCGGTGTCATCCTGTACGCTGCTTTCCTTATTTCTTGCGCTGCTCCGAACGACCACGGCTCGAGTTCGGAAAATTTTTCCAGCCAAGGCTGCGACGATATCTGATGTGGTGGTGGCGTGTGAGACGAGGCGCTGGTTTTACCGTGCCACCAAGGCATGCTGCTCGCTTCTTGAGGAGTATGAGAAACGATGAGGTGCTCTGGCGACAGTGTTCTGATCCGTTGAACGCATGAAGGTCGTCCATTTGAGCTCCCAATAAAGCTGCACCATTACGCACAGAATCTGGGTGGAAATGATCACGAGGTAAGTACATAATAAAATTAGGTACAGTGGCGAAGACACAGATTCCACCGATAATTTTCGATTGATTGTGGGGTATAACCCGCCCACGCTTCGCAGGCGATGAGGCGCGCTGTAGTCGGGGGCTACGGATTAATTTTGACCTCCTGGGGATCTTTAACGTGCGCCGAAATCTCGAACACACGGGGGTTTTCGCTTGTCGCCTCTATCAGAACACCTATGATTTTTAGGTGTTTCCCTTTCGGTGTAGACGAAGTGGAAAATCTAAGCAGAACAAAATCATGGAACACGCTTTGGCTACTCCAAAAACAGCGCAGAGACAAGTGACAAAAAAGAGTGCTCTAGTTTGTCACTGCATACGTCTTCATCTCTGCGCTGTTTTTGAAGTGGTCGAACTGTGTATCCAGCGTCAAGCTTTAGTGTGTTCTCATGGAACACGCTTGGACCGTCGAAGGCGACGAAAGAATTGGACACCCACAATTACCTGAGAAAGAGAGAGAGAGAGAAAAACTTTATTTACAGTTGAAGTGAGCCTTTTTGTGGTCTGGGTCTTCAGTCCAAGACTCCGTTGGTGCGGCCGGCTGTCTTCGCCCTTTCCGCAAGCAAAAGGACAGGAGCCGGCCACGTACTCTCCCACTGCTCGTGTGAGCGGCTGGGATGGGGGGAAGATCTGGGTTCAGTTGACATTTCCAGACAATATGGTACAGCGTGCCTGGGGCTTGGCAGTGAGTAAATAGGGGATCATCATAAAGAGTAGGATGGATGGCGTGTAGTCGTGTTGGGGGTGGGTAGGTATTAGTCTGTACTTGTCTCAGGATGACTTCCTGTTCTTTCGTGGCCTTATCAGTGACTGGTGGGTACAGTTGCCTTGCTAGTCGGTAATGTTGAGTAATGTCGGCGTACGTGAGGTGTGGTTGCTACATCCGCTCCGACTCTTCTTGCGGTGCCCGGTGGGCGATTTCTTGGGCCAAGGCGGGTGCCGTCTGGTCCGCGATGAGCAGAGTGGGCCGGTGTCCATATCATCTTGACTTGCTTCTGTGGGGGTCTTTGGAGGAGAACTCGAAGCGATTGTCTCGAAATCCCACCTGCTTGGTATGCTCGGCAGGCGGCTTCCCAGGCAGCACAGAAAGTGTGTCCCGCTTTATGACATGTCCGGCCAGCATTCACTGTTCAACCGTTGAACAGCCAACATTCGGCCACCAGCACTTCGGTATTTCTCCGGCCACCCGTGTTCAGACACACAAGGGCAGGTACCCGGGAGCCAGATATTCACATTACATTCGGCGGCCGATGTTCAGAAAAAGAACGGCCGGTCTTTCGGTAAACGGTGTTCAGCCGAAGCGCCGCAAGCGACGGGCCACAGAATTTTGTATTCTTGTGGCAGTTGGTGTTCGGAAGAAGGCTAGCCGGAGTGCGGCTGCCATGCATTCGCTCTCTCTACGGTGAACCGCGCGTCCGGCTACAGAATATTCGTTTTCTAATGGCAACCGGTGTTATAAAGGACAACGGCGTACGTACGCCTCCAGAATGTACGTTTTTTATTTGGTTGGCGGTATTCGGCCGAAATGCGGCAAGCGAACGACCGCAGCGTATTTGGCAACCGGTGTTCAGCTGGAAATCAGCCGACGTAAATTGTCTCGGGTTATTCGTCATTCCTAAGGTAAGCGGTGTACAGCCGAGCAACGGCACGCGTCTGGGCGAACAGAACGCACGCACCTCTGGAAACTGGTGTTTGAAAAAAGCCGTTAGGGAGGCGAGCGATGCAAACGCGTTTTTCATCCGCTCGGTGTTTCTACGCTTTAAATGAATGAACTTCGTTTGACAAGCAGTAGTGAGTGGAATTAGGTGAACCGCCAAGGTGAAGGACTCACTGGACATTACCAGTAAACCTTTTAGGCCGCCGGAATACCATTTATTGCCACAGAAGACTGTGCCACACCGACGGGTCAGCTAAAACCTCGCCAGTCGTAGCGCTACCACGCCTCGCCTCACCGACGGGTCATCTAAGCCTCGCCAGTCGTAGCGCTACCACGCCTCGGCCGCCGACCTCGTCGACGCACCAGCTCAACGGTATTCGCCCCCTCGACAAATGGAGAGCATTGGAGACGTCGACGAGGCATAGTTGCCCGACGCGAGATGACCGTGGTTCATCGAAATTACCTGGCCTACAAGGGCCTCTAGCAAGCGGCCACCACGCAGGATCTCAACCGGCGCCGTATTAAGGACTCCCCACCAAAGAAAGGCAAGGGTGCGCAAAAGCGCACGTTTCCGCCAATTCTTCTGACAATAGTACTGCGAAAAATAACGTTGCAGTATTTTGTTCGTACTAAACATAGAAGAAGCTAAACTCGTGCATTTATAGGCTTAACTTCGCGCCATACACTGTTATTTCATATGATTTTATGACTGCCTGTTTAAAAACGAGTGTTATTTTAAATTTGCGATAACAGCGGAGCCTTGGAAGTGACGAAGCCTGGATTTTAATTTAGTTGCGGCGTTTGAAGGTGAGCTCAGCTACACAGGGGAAACACTGGAAGACCAGGCTAACACACTCGCACAACACTTCCAACACGTGTCCAGTTCAGCACACTACACCAACACTTTCATAAAACACAAGACATCCTGTGAGAAGAAGTCCTTGCTAGACAACAAAAAGTCCAACTCTTCTTATAACACCCCATTTTCACTTAATGAGCTGAAGGTAGCACTCAGCACTTGTAAACCTTCAGCTCCAGGTGCAGGCAAGATTTCATACACAATGATACAACACTTACATGCAGACACACTTGAAACACTGCTGCATCTCTACAATAAAATATTTCTTTCGGGGCGCCTTCCAGGTTCTTGAGGGAGGCCATCGAAGTGGCTTTTTTGAAGGAGGGGAAGGACCCTTCCTCTCCCGCAAGTTATCGTCCCATCGCCCTGACAAGCTGCTGATGTAAGCTCTTCGAGAAGATGATAAACAGGAGACTCGTGTACTTAGAGTACAACGTGCTGCCAGGCAGGCTTTAGGGTGGGACGATCTACCAACGATCAACTCGTTGCATTAGAGTCATATCAAAGATGCTTTCCTCCGCAAGCAGTATTGTGTGACGGTATTCTTTGATCTGGGAAAAAACGTACGATACCGCGTGGCGGTACGGCATCCTAAGCGACCTGATGTCCTTTCGAATGTCGGGTAACATGGTAAACACGCTTGCCAGCTACATGTCTGAAAGAACCTTTTGTGTAAGAGTTGGAAGTGCACTCTCTAGGGTTCATGTGCAGGAAAATGGCGTGCCGCAAGGCGGAGGTTTGAGTTGCCCTCTATTTATTGTAAAAATGAATTCACTCAGAAAGGCATTGCCACCATCAATTTCCTGCTCAATCTATGTAGACGACGTGCAATTATCCTTTAAGTCTTGTAACCTGTCTATCTGTGAGAGCCAAGTCTAGCTTGGTGTAAACAAGCTAGTTGTCTGGGCAGATAGCAACTGGTTATAAATTTAATCCAGGAAAGTGTACTTGTGTTTTGTTTTCGAAAAGGGCGTGGCATTCGGCGGGATCCAGACAACAAACTCAATAGTGTCTCAATTCCACTCAGAAATGAACACAAGTTTTTAGGTGTAGTTCCTTGACGAAAAGCTCACATTCATTCCACATAAAAACAACTTAAACATGAATGCTTAAAGGCTATGACTATACTCAAAGTTCTCTCCCACACTTCATATGGTGCTGACAAACGACTTCTTTTAAGTGTTTTTACCAGCCTGATAGGTTCACGATTGGACTATGGTAGCGTTGTCTATGGGTCAGCCACTAAAACATCCCTCAGAATGCTGGACCCAGTGCTTGATCTGGGGCTTCGCCTGGCATGTGGCGCCTTCCGCACTAGCCCGGTCGAAAGTCTGTATGTGGAGTGGAATAAATGGAACCTACAACGCCAGCGAGCATACACAGATCTCATTTATGCTCTTAAAATTTCATCCATGCCTCACCATCCTTTTAAATGAGTTTTTTATGATACATCCATGACTGAACTCCTGCTAAATCGACCATCGTCCTCTGCGCCCTTCACTTACAGAGTTAGAGAGGAAGTGCCAGAGCTCACTGTCTCCTTTTTAGATGCCATCCAAACTTCTGTAACAGATTTTATAGCACCATGGTATCTCCACCCTGTATTATGCGACACATCTTTAAAACATATAGATAAAAACTGAGCTCCCAGATGTGCAGCACTTTTTGTATTTGCAGTAGAAGTATCACTGTTCTGAATTTTATACGGTCGCCTCCAAAACTGCCACCTATGTGTCCTGCGCTTGCGCATGGACCCGGCCTTTCATTTCATTTCATTTATTTCACCTTCAAGGTCCGGGGGCGTTACAGAATGAGTGGAGTTAATACATAATGCAAACACAGGAAAGAATATCAAGAAATGAAAAAAATCGAGAAAAAAACGCGGATTAACAAAAGTGTTTTTCTATAGCATTTTTAAATGCAGACATATCGGTTATGCTAGCAATTGAGGCGGGGAGGTGGTTCCATGCAGTTGTGGTTTTTGGAATAAATTAGCAGAAAAATAAATTCGAGAGGCACTTCGGAACGAACAATTTATAGAGGTGATCAGTTCGAAACGATATAAATGAAGGTGCAGAGAGAAGTTCACTTCTAAATTCCGGATTGTAATAGTAAATTTTGTGCAGTAGTACTAATCCTTTTCAAACACACGAGACGCCGACCAGTCAAAAATCGTTCTTGACGTTTTGGCTTCCAGCACGGAAGCCTGGTTCACAATGAATGCATCACAAGAAGTGGGTCGTTTAAGCGGGCTTGAGTAATCGCTGCAAAGAGCGTGCGTAGATCGGGTTTAGATTTCCGTCGTTACGATTGACTGTGTTAGATGTGGTCTGAATGATTAGTGATTCCAGATGTGGCCGTGATACTGTCACTTTTTCTGTTGCGACGATTCTTGCATTGTCCCAATCAATCCTGTGGTCATTCACGACGGCGTGTTCGGCTAAAGCATTGTTGCGGATGCTCTTATTCTTTACGTCACGTGCATACTGCTGCAGACGATTCTTATAATTTCCTGATTCCCCGATATACACGCCGCTGCAGTCTGCACAAGGTATCTCGTATACCACACCGGGGAAGCGCTCCTTGGGCAAGCGGTCCTTGACTCTCACGAGCTCATGGCGCATCTTTTTGGCTGGAACGTGGACCACCTGCACGTCATATTCCCGTAGGAACACGTGCCAAACATTCACTTGTTCCTGGAAGGTAGGGCACAGAAGCTCGCTTCATCGGGGCAGGAGGACGGTCCAGTTAGTGCCTCGGGTAACCGCATAAAGTGCCTCGGGTAACCGCAGCTAGCCAGGTCGTCCCGTACCTTTGCCGTGTCCACCGCCGCATCCTCGGGCTTCGAGCACAATCTTTTCGCACGCTGCAGTAGCGTGCTAACAACAGCCCTCTTGCGGGAAGCGGGGTGCACGGAGCTGAAGTTCAGGTAGCGGCCTGTGTGCGTTTCCTTGCGGTACACGCTGAAACGTAGCCTCTGGCCCTGCCGAGACACGAGGACGTCCAGGAAGGGAAGTTTGCCATCGGCCTCCTCTTCTAACGTGAACTGAATGGCACGTTCCATACTGTTGAGGTGGGCCAGCAAGCTGTTCGCCGCGTCTTTCTGAACGACGCAAAAGCAATCGTCGACGTAACGCAAGAACACTTTTGGGTGAGGGCAAAGGAGGCTAAGCGCGCGTGCTTCCAGCGCTTCCATGGTCAGGTTCGCCGCCGTGACCGAAATAGCGGCACCCATTGGAGTCCCCTGCCTTTGCCTGTAGAAATGGCCCATAAAGACGAAGTACGTATTGTTCAGGCAAAAATATAGAAGCCTGCGTAGTTCTGGCACATCGATCGGTGATCTCTGGGGCAAAGTCTCATCAGCCTCAAGAGCAGCGGTGCATACGTTGACAGCTAGGTCAGTCGGAACGCTCGTGAAAAGGGACTTCACGTCGAAAGACACAATCAAGTCGTCTTTCTCGATCCCGGTGTTGCGAGTGTTCTCGACAAAATGGATAGAATTACGAACGTGAGTGGTCCCTTTACCGACGAGCGGAGCCAGAACTTGGTGCAGGAACTTCGACAGGCTGTGCAGGGGAGAACGAGTATTGTTGCGGACGCTCTTATTCTTTACGTGACGTGCAACAATGCTTTAGCCGAACACGCCGTCGTGAATGACCACAGGATTGATTGGGACAATGCAAGAATCGTCGCAACAGCAAAAAAATTGGCGCCAATCCACTTTGTGAATGTGGTTGGAAAGCAAAGCTGTAAGCGGCACCCACGCTTGCCCATGCGACATCACTTAAACTCACTCACGTGGCTCTACAAATCGTGAAACCAGAGGGAAGTGAAATGCACTTAACCACACCCTCTATTACTTCAAAGCGATAATCTTGCTCAGGTTAATAATGCATGATGCATGAACGGTGGTTGGGTCGAGTGGTATTGGTGCAGCACCTGAGTGGAAACTTTTTTTGTAAAATTATAGCTCAAACCCGGTGTCAGGCGATCTCACTTCTCCGTCTCTGCCGTCGCAGACGGAGGCGACGAGCTCGGCGGTAGAGACGAAGCAGGAGCGGGAGGAGCAGGAAGAGGTGCAGGAGGAGGAAATACTTCTATTGAGATTTCTGAACGGCCCAGAGTGCGGCCCAGGGTAGTGGTTCCTTCCTGAATGTAGCCCATATTCTCTCCGCGCCGCCTGTGTTCTGCCCACCGGCTGAAGCTGGGTAGGCAGAGAGGGTCTGGACAGCAGAATCTCCCATTGCTTTTGTTTGGTAGTTGATGGAAAGAGAGGAAGGTGCTTTGGGCTAAAGTCGCAAACCCCGATTATGTGGCAGAGTGTTCCTACTATGAGCAAAATTTACATTCAGCATCGTAGCTATTCGGGTGCATTAAGTGAAGACGCGTCCGGTGTGGGAAGGAGCCGGATTCTATGAGCCGTATAGTAGTTTGTTGTTCTATGGAGGGGTCAGGGTAAGGCGAAGGTAGGGTCTGCCTCAGAAGGTGATAAGCTGGGTTATGTTCCTGAACGACACAAGCGGGTGACTGTCCTCGTGCAGGCTCCATAACACGGGGGTGAAAGTGCAGGCTTAGTGGACGCATTCGTTGCCCTCTATGAAAGCGTGAGCGGGTGTCCAGATGAGCTGAATGGAACCATTTGGGCAGTGGTTTTTAGTACACGCAGTGAAGGTCGGGACACCAAGCCCGACAGGTAATTCCGGTAGGCTTGTTGGGAATTGGTGACTACTTTACGAACCCCGGATTGAGAGCCAAGGCGATGGCTGCCTCTTTTTCTGCCATCATGTCTTCGGTCTTGAGTGAGGTACAAGCAAGGAGATTGGTTCTGGAGGTAGCCACGATGATGGCGTACTGCTGCTTTCTATGTTTGCAGGCGTCTGTATAGATAACTGCGTGATACCTACCGAGAGTGGCGTTGAGCGCTTGAGCCCGTGCTTGTCGGCGACACTCGTCTTCTGAGGGCTTCATACTTCTAAGCAAAGGGAGCATATTTATTTCTTGTCGCCAAAAGCCCAGGAGTACATCAAGCGGAGTGACTTTCTGTGCTGCCCAGCCAATCTGGTGAATGATGCGGCGACCCGCTGCAGTTCTGCTCGATCGGAGCTTCTTGATAGAAAGATTACCCTCTATCTGCTCTTCCACCGTGTTGTAGGTCCCTGTGCTAAGCAGCCTCTCTGTTGACGCACTCTTGGGAAGACCAATGGCTTGCTCCACAGCCTTTCTAATCATTATATAAAGCATCTTTATGTCCCCCTTGCCGAGAAGAAGACAGGGGGTTGACGTAATTCTCGGCAGGACGAAAGCTTGAACTAATCGAAAGGTATCGGATTCCTTGAGGCCTCGCTTCTTAGCGGCAACTCGCCTGATCATGTGTTTTATTTATTGATGCTGTGTTTGAGGCACTGCAAGGATATGTCACTCTTGGTGTTGACCTGAAGATGTAGGCCCAGAATTTTGATGCTTGGGGTGATGGCCTGGCCATTAAGGAGCATTTGAATGTGTTGCTTGATGTATTGTCTGGCGTGACGGTGGACGACAAGGAGCAGATATTTTTTACGCGAACACTGGAAGCCACAGGCTCATTGGCGTACTAGAAGTGAGATGCCATAGGTTGGTGTCAGCTTCCTTTATCGCTATCTATCGCGTGGCATTTAGCAAGAATGCAAGGGTTAAACCCGTAGATGTGCTTGGTCAGTGCACCACTTGTCTTCCCCGTCTCCGCGTGGGCTCGTAGCTGAATCGGTAAGACTACGGGCTCTTGCTTTGTTACTCTGTTAGTTCCAGGTTCGATTCTTGGCGGTGCAGTAAATTCTTTTATTTGTTTGCGGGAGTTTTCTGGTGACACCAACGGTCGCGAAAGAACCCTTGGGGGGTAGAGGTAGAAAGCTTTGCTTTAAAAGTGACAGCATCACGGCTACATCTGCGAATCACTAATCATTCAGAGCCACATCTAACACAGTCAATCGTAACGACGGAAATCTAAACCCGATCTACGCACGCGCGATCTACGCACTTAAACGACCCACTTCTGGTGATGCATTCATTGTGAACAAGGCTTCCGTGCTGAAAGCCGACACGTCAAGAACGATTTTTGACTGGTCGGCGTCTCGTGTGTTTGAAATGTATTCTCCCGGCCAGACGGAATTCCGTCACTGTCTCGACTTTAGTACTAATCCTGCTAGATTCCTACGGTGTGAGAGGTGCGGAAGGTTTAAGGTAGCCGTCATAGATGTTACACTTGCTGTCCGAGAGTAGTTAGCACGAATAAGACGTACACTACGATTTTGAACAGATTCTATTGCATTTGTTATATATTCTACTCCAGGGTCCCCGACAGAAGAGGCATATTCAAGCTTAGGGCGTATTAGTGTTTTGTAGAGAAGTAGCTTTACGTTAAGTGGGGCCATTGAGAAATTGCGACGGAGGTAACCAAGCATGCGGTTGGCATTGCTAGTGATACGGTTAATGTGAGTTTGCCAAGAAAGGTTAGATGTTATGGAGATGCCTAAGTATTTATAAAGGGTTACGTCTTCGAGTGCAGAATCCATAATGAGATAATTGTATAAGTTAGGAGGAGCAGTACTGCGGGAAATTCTCATTAGTTTGCACTTTTGGGTCAAAAAATTCTTCATCTGTTTCTATGACCCAACACAACCTCCCCTTTGCTTTCCGAGGTTTTCTTGACTGCACACCCTTATTTCTATGTCTTATTTCACTGAGCCCCTCATTTCCCATTTTCTGATTCGCTACATGCTTAGCGAGGGCCTCTGTTCTGGCAGTCTTGGTGCCAAAGGTAGCTTAAGAGGGTTCAACGCTGGTCGACCACTCTCGACATGTCGTAGGCACTCGAGTCACGGCGCGGGGGTTTAAAAGAAGGTCCCTTTCACCCCGCGTAGTCGGAGTGGCGCTGGCTACCACCCCCAAGTACAGGAAACAAAAAATACCTTAACATAAATACCCGAGAAACTGGTGGGGAAACAGCCCCGCCGGTAGCGTAGTGGTTATCTGGAGGTCGTGGGTTCGGATCCCACCCGGCGGGCATTTTTTCACCAATTTCTTTCTGACTCAAAAAAAATTCTTCATCTGTTTCTATGACCCAACACAACCTCCCCTTTCCTTTCCGAGGTTTTCTTGACTGCCAACCCTTATTTTCTATCATATATATATATATATATATATATATATATATATATATATATATTATATATATATAGTATATATATATATATTATATAATATATATATATATAATATTAATATATAATATATATATCAGAGACGTACGGGACGAGGGATTCCGTGAGGAACACATATCAATTCAGTCCTTAGTCGCCAGGGGCTGTTGGTTTTAACAGTTTTTACAGGAACAAAAATACCTTTTTTTACGGGTAAATAAGAAACTGGTGGGGAAAAAGCCCCCGCCGGAAAGCGGGAATCGAACCACACCTCCGCATACCTGGGGTCTATTGGGTTTCCCGGGGATCCCCCCGGCGGGGATTTTTTTACGACTTTTTTTCTGCCCCTCAAAAACTCAGACGTTTCTAGAAACAAACCTCCCCATTTGCCTTTCACAGTGTTAGACCCCAAAACCCTTTAAAAAGGACTTCACTATATATATATATATATATATATATATATATATTATATATATATATATAATATATATATATAATATATATATATATATTATATATATATATATATATACACGATGCGACGGCCGTCCAGTGCGCGAACTCCGCTCGTGAGCTGTGGCACGCGGCGCACTACCATCCCACATATATGCACACCGGTACAGTCCGTGGGTCAGCTTTGAGTACGTACATACCGCGGCGAGTGGCGTTCTGAGTGATCACCGCCTCTTAGGGGATCTGAAGTCAGCTGTGTCCTTTCAGCAGAGTTCACAGGCGTGGAAGGGGCTTTAATTTTTACTTCCACCTGCGCTTGTTCTAATTACCAAGATTCGGTAGAGTTTACTCTCAGACTCGCCTTGTAACCTTGTGGGGTACTCCACAATTTGAACATCGAGAAGTGCTTCTGAAAGCCTTGTTTCTTCCTCATAATGCTTGTTTCGGTGAGTTTGTAAGTAGAATAATTGGCGCAGCTTGCGCTAGTGTTGAAAGGCTGGAGAAGCAGCAGAGCTGGCGGCTCTCTCCCTTCGTGGGAGACCCGGCTGTTACGCATCACATTTATTTCCGAACTTGCCGCTGATAGTTCACCATGACTGACAGGCCCGGATCTTTTCGTCCGCAGGCTGTCACATCTCTCCCAAAGTGGATCGCGTTAGCACACGCTTGAACCAGCGGCCAAGCTTAGAGCCAATGCCCACGCTACGAACCCAAAGGCAGAGCCTATGGGAAATACTGGAAATACTGCGCGCCCTGAAGCGGTGGTAGCTAAATCATTCCACTCCATGCCACTGTCGTGACCGGTTGTGTAATCATAAGATACGGCGGAGCGGCCACGGAAACAGGGTTGAAGGAAACGAAGATAAGGAGTACCAGATTATTATGCCTACTCTTCCCACTGGACGAATCGTTTTGAATGCCGTTTTTTTTAGATACTTACGTTAGAGGACGACCGAGATACACTGCTGGAAGGTCGTCCACTTTTGGGCGGCCCTACAGCGAACGCTCCCCAAAGAATTTCCATTGAAGCCCCCCGGCATTCGGCACCTCGCAGACGAAAATGAAGAGGGCGTGCCGTACGATATGCTAATGCTACTGCGCCTTTACAGTATTTGGAGGGCGCGCATGGCATGGCTTCACGGTGATGTGGATGCTAGGACCGGAGCGACAGTTCTTTCGTTAGAGTGTGACGCTTTATGTTGAAGGGCTTAAGTCCAAGAAGAGTATGCGCCTGAATGGGACGCGCGCGTAGAACTGCTGTCCACACTGAAATGACTTTTTAAGTGCAATGCACTTCTTAGCACCCTGAACTGCGTCCACCGGCGATGTCCGCGCACGTGGAGATGGGCGCGCGCTGCCTGGCCGCTGACATGGCACATACCCAAGTGGGGGATTGGCCGGAATCTCCTCGTCTTCCTTGGCAACGGGGGGAGATGGGCGCGCGCTGCCTGGCCGCTGACATGCACATACCCACGGGGGGATTGGCCAGAATTCGTGCTTTAGAAGGCTAATGGACGCTTAGGGTCTGCTCTGCATCGCTAGCTGAATGCCGACGCTGGGGATGGCAAGCTCCGCAACCAAGAGATGGCGTGCTGTGAATGCACTTTCGCCCGTGGTGGATTGGCTCAGGATCGGGTGATCAAGTTCTTATGCACCCACTTCAACAGGAAGTCACACTGTAATACTTTCAAATCTGTCCGCTCGACAATGCAGTCAACGAAACACAACAGGTGTCCGGAATAGATCTTCTGCTTTGTATTTGGCTGTGTGTTGTGATCTCTCTTTCCGCATTTTGAACCGGCAATTCAATCGTGCATCCACTTTCACATTCTTCCCCTCGGGGAAATGCGGGCAAGTTTTTAACGAGAACACCATCGCAAGACCGGATGGGGCATGATGACCGTCTGCCTTCTGTTCGTTGTTCTGTTCTGTTCTGCTGTGTTGGTTTTTCTATGTCAAAGTCCGGCAATAAAAACAAAAAGCAAAGTGTTGATAGCTAAGGTAGTGTAGGGTCTGCTTCTAGCATCGCTAGCGAGCGGACGCGGGATGGCAAGCTCCGCCCAAGGAGCGGCTTTCGCGGGACTTTCGGCCCGCGGTAACAGGAATATATATGCTAAGGATACCGAGGATTATCAAGTTCTTTTGCCCCACTTCCCAACAGGTAAGTCCATGTTAAATACTGTGTTTCTGCACGCCGACATGCGTGCCCGCCCACACCGTGTCGAGGATTTCCGCGACACTTTGGCTTGTCTGGCACTGCTCCCCGATGTTGTTGCATTGGGGGCGTATCAGATGAGTCACGTCTGGGCGGTAACATTTCAAGTCGGCGGATGGTGTTAAGAAGATTTTGGCTGCCACCGACGTTAAAGTGAAGGAAAGGCACTGCATCGTCATCGACCCGGGAAACCAGGAGGTGCACCCTGAAACTTCACTGGCTGCTGTACAGTGGTGATCTCGCTAAGGGTGAACACGGGAGCGCGTGGCCGCCGGTCCTATCAGACTGGCCTACCGTGCCCAGCGCGAACCATCACGCATGCGCTGTGCGTGCCGAGCGATATTTTGCTTTCAGCGCGCGCATCGCGTCATCGGAGCGTCTGCTTGTCGTCTGCTATGTTGCGTCTCGTCTGCTAATGGTACCTTGCTTTGATTTGCGATTCCTGCATTCTGGCATGAAAACGCCCAAATATAAATATGTAAAGGATGATAGTTTTCTCCCGGGTATTGAATGAAGGTCGTAGCGCCTGCGCCACCTTTGAGTTACCACCTAGAATTGCGCGTGCTTCTATGTGCATTTAAAACTTTTTGTGAGCCCTTGCAAAAATAAAGTGCTGTTAAAATCTGCGTGATCTTTCGATTGAGTCTTTTTGAAACAAGTGGGGAGTTGCGCTGCTGTGCCGAAACCATTGCATTGGAGCTACAGAACGAATTACCGCTCGCGCGGAAACATTTTTCATGTGCATTCTACTTTACACTCATTCATGCAGTGTCTGATAGCTCCACCGCTACACGCGCAGTAAACATAGCAGACGACACGCAGACGCTCCGATGACGCTGTGCGCGCGCTGAAAGCGTAGTCTCGCTCGGCACGCACAGCGCATGCGTGATGGTTCGCGCTTGGCACGGTAGGCTACCCTGATAGGGATACGGCCCGTTCGTCACATGGCATTTCGTCATAGGCCGGTTCGTAACAGGCCGTTTGGTTACATAGGATCATTCATCATAGGCCGGTTCGTAATAGGCCGTTTGGTCACATAGGATCATTCGTCATAGGCCGGTTTGTCACTTGGAACGTTCGTCACAGGTGCACAAAATGAATGTCCACGTGTGGTTTTTTTTCGACTCGAAAGAGAGAAGGGAGGCGCCCAAGTTTAGTTTTTTTTTTGTTTTTTTTTTGCCCTTTGGGTCGTACATCTAGCAAAGCTCAACAAAGAATGCAAGCCAGAGTGGGCAAGTAGAGTGACGTGTTCGGACAAGATTATATATACGAGTTCAACAACCCAAGACAGAAAGTGAGACAGGGACGTAGCACAACAAAGTTCTTGGAAGACGGGCCAGGCGTCTGGTTCTAACTGGTCCCGTAATAGGGAAAGTGGTAGCACCGACCTTCTCGTTCTTGGAAATTTCACATGGGCCATTTCGTGTCACTTATTAGTGGTTTAATACAAGTGGTGCAATGAATTATTTGATGGACCTTTCTCCAGTAGCCATCTGCGCATGCGCGTGGCACCGGTCCGCCATTCTTGGCAGTAGCTCTCGGGCAAAATAAACAAAAGGGCGCCGCCTCAGCTAGCTGCTTGGGGAGCGGATATGCCTTCTATAGGGCTGCACGTTTTTATATCCTCCTTTCGGACAGTTCGAGTGAGTTCTTATGTGCACACAAAAAAAGGCTTTCCAAGGAAAGGGGCAAAAATGACCACGCTGTGAGCACTTGTCTACCAGTGAGGAAGCAACGAAAATGAAAAAAAAAAGTGAAGAAAAAGGAGTGCTACGGCCACTGCAAATTAGTCATGCGAGCATGCGCCTGCTACCGTGACATTCATGTGAAAGGCAAGGGGGACGGGTGGGACGGTATGGACTGCAGGACCAGGATAATTCGTGCACGGGTTCCCCGAAAGCCAAACATTTTTTTTGTGGCGTGCCTTACTGCCAGTTTAGGATCGCCGTGGCGGCCGCTAAGATGACCGGTACTGCGAAAAGGTGTGCAAAGTAGTTATAGTCATGCCTCATCACCACTTACGTCTAAAAAAAGCCACGGATTTCGTTTTTGCGTTCCTGTAACGAACTTTCTTAAGTTACAAACTGGCCTATGACGAATGATCCTATGTGACCAAACGGCCTATTACGAACCGGCCTATGACGAATGATCCTATGTGACCAAACGGCCTCTTACGAACCGGCCTATAACGAAACGCCATGTGACGAACGGGCCTACACCCGCTCTGATAGTAGCGGCGGCCACGCGCTCCCGGGTTGTGTTCACTCTTAGCGAGATCACCACTGTACAACGTGCCCGACGATGCCGTTCGCGTTGCGGTCGCACCCTACGGGCGTGTCGGCGAGGTGCGCAAGGAGCGGTGGCGCGTCAACGCCATCCAAGACAAAGGTTCACTCCGGTCAGTGACCCTGAAGTTGAAGGCGGGTGTGACGGTGGATGACTTGCCGCACGAACTTCGTGTTGCGGGCGACAAGGCTCTCGTCGTCGTATCAGGCCGAGCCCCCCAGTGCTTGCGTTGCAACACGAAGGGACACATCAGACGGGAGTGCAAGGTGCCCAAGTGTTCGTCGTGCCGCCGCTTCGGACACGAGGCGAGTGCGTGTGGGAGGTCGTACGCGACGGTCACAGGGCCGGCGAGGGACGACGAGCTTCGTGAAAACCTCATGGACGAGGCAGACGCGGAGGATACGGCAGCCGGGACCAGCGAGGTGGTGTCGGAGAGCGCCCCGGCGGTGCCGGTCGTGGCCAAGGCTGACCGGAGCGTTCCTGCAAAGGAGCTGCTTGGTGAGCCGAAGACGCCAACCTCACGTGACTCGTCGAGGAAGGGCAGCAGCACCAAGGCGGCCAGCCAGGAGAAGGGGGCGACGCCGACGACGCTGGCTCCCGCAGCGGACGTCACAAACATGGAGGTCGGTGCGACGGATCCGGCGGTGCCGCGGCAAAGCGGCAGCGCGACGGCGACGACAACAGCCAAAGCACCGAGGTTCACAGCACCGAGGAGCCGCCTACGAAGGCGGTGCCGGGGCGACGCACCAGCTTCAAGCCTAAGTCCAACGTTCCCCCCGACCGAACGAAGCCACCGGGTACGCTCACTTAAGACAGCATGTCTCTTCGAAAGGTAGTTGGCGGGGTTTTGTCTACTGGGTTTGGTGCCCTACTGCCTTTTTCGAAGCGCAAACGAACTGAATGGACCTACACAGTTAAGTTTTTGAGTGTTCTGCCGTCGTTAAGTATTTGTCTAGGGGTGGGGGTGGGGAGGTGTCTTGGAGTTTAAGGGGCCTCTACAGACGAGGAAGTGTTACCTTTTGTGCTTGTTGGGTTGTATGGAGCCTTTCGAGACCATGAAGCGTTTTTTTTTTTGATCGTGTTGGTGTTTTGGAGGTTTGGGGCTAATGTGAAGTGTCTCTTTTTTCAAAGGTGTGGATGTAAGTGCTGCGTGGTAGGTATGGTTCATCTTTCAAGATGGTTTTAAGCAAGCCTATGCGCATTGCCACGCTTAATGTGAGGGGTCTAGCTGATCGGAGGCGTCAGAGCCAGTTGTATCGTCTACTGACAGATGAGGATATCGACATCGTGGCCTTGTAGGAAACCAAGATTGAGAGGGAGGACCAGACCGATCGTATAGGGACCGGGCGGCCGTTGTATGGCACCACCGTCGCTTCAGCGAACAGCGCCGCCCGTGGCGAACCGCTCGTCAGTGGAATGCCGGTGGCGGTCAGCGCAGCGTTATTGTGCATGGTTTTCCTTTCGTTCTGCTGCGGTGCGGCTTGCAAAGCGTACATAACCACAAGGACTTTTTTCAGATCGGTAAATCTTGAGTGTTGATGTGACCTTTACGAGGCATGCCATGAGTGTGATTTACGCCAAAACTCAGTATTTACCAATAGCAGACGACGCTCAATGCGCCAAGCTGGAAGTCAAGCTGGAAGTGCAAGTACGCTCCTTCATGTAATTTTTTTATGCCTGCATGCAGTGTCGCGTATCGAGGAGCATATTGCAGCTAAATGCTCCCACAAAGCAGGTGTGTGCAACCGATCCAGGAATGGTGCGGCGCTGGCCTTTGGCAGTTAATGACAAAACGGCGTCGACGTCGTGCACAAGCGAAAGACAAAGTTGGGGGGGTGTCTTCTATAAGATTTACCATCAAAACATAAATTGTGATGGACGACGCTTCCGTAACTTCATTACCTACGGCTGAAACGTGTTTAATTTCACAGAAATGCTCTAACTACAGTCATCGGGAATCGCTGATAGAATAAATACCGCATGATAGTAGAACGTTATTGCTTGTCGTGGAGAAGCATTGATTTATAAGAATTGCAATGGTTGCTGGCTAGTTGCTAAATGGCTTTTCAATAACCAATTCCTGCGTGGCTGAAGGACGCAAGACAGGAGGGTGCCCGAAGCCTGTACTCAAATTCACAACTGAATGCTGCGGTTACAAGCTGCCACCTACGCTTGAAAAATCATGCTCTCCTCCGTCTAACGATGATGATGGTTTATCGCAAAGCGTTCTCGTATTTGTTTCCTTGGTTGCCTTCTGGAGTTAAACTTTGACTAGTTGAGCTTCGAATTTGACCAGCACGCAGTTTGGTCTTTTGATCACAGCGTCTTTGTTTGACCATTTCCCATTCATTTCGCACGAAAAAAGCTTTGCGTTCAACCATCGTAATCATCAGACGAGGGGTTAGATGATTTTGCTGTTTAATTTTGAACTTCCATGCACCCCTCTCCAAATCTAAACTTTTTCCGGCGTGTCGAAAAAAGTGTCTATTCTGGAGGACTCGGATTGATGCACCCATATTTGAGGCAACTAATCGCGCGTTTTTTGGTGTCTTCACAAGGCATTACACGATTTTTTAACGCACTCTGTTACTTACTTTTAACGTAGTTACTGAATACTTAAGCATTAGAAAACACCGGCTGACGTTAACACTGCCACATTTTTAACTATCGGTGCCAGCCTTTATTCCACGCAGGTGGTAAAACGGGAAGGGGAGGAGGAATGGTTTGCGGCTTGGGCTGTTGGGTGGTTGAATAACCTTGGCTCTTGAAAAAATGACCACCACAAACGTGGGAGTTCCACTTCGGCTTTCAGGCTCCCATGCATTACAGTGTCGCTCACCAAAACCGAAGGCACAAAGCTCACGGTTTCAGAAAGTGTAAACTACCGCAACGTTACTACGGCTACACGGTAATCCATATCGTACGCAAGTGCCTTTCTCTTCAAAGCACACGTATCAAGGTATCCCAGCGCTAAAGCTGGCGCGGAAACCGTAGTCATTGAAACCAGTGAAGATAATTTACAGTGGTAGAAATGAATACTAATATTCCTAATAGTTTTATTCCTACTCAGATCGCGTGGAGCCATGGGCGCAGAGCGTTGCAAAAAGCGCTCATGTCAATGTAGCCCATTCCCAACCTTAGAAGCATCCAATAAGTTTGCGTAGCCGTTAGTGCATTTAAGAAGAAATGAATACTAATAATAGTAGTTTTATTCGTACTCAGAACGGGTGGAGCCAAGCGCAAATCGCTGCAAAAAGCGCTCATGCCATAGCAGCCGATACCCTACTTCAGAAGCGTCCGACAAGTTTACCTAATCGTTACTGCATCTAAGAACCCAACACATTTGTCTAGACTTCATTTCACCGCACATATCCGCTCATAACACCAACAAAACATTCAAAGCGCCGAAGCAAACACGACAAAAACAACGGGAGGCTGTGTACTCCAATGCACCGGCTCATTCCACTGACGAGGGGAGCGCCGAGTGGTGGCGCCACCCGTCCAGCTGCCCGGTCCCTATGGTACGGCCCTTTGCGTCGAGGTACGACGTTTGTGTCTCACACGCCGTGGGTTTATCCGCCGGTTGTGCGCTGTTAAACGGCGTAGCCTATAGGGGCAACCCTCAGTACCGTTACAGCGTCAGAATCCGGGCGGTTCGTCGTTTGTCACTTTCAGTTCTGTTTACACGAATGGCGTGTAATTTGTGTTTACTGCCCAACAAAGGCAGCCGAAAGGAATTTTTTTTCGAAGATTTAAAAACGTGGTGTAATACAGAGCGTCTCTTGGTGTTACTAGGCGACTACAATTGTGTGTGTTCCGCGAGGGATAAAAGTAGCCTGACAAATTTCAGAGATACGAGTACAGCGGTTTTAAACGAGATAGTCGCCGACTTCACCCTTGCAGATGTAGGCGTGAGCACGGCTGGCACCGTTCGCTACACGCACTTTCAGGCCACCAGTCACGCGCGTCTCGATCGAGTGTATGTATCGTTAGATCTTGTTCCTGAATGCGACGATTACCAAGTGACCCCTGTATCTTTCAGCGATCACTGCCTTGTGTCCGTAACACTTCGAAAAGGGGTAAAACGTCAAAATTCCTTTTCTTGGGGGCTCTGGAAGATAAACAACAAACTGCGCAAGATGAAGCTTTCCTTGGCATGGTCAACGCATGCGCACAGGAAATCTTTTGTGCTGGGGGGGCACGAACTATGTTTTTAAATGGGAAAGCTTTAAACAGCAAGTTAAAATGAAAGCGCTCGAAAGATCAGGTGCCATGAAAAATGAGGAGAGGGGTCGATTGATTGATTGTAGGGTTTTACGCGCCGACGCAACGCAGGCGATGAGGCGCGCCGTAGTGGAGGGCTCCAGATTAATTTTGACCACCTGGGGATCTTTAACGTGCGCCGAAATCTCGTACACACGGGCGTTTTTGCTTTTCGCCTCCATCAGAAAAGCGGCCGCCGCGGCCGGGAATCGAACCCGCGACCTCGTGCTCAGCAGCGCAACGCCTTAGCCACTGAGCCACCGCGGCGGGTGAGAGGGGTCGAGAAGCCTTGCTTCGCAGTAGCCTGGATGTGCTTTTAAAAGAAGAATGTAAGTCGCCTGGAATGTTTGAAGATGACATTAGAAAGCTCAAAGCACAGCTCGAGGTTATCGACAAGGAACGATACCACGGAGCAATGGTACGGGTGACAGCGGAACGTTTTCTGCTAGGGGAAGGACCGACCAGAAGAGCTTTCAGTTCGGAAGAAAGTTATGCCCGCAGAAATGCTATAGTCGAAATAGAAAGTGAAGGAGTTTTGTATAACGACCAGGAAAACATTCAAAAAGCTTTTTGTAGCTATTACGAGAAGTTGTTTTCCAGTCATGACGTCGACAGGGAGAAATTTAAAGAAGAATTTGTGCGCTTGCTGCCCTGTTTGGACAAAGATTATTCCGAGAACCTAGAAAGAGATGTTACTGTTGATGAGGTAAAGGAAAGCTATAGACGAGTTAATTCCAGGCAAGACGCCGGGCCCTGATGGTCTCAGCGCTGCCTTCTATAAAAAGTTTAAAGATGACGTTAGCCCAGTGCTATGCAAGGTTTTTGCCGAGTCTTATGACCATGGGAAGCTTCCACCTTCCTTTCTGGTATCTCACACGGTGCTGATACCGAAATCGGAGGGCGAGGCTAGGTTGAAGCAATTTTCAGGGTATCGCCCAATTAGTCTGACCAATGTAGATTATAAGATTTTAATGAAAAGTACTTGCCAGGCGAATGCAGACCGTTGTAAAGGACATTTTGGGTCCGCACCAGACATGCGGAATTAAAGGGCGGTCAATTGTCACTAACATTCACAACGCCCGAAGTGTTCTCGAGTGTTGTGACAGCCTGCAAGGTGCCGTATCAATGCTCCAGATAGATTTGGAGAAAGCTCTTGATCAGGTGTCACACGAACTTTTGTTAGAAGTGTTAGAGCACGTCAACGTAGGTGGTGTTATACTCAAGGGTGTTCGCATGGCCTATAGTGGGTGCTGCACACAACTCGCCGTTAATAAAATGCTGAGTAAATCCATTCAAGTTAAACGAGGCGTGCGTCAAGGATGCCCGTTGTCTCCTCTGCTTTTTTGTGTATATATTGAAGCATTTTGTGTGAGTGTACGCTGATTAGCGTACGCTTATGATATAGCACTCTTTTGCGTTGATAGGAGTAGCATAAGCGTCGCTTTAAACCAGGGTGTCGAACCGGAACCGGAACCGAACCCGAATTCTCACCCGGAACCGGAGCTGAACCGGAACCGTATTTTTTCCGCCATTTTGGAACTGAACACGAACCGGAACGAATTGAAGGAACCGTTCCGAACCGGTTCCGGGGCTTCAAAACTGTAACTTCTAGTTTTCGATTATGGTGCCACCTTGTGTTTGACGATATTTTTACCATTCGCCCGACAGCACCACAAAATATTTTGTATAGTCTGTAGTACCACTATAACCCACCAGGTTCTCTGCTTATTATTACCCTTATTTAATGTAAAGTTGACTGTATATGCTATCAGTTTGCTTTAGATACTGCTTATCACCCTCAGTTTGCTTTTTCATTCAGAAAAAGTTAAGCTAGAACGTATATCCCGAAGGAGCACATCACGGATTGTTCCTCATAATTTTTATCGGCATGGTGTTTAATATTGTGTAAACTTGTTAATGTATTGTTAATTTCAGTGCATTCCTGCCCCCTTGTGAAGGCATTCAGGGACATTATCAACAATAAATCCATATCTTCCACTCATTTTAGTTTGAATAGGCAGTTATATAAAAAAACAGCGCTGAGACACAGACACTCCCAGTTCTCCAAGTCATCGGTACCTTTTCTTGTAGAGTGCCATTGTGTACCTTGTGCTCTCAGAGAGCAGGAGAACTGAAAAAAAAATTGGAGGGCTTTATAATTTCCACTTTCAAAGTAGATGCGACCAAATTTCGGTATTATCTTGAGTCTTCTCTACCTTAAAGTTAAGGGTAGCATGAAAAAAGTCGAATAATGCGGATTGGCAGGTAAAAAGGAGTGGATTTGCGAGATGAGTGGATGAGCTAGTGAGAATTGGTGGGATTGGTGTGTTGATTAGTTTGGAGTAGAGGAATTAGAGGGTCGTTTAGAGTGAACTAGAGGGTGGTACCAACCACGATACCTTTGGGGTCCTTGGTATTTGTAAATATTGCGGCGGTCTCCTTCTCGACCAATTAGGAAATTTAGTTTCGCAGAAAATAGCCGGAAAGTTATGTGACGACCACCAGAATGCTATAAAATGCCTTTCTTTAAGCACGTTTTCCGCTGTTACGTTGTTTCTAGTGTAAGAGTGACATCTCGAACTGAAGTTAGTAAATAATTACCAAAGGCATATTTTATACTCATCTAAGGGTTTTCAAAACAAATATACAGGGTGTTACGACGATAATTGGAAAGTTGAAAAAAAAATTTTTGTGAGCGAACCGCTGCTCGGTTGACGCTCAAACTTCACACAAAGGTCGCATTTTATGGTCTATTTTGTTTGACACCGGGAACAACGACGGCACTTGCCTGCTTGTTGTGAAAATAAGTAAAAACGATTTTCGCCTATGGGAAAATGGTGGTCTCAGGGTCCCAAGCTGTGTCGAGTGCCTGGGACCCTGAGACACCTAGTGGGCGGCTGCAACAAATCTTCGCTGGAACCCCCCCACCCCCTTTAAAACGTCCACCTTTCTACGGAGCTTTGGGAGATATCCTGGCCAGCTCAGGCCTCGAAGGTCAGCTGCGCCTGATCGAAAGGGCTGTCGACTCGGCCCGAAGCTCAAGGCGTCCTTGAATGAGGACGCCTCTCTGAAGCTTTTCCTCGATTTAATTAAAGTTCATTCTCTCTCTCTCTCTAGAAGTGCGACCTCACTAAGCTACTATCTTTCCTAGAACCCAATCGCTGCCACCTGTGGCTGAAGTGTCATTAGCAAGTTGTAATCGCTGGTCAGTGAGCCCTTATCCTTCCTTCTAACCGGCATGTTAGCAGATGAAAGGTGTGGATAATGACATCCCTTTAAACGCCACCTGCAACAGTTCACAGCGGAGGCTGACGCCGATGCGGGACATTTTTCGACTTCTAGCATTGCTAATGATCTCGTGTTAAAGCTAAAACGCCGTTGAAACTATGGGTAAGTAAAAAGTGTAACAGACAAACCAATTTATTTTAAATGCTGAATTTTCCCCTCGCCGTGCGAAAATACGTGCGCGTGCGCGCGCGCATGCGTCGACATCTGATGTTAGCAAAATAGACAGCGGGCGCACAGCCTCTGTGCTACCCGGATAAGTTTCCTGCCCCAAAAAGGGGCTTCCCGCTTGCCAGTAAACTACCTGTCTGCCTGTCTGCCGGCCAGCCAGAAGATTCCGGCGAGGTTGAGGGATTCGGAGACGAGGGGTGGCCCGCCGGCCAGTGGGGTGGGGGTGGGGGTGTGGAAGGGCGCGAAGCCGCTCCACGGAGGCACTCGAGGGGACCAAAAAACGATGGTGGACGCACGGGTCGTCTGCTTCGTGGACGGACGGGGCGATGGACATCCTGCAGGGGGGCTGTCCATTGCCAGAAGGTTCTGGCGAGGATGCCACACCAAGGAAGATGGAGGCACCGGGGCGCTGCCAACTGAGCAGGAGGCTACACGCTTGCCTTCCAGAAGACTGAGGCAAGGATACATAATTTGGAAACGAGGTGCGGCCAGACGTCGGCGAGGGGAGTGGATCACAAAGCGGTACAGCGACGGCTACGTAGAGCCACATTTTAGAGCGCAGCTTTTAAGCGCCCGCTCCTGTGGTTTCGCATACTCCCTTAGCGTCGCCCCCGTTGTAACCGAGAGAACGAAAAGGCCACCGCAGGTAGAGTAAGCAGGAAAGCGGAGGATGAAAGACGGCGAAAGTGTGAGGGTAAGGGACATGCTCGCCGGTGGCGACGGGCAACGAGATAACGACAGAGTGTAGCGTGCGCAGTCGTGCGTTTGCTGAGGCTTCCTGAGACGCAGCAGCTATGCGCCGTCGCCGAGGAAGCTGCAGTTCACGCCGCACTCAAATTTCGCAGGAAAACTGCAGGATATGAAACTGCGGGTTTCTGAGCCAAGAATAAAGTTAAAATAAGTTCTACAAACAAGTGAAACCAAATAAATAAAAATAGACTTGCGGCCATAAAGACTACTGATTTCACCTGCACACACATATACAGCCTTAAGTGTCCCAGCGAACCCTTTATTTCGTATCAGTTAGTGTTGTAATCGATGACCTACCATAGAAAACATTTTGCAGTGGATTGTACAGTTCACAGGACTCTTCAACGCTTTCTATAAACGCTTTCACTCTTTACGTCGCATCTGGAAGCGCTGAGAAATATATAGCCATTGCCAGCATGGGGTGGCACTGCGTAATTTGCACGTCGCAGCGGATACGCCTTCGTTTCTGCTTTGATTTTGCGACCTTCTTTTTGAATTGGCTAGGGAAAGCCGGCAAATAGCCGCTACACCCCTGTAATGACGTAATTCCAGCGGTCGAAGAACGCAGAGACTGGGAAGAAGAGATAAATATTTTGAGCAAGTTTCTAAGTTCTCTGATGGGCATAGAGCAGTAATTTTTGGCTGAGGTACTTCGCGACCCCGTAATATAAGTACAGGATGTGTTGGTTTTCTACGTTCTGCAAGCATTCAAGATTTAGAAAAAAAGTTGACGGAAGTGGTTAGGGTCCCTTTAAATTGTCCAAAGCAAAACATTTCCACAAACAAACCTACATTGTGACTTCGTTTTTATACCGACGTCACAGAGAAACGAAAACCGAGCGCAACAAAAATAGCAAAAAAAAAAGAACTCATGCCTTTTTTCCCGAACCCGTTTGAACCCGTTTGAACCGGTTCGAACCGGAACGGAAATGGTGCTCCGGAACCGAACCCAAACCGAACCCGAAAGGCTTGAACCCGAACCTGAACCGAACCCGAAAAAATACCGGTTCGACACCCTGCTTTAAACACCCTCAAGTTGTTTTGCAAATATAGCGCCAGTGGCGTTAATTGGCAAAATGTTTGGGTTTTTGGCATGGACACTGGGACAAGGCTCCGGATGTCTTCGAGTGTGTCAGTTCGCAGACGACGCCAGCGAAGTACCTAGGTGTGCCTTTAGAAAATTATACCGATAGTGACCCTTACTGGCGCAGGAAGGCCGTCGAACTGCGCGAAAAGGTCGAAAAATGGAAAGGCACTGGTCTGTCAGTGTTTGCGAGAGCCTCAGTGCGCAATGTGTTTTTTTTTTATGAGTAAACTATGGTATGTTCTACAGGTATTGCACTGTTCGCGGAAGAACATACAGGCACTCCACCGTGTTTTTGCAGTGTTTATTTGGGAGACGACATGGGAACAAACGAGCCGCACAAACCTGTTTCGGCGCGTGCGCCTCGGAGGCCTTTCGCTCTGGCATTTGTTCTTGCGGCAGGTCGTCAATCATTTTATTGTTTCTGCGTGACGTACAGGAACCTTTCTTGCGCACTACGTGTCAGATAAAACTAGCTAGGTCACTGCCTGATTTTATTGTTTCGACAGCGTGTTTTTCTTTTGGCGCACTCAGAGGATATTTCCGTGAAGTAGTTCTGGCAGTCCAGTTTTAAATGCAGAGCATTTCTTTAACTCGCACTGTCACCCGTCGTGCCTCGACGTCGTCCGCAGCCAGCCGGCGAGGCGCAGGTCCGCACCCCTCCCCCTTACACTATAAAAAAAATAGTTATCGGCGCCTGGTTTCGATCCCACGACCCTGCGGGCGGAACGCAAGGTACATGGTACTCTTCCCACTGCGCCACAAAGCCGACACAGAATCAAAGGCTACGAACGCGCCTTATATCCTTGACTCATTCAAACTACGTCAAGAAGCTGCTGATACAACGCATTCACTACCTGTGGGCGGAACGCGAGGTACATGGTGCTCTTCCCACTGCGCCACAAAACCGACACAGAATCAAAGGCTACGAACGCGCCTTATATCCTTGACTCATTCAAACTACGTCAAGAAGCTGCCGATACAACGCATTCACTACCACCAACTCCCCAAACACTAAACGTTAACGCAATACACCCACCCCCTATGCGACGCATTTACTCGAGTCCCCCTCGCGGGGAGATGGGCCCAATTTTTTTTTTTACAAGCCCGGTTCACTCATGAATATTTGTCCAGTGTGACGCGCAAAAAACTTTACCGAGACCTTGCGGACATTTTATTACCTGTGCCATTGTATAGATCAATGTACCGCGCAGGGCCAGGCCAGGATTGCTTAAGCGTGTCAAAAGAATGGTGGTACCGCCATGGTGAAGACATTTTTCTTTAAACTTCACGCTGGCGTGCTACCCGTAAAGACGTGGCAGAAAGACAAGGGTTTGTACCTCCAGGAGGCGTTCAGTGTTATCCGTGCAAGAAACCCGAGTCGATCGAACATCTGTTTTTAGAGTGTTGGGACGGAGTATTTTTCTGGGACGTGCTTCAGCGCACATTAAAGAAAGATTTCCCTCTAGACGCACACGGAATACGGTTTTTGCCCATCGAAAGTGAAGACGGTGTACCGTACGACCTCGTCATGGTTCTGGCCCTGCACGGCATTTGGAAGTCGCGTATGGCCATACGCCATCGTGATGTTGATGACAAACGCTCTAAAGAGTATTTTTCTGAGTCAATTCGGTAGATTATTGAAGTATGGAGGGCTCAGCCGGAGCCTCCAGAATGGTTGCCTGTGATGGAAACATTGACAAGCATGAAACAATTTTAGCTGGCTTCTGCTACCCAAGTGTCGGCTAGCAGTTTTATCAATGTAGTGTTGTGTCGTTGTATTGCAATAAAGTAAGGCAATAAAGAAAAAAAAGTGGTGATAGCTAAATCATAACGCGATGGACCCAGGTTCAATTACGACCACGGAAAGCGTTTTTTTTTTGTTTTTCTTCTTTTTTTCCCCAGTTTGCTGCACACATTATTGTTCCCCGCCGCTGCTCACCCCGCACCCCTCGGGCCTTCGGCGTGGCCCAGGGCTTCGGTTGCTGGTTTCACGGCGTAAAGGTCGCGGGTTTGATTCCCGGGACCTCCCTAACCACTTTTTTTTCTTGAGGCGCGCACTCCCAACACTTGCTCGAGGGCTCCTTGTCTCAGGACACCTTTCCTCACACTTCGAGGGTTTCTGGTACGACGGACGTATATTCCTCGGCGTAAACAGCTCCGCTGTTGGAATGCACCGATCAGGGGCGGCATTCTCGTCTTTGTCCATTTTAAAAACGTCCTTTTTGCGTCCGTTTTATTGTGACGTACTTCTAGTTGTAGGCGGGCTTTGGGTCGACTTTTGCGCAGCTGTTCTTGTAAACACATTTTAAACGACTAAACCTATTTTAAACTATCTTTTAGGTGTTCATTGTTCCGCCAGCGTACCAACAACAAGGCGACGAAAAATCGTCTGCCCCAAATCGTCTGCTCCGAGAAGCCGCGCCTCATAGCTCCGCTGGCTCCACCGTGCTTGCATGGCGTCACATCCGGGTGTTCAGTTTTAGCCAATGAGGGCTTGCTCAAAACAGGAACTTTTGAAACGGACACAAACCGTTTGGATGAAACGTGCTTCCAACTCTATTGTTCGCGGAACGCAGACTGGGTTGTTGGCCGCAACAGCGGCAATAGGTAGGAACTTGGGCGGCGACAGATAAGCGAGAGTACTGGGCGTGTTATCTCGCTGCTGCACCCGCAGAGCTCGCGGCCGGCCGGCCACCTGCTGCTGATCTGCTTGCTGTCGCAGGGGGTCTGTTTCGTGCGCACGGAGTGTTCGTGCGCATGCCGTGTGTAGCGCGAGCCTTGCACGAACGGTAATGTGACGGCATAGAGTTTCTTAGTAAGTATACTGGAGAGGAAACTGCGCCTCGTAAGCCATGTCGTCGTGGGGGTTCATGGGAAGACACCCTTTTTGGCTTGGGCTTGGCATGACGATTCGATTCTTAAGCGGTTTTGGGGATTTGCTTTCTTCACTATGCATTAACACGTTTACGAGCTACAAGGTAGCCGAAATCCTTCAGTTTCTGTTGTAGCCCGTGTTGAGTGAAACAGCAGGCAATGCGTGATCGCACCTGACGTTGCTCATGCCGCAGTCGAAGGACGTGTGACTGAGCGGGTAATATGCCGCCGCGAAATTTGTAGCCGACGAAAAGAAGAAACAAAACTTACTTCGACGAAGACAAGATACGGCAGATACGGGCGGTTGTATGCGTCCCATCTTGTCATCTTCCACGACTGTTTAACGCCACGTTTTCATTTTTCTTGTTAAAATAGCTGGCGGTCGCGGTGCACCGGTTCACCACGAAGCAATGTTTTCATAGGCACACTAAAAAAAACTTTCGAAACTCTTTAAACAACTTATTATTTGAAATAATGGTAAAATTAATAAAAGCAGTCTCTAATGAGTTACACCCCAAATATTAACATTGTTCGTAACTACAACCTTGGCCTGCGGAATAGCAGGCACTACCGTTCCGGCAAAAATGCGCTTTACTTCTTTTTTCCTTAGTTTTAAAACAATCTGTTTTATTTTCCCACTTACATAACTGCACACTATTCTTCGCGTTTTTGTGGCACTTTGTTTAAATTTGTGGTACTAAAACGTTTCTATCCAAGCCAATGATGAAACTAAGGCGAGCGCAATGTATAATGGCGGTCCATGACGACACAGACGAAATTGATGTGAGCCGCATAGACACTAGCGCCAGATTCCTCTCTAGTGTATACTGTTAGATACTCTATGTGTGACGGTATACCTTGTTCAAACACATCAAGATCGCTTAGGTATGCTTCTGAAGGCACGCTGACGAGCCTAAAGTGTGCGAGAACACATCACAAAGTATCTCATTTCTCAACACACGCACACAGCCCTGCAACCAGTAGGACAAATACGCGCTAGATAAACGAGGGCACACGATTTTCAGGCATACTTAGTTTCAATCATTTCAGATCGGCAATGAAAACAATTGAATTTTCCTGTTCTCTTGGTACGAACGTCCAGTGAATAAGTACTATTACACAGCTAGAATCTGTTGTATGGTCCGGCATTTTGCGTTGGGAACTTTTACTGTCAACCAATTTACGTAGTTGTGTTTAAAAATATCCAGGAACAATGATATTACCCCGCCCGCGAACCGTTCCTCCTGTATTGTTTACTTATGTGTTTTGTTGTGAGCGTCTGGCCGCGTCCGGCTGTGCTATCTATTTTCAAAGCAAAGCGCGTGATCGCTGCTCTTTCTTTGGTATGCCGCACAGGCTCTTTCATCTTGGTGTTCAAAGCACTCACAACAAAGGGACGAAGAAAGAAAGAGAGACGCAACTCACAAATATTGGTTTAATGAAAAGACACACAAATATATACTCACTAAGTCTCGCGTGATGCGTTCTGCTCGCCCAAGACAAAAATAGTCGCCACACCGCCCTGCGAGAGTGGATGCCCAGCGAAGCTGTTGTAAACCACTAGAAATGCTGACGGGGGAGGGTATGAAACGTTTATCGTCGTCTAGGCGAGCTTGTCGCTTGAGCTCGGCTTCTCTGGCCGTAAATCCGGGTCCTGCCTGCTGAACCATGCGCTCGGCGTCTTGGGCAAGAACTGCTCTATTTACTGACACTAGTCCTTTTTAGTCTTCAAACATATTCTGGAAACATAATCTTTACCAGCAACAGATTGTGGGGGTCCCGTTATTCACAGGCGCCTTATCATCTGTAATGCGGTTTCGATGCTTGTTGTGGGTTTTTAAAAAACGAATACTGATCGAGCTCTATGCCGTATGCCTGATTAGCGTGACGCATGCGCTCGGAGTCTCACGCGAGAACTGCTGGGTCCTACCTGGGTTTTCCGTTTACGGCACGAAATTTTCCGACCAACTACAGGCTAACAGCTTCGCTGTAAAATAGTGAAAGCAACTTGAAGTCGGTATATTTGTGTGTCTTTTAATCCAGTAGTTGCGAGTTAGCGCCACGTCGTCCCTCTTTCTTGTTCCGGTGTTGTGAGCGCTTTGAACACCCGGCCAAGATGAATAGCTACCCACTTGCCCAATTGTCCGTTCTACAGGCTATCTCATTAGATAGGGAGAGTGCTCCGTTCTGTCGACGTAGACTAAAGTAATCGCAAGGGTTCTAGATCTAATTCGACTGCTCCAGAAATGATTACGAGACAAAATAAATTCTCGCCGGGCAAACGCCGCTGTATTCCATTCGCCGACACCCGTCTGCTCTGTCGCCGCTTGTGCATTCTTGAGTGCTTAGCGGAGCACGAGCTTGCTGCAATAAACTTTTGTTGTTTGAAGAAGCCTGCGTCGTTTTTGACTACGTGACAATATAACAGGCAAACGAAAGGCAAACTTTTCAGTAACCACCTCCTGAGGAAAGAGGTCTGTACCAGGAGGAATAGGGAAAGGCGTAGTCCCGGAAGCTTCATCAGTACTCCCGGATTAAGTCCATATACAGGCAAAAGAACCCCGATAAGAACAAGTCTCGGTGTTATTAGTAACAAAGAGAAAAACCTTTAAAGCAAAGGCTTCACATTCGTGGATTGTCCTCCATCGACAGAAGCGGCAGTGGCGACACCGGATGAGCCGCAGCCAAGGCGGCGCTAGCGAATACGGCCCGGGGACGATTTCAGTGTCAACTGTACTGTAGACCTTCTTACAAGGTATACCGAAAAGGAATGGGCCGCTGAAACCGCATGCAACCATGGCACGAGTATAGCTTCCAGCCTTGCTTCGTAATGTTTTATTGTAATCATCATCAGGGTCCACTGCAGGACAAATGCCTCTCCCATTGACCTCAACCCGCTCCTGTCCTGCGCTGCCCTGAGTCCATTCCTGGCCTCCGAATTTCGTCCTCCATCGCGTTAGTGGCCTTTCCCTTTTCCCAGACCAATCTCGGTATCCACTCTGTTATCTCCACCGGTTGTCCCTCCTACTCACTACGTGGCCAGCCCAAGTCCAGTTCTTTCTCTTAATTTGTACTATGACATTTTCTACTCGAGTTTGCTCCCTGATCCAGGAGGCTCGTTTCCTTCCCTAAGGGGTTACCCTATCATCCTTCGTTCCATGGCTCGTTGGGCCGACCTAAGTTTGCTTTCCATTTGTTGAGTAAGGCGCCAAGTCTGCGCTCCATACATCATCACCGGCAGCCCGCATTGCTTGTGTATACTATATTCTCTTTAGTGATAGAGGTAGCTTACTTTTCATTAATTGGGAGTGCTTGCCCAGCGCACCGCTGCCCATATCTATTCTGCGCCGGATTTCTTTCCCGTGGTTTGGACCAGCATTGACAACTTGTCCAAGGTAATTATACTCTTATACTTGTTCTAGCGTTGCATTACCTAATCTGAAGAGGCCGCTTTCCGCATGCTTATTGCTTATCACTTTGGATTTATTTATGTATTTATTTTTAGCCTTAAGGCCGTGCTTCCTGATGGCAGTTCCTGAAGCATTTGTTGCAGGTGCTCTGCCGACTCACTGAGAAAGACAATGCCGTCTGCAAACCTCAAATGGCTCAGGTAATCCCTGTTTATCTGTAATGCTGCATTGTGCCAGTAAAGCTTCCTGAATACCCCCTCCAGTCACGCTGCGAACAGTTTTGGCGAAATGGTAGCTCCCTGTCGTACTCCTTTACTGATCGGGAACTTTTCGCTTGTCTTGTGAAGGATTACCCTGCCCGTAATCCCTTATATATGTCATAAGGAGTCCTATGTAGGTCTCGTCTATTCCCTGGTCTTTGAATGCTTCAGCACTGCTGTGGGGCTTACTGAATCAAACACTTTTTCAGTCTTTAAACGCCTGTAAAGGGGCTTATCTTAATCCGTGGATTTTTCTATTACTTGATTGAGGACATGGATGTGATCTATTGTGGAATATCCTTTTCTGAACCCAGCCTGTTCCCGGGGTGGTTGTAAATCTAAGCTATCGCTTACACGGTTAACTATTACCTTCGGTAAACAGTTTGTATACAACCGAGTGTGTACGCTGATGTGTATGTAATTCTTAAGGTCTTTGGAATCTTCCTTCCTGTGATACAGAACTATATTGACGTTTTTCCAGGCTCTGGGCACATTTAAAGTCCTTGTGCATTTGGAAAATGGGTCAGCAAGCTTTTGTCGTACAATGTCTCCTCCCTCCTTTACAAGATTTACGGTTATGTCTTCGTAACCTGCAGCTTTCGCTCTTTTCATGCCCTTGAGGGCCTTTCTACTTCCTCTTTAATTACTAGTGGGACGTCGTTAGCTAAGGTTGTAGGCTCAGTAGTTTCCTCTGGTCCAGCACCGCTGGCGTAAAGTCTGGTGTGTAGAATCGTTTCGCCATTTTTATTACCTCGTCCCATGTTGGGAATAATGTCACCCCGTTCGTACGCCGAGTGCGTACAGTATATCTTTCCGAACAGCTAGCTGCTTTTTAGTTGCTTCTAGGCTTCTCCGCAATCCAGAGTTTCCTTCGATCCCTACCGTGCTGTACGCACAGATATTTCCACAGCTCCGGAAATTCAGTTTGATCCACCGTACTCCCCAGTTTCATCTTTCGACAGTTTCAATAAGTTTCTTTGTTTTCTGAGGTAGTTTGCCAGATTGCTTCTAACTGGCTGCTTCTCTCGCAGCTGCTGCTGACTCTGTGATTACCGCTGTTCGGTTGACACTTAGCATGTCTACACTGTCCTCGTTATTCCCCGGTTGAAAGGGCTGAATTTGTTTGGAAATCGGATTTTGAACTCCTGCGTCCTGTCTTTGACTGACTCCATGCTGGGTTTCTTACTTTTGACGTTTTAGGGAATCTGAAAATACCTAAAGTGCCGCGAAATAGACGATGAATGAATGAATGAATTTATTTAGAAGGGAGAGGTCGAATGATAAAATTGTTTATTTGCATGAATATGTACGAAATAAAAATACGCCGTTGCAGCAAAATAAAGCAGATGGATGTCTAGGTGAACATTATCGTCGGCAATTTTAACGGGCCAAGTGCGCTGTTACAAAATACTTTTAACTTCCGAAATACCTCAAGAAGGCCCATTTTAATCGTTTTATTATTATTCTTTCAGGTGAATAAAATTTCAGAGCAGTCCGTAAATTTCACATACTGCAGGCGATACAACGTTTAGGGCCACTATAGACCCGTGCCTGAGCGACGCTCCCATGCAGCGAATTCCGTGGGTGTTGAGTTGAGTCCTCCCGTCCGGCACGTCACCGTGGCGAACATGTAACTTGGGGGCCCACCCTATGAAGCACCTCGTGTCCCGGCGGTGTTGAGGGGGTTCGAGCGCGCCATCGTGGTCCCCGGACTTAATTTGACCGCATCACTTCCCTGCCCACCCCTTTTATAGGGCCTCTGTTGCTTATAAAGTTTCATCTATTTATTTATTTTTTGCAGTACCCGTAGCGATAGTGTGGCATTAGGGACGGGGGACGAGGATAAAAATAGAATGTTCAACAATCAGTACAAATTATTTCACAGCAAATTCAACGTACTTTACGGCACGACAGTCACTATAGCACAATTTGAAAGGCTTCAACCAGCAACCACGTAAGTTATAACGAGGAAAAAAGGTGCACGTTACACACATTTGTGGCAGTGTTCCGCGGTAAACTATTCCGGAAAGTTCGAAATGGGCTTGAAAAATGAACGATTCTTAGCATTTGGGTTGCAGTTTATTTGTCTAGCCTTGTTCAAATGACCTAGACGTAAGGAATATGTACTGTTCTGGCTCAATACTTCCTGCAAATAAATATAGTCTGGAAGAACTTAAAGCCCGGTGACTTTCTTCGTGTATCTAAATTGCTTCAGCTTAAGAAAAAGATTGACGTTGTCATTCGTTCCATTGCACGGTTTCTGCAATTTTTTAATATACCAAAAACGAAATTACCAAACTCGCCGATTAGTTCCATCATTCATATCTTTTATATGAATCCTGAAGTCAATCTTATTGAGGTACGTTTCAATTATATAACATCCGTTTAGGCAGAATGTTAAAGGAGGCACCAGCTAAGTTTTGGAGGAACATTACACCAAAGACCTCAAGTACAAATACATTTGACGTACACAATAACTTTACATCTGATGCTACTAACAATTTCTGATGTTTTCAACGGTCACTTTGAGTCCGTTTTTTTTCAAAAGATGATGGTGGCATACCAGTATTTGATAAGTTCCAAACATTGCATTCAAATGAAGATTTGCAAATAACAGAAACTGGAATATTTAACCTCTTGTTCAATTTAGATGAGAAAAAAAATGTAATAGACCAGATAACATACCTAATGCAGTCCTTAAACGATACGCTGAGTGGTAATCTAAATTTCTTTTAAATATTTTTAATACATCCCTTTCTGCGGGCACTTTTCCTGAAGACTGGAGAATTTCCAAGATAACACCACTTTTTGAAAATGGGGATAAGCAGCTTATGTCGAACTATCGTCCTATATATTTAACTCGCACGTGTTGTAAAATTCTTGAACATCTTATTCATAAGCGTATATATAACGCTTTTATTGGAAAATTACTCCATTTCTAACACGAGTGCAACACGGATTACGACGCGGTTTTTCTACTGAAGCTCAACTGGTTAAAATGAGGCACGACTTCGCTACAGCTAATAATGAGGGAAAACAGATAGACTTTTTTTTTATTTTGCTAAAGCATTCGGTAAGATTTATCATTATAAATTCCTCACTCAACTGAATACATTGTTGGAAAATGGGCAACTGTGTAACTGGATTAAATCGTATTTAACATTCCGGCAGCAATACGTTGTTTTTAAAAACTCCCTCAAGCATGCTACCTGTTCGTTAAGGAGTTCCCCAGGGCTCTTCAGTAATGATATTGCTGATAGTTGTAGTTTTAAAATACGATTATACGCTGATGATTCTGCACTATACTCCCTTGTTCACACAGTCGAAGACCAAGTAGAACTAAACACCGAAATTGAGAAACTTATGAAGTGGTGTAGTCCTTGGCAAATGTGTGTCAACTATCAAAAAAGAGTTGTTATATCGATGGCAAATAAGAGATGTCCCCGTATTTTAAATTACACAGATGATACAAATATCGTAAATCGAGTAACTGAATACAAGTATCTGGGCTTACATATAAGTAGCAACCTTATATTATATTTTTTTAGATCTTGTCCTAAATATACGTCATGCGACACTAAAATAAAATTTTGGCATTCCAATCTCTTATTCAACCGATTCTTGAATAAGGAAACATGGCCTGGGATCCTTACACCATTCTCAATACCTACAAACAAGAAGGAATCCAAAACAAGGCTGTATGATTTATTTTCAAGCAACGCGGCCCTACTTAGGTCTCTGAGTTAGTTGCTAATGCGGGATTGAAATTAATCTCCGAGAGGAATAGAATTTCCCGTTTATTGTTCTTTTTTAAAAGGGTTATGATCGAACAGGTAGATATTTAAATTGCTATTCCGGTTACTCTACCAGGCAGCGTCACAAGCACATTGTAATGCCTTTCCAGCCCCAAAATAATGTTCTCAAGTCTTTTTTGCCTTTTTTCCGCGCACTGCCAAAGAATGGAATGACCCTGATAGTAAAATTATTGGAACAACTAGTACCGACGAATATGAAATTTTTTTCTCTAACTGACCAGCAATGTTTGCTCTTGTTTGCATGTAAAGCCTTGTCTATGTTGTTTGAACTGCATTGTTCTGTGCGGTGACTTCAGCATTGTACTGTTTCTTTTGTTGTTTTACCATGGAGCCCACTCTGCTATGGCCCCAGTTGTGGCTAGCAGTATTGATAAATAAATGAATGAATGAATGAATGAATGAATGAAACTTTATTGACACAAGGATGTCAACAAGAATATCCTGTCAACAAGAATATCCAACAGCGCCATCGTCTACCCACCTCCAACTCGAAGCGATATTACTGGCTGTCCGACAACTTGAAATTTCTCACAGGCCTACCAACCAGCCTCATGCAACTATATTCACAGCCAGCCAGGAAGCATTCCGCGCATTGCGCCGGGTGCCTTATCAGAATTCTATCTGTGCGTCCATCAAGATGCATTGCCGAAGGCTACATTGCACAACAGGACTACAAATTCGGGTAGACTGGGTGCCACGGCACTGCGTTAACTCCTCCAAGGAGGCCGTGCGCGCCCTGGCAAGCGATGTTCTTTCCACTCGCTCCCACCCAGTTTTGCCTCATCACGACCCCAACTTGGACCCCTTTGAAGCCCGTGCCACCTACCAGCGATGTGCTAGAGCTAGACTCCGCGGCCACATCCCTGCCAATGATAAATAAATAAATAAATAAATAAATAAATAAATAAATAAATAAATAAATAAATAAATAAATAAATAAATATCTTTTGCACGTGAGAAACTGGGATGACTAGCGTGGTCACGTTCAGCCAATGTTCCCATAAAGAGCAAGCATAATCAAGGCAGCATATTAAATTCATAACATGGAGGAGTTGGCTAGTTTCTGGCAGTACATTTTTTGCATTTCGTAGCAAACAACCTGGTAACCTGGGTGGTTGGGCTTGAAAAATATTCAATATGTTTGTTCAAAAACAGATACGGGGCAAGAAATAAAAGCGAGGTATTTGAGCTCGGGTACAGATGACAGCTGTTCAGTGTTTACTCTGTACCTAAATTAATGAGGAGTACGCTGTCGCGTAAAAGACGAGCGGGCAGTTTTCTGCGAATTCATACTTTACCCCCCTTACACACCGATTGGCTACCCTCTTCAGATCCTCTTGCAAGGCAAAAAAATCTGGAAATAAACGTACAGCAGAAGAAACATCAACACATATGTCATTAATGTAGAATTAAACCAGCACAGTACCCTGGAAGGATCCTTGTGCTACATATTTAGTCTCATCTTAGCGGGGGCTATACTTATAGTGCCGCGAGGTTAAATATCCATAACCTGAGGATTACTTGTTAATGTACCATTGGCGATTGCTCCGCTACCGAAAAATCATTCGGAACAACGTCAAAAGCTTTCTCGATACTGCGTAAAACCGAATCAGCCGAGGAGCCGTCGTCTAATGCACTTACTACCAATAATGAGTTAGTTCTTTTGGCTGCTGGGTAAGGCAGTAAAATACCGCTCCAAATTTTCCCACAGCTTCTTGCTCGGTGCGTAGCAGTGAGAATTCGTTGGAGTGGTAATTATAATGCAAGTAAAAACGGGCCTCCGCGTAGACGACGCATCCGCAAACAGCGCATGGACACATGGGCCCCATCACCGTTCCCTCCTAGACTTCATCCGCGAAGCGAAGATTTTCATATTCATCTTGTCAACTTTCTTCGTCATCCGCTCATAGCCCTCCTACGCACTGTGGCCATGGGCGTCGGCAGGGGGGTGCAAAAGAGGCACTTGACCCACCTTCCCCCAAGCCTCCGCAGCACAATTGCCCCGCCCTGTCCCTCTTCCCTTTCAAGACAAAATCTTGCCGGTGCCCATGGTGGATGCTGTGGAATTTTGCTTACAATATTTGTATGCCCCCCCCCCCCCCCCCTCAAGACAAAATCTTGCCGACGTCCATGCCTGTGGAAAAACAAACGCTCTGAAAGACGTTTTGCGGACACCTGTGTCAAATAGAGGGTTCCAGAACTGTTACGGCGTTTGTACTCGTGCACAGGAACAAAATTTCCAATTAACAGCTGAGACACCGTCTGATGAAACGAGTGCGGAGATATTTCGAGACTGAATGAGCCAGCGATAACGGGTGAGTCCGCCTTATTCAGAGCACCTCGGTTTCTTTCCAGACTCAGCTTACCCTGACCTCGATAATGCTTGGAATGGTCGATAGCCGATAATTTTACAAGAGGCTAAAGTAGAGAACAAAAGATTGCATGCAACAATTATGAATGCATTTTGAAATTTTCTTTAGCACTGCAATAGGTTCGACCGAAAAAGTGGAGGAATTCGGGCCGATATGGATGAAAACGGCGACAAGCCTGCAATTTCTCCCCTGGAAGATTCAAATTTCGCGGGTAGTCGCGTGAGGTCTCCTTTTCAAATTTTATAAAATAACTCTGTTGAAAATCTAGTACAAAAACGTTTTTATATTGAAATATTAAACATTTAGTTGTATTCTTTTAATAAACGCTCAGCTGAAGAAAAAAAAAGGCACGCAAACTCTTTGGCGTCGAGAGTTCCACTGCTCAGGTCGCGCCATCTAGGGAATGGGAGTGCCATTCATAACATGGCGTTTTGGAGGGTGAAGGTTTCGAACTGTGGACTATTGCTTTCGCGTTTGCCTCGCCGTAATAGGACAAAATCAAGGAAGTACGTCCAGGTAAGCGAGTACAGCTTGTTTTCTTCTCAGCCCTTCCGAAAAGCGGGGCGGCCGCGAAAGCGCAGCGCTTCCGCGGCCGCCATCCGAGTCGGGCTGCAGCGGAGAGGCCGCTCTAATGCAGACGACGTACTGCCTCGCCTCCACCCCCACCGCCGTTCGTTTGTTGTGGTGCGCGCGTACGGGCTAGGTACGCTGCCGCTGCTCACGCCAGCGCCGGCGGCTGTCATTCCCCGAGCAGGCACTGCGACCCGTGTTTGATACTGGTCGTTGCTTGCCGCTTAGCCGCCGCTTCATTTTCAGCGGGATGTTGCGCCAAATTGCGCTGGCTCGAGATAGGGCGCGGTTCGCGGCGGTCAGTGCGCCGCCGTTGCCCAAACGCCACGAGTGAAATGCCGCGCGCGCCCAGCTCGGCGAAAGCCGGCGCCCGCTTCGTCGTCTCCGCCGGCCGTGTTTACGTCTGTGGCGCCCAGTATACGTGTTTTGCCGAGCCGTGCATTCGCGCGAGCCGTTCTGGCGGCGTGCGCGTTATCTTTTTCTGCGTTCCTGCACATCCCGTAGCAGGATGTTTGACGGCGCAGCCAACTTTCGCGATCCGTGTCGCCCACGAGCGGAGGACGAGGATGGGACACAGCGGGCAGCACTGTCACGTACAGCTCTGACGTCCAGAGGGAACCAAATTTACGACGACATTTTTTTCTTGTTTTATAACATTCCGATCTCGGTTGGGATCTTTTTCATTGCCGCCGCACCTGGAATATGTTTCTGCGGCGTTTTGTCAGCCCAGAAGGCTGCTTATGCTAGCAACCTCCGTAAAAATGTTTTGAAACGTTACGCTACCACACCCCACCGATACTGTCGCTGGGCGGAAATCGGAGACATTGTAGTGGCTGGGAATATATGAAAATCGAGGAGTTTCTCAGAAAGCTTAAACTGGCAGCGCGGACGAAAACAAAAATTACGATTTCCGCTACTTCTCGTAATGATGACGTATTTTCGTATAGGCTTGATATCGACTACAGCGCGGCAATAAATGAGCGCCGAAGTGAAGCCACATGAACCTTTATTATTCTCGCTTGATTTTTGCCGTTCTGTACTCGATGTTGGAATGCCAACTCGCCCAATCTGCTTTCCGCGCTTTCCGAGTTGAGGGATATTGCCGACTCTGGAGGGGTTTCCTGGGCGGTATAAACCTCGCGGGCTGCAGCTTATCACTGGCAGTCGTCGTTTTTGTCGGGTGGTAGTGATAACTGTTTCATCGTCTTCTGCCGTTATGGTGGGACCGGCGGAAGCGCATTTTGTGGAAGTGGCATCCGGTGCGGCGGGGGCGGGGGAGCGCGTTCCTCTGACCGACGCGTGCCTCGGCTCCCACGCCGCTGCACAGTAGAGATTACTCAGCAGCTCATGCGAGGTCTCTGTTTGGAAACTGTGCGTTGCACTGTATGCTGCAATAAATGAACGCGCGCGGATGTCGGTGTGATGACACGGCACCTCCAGCAAGGAGGTGAGCCATCTCGTCGGATTTCTCCTAAGGGCAGTTGGCGCGTGTCCATATTTGGAGCGCACAAAAACAGAGGGTCAGAGAGAGAGAGAATAACGAGACGAACGCAGCGCCGAGCGTCCTTTTTGCGCGCTCAAGTATAGATGATTTCTCTCCGCGCACGGTTCTCGGGGTCAAAATGCGTGTGGCGACCGAGTTTCTGGGTGGCCGAAGAAGCGCTGCTCCGAGCTGCTGCTTCCGCTCTGTTTATTCAAGCTTAATTCGTCATGATTTTTGTTGAACCCTGACTCGCGCGAAATATAGGATGTGCGAATGTGCTCCCACTCGTTTTCGTCCGAGACATGTCTCGAGGAATTCTAGCAGGCTTTTCGCAATGCCCTGCCTGCAGCAGAAGCGGCGGCATAGCCCACGTGGTTTTGTCTCGCGCTGCACCGTTTTCGCCCATATAGCGCGCACAAAATTCCAGGCTGTGCGAATTGCGGCAATTTTTATTCGCCCAGGCATCGAAGGAGGCTGCACTGGCCGCCTGGGTAGCACATGGGCATCCCCTGTTCACCAATGGTCATGAAGGCGACGCTTCTTATATACTGCACGCACAATCACGTGACTGCAGAGTCGCGGCGGGTGTTTTTAGGCGCCCAGCTTGCTTAGCTTTCTGGCACGATGCGCGAGCATTGCTTGCAACAAAATGGATAGTCGGGCGAGCTGGTGGGTATGCATGTTGAAGTAACAGGGCGAAAAGGACGCAGAGTTCACAAGACGGGCGCTGACTCGCAAATAGTATTTCGTTGGAAAGGAGCGCCAATATATAGCCGACGGGTACAATCTGGTGTGGTGAAAACAAACAAAATTTGGCACAGCAGGTAAATCCGGGATAAAGGCATGTGAACCTCTGTCGTAGCTGGGTGGCATCCGAAAACGCCTTTTCCTCCTCTTCCAGCGTCAGAGAAGGCTGGCTTACACGTTTGCCCCGATTCTTGTCGATATGATGGGCTTCAACAACTTCTCGTGTCACCTGGTCCTTGTGGGTGAGCAAAGCGTCGCATTCATCAAAACACGGCGCGCAGTTGCGAGTCAGCGCCCGTCTTGCGAATTCTTGTGTGTCCCTCGTCGTTTTCGCGCTGTTGCACTTCAGCACGAGCATCTCTTCTCGTCGCCCACGTTTGTGTGTGTGATCTGACTGCGCATGTGTATACCTCGGGAGCGAACTACGGGCTGCCGAGTAGGTTTCCGTGTGCTGCCGAGTGAATCTCACTGCGAGGCAGCGGCTGGGCGTCGCCAGGCGGAATTTCGCCGGCCTCAAGTTGAAGGATGCTGCTCCCGCTTTCAAGCCCATGCCTGGTCACGGCATCGAGGAAACAGCAGTGAAGCGTGCTTTTTCTTCAACCCCAAGTGCCGTGTGTCCAATGCAGCATTTCATCAACCAGATGCCTTCGAGGCCCGCAACACAGCACGACATTTCTCATGACCGTCACTTCTGCTCGCTTCGTTAGCGGCCTGCATGGGTCCACCAGCATCGGCACGAATTCGTTGCCCTCATTCCGCCTTTCGCCGCCCTGCGCTCTGACCATTTTGGAACGCGCCGAGAAGTCTGGCTGAGCGCCTGCTTCGTCCCCTCTGGTCGACTTTCACCCCGTGTGGTCGGCTTTTGCCAGCATGCCCCTGCAGCCATTGTTCCAAGAACAAGCGGAGGCAGCTGTGCTGCGGAGTGTGTAATATCCTCGAGTGGTAAGCGATCGACGGCTCTGTCTATGTCAAGTCTCAGCTAATGTGGAAACATGGGAAATTCGGGATCTCTCCTTCCACTGCGGCCTGGGTGAAGCCAGAAAAGGACCACGCGTCTGGCCTCGTTCAGTGCAGACTACGTTCGGTCTGCGTGTTACTGGCGTCTGCATTTTCACCACGCTGCGTTGCGAGGAGGCCCAGAGAAACGACACAGGAAGCCGACTGTGGCGAGGCGGGCACAGGCGTTGCTTCTCGTGTGGCTGCGAGTGGAGTCAGGGCAGCATTCCACCCGCGGCATGCGCAAGCGTATACCCATGGTCGGTCCGCCGCCCATGGAGGCTGGAGCCCGATTTTTGGCCCGCTTTTCCGAGTGGGCGACATGGTGCCGCGTGGGTTCTTCGTACGGACACGCTTATTTTAGCCGCTCTTTTGAAGGCTCAGCCAGTCTCCGTCCCGCACATCTGGTTTGCGGCTCCGCATTTCTCCTTCGGCGCATCCCGTATATACATATACTAGGAGTACGTTACCGAAGGAGGCACCGTGGGCACACTTTCGGCGCTCGTGGCGCGTTTTCAAGGCCTGCTTGTCGGTTGTCTGTCATGGACCGCCCGTGCCACGCTGTGGTTGATAGGACTCGGTGCCGCTCCGACGGAGGGGTGGACAGGAAGGAACACGAAACTTCGTTGGCCTGTTATATTTTTTGCTTAAAAAAGAGCGGTTCATTCGAAAGATTGCCTCGTTAGAACCATAACGACACCACTTATAACGCAAAACTTCGCTCAAATAAGCTACATAATTAGGAAAAACGGGAATGGTCATGCGACCCACCAGCTCATTTCCCGCAACAGAACCTATGCCGTCACATGGGCTAAGCTCTGCGATTGGCGGAGGCCGGCAAAAGCAAACGCATGTTAGGCAGGGCTTACAGTTTGCATAACGAGCTAAATGCCCGTGAACATACTGCACATTCTTTTTATGACAAAGAACGGTGGAGTAAACGGTTGAAGTTCCGAACGAACACGCAAGCGTGTGCGCCAATGCGTACGATACAACCGCCTGGCCGAGCTCGACAGCTCGCCGTCGCGCAGACGAATTTTCGGGTTCGAGGCGCTCTGACCTTGGAGGAAAATGCCGTAAACACCGCGCATTGACGCTCGTATCTTTCTGGTCGAAGCAAGAGAGCTCGCGCGAACGGCTTTCCATACACGACACCGGCCAACTGGCATAAGCGATACTGCTACTGAAGTTGAAACTATTATTAACCGTAATAAAAAAATACGGCACATACGTACCAGTCTGTATTCGTCCGTGGCGACGGCGCTGACGAGGCAGCGGTGCCGGACGGCAGGGCGTTCGTCTGTTGTGGCTATCGCGGAATGGTCGCTTTCCCGTCCACCGCGTATCCCCAACTCTTGCCGCTCGTGCACTTAGAAGCGTTGAGCGTTCAAGTGGTGTGAGGTTGTTAAATGCAAGCCCGAGCTCCTCGGCGAGAGTTTGTTTCTCCGGATCAGGCGATTCCATGACTAGGGCTGCGGGTGCACTAGGTTTTACGAGCATTTTTAAAATGGCCGCCGTCTCGGTCGATTCCCGCGTGTGGGGTGCTATATGGAGTCGACATACTAAGTATCTGTTTCATGGACCGGCCCGTGTGACACCATTGCTCACGTCACCAAATGTGCAATTTTAGCGGGAGATTTAAAATTTTGGCTTAAATTGCCTATTTCTCAGTGAATGAAGCATCATTTGCTTCCGGGAAAGCGCTTGGGGTACTATGAAACACCTAATCTTTCGAATAAAACAAACTTTTGTTTTCTCTTCATGGCTCCTTTAAAAAGAGCCCCGCAAGGGGTTCATTGCGCACAACTTAATCGCGTGTTTTCAAATGCCGTTTCGAAATTTTTGCTCGATATTTTTTGTTTTAGAACAATAAGTATAAAATTTCCCATTTAAGCGTAGTTATAGCGCAATGAATAAACAAAATCTGCGTCATTAGCCCTCTCGGCTACATTCACCTCTGGGCTCATAATTTACACTGCGTGTCTGTTGCTAATTTAATTGTTGGTGCGTCAAAGCTAGGCCACGCTTTACATACGTATATATATATATATATATATATAATATATATATATATAGTGAAAGAAGTCGACTGACACGTTTCCCGTTTTTGTTGCCAACAGTTTCGGAGTTAGAAACTCCTTCTTCAGGGCTGTATTTTAATTTCTCACATTGCGTCTTTATACAAAAACTTCTGTGAGGGAGGGTTACTTCCCTCATCCCTGCAGGAGAGGTCGCGGGTAAAGGGTGTTTCAAACAGTTTGAGCAAGTGAGGCATTCCGATTGGCTAGAAAGGTGGAAGGTGAGGGAAGGGGAAAGAACACGGACGAAAAGGCATGCCTGTCCATGCCTGTGAACAAGATCCATGCCTGTGCCGCCATCTTATGTCCGTCTCCCTTCATCCCCCCCCCCCTATTTTTTTGCCCCTTTTCTTTTCCCGCTGACTACTTTTACACCATTTGCGGAGCGCGCAGGACTCACTCTTGTTTTTGATCTTGTGTTTGCTTGTGTGCCTCTTGTTACGTGTTTTCGTGCTGCCTTTTCGTCCGTGTTCTTTCCCCTTCCCTCACCTTCCACCTTTCTAGCCAATCGGAATGCCTCACTTGCTCAAACTGTTTGAAACACCCTTTACCCGCGACCTCTCCTGCAGGGATGAGGGAAGTAACCCTCCCTCACACAAGTTTTTGTACAAAGACGCAATGTGAGAAATTAAAATACAGCCCTGAAGAAGGAGTTTCTAACTCCGAAACTGTTGGCAACAAAAACGGGAAACGTGTCAGTCGACTACTTTCACTATTTTTATACTGGCCCATCGAACCTCATGATCTCTCTCTCTCTCTCTCTCTCTCTATATATATATATATATTATAAAACTTCGAAGGTAGCGACCACGATTGTTGCCAACGTTTCAGCAAGAGACTTCCCTGACGAAGTTGCTGAAACGTTGGCAACTATAGTGGTCGCTACCGTGTTCCAAGCTTTTTCGTGCGTTCCTTAACATCTCCCAAGTTTCATTGCTCCCTATATATAATCGTGGTCGCTACCTTGTTCAAAGTTTTCTGTATATATAAAATATATTATATTATATAGAGGGAGAGAGAGAGGGAGAGAAAATAATAAAGGGAACTGAAGCCCTCGTTGAATTAATACAGAAATAAGGCTAGGCATTCAAGAAAGCAAAGGGGATAATGTGGTAGGTCATTTATTATCGTTGAAACAGATACAGAGTTTTCAAAGAAAGTGGAGAAAAACATGCCCGCCGGGTGGAATCCGAACGCACGACTTCTAGAATACGCGTCTAGTGCGATGACCACTACGCTACCGGCGGGGTTGTGCTCCCCTCCACTTTCTCCGGTGTTTATGTAGTGTCTGGCGCGTGGGGGCGGCAGCCAGCGCCACACCGACTACTAGGGGGAAGGGGACCTTCTTTTTAACCCCCGGGCCGTGACTCCAGTGTCTACAACAAATCTGCACCTGTTTCAAAGATAATAAATGACCTACCACAATCTCCCCTGTGCTTTCGTTGGCTTTTTTGACTGCCTACTCTTATTTCTCTGTGTATGTGTGTGTGTGTGTGTGTGTGTGTGTGTGTGTATATATCAGGGGTGAGACAGCTGCGAAAATTGCGCCAAACTGCTCCAGAAGAGCCTGAAGGGCACGGATTTTGATGCTCATGTCAGTTCCGGAGAGGACGAAAGCCTCCCGCATCCTCGTCACCGCTTTTATTGTCGGTCAATTGCAAACACAGAAATGGCACAAATAGAAAGATTGAAACAAAGAAAACGATAGCTTCTAAAACGCAACTGGCTTTCCGTCCGGGTTCGCTGAAACGGCCTTCCCGATTGGGCATCGCTGTGGCAACAAACATGGCCGCCGCCTGATCCGGCTGCTACTGCCTACTTCACACGTTCAGCGCATCGCCGATATTTTCCCTGGTTTATTTTACGCTATCAGCTGGGTTCAGTCTATTCATTCTATCTGGTGTGGCTCTGAACAGTGACGTTAACGCGGGGATATGGTTTGAGATTGGTGCCAGATTACGGGAAGTTGCGCGGCTCGAAAAAAAGTTCATTGAAATGTGGGGCCTATATATATACGACTTCGTCGTGGTTTGTCCTTGAGTGCGAAACGCGGTGCGTGCGTCTATAATAAGGGTTCGTGAAGTGAACTTTTTGACTCGTTGTGGTGTTATAAAATTCTGAGGTGGTGTTGTGCTTCGAAGCGCGATCGCGAGCCTCGGGGATGAAACGGTCGACACGAAAGTTGTGGGCCTTGCTGCGGCGCCGCGACCTGTTCAGGCAGCGCCCAATGGCTGCAGGACTGCATGGTTGCCATAGCTCGCGACTAATAACACTTGATGTATGCGAAGTGAAATTTAATGCCATAATCTAGGTGGCTAAACAGTGACGCTACTCAAATGACCATGGGGTGAACGTGCGCCCCACGGACTGACACGGGTAGGCAAGTTGGGCTATGCGACCGTTAGCTCGAAGTTGCTCAACTGTTGCCGTGACTACACTCGTTCGCACAACGCAGCCTGGGGTTACAAAAATAATAATTTTAGCATTTAAACGGTAAAAAAACACGCCACAATTGCAGAGCCCTTAAATTTGATAATGGTAACGGCAGTTTTGTTGTCAGTGTTGTGTACAGCCGCAACACAATATCATTAGTTAGGAAGAAGGTTGTGCCATTAGTACTTCATGATGCTCTTAAAAAATTCTTTCACGTAAGGCTGTTTGAGTGTTCTGTGTATTCAAAACTGATTGGAATGTGTACTTGACTCTTCAAATTGCTGAAATTATGATTTTTTTAAGCTCACAAGAAAATGTCCCTAACTGCTCCAAATCAAGATTCTCTCCTCCAAAATCGAAATTTTGCTGCTCCGAAAACTGCTCCCAAATCTCTTTGGGCTGTGTCACCTCTGATATATATATATATAATAGCAGCTTCTAGAAATAGGCGGTACTAGAAACCTCTCGACGGGCCAGAAGGAATATTGCGAAAATGATCTTAAAAACAAACACTGCTTTCCTACCATTTCTACTCGTGGCCCAGCCTTCGTCGGAGTAACATGCAACCTAGAAACACGCACGTTTAATAGGTGGGGAAGCCGCGCTGCAGTACGCCCTTGTTAAGAAAATACGATGGTGTTTTGGGGAAAAGGGAAAGAGATGGGGCGCTATAGGCACCAGTCACTGCTCAGAGGGCGCGACGAATAAGTACACCCAGCGCCGCCCCGCGGAAGCTTGAGCTAACTTTGGGTCGGTGGGAGGCAGACGGCGGCCGCGCATTCATATATTTGGCACCTCTCGCTGTGTTTTTGCGATTCTGCAATTGTTTATGAAAGGTGTCTCGACCTTGAAAACTGTTCTGGCAAATAGTTTCCCCTTGTCTCAAGTGCTTCTGTGCGATTTCCAGACAATTACGGGGCTGAACTACTACTGTCGGCCTCGCGTGCGCGAGAAGTTAGAGATTGTACGTTCCCGCGCGCGTATGCGCCGTGAAAGAAATTTACGGGACAGAAATCGTTGCGAAGTCCCATTATCAGCAAGGGAAGGTTATTTACAGCGCCAATTCAGGTCAGTAGCCAGCGTATACAACGGCGCTCCACGACAGAAGCGTGTTTGTGTTGTTTCCTCTGTTCGCGCAACCACACTACAGTTACTTTTTCGGTTGCCCTTCTTCAGCTCGGTTGGTGTTGTCACTAATTAACAACGCATTCCAAACGTTATTAGCTGTTAACAAAGTAAACGCAGTTCCACACAGCTCGAAATCTGCTGCGGAGCGGCGGTTGTCTTTAAGAAGATTCCGTTTAGTTTCGGCTTATATCCTGTGAGTAATGTTAGAGTCGTCTTAGCGGCAAATTGTGATACAGTCTGTTCGGGCCGTTCGGAATTCTCCAAAAAAGTATTTCCTCCTCCTCCCCATCCTCTTCTTAAACAATAATAACCTCAACTTTCAGAGTACGCAAAACGCATTAAAGAATTCTCCTCCTCATCCTCTGCTTAAACAATAATAACCTCAACTTTCAGAGTACGCAAAACGCATTAAAGAAGTCAGCGCGAGTGAATGCAACCTTGCCTTTGATAAGCTTTCCACGCTTTCGCTTGGAATACGTGGCCGAACTATGTACACTTCGGGGAACAAAGTAGGGCAGTAAGCGGGATGCGTATTGACCGTCTCGACAGCATCACCCGCGAAGTGCTGTGAATGCATATTCTTGTGCCGCCTTTTGGTATCCACTTCGGTACCGTGAATGTCGCTAAAGAAAGGTTACTGCTGATAAAACAATAGTGGCGGAAGCGGTAATACCATGTGTTATGCAACTACTACGACGGCATGCGATTGATCGCAGCGCGTGATGTGTATGAACACTGAAAGCAAACATTTTAGTTTTACGGCCCTTCGTGTCTGCGCTGCGCATAATCGGTAATCGCACTCATAAGTTTACTCCTTCCACTGACAAAAAATGTCATGACTTTCTTACTTCCTTCACTTTTCTTACAGCTAAAATCATTTCTTGCGACGCTTATTCTCCCACGGTTGCCCGAGCGAGAAACCTGTACAGAACGATGGCAGGCTGCCTTTCGCGATTGTGGCTGTCCTTCGCGCAGTAGTAGCGGCGCTGCCACTAATTCTTTCCTGCAGCCTTTTGATCCTTTCGGACCCTGCAACTTGCAATTGTAACTATGTTTCTTAAAAAGCTTCCGCCACCCAACCACCCAACGTCGAACCGCACGTGCGCTGAACGGCCGGTCGGACATTCACCAACCCAGAGTTGCTAAGCGGCGGCGAGAGGCGGCGCTGGAGTCGCGCGCAAACTGCAGTGTCCGATGCCTATACACTTGTGTACGCACTTCCATGACGCACTGCTCGAATATTCTCTCCAGAAAAAAGATTTATAGGAACAGCACAAGCGGCGGCAACACACCTATTTCTCAAAAATAAAAGCAATAATAACTCGTGCCCCCCCCCCCCCCAAAAAAAAAAAAGAAAAAATCGCGCCAATCCACCTATGAATGTGGTTGGAAAGCAAAGCTGTAACCGGCACCCAAACGATTACCCATGCGACTTCACTTAAATTCCCTCACGTCGCTCTACATTACGGAAACCAGAGAGAAGTGAAATGAACTTAACCACACCCTTTATTACTTCAAAGAGATATTCTTGGTAAGGTTAAATCAATGCATGATGCATGAACGGTGATTTGTTGAGTTGTATTGGTGAAGGGCAGGAGTGGAAATTTTTCTTATGAAATAAAAGGAAGCTCAAACCAGGTGTTAGAAGATCTCACTTCTCCGTCGCTGCCGCCGGGGACGGAGGCGACGAGATCGGCTTCAGATACGAAGGAGATGGAGAAGAAGGAGAAAATACTTCTATTCGGATTTCTGAATGGCCCAGAGCGCTGCCCAGGGGAGTGGTTCCTTCTTCACTGGAGCCCATATGCAGTTCGCGCCTCCTGTGCTCTATTCACGAGCTGATGCTGCTGACGCTGGGTAGGCAGAGAAGGGCTGGACAGGAGCATCTGCCATTGCTCTTGTTAGGTAGTTTACGGAAAGAGAGGAGGGTTCTGAGGGCTAAAGTTGCACACCCCGATTATGTAGCGGAGTGTTTCTACTTCAGAGCAAAATTTACATTCAGCGTTGTACTGATTCGGGTGCATTTGTGAAGACGCGTCGGGTGTGGGAAGGAGCTGGATTGTATGAGCCGTAGGGTAGTTTGTTGTTCTCTGCAAAGGTCAGGGTAAGGTGAAGGAGGTTAGTTCTGGAGTTCGCCACGATGATGCCGTAGCGCTGCCCTCGATGTTTTGAGGCGTCTGTGTAGATAACTGCATGATCCCCACCGAGGGTGGTGTTGAGCGCTTGAGCCCGTGTTTGTCGGCGACCCTCGTCATGTGAGGGGTTCGTATTTTTAAGCATCTATAGTTCTTGTCGCCAAAATTCCAGGAGTAAATCAAGCGGAGTGACATTCTGTGCTGCCCGGCCAATCTAGTGAAGGATGCGGCGACCAGTTATGCTCAGTCGTAACTTCTGGTTAGAAAGATGGCCCTCTACCAGCTCTTCCACTGTATTGTGGAGCCCCGTGCTAAGCAGCCTCTCTGTGGACGCACTCATGAGAAGACGAAGGGCCTGCTCAACCATTTTTCTAATCATTATATAAAGCATCTTTATGTCCTCCTCGCCGAGAATAAGGCAGGGGTTGACGTAAGTGATTCTCGAGAGGACAAATGCTTGAATTTAATCGAAACGTATCGGATTCCTTGAGGCCTCGCTTCTTGGTGGCAACTCGCTTGATCATGTGCATGATTTGATTGATGCTGTGTTTGAGGCGCTGCAAGGATACGCCACGCTTGGTGTTGGCCTGGAGATGTAGGCCCAGGATCTTGATGCTGGGGCTTGGAGTGATGGCATGGCCATCAAAGGGTATTCTAATGTGCTCCTTGGTGTGTCGTTTGGCGCGAGGGTGGACGACAAGGAGCTGTGATTTTTTACGTGAACACTGGAGGCCACAGGCTTTAGCACATTGGCGTACTAGAAGAGAGATTCCAGGCGTTGGCGTGAGCTTCCATTAATTTTTGTAACTCCTAGCACATGCGCAATCCGCGTACAGGGCCGCTAGACATGCCGCGGGTGGAGCGCACAGCAGCGCGAATGCAGAGGGTAAACACGTTGGTGTTCTTGGTGAGTGCACCTCCTTTCTTCCCAGTTTCTGCGTGGGCTCGCAGCTAAATCGGTAAGACAACAAGCTCCCACTGTGTTATACCAGTAGTTCCAGGTTCGATTCCTGGAGGTGCCAGTAAATTCTTATATTTGTTCACGGGAGTTTTCTGGTGACACCAACGGTCGCGAAAGAACCCTTGGGGGGTAGAGGTAGAAAGCTTTGCTTTAGAAGGTCTGGAAAAATGGGCACTTCACGTAAGGATCACAGGAATATATACATATAATGTGTGTGTGCGTGTGTGATGAATGTGTGCGCCAGATCCTTCTACTGAAAACTGCCAAAGGTTTCGCTATGAAGCTTTGTTTTTTGCAGTGCTTGCCGCATTGCGCAGGCAATTGCAGACCTACAAATGGACGGCCTGTCAGCGGTCATTGTAGTTGCTCGAACAAATTGCATCTGCGAGCTTTCGGCGGAGAACCAGCAGCTTGACTGCTGCAGCCGGTGGATATTTTTCTCCGCCGAGAACAGTTGCGTCATTCAGCGGCCACTTGTACTGTTCCGTGCGTGTTTACTTTGAAAAGCGCGTGAAGGTAGAGACAATGTGAAGCGCATCGTATCGTCTCGTTCGGGGCGCGGAAGGTTGCAGCGTGTAAACGAGCGACAATTTCCCTGGGAATACTGAAAGGAGGCCGAGGCCGAGCGCAATTAACTTTTCTTCCGCACGGGTTAGCAGGGCAGCGAGCGCCCGCAGAGCTCCTTCCGACGTCCGCAAACAAGCTTAACGCTGTTGTTTCGCAGAGCCGGCTTCTCTTTGTCCTTGTTCGACGCATTCGTGTCTCGAGGAAGAGCGCTGGGGCATTACTGCGGCTTTGCCCACGCGGTGTCATGTTTGCGCGCACTTTTCCCTCTCGCACGTAGTGCACCCGGGGGACCAATGGCGCCCGGCGAAAGGAAAAGATGAAGCAGGCAACTTTCTCGCCAGTGCTCTTGACGCAGCATTGTCAGTGCGGCATGACGAGGAGAGAGCGAAGGGAAAGCGGCTGCGATGCTCTGCCAGGTGTAACAAATGCCATGTGGTGCGAGGAAGGCGTCATGGTTCCGGGCCTCGGATGCGCGAGCGCAGTACTGTTTAAAATCAGGCGCGCTGCAGTCGGGCGTGGAGAGGGACCGCTGCTTTAGGCGCGCATAGTAAAGCTTGTAACCAACGAATCAGTGCAAGGGGGATTTTTAAAGGTCGAGAAGCTGAGTAGCATATGCTTTGAGCAGCGGTTTACGCCGATGGATTTTCGTAAGTGGACAGCTGAAATGTTTAGGTACAGCGATATACGTAGAAACGAGCGGAAAACCGAAAAAGAGGCCAGCGAGGCAGGCACGAGATGAATGGAAGGAAAAATGGAATCCAAGGCGTCGCTAAAGCAATGTGATGTCATAAAGGAAGATCTCTGATAATCGCCAGGGCGTTTTTGAGGCGGGCTGCGAGCTTTCAGAGAAGTGTGCCCATAATTACGGGGCAGTACCGTGATTGTATCCACCACACTTACTGCCCCCCACCTCCGTCCTCGTACCGCGGAGCAAGGAGCAAACTGGCCGGCTGCAGCAGAGGTGACCGAAATGTGCTGAATACAGCCGCCACCTGTGAAGGTCTAATTGGAGCCCGCCACTAATAGCAGGGCTACAATTGAGGGCAGTACACGAGCTCCTTTGGTTACACTGGGCCCGTCATTACTCCGATCCTCTTGCAATCAATCAGGTCTCCCTAGTTTGGACTTAATCTGATGTATACGTCCATCTTTAAGTAGATTCTGTCATTGCGCAGAGTTTCGTTTACTTGTCAGACAACAGTGGAGTTGCAAGCCTTCCGGAATTGCCGTTCGCTGTGAGTACATGGGCTTCTACGGGATGCCTGGGGTCCAAGAAAGCGGCTCGTATTTAATAGGAGGAGCTCAATCAAAAGTAATGACATCTCGTTAGACCACTCATATAAAGTCATATAAAAATGAGAATATAAAAATTCGGACGATACACTGGTGGACACCCAAGAAAAAGATTTTAAAAAATGTGTCTGTGGTGCCGTATATTCACGCAATTCCGCACAACCTAAAGACGGGTAAGCGCACGTTGTTGTTGTTTTTCAGCTCCGGAGAAACTTGTTCGTTTGTGTTCAAAAGTTAATAGAAAGGACAAGAAACCGAGAGCTAGCGGCACAAAACAACCAAATCAGTTTGTAGCATGCAGAGATGAAATTGTATACTCATTGCCTTTGGACTGCGGAAAAAAATACGTCGGGCAATCGGGAAGATGGGTAAATTAACGGCTTAGGGAACACAACAATGTAGAAAAGCTCGTATAGCGGCAGGGCATCGTGCATTTCGTTGCAAGCAGTGCGGGTGCAAACCGCTGTACAACGAGTCCAGTCTGACAGGCAATGGTCGTGACAGTCAGCGATAAATCATCGAGGCCTTCGAAATCCGCGGGCTGAGCGATAACTGCAGTATCATGCCTTATTTAACCTTATCAGACAAAGAAATAAAATTTCTAGCCAACCGTCAATGAGACGAGAATACATGCTTCGAGCGCACCTGTTTTGTTGGGATTGTTTCTATTTTTTATATATTTTCGACTTCTCAATAACCCCCTTCAGTTGTTAACGCTGTCCCTCGCTTTTGTCCCGTTGCAGTGCGCTGTGCTTCAGGAATGTCAAAGTGCCAACTAGCCCATCAATGAACACTCGTCAAAGAGGAGTGAACGGGGCAAAGATAAGGTTTCGTCAACGCGGCGTCGGCAGATCCGTGTCAGGGGTTTTGCCCGATAGCCGCCGCAGTGTGCGATCATGCATTACGCAGGCTTCAGGATGCGCGTGTTGGGTACGGAGGACGGCGGCGCCTTGATTGCACTCGGCCATGTAGGACAGGTATGGGCCTGCCCCCAGGTGCGCGCACAGCGGGGTGCGCCGAGGGGATGTGCACGCGCCAGGCAGCATGAGGCGGCAGATCGAAGATGCTGCGCTGGCTCTCGCGCTGCTCTGCGAATCGTTCGATGCGTTTCCCTCTCGAATGACGTTTCTCCAACGCAAATATTTCGCGGCTGGAACTGCGCACACACAAAAAAACGGGACCAGGGAAGAGAACCCGCACACACTGCGTTGTGTCTTCGGTTCCCTGGTCCCGTTTTTCTTTTTCTTTTTTTTTTTGCTGCGCAGTTCCAGTCATGCAGTATTTTCAACTATCCCGGGTTTCTACTGTGCTAATATTTCTGCTGAAAAGCTTCCCGCAAAACCCAAGTGGGCTGGAGACAAAGTTTAGCACTCGTAAATCTTTATTCATCCCGCCAAGGTATCCGCTTTGCATGGTCCGCTGCACGAATTAACGCCGTCGCGCTGGTGCATGAGGTAGCTAGTTCGATTCCCTCCTGTCGCATTTCGGCGTGCATTGTGCCTCCGTCGCGCCGCAGAGTAGGCTCCCCTAACGATGGCCGGAATGCACGCATGCGGTGCGCTCATTGTGGACTGCCTCGCTGTGGCCTCGCGTGCGAGTCACGCGCACAGCGTGCACCGGCGGCGGCCGCAATTGATTCCGAATTTCGCGCGCTGTGCATGCGCGTCACGCGCGCCCATCACTGCGTGCACACGGTCGCGCACCTGGCCCGCTGCTTAATTGCGGCCCACGTGCGTGCCCATTTGGCGCTCGTCACCGCTCTCTGTTCTCGCCTTGCTGCTGGCCGCTGCCACGCACGCTGCCCGAGGGAAGCAATGGCTGCCCCTCGGCTTGCGGTCAGCGTCTCGCCAAGGTATACCGCAATGTTTTCGCTTTGGGCATTCCTGCGAGCTACGAACGCCGATGTTTCTGCCACTTGCGTCGTTGCCCTCTTCAAGGGTTGGTCTCAGTATTGACCGTCACGGCTGCTTGGGCAAAGCGCTGCCTACCGAGGTTGGCCGCCATCTAGCGCCTTTTCTCTGCTCCCTGCGGGAATAGACGATTTCGCCTAAACCCAAATTTCGGCGACTTCAAGGTAAGGCCAGGTTACTGATGTCTGGATTGTGTGCCTAGAAGAAAAGGTGGGCCCGCTCCTGAAGGCGCCAGTCTTCGAATGCCTGCTAGTCATAGCTCTTGCATGAAACGTCTCGCATATATAGTTTCGGTGGCGTGTGCTTCCTCGAGCAGTGCAAGAGGCCAAGGTCCGCGCGTACAAGCGCGTTAGTTTTCGTCGCGGAAAATTAATGCGTGCTTGTAATTAGAGGCTTCTCTGCCATTTGTTCGCCTGCCAGGTACGGGGACTTGAAAACAGTGGGAGCTTGGTTGAAGCGACGCGTTTGTTCCGCCAACGATAACGTCATGTTGCCGCCGGGGGTGATGTTTTTCGAGGCTTGCTTCCGGTCTGGATGATCTGCAGCCTTGCAGTATCGCCAAGCCAGTGCCGGCGATACTACAAGTCCCTTTCGAAGACGGCGCGACCGAAGGGCGGGGAGTTGCGGAGGAAGAGATGCGAGCCTTTGTGTTCCCTTGCAAACGACACGAAGCAGAGGAGCACAAAGCGAGGCTTCTTCCTTGACCTCTTGATGGTGATGACCGCTATGGCACGAGTCGTTCAGACGCCTTTTCTCTTTAGGCGGGACGCACAAGAGGTTTCGCGGGAATGATGAAAGACGAGCCGGATTCAACCCGAAGCGCTTGCTAGATCCTCTTTTGTTTGCAGATAAATGGGCGAAGCGAGAGGTGCCGAGGGAGCTTATTTTGAGGGGAACGCCTCATATTTCGGTGGCTGAGCCGGAGCTGACTGCCGCAGTCGACTGTCTTGAAGGCCCTGTATTAAAGAAAATTTGTGCGCTCATATTTTGTCCGGGGTTTCACCTGTTGCTCGCTGTAAAGCACTTACGGGGGAGTTTAATACGGGCGCCGTATAATATCGTAGGCAAAAGAAGAGCCCTGCTTCGAACGAACTGGCCAAGAATATGACGGCGGGCGAGGGCGCACTGAGTGCCTCACCCTTCCTCACAGCGGCCGTGCAGCGTCACAAATCAACGCCAGATAACGTGCGGCTTGCGATGAGTAGAGAACAAAAGTTTAGCACGAAAAATCCAAGTTTTAGGCGCCTGTAATAGGCACTGGACTGTGCCATTTAGGCAAATATAGGCACCAAATGCCGTCGTTTAGGCACATATAGGCTCAGTTCGTATTTATTTCAGCAGCGTGTTTTAGGACGAATTCTTGACTGGCAGTAAAAACAGCGGACAAGTTTTGTGCTACGGGAACGTAATTTTATTTTCTTCGTGAAAATAAACTGCACAACAGTTGCTATTTAAACAGATCTACTTGAAATGCGGGGTAATTTGATAACAAATGAAAGGCTTAAAAGCCATGACAAACCAGACGCACCACAATAATTTACTGCTTGAAGTTATACCTCCTTTCAGTTGGTAATTTCGGTAATTGTGTGCAAAAAAGAACGCTCAACGTCTCTTGAAGTTGGGGTAGTGGGCTTGTGCTTCGGAACGGTCCAGGACCTGACTCCATCTGGAAAATCAGTGTTTTCTGCTCAAACCTTCGGCAGTTTTTTTTTTTTTTTTTTTTACAGGGTATCCAGGAATTTCATGTCAGACAGAATGACAGAATGTCAGACAGGAACGGCTCTATCAGCAACCGGTCCTTTGGGGATGGTGGCGGATCTGTCCTGGACTTGCGAAATGAGCTCAGCATTTTCAGTCACCGGCGCCCAAGCTCTCAGTTGCGGAAATGCTTTCTGCTAGTAGTGTGAAATAAACGCGAATGTGCCAAATCACGTGCAAGCTTAGCGGTGATATAAATAATTTGGGCTGCGACGCCTTTGTCGACTGCAAAGCTGCAAATACCACCGGCGAGTGTTTTTCTAGTAGTATTCCGCCCCTGGCCGATTTTGTGAGGGGTAACAACGGTAATCGGTAATTTCTGCTTAACGACACAACTGCGCCTCGAAGAAACACCTTAACTGCAGGTATTTATTCCTCAGCTCTTCACAACGATACATCCCATGGATAGTACATGCAGGGAAGTGAAATAATTCCGTACAAATTACTGAACCATTCTGTTCTGAACGAGCAGATGACTAGCGAAGCTGCGGGAATAACGCCATACAGTAACTATGTGCTATACACCCATTATCAATATTAGACAGCATGCAAGATTCTTTGCAGCTAATTACCTTATTGCCAGGTTTCGAAATGCCATTGAAGGTTACCCGGCACGGCAAAAGACTGCTGTCACAACTAGAGCACTTGAAAAGTGGCGAGGCGCTCATTCCTGTAAGCTCCGTTTCTCGTTCCTTCTTCGTCCTCGTGCTGCAACTTGCCGGCCGGCGGTGTACCCGTGATCGGCGGATGAATGTGCCCGTGTTCGTGGCGTCACCTTAAAACGTTGGAGTGTCAGATTTGCAGGTGGTTTTCCCCTAGGACGAGTCTTTGACCTTGAGTGGCTAGTGCGGGACTGAGTCCGGGTCAGTTTATTTCCTTATTTTTTTTTTATAGCGTTAGGGATGGATAGGGTGCATCGGCAAATGCTTTCGCCGTTGGTTCGCGGACACAGCACGTCAGAAGGACCTAGAACAAAACAGCTCATGTGGAAAGGGATGATATCGGTGAGGTTGGCTGGGGCGTCGCTGCGTATGCATCCTGTGCTGGCTTGGCTGATGTGGCGAGGTCGAGGTGGCGGGGTTCTAAAGCGAGAACAGTCCTTGCAAGAACATCAACTCGAAAAACGCAAAAGGCATATATAACACAAAAGGCATTTTTAGGCGCTATAAAAAGCCCTTATTGTCGAAATAGGCACCTATAGGCACAATTAATAAACTATTGCTTAAAGTTTGGGCGCTAACAGCAACACGGACGGCGACACGAGTCAACCTTCGCTTGAAAAACTCACTCGGCTCCGACCTCTTTAAATTACTGCAGAGAACTGGTATACGTAATTGCACCTTCGTGACGAGTGCCGTTCGCTTCAAACGTATGCCCGCGAGTTCGATTCCCGGCCGCGGCGGCCGCTTTTCTGATGGAGGCGAAAGGGAAAAACGCCCGTGTGTACAATATTTCGGGGCACGGTAAATATCCCCAGGTGGTCAACATTACTCCGGAGCCCTCCACTACGGCGCGCCTCATCGCCTGCGTTGCGTAGGCGCGTTAAACCCTACAATCGATCGATCGATCAAACGTATGCCGGACGTGCACCGCGCTGCACTAATCCGTGGTGATACCGATGAGTCGTATATTTGTTACCCATGCATGGCGTCGCTACACAAATTGTGCTGACATTTCGGGAATCTGCAAGACTTAAGAGAACCAGTGACGTGCATGTTCACGTTCTCGAGACTAGTTAAAGGGCAGGCGCAATTCATTCCGCCGGGCCGTGTAAGCGCAGTGAGAAGTGGGAGGCCTCCTTTTCGGGAAAGCGTCGATCCTTACGCCTGAAGGGGAAACTTGACTGCTTCATAGACCCTGTGCATAAAGAAAAAGGAGTGCTAACAGCTTTTTTGGGATGTCATCCGCTCCGATTAGGTTCCCGGCGACATTTTACGTAGCGTCAGCGCGGTCTAAGCACCTTTCGTAAGCGGTTCGTCGCCGAAGGATCAGCGTACCGCCCTTCGTCTGGCTATTTCTTTCCTTTTTCCCATTGCGGAGCCTGCTGCTTTTTTACAGCGACATCGTCTGCTCCTCTGCAGATGCATAGTGGCGGCGCAAAATAGCTCTCGTCCAGCATGCGTAGCGTTTATTGGCCGCTCAAGTAATCTTGCGAGATGTAATCAGCTCGGTACGTTGCATGTGCCTGTGTATAATCACGCTTTCATTGTTAACTTGTGGGCTCGCGGTATAGAAATTGTGCGGTCCCAGGGAAAAGGCTGTAACTCGCGTTGTGATTGCTCTGAACGACGATATGACCCTGCCGAGTTCCATTCTACCATAATGGTCTTTGCAGTCTTCAAACGAGTCACCGTTTCTTGCGCATACAGGGTGTTACGGCGAAAATTGGAACACTTCAAAAAATTTTCCTGAGCGAACCGCTCCTCGGTTCGCGGTCAAACTTAACACGAAGGTCGCATTCTGTGGTCTATTTTGTTTTACACCGGGAACAACGATGGTACTTACCTGTTTATTCTGAAAATAAATAACATCGATTTTTTTTTTCTTGGGGGAAAATGGCGGCCGATTTGGACGTGCGAGCCAGCGCAAGCTGCTCTTGGAACGACGGCGCCACCTGGGGTATGCGAGAGAAACGGACGATGGGGGTTCACGCTCCTTTCACGGCAGGGAGGGGCCATATGGGGTAGCAGACGATCAGGAAATGTGGAAAATGTGGAAGCAGGCGAGGAAACAAATACAACGATTATTTGCAACGGGGAACTGTGGGAATATTTTACTATGATTGGTATCGGCTGTTATGCAACTATACGTGATCATCGTAAACTAGGGACGAAGGAGATTTTCTGATCGTTTGCTACCTCATTTGGTTCCTTCCTACCGTGAATCCCCATAGTGCGTTTCTCTCTGCATGCCCTAGGTGGCGCCGTGGTTCCAAGATCAGCTTGCACTGGCTCGCACGTCCGAATCGGCCGCCATTTTCCCATAGGCGAAAATCGTTTTTATTTATTGTCAGAATAAACAGGTGTGCATGTACCGTCGTTGTTGCTGGAGTCATACAAAATAGACCACAAAATGCGACCTTCGTGTGAAGTGTGAGCGCGAACCGAGCAGTGGTTCGCTCAGGAAAAAAATTTGAAGTGTTCCAACTATCGTCGTAACGCCCTGTAGTTCCGCCGGTCGCACGGAGTTCGGAAAGACTGCAAAAGCATTTGAGTCACGTTTGTGCGCCATGATGAAACTTGGTGGCAGGCTAAGCTTCCGGTCAATCTTCACAAGCAGCCTCCCGGTCCAGTGCTTCGCGCGTGCGTGGTCGTCAATTTTGTGCTGCGTGAAACGTAACTCCGCTTCGTGTGCTCCATCCACGCCACGTTTGGCTTGGTGAAGCGGCTGGAAAACGACGCGCATTTCTTGTTTTGTTCTAGTGCGCAGCTACTTGAGCGCCCACTACTGTGCTTTGACGGCGTCGCCGGCCTCGTAACGAAGGGGGCACCTAAGACAAAGAAAACGGAGGGGGAAAGTCGCGGTATGCCGATGCCGTGCCACGGAAGCAGCACGCGCTGCGTGATGCACGTACACCCTTTGTCAAAATTTTGTGGGCCAATCCCAAGCCTTCTCGACCACAAAGAATTCAAAGAATCGGCTTTACCTTTAAATGTGACAAACGTATTAAAAGGCAGTAAGAAAGGCGTTTTGTCTATCTTTCCTGCATAAAAAGTTTCAGCCTCGCCGGGGACGTAAGCTTGTACATTGAATTTTTTGCAGCCTGCGCGTTTCCGGCTTGGCCCACAAAATTTTGACAAAGACTGTACATAGGTACTTCGGCGTCATCGTTGCGCGGCTCATCCGAACCACGTGACATTTCCGCGGGAGGTTCAAACGCGACTTACAAAACATGCTGGGTTGAGGCCGACGCGCTGCAAGGTAACGGCAGAGTAGTGCTCGCCGTCGTGCGTTCGCTAATCCCTTCCTGAAAGGCAGAAGCTATATGCGCCGTGACCGAGTACACTGCAGTTGGCGCTGCGCACAAATTTCGCACTGAGTATCGTAATCGTTTTAAAGGAGCCATGAAGAGAAAATGCAAGTTGGTTTTATTCGAAAGATTTCGTGTTTATAGAGTGCCCCCAGCGCTTGTCCGGATACAAACGGTGCTTTATTCACTGAGAAAGTAAACAATTTCGGTTAAAATTTTGATTTTTCCCGCTCAATCGTGCGTTTTCGTGGTCCCAAATGACATCACAGGAAACCGACCGCTCTGCAGCCTAGAGTACCTTCATTCACGCATTCCGCCAGTACAGGGTAGAGACACGTATACGCTGGCGCGCCATTTTCGGTTGCTCGCTCGCCGCCGAAGCAAGTCATTGTGTCAAAACCGCGCTAAAATTATCGCCGCAAACGCGGTTTACTGAACAAGTTTGAATCATATTGTCTGTTTCGCGTTGCTAGGTCTCGTGGGAAACGAAAAGAATAACGCGTTGAGCCCGTTGGCCCAATTGCGGCGGCACGGGACCGTTCAAAGGTTGTCTCCACCCTGTACAGCGGTGTTGCTTGTTCCCGCGTTTCTTTACGTTCCGTAACCTAGATGGCGCCACCATACCGTGGCAAGCGTTTGGTTTGTTTTTGCCCGCATTTAAACCTGGCTTGTTTTTGTTCTGGGAGAAAATATTCGTTCCCTGAAACAGTGCTCGCTCGACAAATGGGGTCACGTAAGACACCGTTGCTTGCGTCAATCGGCCAGTGTCGTCTGAGACAACCCCAAGCCCCGTAGTGCTGTGCAGCTAAACCAAGCATGCTGTGCGCAGTACGAACAGCAGAACGCATCAGTACTTCTATGTTTACATGTGCTTTCGTAACTTCCACTGTTTGTCCCATCATTCTTATTGCTTTGTAAAGAATGTGCCTTAAATTTAAGCGCAAATCGCTCGTTCGTCTAGTTTGTAAGCTCTACCTAATTTGCGTCTGCTTCTGCCAGCCCCGCCAATCGCAGAGCTTAGCTCATGTGACATCATAGGTTCTGTTGCGGGAAATGAGCTGGTGGGTCGCATGACTATTCCCGTTTTTCCTAATTATGTAGCTTATTTGAGCGAAGTTTACGTTAAAAGTGGTGTCGTATGATTCTAACGAGACAATCTTTTGAATGAACCAAACTTGTGTTTTCTCTTCATGGCTCCTTTAACGCAACCACCGACCTTGCACACGTGTGCGTGCACATTTGCAGAGCAGCCGGGGCTACCAAATGAAATGCAGGGAACAAAGGCATCGTCAGCCTGTCTGTGTAATCCTTCTGAGTCTTTTCGAATAGTGGTTGCAGTGAAGTCAGAGCTGTGTGGGCTCCAGTGTGGTTCTCAGCAGCGGTTAGCTCGCGTCCTAGTAAATTGGTTTCCCAGGGAATTGCGACACTTATCCCCGAAAACATGTAGCTACAGTTCTGTCGAGTTTAGTCATAGTCCTTGCCCAATTCTCACTGCTATGTGAAGTGAAAATTTCTTTGGATTTGTGCCAAGTTTCATTCTCTTGCAGCGTTTTAATGTACGTTATTGGCACCGACGAACAAATCGTCCTCAAACATTTCTTCGAAGGACAGAAAAAAAAAAAAATTTCAGCGTGGGGGAAAATCAGCCTAAAAGAAGCTTGCGGCAAATAAGAGTAGCAATCGTCCATTTGTAACGTCCTATGTCTTCAGTTGCGCGAATGGCTGGCGAGAGCGGCTGCAGCGTCGTTTTTCAGCCGAGTCGATGCTGCTCCTCCGTCTCGGTGGCCGTCGGCATTTCTCCGCGTGTCGTGTCCCGTTCCCCTTTCGCTGTCAAGCGAGACGTACGGCGACAGGGGAGCTTCGACGGGGATCCTCTTGTCGGTACAGCGACCACGTGTACTGGATGCCACTTACTCGTCGGCCTTTTGTCGTGCGGTTCCGTCGAGTGATTCCGCGGGCCGGCCCTCTGTTCTCCAAGTTTGGACGCACACACTGCATGCAGTACCCACTTCGTGCGGAAAAGTAAAATGAAAGTAACAACGCATGCCGCAGTCGACATTAGCATGACGACGTTCACATTTGTATCATTTCTTTGCTGCCGGACGGCCAGCCAGCTCCAAGGCATCTTGGAATAAGGATGCCTCTCACTGGGTGGAGGCCCTACGAACATCCTCCTGCTCACCAGTATAATAAATGTTTGCCTCTCTCTCTCTTGCTGCCAAGGCCGCAAGGAACAAAGGGACGCAGACATCATAGTTTCTTAGTATACTGTAAGAAACTCTATGGCAGACATGGGCGAAAAGCGCCCGGCCGCATGTCAGGCTGATCATTCGGAGCGCATGCTCCGTTTGATGCGGAAAGCTTCTCGCTGGTTTACGGCACGGCGCCCTGGGCGCGGCCATGTAGGCCGCCATGCTGGCCGACGTGACGAATATTCGTCATAGCTGGCCTTCGCTGGTGCCCGTGTGCATCGGCGAGCTCCGGCGGGGCTTGATGGGCGGGTTTTACCCCCCTTTTTTTTTTTCGATGCTTGTTATGAATTGGGTCTTAACATTCGACTAGGTAGTGTGTGCCAACCTTCAGAGATTACTTGATGTTGATAAAGCGCTCATAAATGTCGTCTCGGCGTGTTTTGATTAGCGGCCGTTGCCTAGTTTCCTGTTCACCCGTTTCGCGCAACAAAATGTTGTCGGATGGATTTAGTTTTTAGATGCGAAGCAGGTTATGGTCGAGCCTGTTCCCTCCGCCGTTGTGTGGGCGCCGTTGTGCGGCGTCCACAACCCCACTGCGTATGCCTGGCCAGGCACCGCTGATGATGATTGTGGCAGGATGCCCCTAGGGATTGGCCAACCAAAGAATCCATCACGAGATAGCTTCGCGTTCAACCACCGTCGTCATCTTCCCGTAGGGGAACCCTGAGTACCACACCCCCACTGCGCATGCCTGGCCAGGCACCGCTGATGATGATGATCCCCGCAGGGGGCACCTTGAGGACTTAAGGTGTTTTGGTGAGTAGCGCCACCACGGTCCCGAGCTCCGCAGGGGTGCCTACTGCCCTAGGCACTTGGGGTGTCTTGCAACACCATGGACCCGAGCACATGTGGGTTGGACCCACCCACATCCCGGCTGTGCGTGGCTTTGCCGTGTCCGGGGAAAACGGGAACCTAACCTGATGGCTGAGCCAAAGTTGGGGTTGTTTTGGACCGTTACGCCCCCCCCCCCCCCCCCCCCGCAGCGGCAACACGCCACTTCGGCCCCTGCTTCTCGCAGACGGTACCCCCGGTCTGCCCCGCCCGGGGGAATCAGCCAGTCGCCTTTTCCTTTCTTCCTCTCCATTCTTTCACTTTCCTGTCTCCTTTCCTACCCCTGTCCTGTCATCGCTTTTCTTCCTCATTTCTACATTTTTCCTGGCGGCGACGGTTAACCCTGTGCAAGGATATCAACCTTGGTACCAAGTATATATGGTTATAGCGGCAGGGTAACGGTTAGCGTGTACTTTAACGTCACGTTCCCTTGTTGGGCTCGGTGGTGGGCGACCGGCTCTGCCGCCGAATTGATTCCATGTTCATATGGCTTTTTCTATCCCCCCCCCCCCAAAAAAAAAAAAAAATGATCGGCCTTCTAAAAGGGGCCGCACCGAGGTAACTCAACTGACACCAGTCTCCCAAGCTGAAACTTTCGCAAAATACCTTGTAATCTACTCCGAAGAAGACAATGCACCACTTGCTTAAAAATCTGTCTTCCTCATTGCAAAGTGCCTTGAAAGCGTTGTCGGCCGGGGTTTACCAAGCAAAGAACTAGCCTCTGGTGATCTGCTGGTAGAAGTGCAACGAAAGAACCAAAGTCAGAATCTACTAAAGCAGGACACCCTGTCTGAACTCAAATTAACGGTCACACCGCATCGTAGCGTGAATACAACCAGAGTCCTTCAATGCTTTTCGAAAAGCATTGAAGGACTCTGATACAACGCAAGGCGTGATCTCTGAGAGGGAACTGCTTCACGAGACAGATGAGGATTTGCTTGAAGGACTGAGGGACCAGGGCATCACGGCTGTGCGGCGGATCACCATGCGTCGCGCAGGTGAGGAAATTCGAACTAAGCATATTTTTCTGACCTTCAACCGTCCAACGCTTCCTGAATCCGTCCATGCTGCCTTCATATCCTGCCCAGTACGCCCTTGCATTCCTAGTCCTCGAAGGTGTTTCAAGTGCCAGAAGTATGGCCACGGAACACAGTCTTGTCGTGGCCGACCCACCTGTGCACACTGCGCACGCGCTGACCACACCAGTGATGACTGCAAAAAAGAACAAGTGAAATGTCCAAACTATGGTGAACCACACTCTGCGTACTCACGTGCATGTCCCGCATTCAAAAAGGAAAACAAAATAATTCAACTCAAAGTCACTGAAAACCTAACTTTTGCGCAAGCACGCCTGAAGCATGCCCTGCTTTCAGGCAGAAGTTACGCAGACGCTGCTCGCCGGGGGTTGGAGCGTCGTCTGGGGGATGTGGGCACCCAGTGCAACCTGGTCCCGCCACAGCCCCCCGCTCAGCAGCAGAAAGTTGTTCCCGTGGCTTCTGCTGCTACACTCTCATCCAGTGCTGTGCCTAAGGCTTCCAGCGCGACCACCTGTGCTGTTGCCTAAGGCTTCCAGCGCGACCACCTGTGCTGCGCCTAAGGCCTCAAGCACGAGCTCAGTCCAGATGAGTGATGGTCTGGCTCCATCCCGGGCATCTGCAAAACAGCAGAAGGCTGCTCCTGCGGTCACTGCTGTTGCATGCAATGTCCAGTGCTGTGGCTGCGGCCTCTAGCACAAACAGTGTCTCCACTGACACTTCTCCGTCAGAAACCTTGGATGAGGCCATGGATGTCTCTCCAAGCACACCTGCTCCTGAAACACAACAGGAGCGCCGCAGTTCCGCTGGTCGGTGTAAATCAAGCAAACCGAAGTCGTCCAAGATCACTACACCGGGAACTAACTCGGCGACCTAGGTAAACTACTCGAAGGGCTCCAAAAACAAAACTTCTTCACTAATGACCCTTTTAATGGAAAAAGAACATCTCATGATCTGTATTTCTCTTCTCTTGGTATTTATGGCTGCTGAAAGTGTTTTCCAGTGGAATTGTAGGGGGCTGTTGAACAACCTTGACGATATATATGATATACTCTCAGATCACAAACCAAAAATACTGTGCCTCCAAGAAACACACCTACGCCCATCTCAAACTTTTTAACACAATACACTATATTTCGTAAAGACAGACTGAACTACCACCATCCGTCTGGTGGTGTGGCAATAATAGTACAAAAATCTGTTGCTTGTCAACACCTGCAGCTACAAACTTCACTTGAAGCAGTTGCCGTTAGAGCCATAATTTTTGATAGACTAATAACAGTGTGTTCTCTTTACATTCCACCGGACTATCGCCTATCCATCGTGGAATTCGAAAACCTCACCAATGAGCTACCTGAACCCTACTGAATTTTTGGGGATTTTAATGCCCACAACCCTATCTGGGGATCTGCGCGAGCTGATGCGCGAGGGCGGCTAATTGAAAAGTTCATCTCATTATCCGGAAGTTGCATCTTTAATAAGAAACATTCAACATACTACAACACGGCCCACAACACATATTGTGCAATAGATCTGGCAATTGGCTCCGCAATTTTACTGCCCACCTGTGAGTGGAAAGTAATTAACAATCTCTATGGCAGCGACCATTTCCCCGTGAAACTACTAGCTATAAGCAATAACTCCCAAGACACCGATTCGCTTCGAACTTTAAACAACATGCAGCTGACTGGAAAACATTCAAAGAACTTTCCAGACTAACCCCTTCACTAAAAAGTCATTTAGATATGACTTATTACTGCTCATATTCTTGACTGTGCTCAAAAAACCATTCCAGAGGCCACTCCTAAAACCCTCCCCAAACCTAGACCACGGTGGAATGAGGAGTGCAAGCGTGCACGTTCCGAAGAGAATAAAGCATGGGCACTTTTACGCCGCTATCCTGCGGCAGGCAACCTGCTTAAGTTTAAACGGGCAAAAGCCAAAGGAAAGCGGACACGGCGCTTAGCAAAAAACGAAAGTTGGACAAGGTTTATATCGTCTTAAACTCTTACACAGACTCTCGCAAAGTATGGACTAGTATAAAGAAACTAAAAGGCTACAGGACCAACCCTACTCCCCTTGTAAATAAATAGTGTGGGTAACACAATAAAAGACCAAGCAGACGCTCTCGGCAAACATTTTGAACACGTATTCAGTTCCTCTCATTACACACAAACATTTTTACAGCACAAGAAAGCAGCTGAGCGCCAGCCCCTTTGTGTGAACCAACGCTCAAATGAAGGATACAATGCCCCATTTACGATGCCCGAACTAATTACTGCACTGTCCACATGTGGTAAGTCACCCCCTGGAGCTGACAGAATCAGCTATGAGATGATCAGGCACTTACACATTGACACACTTTACACAATATTCTCTCTCTTTAACAAAATATGGCAGAAAGGCCGCTTTCCATAAGCACGGAAAGAGGCAATCGTTGTACCTCTTCTAAAAGAGGGGAAAGAACCATCCTTTGCTGCTAGTTACAGGCCTATTGCCCTGACCAGCTGTTTGTGTAAGCTCCTGGAAACAATGATAAACCGGCGACTTTTTTACTTTCTGGAGTTTTATGGTGTTCTAGACAAAAATCAGGCAGGGTTTAGGTCTGGGAGAGCAACTACAGATAATCTGGTTGCGTTTGAACTGTATGTTAAAGACGCTTTTGTCCATAAACAGCACTGCTTCTCTGTATTCTTCGATATGGAGAAAGCCTACGATAGAACGTGGCGATATGGCATTCGATTGGACTTGCAGTCGTTTGGCCTTAGTGGCAATATACTCAATGTTATTCAAGACTATTTGTCTGATCGCACATTTCGTGTCCGTGTGGGGACTGCCCTGTCTAGAACATTTGTTCAAGAAAATGGCGTACCCCAGGGAGGAGTGCTGAGCTGTGCACTGTTCATTGTTAAAATGAGTCCCCTCAAAACTGTGCTGCCTCGAACTGTTTCATACTCTGCCTACGTTGACGATATCCAAGTTAGCTTTAAATCCTGTAATCTGTCGATATGTGAACGTCAAATCCAATTAAGTGTCAACAGGCTGGCTACATGGGCTGAAAAAATGGTTTTAAGTTTAACGCTGATAAAAGTGCTGTTGTTGTCTTTTCTAGGATACGTGGTGTTCAACCTCTTCCTTGTATCACGTTAGGAGGTCAGCCCATACCAGTGAAAAGGGACACAGGTTTCTAGGTATTTTGCTCGACCACAAGCTCACATTCATACCACACATTAAATTACTAAAAGCTAAAATGCCTGAAAACAATGAACATTTAAAGGGTACTATCCTCATCAGTCCTGGGGAACGGATACAAAATGTCTGCTAGCACTTCTTAATAGTGTTGTTAGGTCACGAATAGACTACGCCTGCATTGTATACCAGTCTGTAACCAAAACAGCACTCAAAATGTTGGACCCAGTATACAACTTGGGGCTTCGCTTGGCCACAGGGGCATATCGAACAAGTCCTATTCCATCCCTTCATGTCGAATCAAACCAGTGGTCTCTATGGTACCAGCGCGCCTACACTGCTCTCAAACATTTGGCCGCTCTCTCATGGCCGCTCAAACATTTCATCTGTGTCCACACGGTCGCTGTCGAAGGAAAACACGCCTTTCATTTCCACGGTGGCCAAAGGTGTGTCAGCTGATTAGTGGCCCGTTTTCCGCGCCCCTTATTCTGTGCGAAGTATCGATCGCGACTGGTGTCGTCCTGTCTGCCCCCTCCAAGATGCATAAATGACGAGGCCAGTTGCGCAGCTTGCCTTTCTCCACACGCTCTGCAGCCCGCTTGGCTTTAGTTGCTTTCGTGCGCGTCACGCGGGTGAACCCTCCGTTGTTTTCCGTTCTTTCTAATCCGGCGTACGGCGGTGCAAACGCTAAGCGGATCCCGGGAGTGGTTGATGCCATGGTTTCTTACAATATGCACTGGAGAGGGATCCGCGCTGTCGTCTATGCGGCTCACATGAAGCCCGTCCGTGTCGTCATGGGCCTCCGTTATGCTGCACGCTGGCCGTAGTTTCCATTGAGTGATTGATTGATTGTTGGGTTTAACGCACCGACGCAACGCAGGCGATGAGGCGCGCCGTAGTGGAGGGCTCCGGATTAATTTCGACCACCTGGTATCTTTAACGTGTGCCGAAATCTCCTACACACGGGCGTTTTTGCTTTCGCATCCATCATAAAGCGGCCACCGCGGCCGGGAATCGAACCCGCGACCTCGTGCTCAGCAGCGCAACGCCTTAGCCACTGAGCCACCGCGGCGGGTACTCGCCGTAGTTTCATCATTGGCTTGGATTGAAACGTTTGCGTGACCGTAAATTAATGTACAGTGCTACAGAAACGCAAAGAAGAGTGTGTAATTGTATAATTATAAAATGAAACACTCTGTTTTAAGGCTGAGGAAATTGAAAGTAGTGCGTATTTGTTTTTCTGAGAGTCTGCCTACTATTCTGCAGACCAAGTTGGTAGTTAACAATGTACAATTTTGGGAGAAGACTAATTAAAAGACTCATATTTTGCCAATATTTCAATAATACATTGTTTGAAAAGCTCAAAGGTTTTATGCGCGTACCTATTAACATCGCCTTCGCGGTGTAGCAGAGACCGTCTGCTACAACTTTCGCAGTCAAGATGTCCGGGAGCCATTAACATGTACCGCTCCGGCGGGGCAGGACAGGGCTGAGAGTATGAAAGCTGTGTTATAGACACGCCTTTTACCGGCTGTACTGCTGCTGCTGCACAAAAAAAAAAAAAAAAAAAAAAAAACCGGGAAGCGAACTCTCCTTACCACAAACTAACATGCCTACATTGTGGGTTTGTGCTTGTGTAAATATGCACCGATGGTCGCTCGCCGGCACTGGTCCCCCCTCTTGCTTACAATGAACCACGGCTCTCCTCGCCTGAACTAATCGAGCGAACTTCTTGTTTCCAAGCAAAGCGAGAGACGCGAAGCGAGTTTCGACCATTTTGGCTACCTCGTAGACATAGTGATGCATTGTGAAGAAAGCAAACCCAACAAGACTCTTGAGAATAAGGTAGACATGCCAAGCCAGCAGCACTGATCTTCCCATAACCCCCCACTCCGACATGGATTCCCAGGCGCAGTTTCCTCTCTAGTGTACCCACTAAGAAACTCTATGGTTGATGCTTGATCAACCATCAACTTAATGGTTGACGGTTGATTTAACAAAACTTAATAAGCAAATTTTTAACCTCACTAAAAACAAAAACAAGAAAGGCAGTGTAAACAAAATGGCGGCATCTCCACTCCCTGGATGATGGCGAGGGTGCGGAGTACGGGGACTCGAAATGACACCCAAGTTGCTCCCCGAGTGACATCCGATTTGCGCCCCGACCGTCATTCGATTTGAGCCGTGACTTGCGTAGCGCGCGTAGCGCCATCTAGCGTAGTTCGATGCAGTCACTGTGTATCACCACGGCCGGGCTAGAGCGGCGGCGCCGCTCTAGCCCGGCCGTGGTATTACAACTTGATCACAACCTGACTACACCGGTGTTTTTGCGCGTTTTCTCGTTGCTAGGCTATGTTTTTGCCTGTTTTCGAGTGTTTTGGTGTGTTCTTGTACACTTTTAAGTAGTTTCCGCGCAGATTTTCGCTTGATGTCGGTGTGCACGCTGATGGACGCGGACGGACATTGGGTGGTCTTAATGTACTTCGCACCGTTACAGGCGAGGGAGTAAGCCGTTTGATTCTCGGTTACTAAGTCACGGTCGTAGCCCAGTGGGTAAGACGACAGACACTGACTTTGTCTGGTCTACCAGACACAGGCTCGAATCCTGCCGGTGCCGGTGTGATTTTTTGCGATTGTAAATGCAATGCGCACGGACGCGGACGGACATTGTGAGGTCCTACGGTACTCCGTACCTAAAAGGAAATATCGTTAAAACACTTGCTTCACATTTTTGGACGTGCACGGCTTGTACACGGAAAACAGAGCGTTCAGCGCGGCCGCAATGTCCTCCTAATGTATACCGTGCGTGTTGCGTGCGCCCACGGATAGACGGAAGATAATTCTTCCGTAGCTCTACGAGGGCCTTCGTCCCCTCCTCACTCCGGGTGATTTTTTTTTTTTCGCCTCCGCTGATTCGCCACCACTTGCGTCCGAACTTACCTGCGCCATTTTGAACACTGCGGCGGTTGATAGGCTCGGTTTGCGCTAACCATGGTTAAGTGTGCTCGTGCGACAAGGGTGTTACAAGCGCTTGTATGCCGTCCTGAGGGTAACTCTGTGTTCAGTGGCGTGCGCTTTTTGCTTCGTCAGCAGCGCGCCACTGCCAATCTGCGCGGCTGCCGCGGGGGGCGAGTTCGCTGCGCATTGTGCTATGGGATCAATTAGGCAAGGGAGGCCAAAATCACGGTTGGCTCACAGATACGCACAAACAAAGAAGTCCCACCCAAGTGCTGTGTTGGGGTTTAGCTATACTGGTCGAATTGTAAGAGCAGTGGCGCACATACGACTGCAGGGTAGCGACAGCGGGAGCGCGCGGCATTGCGCAATGTCAGCAGGGGGAGTGGGGCCACGCGCGGCAGGGAACTCGGGGAAGAGGAGGCGGTGGAGAGGAGCATAGAGTGGGGCATTCCAACTCTGTAGATGGGAAAGCCAGCTGACAGACCGATACCCTTAGTCAGCTTCACTGCTGGGAAGGCATTTTTCCAGGGGCAGCATACGCCTACTTTTAGCAATATATCGACGTCCTCTATTCTTTCTTGAATATTCTCCACGCGCTAAAAGTGCTCGCAGTATAGGCGCTCAACGAAATTTAGGAAGTAAGCCGATTGCAGAGCAGTTAGCAGAAAGAAATTGGCATTTATTTGGCGAGGCAAACACAGACGGACTCTATTTGCCTCGCTGTTTCTTTCCGAAGCCGTTGACAAGTGCAGTAAACGCCTACCCGGAAGGGCGGTCGATAAACACCTTTGACAGGAGTAAGGCTGTCGAACTCCGTCTCCTCCTGTTACGATGGACGCTAGCGGTGGTGTTGACCGAGCTCCCTCGCCGCTAACGAAATGCGCGGGACTCCCCGGTGTCAGCGGAGGGTTGGCAGGGGACGAGCTGTTCGCCTCGCTCTTTCTCGGCGTGCTTTTTTTGTGCGACGCATCACTAGTACTTGCACTGCAGTCGGAACCCGCTCCGTGTAAATTGCTCAAATTACTGCAGCGAATTCCGCGAAAAAGGGACATGGACCAAGCGAGGACAGCGCAAACTTCCAGCGACATTTTATTTGCCACTGTGGGAAATATGCATACACAACAAGGGCCGGCGGCGCGTGCTTATACATGAAAAGGATTAAACGCCAGGCGATGCCGCAGCAGAGGATGCCAATTCCTTCTCGGTGAGCGCCAGCGAGGGCGAACTGACCAGTCTTGCGGCATCCTGCCACGGGACACAATCGTGGGCTGGTTAAAGGGACCCTGCAACACCTTTCTCTACTTTTTTTATATCCTAAATGCTTTCAGAATGTAGTCAACAAACACACTCAGTACTTAAAATAAGGTGTCACAAAGTACCTCAGCCAAAAATTACTGCTCTATGCCGATCAGATAACTAGAAACTTGCTCAAAATAATTTTCTCTCTTTCCCGGTCCTGGCGGCCGTGGCAACCTCTCCCAAGCATCGTGTCTTTTCATCTTTAGCAGTGCTGTAGTTTTTTTTTTTTTTACATGCGCGGTAGCTCTGGACGACAGCGGTGGAGTTTTTTTTTTTTTTTTTTACTAAAGCCGCGAGCCGGGGACTCGGCGGTCGCCGCGAGGTACGCGCTCACGAGCGCTCGCCATTTTCTTGGTATTTTTTCCTACAACGGCGAACTTGCGGCCAGTAACAGCTCCGCTGTTAAAAGTGTGGCGGACATACGGGGACTGCAGGTTGGTTGGCGGGCCTGCGCGAGGGGTAATGTTATCACCCTGTTGGGGCATTTGTAGTTCCGCGCTCAGTGCAGCGCCCTGCGCACGGTAAAGTGGGTAGAGAGTCTGGGGCGTAGCTTATGAGGTTTCATCGCCCCCTCCCCCCAGAATTTTTTTCGGGCTATCATGCGCGGCGACCGAGGCAATCACCTGCGCCAGAAACCATCCTAGGGTTTTGTCTAGAACCCCAGGAATCCTGTCCGGAAAGCGCACCTACTCTCCCTTGGTGGCCGGTTTCCCTCCTGGCATGCCTAACTCCTATGCAAGACCTTAATCCATGGGGGTGTTCTGCGAGCGCGCGCTCCGCGCCGCGACAGAAGGGCGCTGCTCAGAACAAACTAGGGGATATTCGCGGGCGAAGCCGCAGGCCTGTATGTTTCAATACCTCCATGCAGCCAGGGCCGCCGCCGGAAACCATTGCGCTAACGACTTCGGACTTCGTCCCCCTCCCCCCCCCCCCCTTCCCCTCCTGCGTTTAGGTCGCGTGAAACCTGTTCCCTGAGGGTTATCTTTAGTTGGTTTCATGTGTCCTTTTTAACAGCGGAGCTGTTGTAGCTGGCCGTAATGTGTGGTGCGTAACGCATTAAAAATACAAGAAAATGCCGAACGGCCGTGAGCGCGTGCCTCACGGCGACCGCCGAGCGTCCCCGGCTCTACCAGTGGCTTTAGCAAAAACAAAGAAAAGAAACCTGGCGAAAACTCCGAAGTGCGAGGAGCGTTGCCCAGCAACCAGCAACGCCACAGCTGCCGCAACACCTGCTCCACGGAACCTCGACGCGACTTCAGAGGCGCCGCGCGGGCGTCGTGCACAACGCGCCGCCGCTGCGCCACAGAGGTCGTCAAGCGCTACCGCGCATGTCTTGGTAAGGCGAACACGACGACATCGGTGCATGTGACCGTGACCACTACTAGCACAGTGCAAAGTGACGTCGGAACACGTGAATAAACAATTTCAAACTTGCACAGATGCGTGGTACGTCCTTCAGAGCTCACGTAGCAAGAAATCATGCAGCTTCGCTATGGTTCAAGCCCTGCACGACTTGGTGCAAGGTTTTCAAGCGTTTGCCGTAGTTTCGTTCATAGGTGGGGGCACTCTTTCCCGTGGGGTGTGTCACCATAGTTACTTTTTTTTTTTTAATGAACACCTCCCGGACCGACGAGGCAACGAGCCCCGCAGGGCGCGCGGCGCTCGCCTGGCTGCGTCGTCGCTCAGCTGCCGTGGCTGCACCCTCAGGCTGTCCAGTTCCCGCCAGCTTTGGCCGTGTTTGCAATTAGCGTTTACCGCGGACTTCCCTCTAAGCGCCTAAAGCCCGTTCTACATGATGCGGATTTACCTGCGAATTCGTTGCTGCGGTGCTGTTTGTGCGGCAAAACAATCTATTGCCACAGCTACGAAAAAAAAAAAGTCGTCTTGCCGCACAAGCTGGCGCCGTAGCAGCGAATTCGCAAGTAAACTCGCACCCTTAGGCGCTTAGAACCTTATCCGCAGTACGCGACGGTTGACAAGCTGCTCCTATACAATATATTGGCACAAAAAGCAGCGGCGTTAACATTTGTCCCTAACTGTCGCATGTGTGCAAAAATGGAAAAAAGGAAATGTTGGACCACAAAGCGATATTAAAAAAAATCCACCCTCAAGTTGTGTGTGTCGTGCTTTTCACGTTTGTAATATCACCATCATGCAACTCTTTGTTAGTCTAGATGAGTGTAGTTCTGTTCTTTGCTTCCATGTTTGTTACGCATTATGTTTGTATTAGTTCTACATTTCCATATTTGTTAAGTGTTATGTCTTCTTCTGTAGACAACACGGAAAATTCCAAGGATTGAACGCAGTTCTGCCACAATTCCCGGAACGTACGAACAAATTTTTCTGAGTATTTTATTCGCCTTGTTCTTGACCGCGCGCAGGGTCGATGAATTCGTCCGCAAAATGCAGCGTTAATCACTTAATAGATGTGTTTATTATACATATTTTTAACCCCTTGAAAAATCATATGGAGAAAGTCGAGGTGCAATCTGTCCTCCCCCAAGAGGAAAATATCTGGCTACGCCGCTGGAAAGGAGCTCGTTTTTAGTGCTGCACGGAATTTTCAGGGCCTCGTACTTGCGCCGCAGCTGCTCCCTGTCGCTGCTGTAAAGCCTGTTTTTTTCTTCATCGTCCGACATATTAGATCAGACATGTCGGATCCGGCATGTCAGACCTTTTTTCCATTTTTGCGCACGTTCGTTCTTTATGCGTTAGGTATTCTTATGTAGACAAAACAGAAAATTACCGGCAGGTCGGATCCAACAAGCGGGCCTTGGCGGGCGACCCTTTTCTTTTGCATTTTGGAGCAGGATTCCGGTAGGACTGTCGGGCCAGCTACGTCACTTTTGAATGCAGCGTTGATTGGTTCCCGAGACTTTATAGTACTTTTTGTTCACGATCAACCAGCTGTTGTGACAATTGGGAAAGTAAAATTGTTAATGCAATAGTTTTTCCCCCAGCATATGGGGATTTGAGCGTACCGATGGCGTGAATGTTGATCTCGCCGAACGTAATCATCCAGCAGCCCCATGCGTTCGGTAGACTCAAGCGCATTGTAGTGCTTCCCATAAACCGGCGCATACCCGGCGATACTGCACCGTGTTTCGGGTTATGGAGCGGCGACGTCACAAAATCTACCATTTCCGCTTTTTCGAATGTCAACAGCAAGGTCATTCTTACTTCGAAGCATAATCGCCTTCCTTGAAATCTAATGGCGAATTCCATTGGGAGAACAGGAGCAAGTGGAGCGAGCAGCCAGAGCAGCACACGGGAGTAACGGGGACGTGTGCTTTCGTTCCGCGAATGAAACATTCGCGCTGCTCCGGGAGCAGTGAAAAGAGGGGGAGGGCGTGATGTCAAGAGTCATGTGACCAAACTTTTCCCGCTCTCGCTTCCCGGAGCATTTCGCGCGCTCGTGTTGTCCGCACGCTGTTCCTCGCCAGTTTTGCCAGATACGTGCCAGTGGTTTTGTGTCTGCCTTCCGCATGGCGACGAATGAAGAAGCCGAGCGGATGTTCATGTCCATGATAGGGTCACCATCGTATCTCCCAAAAATTAGCTGCGAACGATAACAGCATCCGCCGTCTTTTCCAGATACGACTCTACCTTCGGTCGCTGCTCCGGCGGGGTGAACAGGTGCTCGAACATAAACTCATGCAATGTCAAATCGTCGTCGTCGTCGCTGCTGCTGCTGCTGTCCGATGATGAGTTTGCGCTTGAATCTGTGGTGCTTTCATCATCTAAAAGTAGCAGCATCTTCCAGACGGCCGCGCTTAGCTGCTGCCGTACGCACTGAGTGACTATCGCGGCTGCTGGATTCCGCCATTTTTCCTCCGCCACCCGGGGATAAAACCAGAAATGACGTAAAAGAGGTCATGTGACTTCCTCGGAGTTCCCTGTTACTCCGCCGCTGGCGACGGAGCACCGAGAACTGCTCTCGGCTGCTCTCGGCGCCAAAAAAGTGCTTCTCCTCGACCAATGAAACACAACGCCCCTGCTCCTGCCCGACCAATGGAAGACGGCAGAACTCGCGAGAGCACTTTGGGTGCAGTTAGAAGTGCTCCTGTTCGCCCAATGTAAAACGCTATAACTTGCGCCCACGTAGCAGCGCGCTGTGATTACGCAGAAGCGAGATCTCGCTCTGTCTGTTTGCATTGTTGCGGCCAATGCTTGTTTCGTCAGTTGGACTGAGCGCTTGCACTTTAAATTCTCGCAGCATACAAAATATGCTACGGAAATATTGACACCAAAGCTTTTTTTTTGCTACAGATACACTATTTTGTTAGATACACATCATATAATCTGTTTTATGTTCTCATTTTGTGATTGATGGACGGAGGCGAAAAGCAAAAAACGCCTGTTTGTTCGAGATTTCGGCGCACTATAAAGATCCCCAGGTGGTCGAAATAAATCCGGAGCCGTCCACTACGGCGCGCCTCATCGCCCGAGTAGCGTTGGCGCGTTAAACCCCACAATCAATCAATCGATTAATGTTATAGGGTTTAACGCGCCGACTCAACGCAGGCGATGAGGCGCGCCATAGTGGAGGGCTCCGGATTAATTTCGACCACCTGGGGATCTTTAACGTTTTTTCTTTTCGCCTCGGTCAGAAAAGCGGCCTCCGCCGCCGGGAATCGAGCCCGCGTCATCATGCTCAGCAGCAGAACGCCTTAGCCACTGAGCCACCGTGGCGGGTATCCTTTTGTGATTACATACCTGTGCTACTCTTCGTAGCGTGGCACAACTGTAGTAGCCAGCGATCGTACGCCACTCGAAAAACACAAGATTAGTTCCACCCACCGGCGCCGCGGTGTGTTTTGGATATTTTAATCGCCGATGTCGACTTTTCCATTGTTGTTTCTGTTCTACAGCGAGATTACTTTTTGTGGACTATACGAAGGCTCTCATCCAGGTCAATAGCTTTAGTTAAATAACTTTTACACATACATAATCTAACAGCCGCATTTTTACGCATTTCCTTCGCTGTATATTTTCAGAACAGTTGTTTGCAGTTAATTAAATTGATTCCAACACTACCAAATTTTATTGGCAAATAGCCAGAGCACAGGCTTCGAACCTGTTTCAGGAATTGTAAAAACTGGTGCCAGTACTCAATGACATCATGTTGCCCGGATACCTGAAAATATGAGGGATTCATGCAGTGGGATCTAAGTTTTTTTTTTTAATCGCACATATGCAGGGCAGACCCATCACTTGGTGGAATCCGTCATCTGGCCAAATTAACCAAAAACTAATTCACAAACTGCTTCTCACCCGCTCCCCTACTTGTATCATGAGTTTCTCCTTATTTGTCGCACTCTTCTTGCTACTTTTAATGGTCTTCAGGATAGCGTCCGTTGTCCAATCTTTAAATTTTGTTTTGTAATGAATTTTTGTCATTGTAAACGAGCCCTTCGAAATCCGTCTATATACAGGAAATTTCAACATTTCCAATAATATTCCTTCCTGGGTTCATGGATGGGACGTGTTAAAACCGGGTCTTCCCGTCTCCCTTCACATCGTCGACAAAAATAATCCACTCAGTTTTTTATCCTTTTTCAAGAAGTCTGTTTCCAGGAGCTCAGGAATATGCCAATTTGGATATTGCATAAACTAGGAATACGCTTGACCTTGATTTAAAGTGCGCCAAAATCTCGTATACACACGGGTGTTTTTGCTTTTCGCCTCCACCAGAAAAGCGGCCGCCGCGGCCGGGAATCGAACCCGCGACTTCGTGGTCAGCAGCGCAACGTCCTTTCACATGCCAAAGCTAAACTTGGGCCTTGAGGCGCCCAACGACAGCGCAACGTGGTCAGGGAGCGCAGCAGCGCAACACTGTGTTGTTGTACGTGTTTCTTTTTCGTCCCTGTTTTATTGCGCCGTCGTAATTATCAAGCTGAATGTACCAACTCGCCCATATCAAGCTTTTGTTGCCTCATATAATGAACGCATCACAAAAGTTAGGCCGGGTCAGTTATTACGACAGTTGCCGCAGCTGTCGTACGACCCCGTGGGAGCAGACCGAAAAAGAATCCGTCACAATGATCACCTGGGAATGCTCTTCGCTGAGTCTTCTAAGAGCAAGCGTGATTCCCAAAAATTCTACCGAGTATGTTGATGTGCAATTTGGAAGACGCAGAGGAAATGCCGAGTCAAGCGCAGCCGAAATATACCTACACCAGCGAGTTGCTTTTCGTTTTTTTCTTTTTTTTTTTTTTTGGGGGGGGGGGGGGGGACTCCTCAGCGCATGATTACACTTACGGGACTAGTGAGCTTCTATACTTGCCCTTCGACAAATGCAGAAAAAGACAGAACTGCGGTGAAATACGAATGGGGAGGCCAAGGGCCGTCGCCAAACCAATCTCTCACGCACAGCAGCCTCGCTTTCACTATAAGAATTCAAGTCAACTGGATCTGGATGACAGAGATGGTGGTAAAAACTCTTATTTGAGCTTTAGGGGAGTGGGAATGGGAAGTGGTCAGCCTCCCATGTCCAGGAGGCCGCGAGCCTGCGCCGATTCCAGAGCTCGTTTCACCAGGGCGAGTTGCTGCTCCGGTGCCGAGCTGGTCAGAGCGGACTCCCACTACTCAAGGGTGGGGGAGTGAAGGGGTGTTGGGTGATGCGGGCAGGAGAAAACTAGGTGGTAGGCGGTAAGAGGAAGGTCCCACGCTTGGCAGTTATGGGGGAAGAGGGATGGCGAGATGTGTGAGACAATCGTGGGATTATAGAAAGTTTCTGTCTGAAGGCGGCGATAGACATAGGCTTCATGTGGGGTAAAGGATGGGTGGGGAGGAGGGTACCTTCTTGTGTTGTTTGTGTAGTGGGAAAGGATGGAGCTATAGTCCAGCGGTGTTAAGGTGGTGCTTGCGGAATGTGTCCGTCCTGTGGTATCCAGCCTTGCAGAGAAGAGTGCCCGGTTGTGGAGAGCGCGGGCTATGGCATGGGCCGCTTCATTCCCAGCAAGACCAGAGTGGCCAGGGGTCCAACTATTGTTATTTCTATTTCTTCGGGGACACAGAGAAAAATGGGAAGAACTTGAGGGGGTGCCAGGCCAGCTTGATACCACCGGCATGCTTGCTGAGAATCGGTGATGATGGTCAGGTAGGGCTGTTTTTGGTGGGTGGTGGTCGCGTGAGCGACGGTGAGTGCCTCTGCTGTGGGAACTGGTAGCTGCTTGTAGGTGCCCCTCAACTGAACTTGTGCGCGTTCATCGCCCCGTTAATGCGGGGGCTTCTGAACCGCGAGTTGTGGGAGCCGGGCGCCTCAGCTTCCTCAAATAATTAAGTACGTCCTTCACATGAACCACGTGATTGACCACTTCTTTTCGTAGAACATACGCGGTCCTTCTGCTTGTGCTTGCAAGAGTGCTTACCGTTTTGAGTATTAGTAACAACCGGCTTACAGACGAGTACCATATATTAACTTGATCTACTGCTAGTTAAAGGACCTCTCATTCATCGAGCTGCTGCGGCTAGTCGTTTACTAGTCGTTGCCGCCTAGTGATGGATCGTGCAAGTATAGCCTTATCGTTTTATTGGCGTGTTTCAAGCATGCATGCAATGAGTCTGCGATCCTTCTGGGGTAGTTATACGTAGCTTGGACAACGTGTGTGCGTCGAGAAGTGGACATACTGACCGTTATTGTGTTTAGCTGTTTCCGTTTGCCCCTTTGCCAATCTCAGGAAATTCGGGGCCGTCGCAGTATGCACACACGCCAGTATTGGGGCGGATTCGCGAGAAATGAACGTTTATTAAGAAAGAGGTGTTGCCAAGTGCCTGTCTTGCGCACAAGAATTCGTTTAGAGTTCTATGCACACGTATCGCTTAAGACCGGTATGACTTCCCTCGCGAAGCTCTCCAATCCTTCCAGTATTGTGCAGCCGCCTCGTTCGGCAGAAAGCCTGCCAATATTCTTCAGATGTCCGTCTGCAGCCACGTTTACGATCCCGTTTCGCAGAGAATAGAGTTTTAGCTGACCGTTTTCGACGGTCCGCTCCGGTATCAGCTGCCCGCTTATCGCAACCGATGCCGTTTGCGGCCAAGCGCGCCACGCATGCGCAAATCCATGGCGCTCCCCGTTGCTATCGGAGCGGAGCGGACCGTGAAAAACGGTCAGCTAAAACTGGCTAATTTTGCCGCTGGAAACGGCAGCTTTGCTGTGGAACTGTTCGCTTAATGAAAGCCGCAGTGGGGGCCTTATTGCGCAGCTTGAAGCGGCAGTGTGGCAGTGACACACAAGTATTTGGTGGTCTCAAAAAAGCTGTAAGCCAAATCATTGGGCGCGACAGATGCCACGTGTAATCGCGGCGCATTAGTGGATTTTCATCGCGGCTGGTCTCCTGCAGTGTTTGCTGATACCTCGGTGCTTGGTTTTCGTGTCGGTCGGTGAGATAACGCGAGCAGGACGCAGCGCCCTCTGACGCCAGGTGGTCAGGCGGCGGCGGCGGCAGTCTCACGTTCGATACGTTGTCCTGGGCGCGCGAAGCGACCGTCCACATTCGGGCAGCAGCGAGACGTGTCCAGCGTTCAGCTCCCGCCAAGAGGGGGAAGCGGGAAGCCCCGCGCGGCGTAGTAAGGGCACTGACCCCATTGTTTGCGCGTTTTCTCGCTGTTCACACCGCCTCTTCCACGCCACGCGTCGATGCGGCGTGAGCGCCACACAGGCAACTTCCCTAAGCGCGTGCGTGGAGCTTGATCCGAGGGCGACGCTCATTACCAGCTCTCATTGCGCGGCCATCCAAGCTTCCATCAAAGCGCTGTTGGTTAACATTTTCCTTCGGCAAACGTCCACCGAGAGCGCTCGCATTTATATCCCTTGAAATGCCGCTCACGTTCCTCTCGAAGAGGTAGATGTTCGTAGCAGTCTTCGAAAACGCTCCGAGAGCGCGCGGTGCTTTGAGCGGGCGGCACTCTTTTCGCGCGCAGGCGTCTTTTGGACGTGAACTGTGGGGGCTGTCTGCGCAAAGGCCCGTCCAAAGCGTTTTACCAGCCTGGCCCTAGTGTCGCGCGAGGGTTTATCAAGTTGCGGGCTCTGGTGAGCGCCGTTTCTTTAAGCTCTTGGGGGTGGTTGTGGTATTTCGGCCGCAGCGGCGCCTCATTCGTATGCAGCTGGGCATGCACCTGCATCCTTCGGCGTCAATTAGCACAGCAGAGCGATGTGCTAGACATGGGAACGAGGCCCTCGTGATCGCCTTTTTCCAATGTAGATTGCGCTACCGGGCCGTGGGCGCGTTAGCTCTGCGCTTTTTTGCTGCCGCCACAGTCTGAATAGCACAGTGGAATTGTGATGCAAACAGAAGAGCTGTGTGGTTGGCTAGAGTCGTGATAGAAAACGGAAGGCAGGAATGCAGAACCACCATTTCGTTCTGGCGCCCTTTGTTTGCGCCTCGAGGCAGCAAGCGTAGCGCGCCGAGAGGGAACAGCTTCACAGTTTCCCGCCGTGCACCGTGACGTCGTCTGGGAACGCATCCAATGTTCCGGGCTACGCGAATTCAGCCAACACACGGGCGCCTACTGCGCTCCAGTTTGCCTCTGGAGCAGCAGCGCCAGTCCGCACGTCCTCGTCAGACGGGTGGTCCAAGAGTTCAACGTGGTCCAAGAGTTCAACGAAGCACGGGAGCGGTGGCCAAACTGCGCGAAGCTGCATGCCGGCGCAATCTGAGTATATGGCGAGAGTGCGTCCGCACATCCGGCTGGCCCGTCTCGACGTTCTGACCCTCGCCTTATCGCCGACTCGAGCAGCTGCTACGACTACGTTCGCAGGATTTCAAGACCCACATCGTGTGGACACCGGGTCAGGAGTCACTCCCGGGTGAAGCGACCGCCGCCCGTGCCCTCACACCCGCCCCCCCCCCCCCCCCAGCGGACCGTGACCCACCTCCAGACGACAGGTACCCAAACGCTACGCAGACATGCTGCTACACTACCGCCTAGCGCGCCGATTCTTTGCGCCCCTAAATCCTGTACTAACAAGCAAGATGTAACCTGGCGTCGCCCACAAACCAATACTTTTCCCCGTGGTACGCTACTTGATAGACTCTTTCCCACCCGATACTGTCGTGAATGTGGTCTGGGAATGCAGCTGCACGCCAGCCACCCCTCCCTCTTCACTCCCTACCCCCGAGCAGCGGGAAAGCGTGCTGGCAAGCCCGAGCATTGGGGAGAAGAGCCTGGTCGCAAGGATTCCTGGACTTCCCAGCGGCGAGTTGCCATAACATTTTCCGCTCTGCACAGTAAAAGTGTTCATCACCATTAAAAAAAATTACGCCCACCTCCCCTCGCGGGAACCCTGGTGTGATGCGACGCTGAAGGGGGTTCCATTGGCGTCGCATCAAGCAATCGTCGGGTACGGCAAGAGAGCAAGCGCAAGCGCGGACGACCGTCGACTGAGAGACCGACCGGAGCGCGGCACTCCGGTTCTATGCGCAGCGCGCCCGAAGGAGAGGAGACCGTGGAGAGAGAGAGAGAGAGAGTAGCACTGCCACAGTGCGCACAGCGCGCAAGCGCGTCCGCCAGATGTTGGGAGAGAGTGTTCGCTATCGGAAAGAGGAGAGGAGGCGAGCGGAGGAGAGACGCAGCTGTGCGGACGACGGACGCACGCAGGACAGGGCCGCCTGCAAGAGATGCTCCTCTCAGCGTCGCATCTAAAAAGTACGCCGGTTCTCCAACACTGACACTGCTTTGCAGGACTTAAGAAAGCTGCAGCTAGAAGATATGGACGTCGAAATACTCAGTCCAAGCAGTTTGTCTTCACATGACTACAGAGCAGACCTTTTTTTTTTTTTTGTTTTCGAAATGAGCCAAATCCGCGAACCGAAACTACGTCAGATAAAAGTGGAGTGACAAGAAAAACTCGGCAGCCTTCTTCTAGAAAACAGATGGCAAGAAAATAGGTGAGATAACGCCTTGAAAACGTGTACCTAGATCGCAGTTCGTATTTCGTATCGAAAATGAGCCAGATCCTGCTGTGGCACGGATTAAAATTAGCCAAATCCATTTGCTCAACGGAAGTTTTTTTTTGGGGGGGGGAGGGGGGGGAGGGGGGGTGACTGTTCGGACTATTTCGTAAATGTTTGCAGGTGGGTTTTTTTTTGCGTTTCGGTGTTTGCTTATTATGAACTCAGACGTCAATTAGGAGATCGGCGAAAGATCTGTCCCCAGGCGTCGACGACAAAGCGAACTAACAAGAAGGGAACTAAATGAAACTGGGAGATGTGAAACCATAATTTAAACTCGTCTGCCCCGTCCCTAGGAAGTAAATCTGGTTATATTTATTTTTGTTGCCCTCAAGCCTGGCGAACCCCCCCCCCTCCCCCTCCACTCTGTGGGTACAATTGACTTCATTGAAGTGAACACGAAGATATGAGCAGCCTTCTTGTAAAATGTTTTTGGAAATTCGTGGCAAGGCAATGAAGAGCTTGGTTACTTCGTGGGTGTCTTTAGGCATTCCCAAGGAAATCGTCCTACGGAAGAATTCGAAAAAAAGCTGCTAATGTTGCCAAGAGGACTCACCTGCTCTTCATGTGTGATTCTGCTGTTCTTGATTCTACTGTTCTTGCACACGTGTAAAGCCTCTTCCGCCAAAACTCTATCGTACCATTCTCGAAAGTCAATTTAAATAAAGTTCTCTTAGAATTCGCATCAACTTGAGTGTTTCAATTCTAATCTAAACTTATGATTGATTGATTGATTGATTGAGTGATTGTAGGGTTTAACGCGCCGACGCAACGCAGGCGATGAGGCGCGCCGTAGTGGAGGACTCCGGATTAATTCTGACCATCTGGGGATCTTTAACGTGCGCTGAACTCTCGTACACACGGGCGTTATTGCTTTTCGCCTCCATCAGAAAAGCGGCCGCCGCGGCCGGGAATCGAACCCGCGTCCTCGTGCTCAGCAGCACAACGCCTTAGCCACGGAGCCACCGCGGCGGGTCCTAATCCAAACTTGTCATCGTAATATTTCTCAAACTCACCACATAATTTTTATTTACTTGTTGCCATAAACTTCGCTTAGCTGACATGTAAAGCATATTATATAAAAGCTTTGACCGCGTTGAATTTAGGTCCGGTAACAAACTTCCGTGTTTTTAAACTTCGCGTTAAGCCCGGAATACATGGAGCGTTTATGCGACGAATAGTCGACGAAGTTCGCCCGGTGGCGTCCGCTGGACGCCCGGCGGCGGAAAAACATCGTCCGCCGCCGATGTAGCCGGGGCAGAAAAAGTTCGTCGCCGTCGACGGCAGCGGCAAAGCGTTGCCAAACATGGCGGCGCCCTCTCCGCCCGCTTCACAGCGATAACAGCTTCGTCGCTAATCCCTCAATGCGATATCGTGTTCTAAACCGTTTACTTCGAATTACAGCCGGTAAAACGCTTGTCTATAACAGCGATTTCAACTTCAACCAGCTACATCCGAAAACTGCCGAAACATACTCGTTCCAACGAATGCGGAGGCAAAGCGAAGGGGGGCTAAGGACTTCACAGAATTCCGCAGTAGTTTTATTCAAATCCCGCTCCGGCGGGGCAGGATAGGGCTGAGAGTACGAACGCTGTGTTATAGAGAAGCCTTTTACCGGCTGTATATTTGTTCACTCTTGCCCTCACATCAATTTCCAAACGACAAATAGCCTTCTTTTTTCAGATAGAAGGGCGTTTTTCTAGCTGTTAAGCCTGACGCAGTAGCGTTTGTCGTCGTCATAGCAACGCTATCGCGAGATGTGGCGAGACAAAAACATTAAAAACTTCTTCTACACAACATTTTACGCCTTTCTAGAGGGTTTTGCAACTAAAAAGCAATAATAATAGTCTCGACGGCTTTTTTTGCTTCTCCTGTGTTTCACTTCAATGTATTTGCCTCGTCGAGCCACACTGACAGCAGCGCAGCGGCGAGGCGGCGGCGGCCGCCGTACTTTGCTACATGTAGCGCAGAACGACGAACATTCGGCGTCGTGACGCGGCTGGTCTTTCGCCGCGCGAACTTCGTCGTGAAAGATCGCTCCATGTATTCTAGCCTTTAGGTGGATTTGTCTCATCTAGAAAAAAAATACTCCTCAGATAGTATACAGAAAGCTAACTACGTGCGCTAGCCATCGTCGTGTAGCGTGATTAGAGGGCTAAGGGTGCCGTTTCATCCTGCGGCAGTGGTCTAACGTTATCCCAATTCCTAGAGATGACCCTGCAGTCAATACATCTTATCTAGGAGATACTGTCGAAGTGAATGACGACCAAATTTCTTGATTCTCCGTCGTGGCGCACGGGCCAACTAAACGCAGACAGTGGAGCGGCGGTTAATGTTGGTTTCTAATTACAAAAGGTGGAGGCATGGCGCAGAGGGGAAAATTTAATTCCTGTCATTTTCGAGATGTAAAACTTTGCCAAGGCATGGCGCTTAAACTACGTGCTTTAGAAAAATTTACTTGCATGTGTATAACCAGAAGAGCCACTGTTGCGAACAGAATTTTGGTATCGGGCGCTATTTTTTAATGATGCGTGTATACAAACCGACGCACCTGGAAAACTTACGTTTTTGCTCATATTTATTACTGGTTTGTGAAAAATCAAGATCATTGATTTTAAAAAACTCTGTCCGCAACATAACCTTAATTTCTGACAACTAACCGCATCATGCTAGGCCAAATATTCGGCTCTAAATGGCTTTTGAAAGTGTCCATGTATTTTCTACGGGAGGCCGCAACTTCTGCACGACGGGACAGACGGTCGCACGCTGCTGTTACCAGTGGCGTCACCACCCGCGAAAGGCGAACATCCAGTTCCGCCTTTGGCATTGCAGCTTGCTCAGTCGCCTTTGCCCTGTGGCTTGCTTAGTGCGCACTGTAGCGTCGGCACAGCGATATTGATGTCGTCTGGCCGTACAACGCTGATGGCATCAGCGAAGCTGCGCTTGCGTGCCACGCCCGTGTATTTCGAGCTGCTTTGATGTCCCTCGCCCCGTGCGTGTAGGCGTGATGCAGTCCAGGCAAAGCTCCGGGGGACTTCGCTCTGGCCGGGACCCTTGGCGCCCGAACAGCCGCCGAGCACGCGGGGCGAGGAACTTTGGCTAGCCTCGCGTTGATTTGATTTGCCGCGCAACTGCCGGGCACTCTCCGCGGCCGTTCGACGGCGGGCCGCAGCTGCGAGTGGCCTCCCTGCAGGGCACGACCGCGGAGTGTGCGCTGCTCCTGCGTGAAAGACTCCGCGCTCCATCCTCGGGCCTTTTAGCACCTTACCTTTTAGCAGGTTCATTCGCGCAAAAGGTGGCCTTCGTCGCACTTAACAGAAACTTCCGAAAGCACCTCCCGGTGGCAAAGACGGCGGGGCGGGTATGTGGGTCCCTGCACTCAGTAGAGCGAGAACGTAAAAAAAAAAAGAAAGAAAAAGGCCGCTTACCTGCTCACTTCACTGCAAATGTCGCGGAAAGACGATGGGCTTCTGGCGCCCCTGCCGCGTGAATGCCCGTCTTCTCTTTCCCGTCCACATCTCCCCTTCCCGCCTCGCTCCTCCCACTGCAAACACGGTGGGGGTTTTCTCAATTCAGTCAAATTTCTGCGTGAATCTTTCGTTGCTGTTGGAGTTCCCGGAATGTCGCCACGAGGTCTGGACTCGCACGAGAGCGCTTTTGGATCTAAAACATTGTTTTCACCGCGCATGCATTTTAATTTGCTGCCGCAAAACTCAAGTCGTCATTCATTTTTAATCAGAACAACATCGCAAACGCCCGTTACGATCGATGTATTTAACTGAGGTTTGAATTTGGGCTAGTTGGCTCTTCATTATTCGGTGTAAGCAGCGTTTGAACGAGGACAGGGAAAGTACACAAACACGAACGCTGGCAATGAAAGGAAAAAAAAAAAGTGGAATGACGTCAGGCACACGTCAGCGAAGAAAAAGACAGGCACAAAAGTCCGACGTGCCAGCGCAGCCGCCGAGTCACCATCCCGCAAGTCACGTCTTTAAGTAGCCAAGTTTCTTATTGTAGAGGGCTACTGAAGGGGTGCTGACGCAATCTTCGGACACGCATAGCTCTATCACCAACGCCTCGTAGATTTCGCGTGCGCTTGTGTTTCAGTACCTTGTAAGCGCCGTCGTGTTTTCTAAAGGCAGGGAGCATTTGCACGATTTACAGTGCGGGGCCAAATTACTTCCTGTGCCAACTCGGATGAAGTATGCATGCTCTTTCCGGCGCTCGTTTAGGCAGCGCCTGGTTTGCCCCACGTATACACGCTACCGCATGCGAGAGTCACTTCGTAGACAACGCGCTATCTGGACATGGCACGAAGCGCCTCGCGTGCTTTGGCGTGCATCGCTCCTTTGAGCGCCCTGGGGCCTACTCCTATTACCCTTTCCGCTGCCCTTTTTTCGCGTAGCCGAGCTGCAGCACGGGTGTCGAGTTTATTTTTGTCTGCTTCCCGTCGATGGAATGAGGAGAGCGTACCTCCAGAGAACAGAAACGTGCGATAAGGATTGGGCATTGGGGTGAATAAATAGCGCTTCCAAAAGCAGCGTATACGACCGTAGTTTTTTTGTTAGGTTCGAAGTCTTTCCGGTTCAGCGCGACGACCCATTCGCGGCGACACTCAAGGGACGCAGAAAATCTGCGGCGAATAGACTTCACACATGCAGGCACTTCTTTTGTCGTGGTGCACTTCGCACGTTTCTTGCATGAGAACGTTTGCGTCTACGCTGATTGTTGGTGCAGCAAACAACTGCGTAACGACGCCGCGGTACGAGTAGCTTCTGTACATCGCTAAGTGGAGGCAATGACGGCAACCTGCCCACAATTAAGAAACCAAACATCAGTTGGGTATGAAAAGTCGGGCGTTCTTCTGGCACGGTGAAACGTAGCCTCACAGGCAACCCCCGTCAGGAAAAAGCGCGTGTGGGGTGGCCCGCCGCCTTAGCGGGTTGGGAGCAGAATTTATCGTCATACATACTGGACAGCTCGCGGGCGCTTTGAACGTTCTCCTTAAAGCACTATAAAACCTCGCGCTGCTGACATACGAAATAAATCACACTTACCGATTTTCGATTACGATTTTCGACGCAGCAACAGCGTGTGAATGCGGCGTCGTCTGCTCGCCCCGTAGTCCCCAAGAAATGCCCGCATTGTGGCGCATCGATCGTTAAGAAAAGTTCTTTAATAATACCAAAGGGAGTGCATTGCTTTTTGAAGCCCGGGCGGGCTGCTTGCGGACGAAAGCGCTTATCCGCGAGCCGGTACGGGGAGAACTGTGTGCAGGTTACGGCAGGCCTGGAGCCAGAAACCATGCGACATATTGTAACGGAGTGGAGAGGTATCCGTCCAGTCTTCAGTGAGCAAGACATTCAGCTTCTGGAAGCCATTGGCTTTTAAGTTAATGGAAAAGTAAATTGGACAGCATTAGAGATTAGTAGAAGGTTAGAATGTTGGTGGGGAAAGAGCAGAGAACAATCTGGGAAGGCACGCGAACATAGTCAGACTAGCACGAAAATTCCATAAAGGCTTTTTTTTTTTTTGGTGAGGTGACTGGTGGCGTTACATAAGGTCGCTATGCAACGACAGCCCGTTAAAAAGGCGAAGCCGCTAAGCATGATCATCATGAATGGCTGGCGCCCAGTGCACAATGGAAATTCTTGTGTATACCGACGACGGTGGTTGAACGCGGAGCGTTCTTCGTGCAAAATCACATGGCGAAGTGTCAAAAGTCAAAGTTGCGGCGATCGAAAGTGCAAACCGTCTGCGAGTCAAAATCCAAACTCAGACGACAACCGAGGAATCCCTCGCGAGAAAGCTCCTCGTTCAACCATCGTCGTCGTTACACGGAGGAATGCGTATTTTTTTTCTTTAATTGCACAATGTTCACACTACGAGGGCGAATGTTGGATTCGTCCCACTTTTTGCGAGTGTGTACCTTTCTCGGCGGCCACTAGAAAACTGTATTATTCATAAGAATAACTTGAAATATTAACAAAAAAATTGACTTTTTAATTACTTGTTTTAAGTCGCATGTTTGTTTTAAGAAATCGCAATCACGGAATATAGGAATATACGAAGCTAGCCCAGTTGTTAGCCCAGTTTAGAGAAATTCCTAACTTGGCTTCCGTTCGGAAGCCCGTCACCGAAATCGGCCCCAAATATCTCGACGTTTCAGTATCGGGCAGTCCGTGGCGGGGATCCTAATTCGAGTTAAACGAACTACCTTTACCTTTGTCAGATCTCAGAACCCGAACTGCAGATTCGGTATTTTTCATAAAGGGCGGGTAACGTTGCTTAAAAATGATCTGTCTGGTTCTAATTTCATTGCGTAAGCTAAGCATGAGCCCTAAAATGAGCGATTAAGGTAGTGAACTACGTGATTACTGTTAATTGTGCAGTTTTGGGGTTCTCATAGCGTGCCTTCGAGACACGTATGCGCAGTTGTCAAATGCCCTGTTTTCGCACGCCACGAAAGAAAGCAAAACGTCGTGCGGTGAGAAAGATTCAGTGGGGCGAAAAACGCCGGGCTCGCAGACCTGCGGGCGAGATGGGCCGAAGCCACTTCACTGGCCTCGTCGACGAAGTGAGCCTGTGTGAACAGTTCAGTGAGCTCGCTGCAGGGTCCTTCTGGTAAGACGTGTGCGCAGCGCTGTTTTGTTGCGTTTGCAGGAGCCGCCTTTGTGGCTAGCTATACTTTCCGAAAGAATGCTCACTTAAGCCCCGGCCGGTAGCTGTGGACAGGCGTTCGGTGAAATGTGCTCTTGCGGGTTCGCATGGTCGTGCAGGACACATCGCGCACAGCCAAGACGTGCGGATCTGTCGGAGCGTCTGGGGGGCGTGCGCTTTACCGATGTTGAAACGGACGCCTAGCCTTGAGGGAATGCGCAAGAAACGGAGCGATGATACTATTCCTGGCCCCCACCCTGCACCCGCCGCCTGTGGAGTGCAGCTGAAGCCATCCTCATTTTCCGCGCCGCCGTGTTTTCGCAACGGCTTGAAGCGCGCGCAGTGGAATGGCGCTCAATAGAAGCCCCCTCCCCCTCGCCTGTATCCTTCGTGCATGGCCTATAGCTCTGCGACCGTCAGCTGGGAGCGGAAACATATCCGGCATCACGATTAGCCCCCACGCTTTCGTGGACGACTGGAGCGTTATGTTTTATTCAGTACGCTTTTGCGGCATAAGCACGCCACGTGCTTCTCATGTGCAGGGGCTCTCGCGCATACTGCGTACCGCTTTGTGACATCCGACTCCGCCGGTCTGACGCGTCATACTCACTCGACCGAGTCTGAATGCATTGCCGTGCCGTCCAAAGATCATGAATGCCATAGGCTCTGCCCTGCCTGCCGCCACACTCTAGAATATGTCCGCCGATCTGCTTTGCCACAGTTCACCTGAATGGCCAGTCCGTGGCCACGAATTTGGCAAATGAAGAGCCGCCAGAGAAGCACTGTGTTTGGCCGTTGCAGGGCCGCTCTGGACGTTCCCCACTTTCTTCTTTGTGTGTGTTTTAATAACCTCTGTCTCTGCCTGTCATCCGGCTCCCCCACACCAGCAGGTCCACCCGTAGGCGTGACTGACTACGCCTGCTGGTGGACTTACAATAAATGCACCAGTTCATTTAGTATGCTTAGGTTTGGAAACGTCATCCGCGCTGTGACCTCGCTATAAAACCGCCATGCTTGCATTGTGCGAAGTTTGGGCTCCGCCACCCCGTTCACCTCTCTCTCGCCGTGTGCTCTCGCCGGACCTGCAGAGTCGCACCGCTAGGGAACGTTCCCAGGGAGTCGTTAAACGTTTCCGCACAGCGAGCTCTGATTAATGCGAGCCCCTGCAGCGCTGACATTTTTTCGAGCGCACGCTGCTCGGACCTCGTGCATTTTGCGGTCGACGGCAGACTGAGCGCGGGCCTCTCTCAGTGCGTGCACACTCTGTGGAGCAGCAGCAGTTTCAGGCGGGAGCAGCAGCGGAAGACCGCTCGAGCGGCTCCGTTGGGCCCGTGGCTCATTTCCCCTCGTAGATTAAAGGGAGCAACTTCCTGCATGCGCGTGCTGATTCCCTTATTGGCAGCCGGTCTCTTGCAGCTGAATTCAGCGCATGCTATTTGCCGACCACGAGCGATCAGATTACGCTGTAACTTCTTCTCGTGTTCTGAAACATTACTCCGATGAATGCGTGTCATTTACTCGAAGGTGTGCAACCGGGGCAGCGTGCTTGTGGTGGCTGTTTTTGAAACGGGAAATGCGCGCACGTAACTTCAAACTGGAGAACATGGCGCTACACTAGTTAAAGACTGCTTGCAAAGTGGTCGAGCGCTCTATTAGGCCAGCGCCAACTGTAGAGTCTTCTCGGCGCATAACTGCGCATCTCAGGAAGTGATCGCGTCATCAACGGATGCACGACCGCGCTCTATTTAGGCGTTTCGCAGCGTGTCGGTCCGGATTTGCTGGCCCGGATTTGCTGACGGACACGAGTAATCCACGGAAATCTAGCCCTAAATAGCTTGCGGTAAAAGCATATTCTTACGACAACGCAGCGCTTAAGAGACTGGGGAGGTCGCTTGTCCAAGATGATGATTTGATTGATTGATTGTATACAATCAATCAATCAAATCAACGTTAAACCATATATGGTTTGACGCGCCGACGCAACGCAGGCGACGAGGCGCGCCGTAGTGGAGGGCTCCGGATCAATTTTGACCACCTGGGGATCTTTAACGTGCGTCGAAATCTCGTACACACGGGCGTTCTTGCTTTTCGGCTCCATCAGAAAAGCGGCGCTTGTCCAAAAAGAAGCCCATACGAAGGCAAATACAACGGCAGAACGAGACGTAGACGCAGCAGCAGATCGAGGATCATGCAGCCAACAGTGAATGTCGGTGCCTCCATCTAATTACTTGAGGCCAGATACGAGGATACGGGCAACTGGACATGGTGGTGGAAAAACAAAATGTTGAGAAGGGATTAGAGCCGTTGCAATGAAAGGAAGCGAAAATATGAGTAGTTCAAGGTTAAAGAAGAAAAGTCCTGTTAACGGGTATTAATGAGGTTACAGATAACTATATGAAGCGGTCTATAACTAACCATCACCGCATCATAGTGCTGCCAAGGAAATGGAGGCTATAGCAGCCTTTATATTTGTGGAAAACGCACAAAGAATGGAGGGGGGATTCGTATTGAGGCCTGTTGGTGGAAGGCATGATAGGTGCACTGGGCTCTTGAATGGACAGAGAGGAGTCCTGTGCGGATGGCGTGGGCGAGCAGTGTTGTTCTCAGCTGCTTGTCACTGGTCAAAACGTGCTATGAGGTAAATAAGGAGAATGTTGCACAAAGCGAGGGTTCATGGGTATCGTGCCATGGTCGGTGGGGTGGGAGACGCAGCAGTATAGGTGGCCTGATGTGGTGGGCACCGGGAAGAAGTTTGCTGGGAAGAAGGCGGGGACGGTGGACAGTGTCGATGTCAGCGGATGACATGGGGCATTCAGTTGGGTCAGCCACACATGGGGGTATCGCTTTGCAATCTTTGTATTTTGTTGTAGGAATGCGCTTAATCTCAATGTTATTGAATCTAGAATACTCTTCCACGTCTGTCATTTTGCTTTTCAAGGACTGCGTTGCGCGCCACCATTACTTGTTAACTGCGACAAGTTCAGCCTGTTCAGCATTCTTTGCTACCAAGGAATCGTACTGTTCGCTCACAAACCCTACTGACTCGGCCAATTTTACGTGCTCACGAACACCGTGCTCCCCAACTTTATCATTTTAGTGGCAAGCTCATTAACCAGAGAATTGATGTTGTCCTTGAGACAGGACTCCAGGTAATCGATTTGTTTGGCAATTTCTACACAAGTAGTCATCGCAAACAGAGCACACAAGCAGACAAAGTTGCGTTGGGCAGAAGTTGTGGCTTTACAGTGGCAAAACCAGCGCAGAGACCAACAACGTGCAAAAGTGAATGCTGTCAGCTTGTGCTCCCTTCGCCACAGCTGCTGCTGCGCACTGCTAGCGAACGCAGCTCAAGCTGGCCAACTCGTAGCGCTCTTAGGGCGCGTGGCCCAACGCGGCCTGCAGGAGGAGGATCTCGTCACAGCTTACCTCACCAGCAGAATAGCCTCAACTTGTCCTCCACTGAACGCGGCAAGGGAAACCGCGCAATTCGTAAGTAGTCGCATGGGCTACCCCTCCGCATCATGCATCCACTGCCGCGCTCGCCGCCACTGGAGCGTACGATACGCTCGAACGACTCGTTGAGGCACCAACCGGCGCACCCGCCTGCTAACCAGTCCCGTGGGACGTGCCCTCTGCCATCCTCCTGTCCGACAGCCAAACTCCCCCCAGCAGGCAGAACCTGCTCATTCCTGTGCTCCCGCGCAATTCCATACGGGTCTGCGCCTCGCCAGAGCGTCGTATGTCGCCCCCAAACAGCGAACCAAGTCTATGGAGTCGCGGCCGCCTCCTATCGACACTTGCCTGCGTTCGCTCTTGCAGTCGTAAGCGCAGCTACCCTCTCACAACCCCACACGAAGCTGAGGAAGCAGCCCTTGCCATGACCCCGAAACTTTGGATTCTAAAGCGGCCTTTCTGAATCTCGCCCGCGGTACTATTTGCACACGGGCAGCCAGAATGCTCCATGAAAACGCGTCACCGCCCTCATCTGGGTCCCTGTGCACACCGGGGTTCCCACGAGGCAGCGCGCTTCCCCTAAGAGCTTCGAGGCGCCCATTTCACGCGTACCTTCCCCCCTAGCTGCCTCTCCCACACGGACGAGCGGTCCCCCAGTCCAGTACAAACTTTGTCCACCACATCTAGCCCTCGCCGTTTCCCACCACCAACTCCCAATGGGTGGACCCGGGGGTCCAGAGGCGGTGCGCCGAGCCGGTCGCAGAGTCATTCATTCTCGTTGCCACAAAAGAACCCTTTTGGCCAAGAGTTTGAGGTGCACCCTCGACGAGCCCAGCCTCCGTTCCTCGAACCAGCGGCCGACCACTGTTCCCGTTTTCAGACGCGCCAGTGAATGGTCCATTACCTATTTGCCAGCCATCGTTTACTCTCCCCTCGATGGTGCCGGAGCCTTTTCGAGGCGTGCCATCGCATATGCGCTGCAGGATTTAGCGGCGCTTTCGGCGACCGTTCCGAAGGGAATCAAGCACGCTGCTTTTATCGTCGTTGGGACTCTTTTTGCTCTCGCTCGGCCCCGCTTTATCTACTGGCAGCCCTGCAATCTCGTGCTGTACGCTCAATTTAATGCCGCCGCCAGGGAGCGGTGCTTGTTGCTGCTCAATTCCCAACCCAGGCGTGCTTGGCCGAGCAGCTATAGCGCTGCGGTCCCCTCTTTTGTCAACGCTATCGCTGAATTCGAGGCGTCCGTGGAGCTCGCTCCACTCCCGCGGTGCACGTTCTCCATACCTTGTTTTCGTATTCGGGTGGCGTCACATTCAACGGAAGATTCTGCCGTCCAATCTTATTTCGTCTGCACTCAATTATCAAACAAGCGTGCCGAGCGTTTTCTTCTGCCAGCTCCTGGGCAACGTCGGTGGGGAAGTCGCTGGTCCATCTACCGGTCTCTCGAATCAGAGAACCCTGTCGGCGGTGGCCATCGAGGCTCAGGCAGACAGGCGCGGCAGAGACTGCGTCACAATCGAATGCGGCGTCGAAATTGGCATCGGTTCGAGAACAGGCGCCTATTCATGACTGCTCCGATTGCCGTGACTTTCGACTCCTCCCGTTCAGCTGCGCGAGTTTCCACAATCGCGGCTGTTGAAACTGCGCTCGCCAAAGGCTGCGGTTCCGGCTCTAACATCAGTTGTTACGTGGCGACGGCGCCAAGCCTTGACGCCGCACCAAACTTGTTTTGCTCTAGCGAGTGGGCTGTTTTGTTTTTATTTTTATTTTCCTTCCTCAATGAGCACACCCACAAATCGGCATTATATAGCGAGGTTAGAGGCAGTTCGCATGGCGAAGCTGAGATTACGCTAAGCGAAAAAGAAATCCAATGTCTAGGTGATGTCCATTTGGTTGTTGTTGGCGGTGCTGACCAGTGCTGCGCGTAAATTTTCAAACGACGCATTGTCTTGTGAGCGGTCTTCTGGCATGCGTCTTTGTTCGCCCCTCGTCTACCTGAACAGGCCTCCGTCGTGGGTGGTGACCTCCAGCCGTGGCTCTGCAGGACGAGGCAGGAGCACGGGAAACGCGGCGTATAAGCAACCACAAGCAGAATAAGCAGATCAACTGCGAAAACTCACGAGTAGCGCGCAACAACAGCGGGTGATAATGCACATGGGAAACTTGAACGGTACATGCCGCAAGATAGTTCACAAACTGCTTGCAGTGTTTGCGAATCAAAACCAAGCAAAAGCATGCACGTAAATGTCCCCGGAAGACCGGGGTGTTGTGGCCACAGGCGTCTGACATGTTGGACACTTTAACGGGAGACATGGCACAACGCGCCGTATCCCAGTCTGTTCTTCGCCGTCCAAGTGCGACATGTCCGTGGAAAGGTGCCCGATGGGCTACACTGACACATGACACTCAGAAAATGATGCGAACTACGCACAGTTCGCGCAGAGAACATTATGCGCGCAAGTGAGTGTGTGATCCTCAGCAAAGTTTACCGAAGCACGAACTGCGGCGAAAAGTCCGCTCGCAGCCGTGTGTCGACTCGGTGCAGCTACTCCGCGAGGCACGTGTATTCAGCCGCAGAGGAGAAAAGCCTTCTTCCATTCGCGACTGAATCCTGGCGAGGGCCATCTCCACGGTAAAGGTGCGCTCGGTATGTGCCGCCATGTCTGGGCAGGCGGCCGCTGCAGCGACCGTAGCCTCTTCTGTCTCGTCCCTCGCCGGCGGCGGCAGTAGCACCCTCGATGGTCGAACTCCGGGAGTTCGGAAGAGGGCCGTGGATGGAGCTCGGCGGACACCGGTCGCGATCACCGCCTCGGGAGCGTCGCGGCCTGGACCGTGCGGCAACTGTGGGCGCGCGGTCCCGGGTTGTCAAGTTGGCCCTTCGTTGCTGACAACCCACTTAGGCGACGGGCTGGACGTCTTCCGTAGGAGCATGATTCGCCGCCTCCGGCCACCCGCGTGCAACAAGCACTGCCATGTGGCTTTTCACGAGGAGCGTGGTTGAAGGGTCACTCAAGGGTAAAAACAAGTTCGCCTGTATCGATAGATTACGGTGCGCAGAATCTAAATATACCATTCTTGCGAGTAGCAGTTGTTTGATTAGGCAGAAAACACCAAAAACGTGAAAACAGGCGACGGCGCCCCATACGCTTTTGGGTACTACGGTTTGTGACGTCACAAAACTTGTGAACGGTGAGAGCTCGCTGGAGAAGCATCTGTAAATGTTTTCATCGAATAAATAGTTCTTAGGTGGTTGAGCACGTAAAATAAATGCAAATCAAAACTTTACGTGTGCTCACCTTATTCCAAAAACGTAGACTACAGCTTCTATACATTGCGAGACACGCTGCTGCCTCCCCGCTTCAGAGTCGGTCGCCATGTTTCCAGTTTAGTTTCGGAAAAGACATGCTTTACATTGATGCGCAGTTAGCGAAGTCAAGAATCTACTGCGGTGAACGCCCGAGCTACTGCAAGCTATAAACCCGGCAAGAACCGGAAAAAGAAACAAGATGTTTAAGCGACCCTCTGTTCTCCGCGCGCGGCTGTTGCTGTCGCTAAAGCGTACCCGCTCCCGGTTCGAACCTTATCGCCCGTGAAAGCTAACGGGATAATTACCTCCTGCTTTTTTTCCGTTCGCCGCAAGCCGCTGCTTATAATCCGTAAGCGTAGCATATCTTTACGCTTGGGCCCCGGGAATCCGGGCAGGACTACTCGATTGTTTTTTGATTGTGGGGTTTAACGCGCCGACTCTACACAGGCGATGAGGCGCGCCGTAGTTTAGGGCTCCGGATCAATCTTTAACGTGCGCCGAAATCTCGAACACAAGGGCGTTTTTGCTTTTCGTCCCACCAGAAAAGCAACCGCCGCGGTCGGGAATCGACCCCGCGACCTTGGGCTCAGCAGCACAACGCCGTACCCACTGAGCCACCGCGTCGGGCGACTACTCGATTGGAATGTTCGCAGACCGTAATATGTGGCCGGCGGTTTATTGAAGGAGCCTACAAAAAGGAAAACTTCTTCACTGTCAGCTTATCGAGTTCGACTGCTCGAAGCGGAAAGCACGGTCGCAACTGATCGCATTTCACTGGCGCACTGTTTACTGCGCCGGGAAGGCGCCAGCGCGGGAGCTCGCTAGAGCGGCGTTGGAGAAAGCTCGCGCGCCGTATCCGTTTCACGTATCACCTCCAAGATGTGTGGCCTTGGCAGTGGTTGATGCGGTGTTGCGCCATGGGCATCACTGATCAGTCAAAAAGCATTTCTCCTTCCATCGGGGACAAATCATAAAAGTCCAAGCCAGTCCCCTCGGCCAGGGAAACGTTTTCGGCGTCGGCCATGGCTTGCAGGCATAAAAGCTACCGTTACCAGCGTGACAGTGACTAGACCGCACCGGAGCCTCGCTCCTATTTTGTGACGCAATGGCTGCGTCACGAAAAAAATGAAAGGGAAAAGGGAGAGAGAAATTCCAGCTTTATTTACTTATTTTCCAACAAATAACGCATCGGTGCTCGTCGACCGAAATCCGAGAAAGCTTCGCAACGTCTTATCTTAAGGTTCTGGGAACAAGCGTGTAGCAGCACAAACGAGTGACTTGGTGTAATCCGTGACGCTGATCGTGCACACCATATTGACCAGGACAAGAGTTCAGAGAGATGAGAGGAGCACGTCATCGACGCACGCTCACCTCTTTCCGTGCCCTGTCGACAACGTTTTGCGTAATCGAGGGCAGCGCTGCGTGCGTTGATGGGCAAATCGCGCTGGCCGCAGTCTGGTCGGTGGCGGTTCATGGCCACCGTTCATCACGTCGCCAGCGCTCGGGCGTGCTCCCCATTGCGCGTCTGCTTTAATGCCACACAGGGATGGATGTGCACCATCAGTTTACTGCTGTCGTCTTGCGTAATGCAGCAGCGCAGGAAAGGATACCCGCATTTTTTGCGGGTGCCAAAATTCGAAGCATCTGCGAGATAGAATGCAAGCGCCGACGAATAAGTGTTCCTGATTTCATTTCAGTGTACCCGGTTTGCTTTGGCCATCTAAAATAGGCTGCACGGACTTGAGTTGAGCGAAACTTGTTCACTTATGGAACGTTTTGTTTGGTTCTGCGAAGTTTGCAATAGCTCTTTCACCATTCCGATGGCGATCACAGTGATCGATCGATCGTTTGGACGAGGATCGGGATCACCGGATGTGATGAGCCAGTGCAGCAAGATAGTACTCGTATCTTCAGCAGTGGAGCTTGCGAGATCCCCACCCTTCGTCAACGCCATCAAACTCGCCTAATGATGTTGTTGATGCAGTAAGAATAGTACGCTTTTCACAATTGTCACGTCACCTCCCTGATCGCAGACGGCAGGGCCTCGTATTAGCTTTACAAATCTACCGAATCTTCTTTGCGTGTGATGAAATTTATACCATGTGTGGATGGCGCGCGATGTGGGGCGTAATTTCACTGAGCATATGGACGTTTTCTGACTCGCCGTTCTAACTATGAAAGCGGTGACCGCCTACACACTGACGGACACATTCTCTTCGTCACTCACTCGTATCCGGCTGGGAATCGCTTTGTGCAGTTGCTTTCGAATCCAGGCGGTGTTTTTTCTTGTTTAACCGCGTGCTTTGTGTAGAGCGCTGAAGTGTGACCATGTGACTCAAGTCGTGCTGTCATTGTCTGATAACATACGCGCATCCTGCGCGATCAGAAATAGGTCGCTCACAACGGCGGAAGAAGTGGCGATTGCGCTGGAATTCGCTACGTCCAAAAATACCAAAGTAATTTCCTGCGACTCCAAAAACGCCATAAACAATTATAACAAAGGACGAATCTCAGCTGAGGTGGTCATAATCCCCGCAAGAAACCCAATGTACCATCAGGTTTTACTAATCTCGACTCCCGTCCACCAGGCTTTCAGGGGCAATGAAAGAGACAACGAGCTCGCCCGAGGACTCACTTCCCGGGCAGTCTCAGACGCCCATTCCACTGAACACGTATCGTCTGAAAACGACAGGATGCTCACCTCCCGAGAAAAAGCATGCTATAGATTAACAAGGAAGGAATACCCATACGCGGATCGCAAATCTGTCGCAAATTACAGGTAGGAACCTACCGAAATCCTCTACGACTAAGTAAATTCTACCCAGGGCAATTTCAACTTAAATACAAACATTGTGAAAGCCTGGCAAGCATGGTCCACATGACATGGACGTGCCCGCAGATATCAGACGGCACACACAGAATAGACACTTGGGAGGAGGCTCTGATGCTCAGCTCACACCTCGAAACTCAACGGACGATCATCAACCAAGCTCAGGCAGCCGCCAGGCCCCAAGGGATACTGGCCGACTCCTAGCACGAGGTGAAAAAAATTCTGCAGAAATTCAGAGAATGTTCTACTAATGTGTAGCATTCTTATTCCGCTTGTCTTGAGAGTCGGTTCAATTTACAGGCAAATTTTTTAGTTTTTCTAAATCCTGTCCGGCCAATTATCTCAATTTACGCTATTATAACGATTACAGTTTGGACTTTCGCGAAATCTACATTATTGTAGAAATGCAGGGCATAACACGGTTCGCCATTTTCCGTAACTTTTTTTGCACTTTTTTTTAATTTTTGTAGCGTTTCAGTTTCGTTCGACCATTTTATCTCCATTTACGCTAATATACCGATTACAGGTGGAACTCCCGCAAAATCTGGATAATTGTGGAAATGCAGGGCATTAGACGGTCTTGGCCGTGGGGGTACTCGGCAAAGAATGCTACGCATTAAAAAACCTATGCTAGATACTGAATAAAAGTTTTCCGTCATCATCGTGTGCTATTCATGTGACCCGTAGCTCGCGTGTGCACCAGTGCCGTCTTCTGGCAAAGCGAATGCAAAGCGAATGCAAAGCACGCTCTCCGGCTCGCCCCGGCGGAGTTTCCAAGCTTGCAAACAAGAAGGGGGCATTGACTGCGGAGAGAGTTTTGCCCGTGGCAGCGGCGCCTTCTGACGACACCACGGCCGCTGACCGGAGCTCTTTTGCAACGCCGAGCGCATGCGTGTTGTCCGCTGTTCGCGTTTCCCCGCACGCAGGACTCCGGTCACGTGCAGTCGGGGCGCGTGTCCTTGCACCGCTCATTCCGGAGAGAGCCGAGTCCCATTGACCGCGTTTGCCACGCGCATCCGCCAATCGCCGAGCGAGAGGCGCTGCTTTCGCCGCGCGATACCTCGGGCAGGTATTCTAGCGGCGTCTCTTCCTTTTTCTTTTTTTTGTAACAGCAAAGCAGTATTAGGCTAGGTTTCCTCACGTTTTTCGGTTCCCTTACATCAGAATGCCTTGCGGCGAAAGCAACTTTATCAACGTCTCTTCGAAGCGCGCGTGTGTGTGGGTTTGTTTGCGTCCTTGATTGCTTCTGGAGGCGTCCGCAGGTGCAGAAACTTGCGCTGCCGGTGGAGGACGCGACCGAAAACAGACGTCGCGTTACAAACAAATCCCTGGCCATCTCCACTAACGTGAAACCTTGGGAGGGGCGAAGCATGCAGTGCACAAGTAGTCTTGGCGCCTTGGCGTTTTTGCCAACTGAGATAAAACCATTAGGGGGTCGAGGTATACAGCTTTGCTGTAAAAGTCTGTCTTTGAAGCACGAAGCGTTCTAGCGCGAGGCGCTAACGACTGTCCCGGTGTTTTTTAGTACCCGTTACGAAGCGTTTCAGCGCGAGGCGTAAACGAGTGTCCCAGTGTTCTTTTAGTACGCGTTACGTTCCAGCGCGAGGCGTAAACGATCGTGTCCGGGTGTTTTAGTACCGTGACTACATGAGACGCCAACAGCCCGAGCCCCTAAGGGGCTTCGCTCCTAAAATGAGAGTAGGCCGCTGGCGTAAACATTTTGGATAACTGGTCGTACCATGTTTTGGTTAAAACAATTACTGAAAAACTAAAACCAGGAATTTTGAAGAAGGTATCTAATTCCTCTATTTTGGATTTTGCGGAACGACAGTTTAGTTTTTAAAGGAAAGGCAAGATTCGTACGATTTTACGGCCTGGAAAAACCCACTTCGTAACGCTACAATTTGTTGACCACATGGCAGGAGACAGTTCATCAAGCTAACAGCCGGTCCAGCATCGCCTCAGATTTGATGTGCACCTTAGGATGTTTGGTATCTTTTCTTACGAATCAAACCGGTAGTTGTTAGTTGACGCCCATTCCGTGGTGATCCACACAAGCTTATGCTTTCGTTTTGTAAGACCTTCGACGATTGAGGCACGGTGTTTCGCCTCCCTCGGCTTCTCGCGTCCAGACAGCCATAAGTCGCGATCAGCTTCTACCGGACAGCGATGCCTTTGTCTTTTTTTTTGCCGGAAGGCGGTGGATTGTGCAGATTCGCTACCTCGAGTATCGGGGCAAAGTCGTTAACTTTTTGCAACAGTTTGGGTTACGGCAAGGCCATGAAGCTCGAGGCTGTTGTCTTCCTGCATTTTCCTCCGATCTTCTACGACGGTATTGCTTCTATGACGTTCTCAGTGTTTTCATAATCAATTTCCCACACTAACTTGATTACTTTCTCTTTAACAGTAGAGCTGTTTAAGCTTCAGCCTGGTCGGTTGGCCTTAGCAAAAAAAAAAAAAACTAAGCAAAAAAAAAAACCTCTTCTGGCGCGAGGCGCCCGGCACGACCTTCGCGCAGCTTCGTAGGAGTAAAGCCTTACTTACCTATGACGTCATCGCCCGCGGTGGCATCGCTCGACATCTGACAACACTATGCCTAGCGTTCGTGGCGTGATCTTGCTTTTTTTTTAATTCGAAAGTTTGCCCTGTGGCGTAAAAGTATACGAGTTCAGAGGTACACGAACAAGTTGGCTTGCATATAAAGTCCATCGCATACGCCTCGCACAAGAACGTTTCATCTCCGTGGGCAGAAACGCGCACTAAAAGAACACACTGGGACACTCGTTTTCCAACGCCTCGCGCTAGAACGCTTCATGCTTCAAAGAGACGAGACTTTCACAGCAAAGCTGTATACCTCTACCCCCCAACTGCTTCGTCTCCGCGGGCAAAAACACCAAGGCGCCAAGAATACACTTATGCACTGCATGCTTCGCTCCTCCGCAGGTTTCACGTTAGTGGCGATGGCCCGGTTTTTCTTACTAGTGGTACAAAGAAAGCATTGCTCCGGGGGATGTTGGTTCCGCAACCCCTGCCGTGTAAAGCAAACAACCCCTGTCCTCCAATTTTTCTCGCTGACCTTGGGAATCCCGCGAGCACTAGAAACCAGCTCCGAGCCTCCCTGCGAATAACGGATTTAGCTTGTTAGCGCTGTACTGAACGCGAAATGGGCCACCGAGCGCCACGGAGTTAGCTGGCCTGTTATCGTTGTATTCGTGGAAAGCGTATTTGTGCGGACGCACGAGAAGGCGTAGGTGGACGACACGCGGCCGTTCGGCTCTTTATTCGGGGGGAAAAAAAACAACTTTTATGATTGATGAGCCTCGCTGTGACCGTTCACGTTCTCTTCGATTGTGTTATTCTGCCGGGTGTTAAGCAGAGAGAAATTTCGCGCTTCGTACAACAACGCAAGAATACAAAAACTGGCGCAAGCACATATCTAAATAAGCCTATTGATATTGCACAGGGATTTGTATTTGTTGCTCGCATAAACCGTGATGATCGGCATGCGCTCGTCGCTGTCGACATGTTGGTGCTCGTGTACGTGTGTTTGGCGTTCGCCCGCGCCCTTCCTCTCCTCTGGTCTTTGCCGCGTCGCGTCCAAATCGATAAAGACTGACGAGCGACAAAGCTGCGTCATGGCTTCGGGCCAAACTCTAAGAAAACATCTCGTTTGCTTCTCTTCCTCATTTCACTTAGTTATGCAAACACGAGACGTCTGTATGCGGGCGCTGTGTGTTCGAACGTTTCGTTTCACGTTTTGTGTGTGTCTGTTTTCTTTTGTTAATTTTCTTACTGCGCACAGCGGCCGTCCAATGAACTGGTCAGGGTAAACCGCGGTCTTGCAGTGCACTTTACGGTGACGCCTCGGCTGCAAGGGATGGCACGAATTGGTCGTGTTGCGGGCATCGAAGCTTGCTCTGAAATGCTGACGCATGCGCAATAACCGCGCACTTTGCAATTCCGTACCGAGCCTTCTCTGTTGTCGCCCCGCTTACACACCGCCAAATTTCTTCTTCTGGGCAGGAAACCTGGGCAATTTCGGGCTCGGGGTTTCTCGCCGTGCGGTGCAGCAACCGTCGTCGTTTGCCCTGCGCCTAAATTCGCTGAACAGAATGGCGAGAGAAAACCAAGAGCTATCTTGCTCTGCGCAGCCTCTCGAAGGCGAGGCCGTCGCAGTGCTCGCCCACGCGTCCGAAAGAGCAGAGCGCGCAGATTTTCGCACCTGGTTCCTCCGCAGTTGCATCTGCTAGTTGGAGCCGTCGAAGGTTCTGTCGCTCGTAAAAGGTCTTGGAAGGTCATGGCTTGGCACGTACGCGCGCGCGCGCTGGTAGGCCTTTTGATTTTTCGCCTCTGTTGTGGAAAATAATTTCTGTATTATTTTGTTGATAGTCGTTTGAGTGGCGTCATCATCTCCGTCCGCTCTGCACTACATTTCACCCAAGGCGTCGCCTTGGATGTTTCGAAGCAGCGGAAGCACAATATAGGAAAGAAGGGCAGTTCCCGAGCTGCACCGAACGCGCACCCGTGCGGTCTGCACTGCGCGGTGAATTCCAAGACAGGCCGGGTGACGACGATGAGGGAGCCCATCACACGTGCATCGGGAGCGACTTTGTAGCTTTGCGTGCGTTCCTGCGAAAAGGGCGTCCTGGTTGCTGAGTTGACTCTTTTTAGGACTTCCACGGCCCCTCAGGTCGGTGCCGGAGAAATTTCTGTGCCCGTGGCTAACTGTAACATGCAAGGGCAATTATTGTGATTACTGGCTAGAGACGCTCAGGTTTTCCAAGCTCGCGTGTTGCGGTTGCTGATATCGGTGGTAGAATATGCACATAACTAATTTCTTGATTTCATTTCTGATATTATTTAATAGTTATTTTATGACGTACAGTAATGGACAAAGGAAATGCGAACACGACAATATGAACCGGAACGCGCAAAAGTTGACAAATACTGTTCGTAGAGGTCCAGTAATTTCGCGCTATTGGTATATTTGGAAAGGCACATTTCCAATACTTTGTTAGCGTAATTAATCGAGACATCAATTTGACTTGCATGGAAGGGAGTCGCGCTATTTGTGTGTTCCGTTATATATTTTCGTGTTGGAATTTTAATTGTCCGACTGTATATACGACAACTGAAATGCCAGCACGAAACGATTAAACAGCACCAGCGTGTATAAACCCTTTCTTAGAGCCCTCCTCCGGCACTGCGATTTCCATTTCTTGGCGCGTGATCCTCTGTTTTTATTGGGCCGCATATTTTCTGCACGTCACAACGCGCGTGCTTGAAAAAGAGCCCCGCCTTATACACTTAACTGCTATTTGGGAAGCAAATCTCATAAGCAACCCTGCGCACAGTTTATTCTCTCGTAATAAAAACGTACGTGCTCTCGTTGGTTCCACGTTTCGCGCACAAGGCTGCTACTGTTCCGACCTCACGTTTCCGGTTGGCTGTTTCGAAGAGCGGTTTTAAGCCGAATGAAAATACTCTGCGCCGGCGCAGCGATGCGGTACCGCGTTCCATTTGGCGAGCTTCGCGATTGGATATTTTCTATGCGTGCGTGGTGCTGTCATTCGACAGAAACGCAGCGGAGCCGAACCATCGCCGCTCCGTAAGTCGCAGTGAACCTGGTCGATTGCGCGCACCGATTTTCTGTGTGTCGGAATGAATTCCTTCGCTTGCGCAGTTTCCGCTTTTTTTTTTCCCACCGGGCAGGAAGTTTCGCCGACAAGGACGGAGAAGTGCGCGGGGAGGGCGTGTACCCACTCTTTTGCTTCTTCCCGGGCTACAGTGTCTTTCACGCCCTGTTCAGTCCAGATGCGCTAAACTTTCGCAAACCGTCTTCTTTGGCCGGAAGCGCTCCTTTTTTTTTTCCCCCGGCGTTGAAGCTGTGCTGGAAAACACGCAGCAGCCATCAACCACAATAACCGGTAGCCCCGCTTTCCCGGACCTTCCCTCTATCTGGGCGCTCTGTTTGGTTTATTTATTCGCCGGTTTCTGGCCCACTCATTGTCGCGGCGGGCGCCTGCGCCTGAAGGCCCGCCTGCGTCTTATCCGGCTCGGCCACAGAAGGGGCCCATTCGAGTGCCCCGCTCGGCGGGCTTCTCCCGCAGCTTCCGAGCGGAGTGGCAGAGCGCGCTTGGCCGGAGCCTCGCTGTTGAGCCTCGCTGTTCCCGCGCCGTGCCCTCGACTTTCGCACGCACGCGTTGCTTCCCACCATGTAGGACAACACTGTTTCCGATGCGGCTGTAAGGGCTGCCTCGTTTTCCATTCAATTGATCGACCATGTACTTCACATAACGTTAAATAAATACAAAAAACCGGTCACACCCGGCGACTCGCAAAAAAACAAAAAAAAAAAAAAAGCCAATTGCTGGGTAAGTGTGTTTCGCGTTCGCACTTTGCAACACTTCACCCGTCTCTGACCGCTCTTGGGCCTAATTGAATGCACTGCCTTTTAGTGAACTGTGCATTCTTGGGAACTTGGCCAAGCATGGGGACCGTCTCTGCCGACTGTCCTCTCAGCCAGGCGTCCACGCGTGGCGCTCGACTCTGGTGTAGCCAGTATCTGCCACCAGCTGTCTGCTTAAAGTAAGCAGTCACCGCAGGGGCACTTTTTGTCGTTGCCCGCAGTATTCACCAGAAAGACGTGTTTTGGCCGCCGAGCTCAACCGATTGGACAATCAACCGTTCACACTAGAGACTATTGTAGGACACCGACCCCTACAATCGATTTCGCAAAAGGCAACAAAAGACCATTTGCGTTTTATGAAGGAAACATGCTTAGTCGAAAGACTATAGTGTCTCCAAAGGGACTAATGTGTGTGTGCGGCCCTGCTCTTTTCCCCTCTTTTTTGTGTGCCCTCTCTTTCATCCCCTGAACACCCCTTCCCCAGTGTCGAGTAGCAATCCAGGCTCTAACAAGTCTAGGTGGTGTTGCTCTAAGCCTGGATACCTCTCGGCCTTTCCGTTTGCTTCCCTTCTCTCTCTCTCTCTCTCTCCATCTTCTCTCTCTCTCTCTCTCTCTCTCTCTCTCTCTCTCTCTCTCTCTCTCTCTCTCTCTCTCTCTCTCTCTCTCCTCGTGTGCTAGCCAAATTCTTGCTGCGTCGTGCGCTGTCTAGAACTTGTGTTTCATACTACGCACGCTCTCGAGAATGCGGCTCTTTCGTTAGCCAATTGGCCCCGTGAGGCTTCAGACGCAGTCACCGAGCGTCCGACTGCTAGTCTAAAGAGGCCTCCGGTTCGAGGAGCTCCTGGGAGCAGCGGGAGGTGGAGGACTCCTCGTGATGGAGATGCGCCGCGAACGGAAACAAGTCTAGGGGCGCCCGCGCTTCTGTGACGCCTATCTTTTGACGTTCGCTGTGCGGGACCCGAGCGCCGCGTTCGGACCCGGTTTCTGTCGCACGGCCGGTGTCGGTTGACCAATGGGCGGCACTCCGTGGGCCAAGTTGGGCTGGGACCGCTTCTGGTCGCTGTATTACCATAGCTGCATCCAACGAGTACGGGCATCCTCCGAGTCACGGGATGCGCGGAACCCGAGTGAGCAGATCCGGTGGGACGACGCTGCCCCGCGGGGAACGGCTCGGCTGGAGCGGCGGCCGACGCCTCGGGTTCGCTTGGTGCTCCCGCCGTTCTTCCCGCTCTGCGAGAGGGCCTCACCCTCTGACTTGCGCAGCTGATTTGCATAGTGGTTGGTAGTCCTCCCCGGTCTTCGCCGGCGTCGGCCACCCTCGGCGCTTCGGCGCCTCGTGCCCTTCAAGAGCGGCTGCTGATTTGCTGCGGGGGGTTTGCGGCAAGCCTCACTTCTTGCCCGGAGGCTGTTGCATCGCGGCGTCGCGCGCAGTAGATGCAGTTTTACTGCGCTGCGTCGTCCTGTCGGAGTGATTCACGCGCGTGGCCAGAGCCGACCTGCCTTACTGCTTAGTTCGCTAGAACCCGTGGTGGGTATCTTTGCAGTCGGCGCTGTATTAGGCAGGAGAGTCCCACAGTAGAGCAATAAAGGTTATGGGTTTAAGAGGTGTTGAGGGATTTCGAAAACACGTTTAGTCGTGTGCTGATACCTTGTAATATTACATTTTGGAAAAAAATCCTCAAATTACCGGTTGTATGAGTGACCTTTACACGCCAGTGCGGGCCTAAAATATACTCTGGGTGTTGCGGTTCAGCCAGGCCGTGACAATAACGAATTCTGGCAAATCCTGCTTTGTGTTCTTCGATTCCTATGAACAGTCATTAAACATTTAAAAGCAGTTCAATTACCCTACAGGCCTACAAGGTGTTATGGTAGCTGTGAAAGCACGATTAAGCCAAGTGTTGTTTATTTAACCTCTCTGGGAGTAAATTTTCTAGGAATCCGTAAATTTGTCTTCTGTTATCTGGGAAAGTAATCGCTAGACGTAAACACAATGCGATAAGTTTGCGAGTCCAAAAGATGTTGGGCGATTCGTCAAGACTCGTTTTGTTCATACCATACGGGTTTAAATGTAGGAAAATCCCGCCTTTCTGGGCCACTGCGTCAATGAAGGGATGTACGAGCTCTGCAACTGTTACGTTCTTGTTTATGGCGATGGTGGATCACCAGTCAGTCGGCCACACGGCGGCCTGTCCAATTTTAGCGTGAATGTGTCGGCATTTCAGCGGCACTTCAGCTTCGCTTCCCCCGAGCTGACAGGCAAGAATTCGAAACGAGCCGAGCAAGAGGATGTTGGCCGACTGGGATGTGCGATGATTGCGCGCGCTTTGTAAAGCGTCAAGCATGGACGCAGAAAATGGCACCCGGGACTATTCAGTCGCACGCTGTTCCGGGAGGCCTTTTCATTACATTGTTCTCTGTATTTGTGCGCGTGAGATTTTATCACAGTGCGAGGAGCGGCCCCCGGGTGATTAAGGCATCCGGCTGTAGGTGTGACGTCGGAAGATGCGCGCAGTGTCGTGTGTGCCGCCTTGCTTTTCGAAAGCCGTGCACGTGTTGGTCCCCACTCCGCTCAGGTGCTGTTTTATTAAGCAGTGGAAATCGAATGGCCGACATGCTTAGCAGTCGGTGGGCGTTTTGTGTGCGTTCATCTGCGCAGTTTCCCAGCGGTTTTGGGCGTGTTTTATGGTAGCTTCCGTGGGCGTGACGACAGGCGAATGAGGGGCAACCGAACTGCGGGGCAACGGAATCGCTTCTCTTCTTCACTTTCTGCGATCGAGGGCTGCGCACGCTGGCATAGCTGGGGTTGTACTTTTTGTCGAACCTGAAAAATCGTTTAGCTTCGTAAGAACGGGAAAAGCGGAGCACGGCAGGCCGCAGCGGTCGATTAATGTCTCTGGGGAAGACGCTCCGCTCCGCAAGTGGGAGCCGCTGCACATGTGCGAAACGCATCCAGCAGCGGTTGCGGCCGCCGTCTGGTGGAGGTATGCGGACTGGCAAGCGCCTCCGACGGCCAAGAGCCGGAGGCCCAACGTGAGTTGGTTAATACAAGTGGAGAACACCGACGATACAGCAGCACACTGCAGGCGTGTGGGAATTTGACAACTTCAACGGGCAGAGTAGCGTCCTCGAGCTTTGTCCCAAACGCTCGCGGAAGGGCGGGCGTCAATACCCAAAATTACCAAACGTGTTGCGCATGGTACAAACAGCGTGAGTGTACAAAACACTGGTCTGGCGGAGAGAGAGAGAGAGAGAGAGAGAGAGAGAGAGAGAGAGAGAGAGAGAGAGAGAGAGAGAGAGAGAGAGAAGTAAAGTTAAGGCAGGAATGTTAACCAGGCTACGGCCTAGTATGCTATCCTGCACGGGGGAAAGGGGAACAATGAGGAAAAAGAGAAAAATAGAAAAAGAAGGGGAAAGGTACGGACAGAGCGTGGAGTGGTGTGCCCAGCGGTAGGACACTATAGACAAAAAAGTTCAGACAGTTCGTAGAGAGTAGTCTTGGGCTACAGTCTTTTGTGCAATTCAGTCGTTTTGAGGAAATACAGGAGCGCTTTTGTCGCCTTGTCCGCAGACGACGGAGAAGGCCAGTGGCCCAGGATTGTCTCCTCAGAGAACGGGCGCCGAGAGTCTAACTTTCGTAGAGTCGCAGAGAGCTGGCTGCGTTCGGTTTTCCCAGAAAGCCAGCATCGCGGGCGCGCCGCCTTCTGTGCTGCTGTAACTGTCATCGCAGCAATTCCGCGCGGCTGTAACGGTCACTCATCGGGCCACGTCGCCGTCCCGTCGTAGCCAAAGATTCCCTCAGGGCTGGCTTCACCGCAAGACAAGCTCTCCGCCGTGCTGGGAACGTATCTCGCGTGCGAAGCACTTGGCGCGTGTAACTTGAACGATGCTGGATGCTCGTTCTCATTTTGCGCCGCCACTGATCCCCAGTAACAATATCCTCCGTGAAGCAGCAGCGTGAAATGATTTTCTTTCCGGACCCTTGCTCCATTTGTGCGTGGCGAACGTGCGAGATGAAATGTGGAGTAAACGCGTCGTTCTAAGGCAGGCAGCGGTTGAAGCGTTGCTCACACGGAGGAAGGGCCCTTTTAGCGACTGCCGTATTTTCCTGGTTGCAGTAGTTTTCCAACATGCCTGGATTCGGTCATACCGGCGTTTCCTCTTTCGCTCTGCGCGTTCGTCTACATATCGGATTCGCCCCCTGCTGTCGCCCTCTGTCCTCTCTCTTCTCTTTCATTTACTTATACGGTACCGCCGCCCTTGAAACAAGGGCTTAGGCAGGCGTGGACGGAGCAGGCGAGGAGTTAATACAATGCACGACAGGAAACCGCAGGGCCCACTCGGCCCTAGAAAAAGTTGGCTACAACTTGACTGCACCAAAAAAAAAAAAAAAGAACAAAGAAAAAAAAAAGACCCGTCGGACATGTCCGGTGCACAAACGAAAACGCGTTGTATGATACTACATAGGTCACAAGAAAAGTAAAGCAATGCTGCTAACAGTAGCAGGCAAGCGCACGCTATGTGCGGAAAAAAACTGCACCAGTCATATATAAACACGAAACTGAACTACGTGTAGAAGGACCGATCGCAAGACCAAAAAAAAAAAAACGCGTAACAACAATAAATGGTGTCCACGAACCCTGTCCGCAAATACGCCTCATATATGGGCAAAAAAACTTCAGCGCGCGCGCATGCCGAAGATTCCTTGAGTATGCGCATAAATAATGCAGTGGCAGGGCACTCTATCAAGCTGGCTGGTAGTCGGTTCCACTCGCGTTTAGTCCGTGGAAAGACTGAATTTCGAAACGCGTTATCGGCTAGTTTTTTTAGTGCGGAAAGCTCGGGTCGAACTCTTGTTGACACGTGTTAAGTATGCGTTGGTAGCAAGACGCAGACACTTACATACATAAAAACCGGCGATCGTGGTAACGCGGTAACGTCTCAATTGCAAGGGTTCAAGCTCAACTAGATTTAAAAGCGCAGTATAGGGCAAGTATCCGAACTGTAAGCATTGTACAAAAATCTGATCGATTTTCTTTGGACAGCGTTCGAGCACGGCCATATTCTGGTCGTCACAACTGGTTTCTTGTCAGGGCGATGCCCGCCCAGATTGATATCGCGCATTTCAGGGAGCCTGTTTACTGGAATCCTCGCCTGCAGATCGGCCCAGTTGTACAGCACGTCGTCTATTTTAATTTTGTTGTGGGCAAGTCTCACTTTACCGCCCCTAGCTCTGATAGCAGCAGTGTCGCCCCGCAGTTTTTCTTGTTTCACGTGTGGTCTTCGAAAAGTCTTCCGAGATCGAAATGGGCGTTTAACATAGCGCAGTTTCGTAGAACTTGCTCTTTCTCGCGGTGGTCAATAAATTATACAATCACAGGCCTTGATCTGTTTGCTACCTTACGTCCAATTCTGTTTATTCTTTAGGCCAAAGAAACTTTTACTTTTAAGACACCAGAAAAAAAAAAATGCGCGCCATTCCACCCGGTGAAGGTGGTTGGAAAGCGAAGCTGTAAACGACACCCACAACGATTCCCCATGCGACGTCACTTGAATTCACACACGTGGCTCTACAAAGAGAGAAACCACAGACAGGCAAAATACACTTAACCACACCCTTTATTACTTTAAAGAGATATTCTTTGCTAAGGTTAAATCAATGCATGATCCATGAATAATGGTTGGTTGAGTTGTACTGGTGAAGCACATGAGTGGAAACTTTTTTCTTATCAAATTAAAGGTAGCTCTAACCCGGTGTTAGATGATCTCACTTCTCCGTCTCTGCCGCCGCCGACGGAGGCGACGGGATTGGCTGCAGATACGAAGGAGAAGTTAGATGCCATGCGTTGGTGTGAGCTTCCTTTAATTTTTACTAACTCCTGGCGCATGGGTAAGGCGCGTACACGGCCGCTACACGTGCCGTGGGTGGAGCGCACAGCGGCGCGGAAGGTCGCGTGACGCTATCACGTGGCATTCAGCGAGAACGCAGGGGGTAAACTCTCAGATGTGCACGGTGAGTGCACCATCTGTCTCCCCCCGTATCCGCGTGTGCTCGTAGCTCAATCATAAGGCCACGGGCCATCGCTCAGTTTCTCTATTCGTTCCAGGTTCGATTCCCGACGGTGCCAGTAACTTCTTTTATTTGTTCGCGGGAGTTTTCTGTTGACGCCAGTGGTCGCGAAAGAACCCTTGCGGTGTAGAGGTAAAAAGCTTCGCTTTAAAAATGTCTTTGAATACAGTGCCGAAAATTCTGTCACGTTGTCGCGAAGCCGAGGTATCTTGATGTTGTCTGTTTGTTTTGGAGTTCTGTTCCCGCCGCCGGGGCTCTTCCTCCCAAGTGTTTTTGGTGCGAAAGCGGTTCGGACGCGGCGATGCCTTGGCCCCCTTTTTTTCTAAGAAGCGCATGCGAAGTTTTGTCTCTGCGCGGTGACCGACCGAGAGAGAGAGAGAAACCGAGAGTCGCGGCTGTTGGGGGAAGCGAACCTTCGTCTCGGCTTCTGTTACCGCGGCCGCGGCGCTCCCTTCCCCCCCGTGGCGTGCGCGCTGGTCGCGTTCGGGCTCCGTGTCTTCAGTGTTCTTCCGACGACCTTCCCTTTCCCCTGTTTACTTTAGTGCGTTTTTTCTAACTACTTGCTCTAACGCCCGTAATTCTCCGAGTGCGCGTTTTCGAGTCGAAACCTTGCGTCTGTGTTTTTGGTCCTTTTCACTTTGGCGGGGACATGTCTGATTGGAGCTAAGAAGCGTCTTCCTGATTGGCTGCGGGTGGTGCCTTAGACTTGTTCCCGCGCGTCCGCACATGCTAGGATGCGCTTTTCCCCCCAATGCGTCCCCCTCCAGACCGCGCGAAGCAAATATAACGCGGCCCTCTGGCTATTGAGCGCGAGCGAGAGGCGAGAGGGCGGCCTGCACCAGCTCACTTCAGAAACTGCCGCCCGTCGTCGTGCCCTCCCGCGGGAGCCCTTCGCCCGCCAGCTATGTACCACTAAGTACCCTTAATCTTTTGACTGTCTTTTCATCTATGTAATAAGTGTAATTGTTTCAAGTTCGTATGTGCTAAATGTCTCCAATGTCATCAGTAAAGTAAGCAAGTTAACCTTAAACCTTTCTTCGACGTCTCGACTTCTTCACTGCAATCTTCATGCTACAGTAGCGGCAGTATGTAACCAAAATACTACGTTACAACGTGTTTCGTCGGGTCGTGCATAGATACCAGATATGATCTTCTAAACTACGGACCTCTAAATCCACAAGGTCGTCTTGTAGGTTACGTACACTCTTTTCGATGAAAGTTATTTTGGAACTGACCCCTTTAATTATATGCAGAAGCTAAGGTTTCCATCGTAACAAGCTTTGATTCGATTTCGGCAAACATTTCGCCGATACTTTTCTGGCCTTCGAGCAGTTTGGCAAGACGCTGCTCCGTCATTTGGCTCAACATCCCCGCATTGCATTAACAGCGACAAGAAAACTTTTTTGAGCCGAACAGAACATGTTATGAATGCGACGTGGGCACGTCAGCTGAAGGAAGCATCTATCACTTGTTTTAACAGATGAGGCATTACAACTACCTAGCATGAAGACAAAAGGGTTTGACATGCTGCTGCTGCGTGGTCAGCCGACGTACCCACTGAAGGATCTGGCTGGCTGCGGGTGATGTCGATGATCATGGGAGGGAGTAAGTCCGGTTTTTTTCTTCGTATGGTGATACTGCGCAGTCTCCGGCGAGTTTCGGTGCCTTGTTTATCAGGCATGCATGCATTCTCCGGTTGCACTGCGCTGGCCGCGGCTTCCGTCAGGAAAAGAAGCTGCAGATTACGAAAGGGTCTGACATGCTGCTGCAAGGCCAGCCGACACGCGCTTCTTACGCATGAACGAGGGTGAGTAAACAAGGCGCACAAAAAATCACCCCTGCGCGCACTTTCTGAACGATCCTTTGTGTCTCGTCGTTTTTTTTTTTTCCAAATCGCTTCATATATTTTCTGTATAAAGAGGAAACGATAAAAAGTGTGCAAGACCAGCAACTTCTCGGGTGGATGAAAGTTTCGTCGGCCGGAGCAGCTTACATCCCGCGTTCGCCGTTTTGTTTTTTCGCTTGCATTGTTTCTGGTGCTTTCATTGCGCCGTTCTGCCCGTGTCCTTGTTCCAAGAGTACGCGTGGTCTGCTGAAAATAGGCGACGCAATGGAGCGTGTAATACGACGCTGAAAATCTTTGAGCGAAACCCTCGGCCGCGGCCAACGGTGCAACGGTCTTACGGCGCTCATGGCATGCACTATAAGAGGGTTGCATGGCTCATCGTTGAAGCCGCTTTCACTTTCTTTTTCATCCTAGCCCGTTCCTCCGTTCCTCTTTTCTCCCTCTTGCCTGGCGCATCTTTGGCATGCATGGTGCTGCCGAGGTTGCAGTGCGATGCCGGCGGCCGTTTCAGAGCTGGAGGCCAAAACTACCGTCTGTTCTGCCCGCGTTCTTCTGCAGCCTTCCACTGCGGTGCAGCTGATAGCTTCGCCGCGTGAATCTCCTCAAATTTTTGGATGACTCTATAACTTCAAATCAACGTATCACAGCATGCCTGTTTTTCCCCCTCTTTGGCTGCGTTTCTCGAGAGGTACGACAGCCCCTTCAAGAGTCGCAGCGCCACTCTGGCGGATACTTCGGATCTCGAAGTAGTTGGCAGCGAAGCAAGCGGACCTGCAGGTGGCCGGTTCTTTCAGTGAACAACGTCCACGTGGGAGGTGGGCCGGCCAGAAATGAGGGCAGCTAGTGTCACAAGATAAGATACAGAGTACCGTCACTGAGACACGCAAGAGAGCAACGGCGGCCATTTTGGTGTTTATCAGTGTTGCCAGATTGCCGCTTCTGCGGCCTCACCGCTAACTTTGACGAGGTCATTTGTAAACAACACTGCCGGAGGCGCAGAAACGCGGCATCTTCGGGCACACTTTTGCATCTCAAATGCTGCGAAGCGTGTTACCTTTGATTCGCGGCCGGAACGACTCCAGTCGCGCGCAGCCGCAGAGCAGGGAGGACAGCTGAGACTGCCAAAGTTGACCCACAGAAAACGCATAAGCAACAAAACGGCGGTGCCCATGAACCGTCGCAGTGTAAACAAATGTCACGTGATGCGAACTTGCCAATGACCACGGCGGCGGCACGGAACAATAGGAGAAAAGAGTGCCGATACTCCGTAACCTCGTCTGGTGACACTAAGGGCAGCATTGCCCCCCGTTGCGATGACATTGTGGGCAAGGCGCCGAGGGGGACTCACGCGGAACTGTGTGCAGTGACGATGCGACGTGCATGTGTGTTTGCGAACCCCATTTGCATCTCGGGGCCTCTGGTAGCCTCGTGCTAGCTTTTTCAATTTCGGGCGTCGTCGGAGGCGCATCCGAGTGTCAGCAGCCGCTGCCAGTTCGCGACACGAACGCTGCTCTGGCGCAACTTCGCGAGATGCTTTCCTCCGCTTGATCATGGCTCGGCTGCTTGCGAACAGTCGGCTCGGTGGCATCGCCCGGAGGCACGCCGAGCCGCTCGCTTCGTTTAGGGGACGATGCGATTTTGAGGCACGCGCCGCGGCGATCGCGAGCGCTTTCCCGTATCTGGGTCAGGCGCTTCCCCATCGGCCGCTCGATCGCTGCTTCCAGCCTCTCTCCACTCGGCGGAATTCCTCGCTGCTTTGCCGCTGCTTTCTTCTCTGTTGGTGTGTCAGGGAGACGCGGCGCGCATGTTCTTTTTTTTTTTTTTTTTTCGCACCCGAACGTCGATTGGAAGCACAGACGCGGTGGAGAATCCATGTGGCGTTTTGTCCGGATATATTCTGCACCCTCCGCTGCCGTAGTCGGGGCGACTCAAACGTTCTCGAGCGCAGCGTTCGATCGGTGCCGTATGCTGGGAACAAAGGAGACCCCGATGCCCTAAACGCTTATTAACATTCACTACTGCTGCCTTTTTTGCGGCTATCCTTTTTGGCGTAACAGGACACGGTCACACTGGAAGAAGCCCCATTGCCTGTGGAGCTGATTGGGAGGCAGGTTAACATGCTGCAGGCGCTGACAAATCGCTTCTTAGGCACGCCGGTGGCGCAGCCTTTTCTACACCTGGCGACGCTGTGGACACTCACTTCCCACTCTGCTGTTGGCCTGTTTGACCTTCTCAACCTGTTCCTGAACAGACAGTCCACATGAATGGGTGGACATGGAAACTTGGAGGGTTACGCGGTAACCTCGACGCGCATCGCTCTACCACCGTGGCGGCGCTGTTGGAGTTGTTTGCGCGGCGGCCGTGTGTGCTCTTCTTCCGCCCATTGCGGCTGTAGGTAGTCAACTGCGCTTACAATGAGACTGTGACTTTTTGCATGCAAGCGCGTGCGTGTACGAGTAAAATTCTACATAGAAATCGAAAAGTGTAAAATGAACTAGAAAGTAGAAAAAAAAAACTGTTCAACGTCGCTTCGCTGAGCTGAATGCGAATGGTAGGGCTCGAGAGGGGGCGCCCCAGTTGCAAGAACAGCAATTTTTTTTTTCGATAGCTCACCAGCCGGTTCAGAGTTACCGTGCGCGCGCTGAGCTCCGTGGCGTCCTCGCTGCCGTTCAGTTCGACGAGCGCGGCACTGAGCACCGGTATCGGTTCAAGTCCAATCTCTTGCGAAACGACAGAGGCGATACGCTCCACAAGCACCGGGCCACGTACGAAAGCCGCACGCTGTGCAGCAGCTACCACGCTCTGTTGCGCTTTTGCGCAGCCAATGAACAAGTTTCTGTGACACCAGCAGGCTTCATACCGACAGTGGACGCCTCACCTCTCATTGCGTTGCTTCGGACGTTTATTGGACGCGAATTCAAAGCAGTTAGTGTATTTCTGGTTTTTCCTCCATGCTTACGCAACCGTGAGGGTTCTGCGAGCGGTATTCGCGCGATGCCACTCAGTGGTTTAACGCGTCGAAGCAGCGCACCTGTGAGGCGGGGTACTTGGCGGTGGAGGGCTAGTGGAACGTGCACGGGTACCGCCCCAAAGGACGAACGTTGTCGAGGGGTGTCGCCAATTTGTCGGATCGCGAGGCCCTCTTATCTTGGTGCCAATTCCGGTGTAATGTCCCTGCGCCGATTACATTTCCGAGTGTTGTTTGCGCAGTGTTCGTGGCACTGCACATGGTTTGGCCTTCTGGTGCAGTGGGGACAAGCAGGCCCTGCAGGGGATTTTTCCAGGCCTCCATGGCCATACGCCAGCATCGTCTTGAGCCCGGGCTTTACTTAAACAGCTCCCTTCAGTCCAGTTCTCCGGCTTTCGGCGCTGGATGTTCGTGGACGAAGTGCGTCCGTAGATGGGAAGCGCCCACTTCTCTGACGCAGAAGCAATTTCGCGGGATCTTGAGCGAGATGCGTCGGTGGTTTTCGGTCAGGCCCTGTTATCCTGCAGGTAGGCTTTGTATCGTGTAATGGAGCATCACAACACTTTACATGCTTTCAAACCTCGGATGGATTTCTATTTCTTTTTTTTTGTTGTTGTTTTGCGTGGCAGCAATATCCCCGGAGCCGCTTCCATACAAGGAGGAAGACTAAATGCCGGCACTTGAGTGTTGGAAACAACGACAGTTATTTATCTTGCTTTACCGCTGTCGGCATTATTTGCGTATTCACTCGTTATTCTTAGCGGGTCCAAGCGTTTTCCGCTGGCAGGGCCTCATTTTGACCTTTAGGTCGAAGGTAGTACTTTCAAAGCGAGTTAGACGCGGGCAGTTGGTCTACACAAATTTTTTCACGCACACGGGTTAATGCCAGTCATTGGAGAGGGCCTGAATTTTCCTTTTTTTTCCATGTTGGATAATGAGGTATGCCACATCGTGTGTGATAAAATAACGCGTACATAAAACGCTCTCCAATTCGTCGTCAGTCTCTAGTTTTGCGTTTCGAAATACAAAAAAAAAAAAGTACGCAGCGGTGGCTGGTTGGTGTTAGATTCCACTACCTGGGCCCTGTGCAACTGTCGTAAGCAAGTAAGGGAATGCGATGCCATAATCCGTGCCGCGCTACAGCGGCATCGAATTGGATGAATGTGGCCGTAGAGCCACTGGGCTCTCTAGCCGCTCGGAATGATCGCACCTACCGGCTTCACTGAAAGGCTCGCTGCGGCATGAGAAGACGTCAATGAAGTCCACCGGTTCTGCAAACTGGGTCATCACTCAGCCGCCGTTTACGCGCCTTGTCCATATCTAAGGCCGGTCCGCCGTGCTGTCACTCCGTGGGCCGAATTTGCGAGCCTAGTGTGCGTTCCGTCTCATTTCGCACCCATGTGTATAGAGGCGCGTCACAAACACGGCCCCGCTATCCCTCAACTCGAGGCGTCGTGCATTTCGGTAAGGCAATATATATTTTTTTTTAAATAAGCGGTTGCTTGAGTAGCTGGGTGTAATGCTGCCACCTGCAGAAAGTCGCAAGTGTGTCAGAGCCGCTGTTTCGCTGTGTGCGTGTACTGTCGTGCTCCCACACTTCGCCGTCGATTCTTCTGCTCGCCCCGACAGAGAGGGACGCACAAGACGCGCCTTTCGAGGAGGCGGTGCCGTGCGTGCGATCCACCAGCGCGCCTATTTTCGGCGCCCCCCGTCCCAGCTGTGGAGCTCCTCGCGTCTCCGACTCTGCCTGGCGAGTTCCCATGCGGGCCCCATTCAGCTTTCCTTCGCCATTTGCTTCGTTTATTTACTGAGGCATTCTTGTGCGGGGCTGGCACAAAGCACGGGTGCGCTTTTGGTGTTTGTAAACGCGGAAGCGATGTCGCAGCCTTAGATGACGACGCTGAGCGCGTTATTTACGCACGTGCCGTTTGGAACATCATTCAGAGCTTGGGGGAAAAAATGCTCTCACTTAGCGTAGTTGTCCAAAACGGGTCCTGGTACGGCACCCGGTACAGCCGTGCATGCGCACAACCAGTTTTTCCGGCTCTGCGCACGCGTGGTAGCGCCGGTCGCCTAACGGGTACCGTACCGAGACCGGTTCTCCGCTCCGCTATAACTAGAGTTTTAGCAGTCCGTCTGTTCCCTCGCGTACGTAGTGGCCGTGTTGACCGGGATCCGACTGCGCCTGCATGCCCGGAAGGGTGAGGAGGTAGGGCGAGGAGGCGCACCCCACCGTGACGAATGCGCGGACATGGCGAAGGCCGGCCCGCGTAACTAATCCCCCCTACCGCGACGAATGCACAAGTGCCCAGACGGGTCCCGGTCAGCACGGCAACTACGTACACGATGGTTACAGACGGACTGCTAAAACTCTCTACTTCTTATGGTTTTCCTACTGCGTGGCGACTGCTGTTGACGGTGCCGATGGTGGTATTCTCCGCTTGATCCACCCGAAAGTGCATCACTTGGCGGTGGCGGTGGCCGTCACACGGCTGCGGAAGCCCTACTCCCGGATGCAAAAGGAAAGGGTCGCCGGCGCGGTCCGCTTCCAGGACGAGGTCGTATACGGAACAGGCTCTCCGGAGCGGAGCGCTACGGGGGAAGAAGAAAAGTCTTAACTGTCGCGCATGCGCACTCGATTACCGATATATCACGGTCTATGGCAACGTAAGCACGGTAACGGTGTGCTAAGACGTCCTAATAACGCGCACCTAACATATTACTGCGAGGGGATGGGCACAGCGGCATATTGTAGACCGCCAGCTGCTGTCTGTCCACTGACCCGCCGCGATGGCTCGCTGGCTGTCGTGCTGCTCAGCCCCAAAACGCGGGTTGGATCCCGGCTCTGTCAGATGGGAGCGAAAAGGAAAACGCCTGTGCGTCGAGATCAGTCTCCCACAGCCCAGGTGGAAACCCACACTTTTTAAACGGTGGTCCGCAGCGTGCCTGATTACGCAGCGAGACAGGAAGGGCGCTTAGTCTGTTTGGCGCTGCAACTTTACGCGCTGTGGGGAAGACGAGAGCGGGCATAATTATTCCTTTGTTTATTCCGTGTTCCCCCTTAAAAAAAGCGGAAAAGGTGGGGAACAAAACCCGCTCATAGCCAGCCGATGGCAGGCTAACAGCCACTAAAAAATAAATGAGAAGGGGCGGAAGCCCAACAGCATTTTTTCATATAAACCGATTTGTAGATGAGAAGAAAAATACAGCAGACACCGACCACGAAACTAAACTTCCCACACCCACCCACAGCGCGGGCAGCAGGCTGCTAGGGAACAGGTGGAGCACCAATGAGTAAAACTGAAATAAAATCAGTACAGGTAGTAACCAGCGCACATAGTGTGGTAACCCTGCACAGTGCAGAAAAAAATCCCGGGCCATCTCCACCAACGTGAAGCTTGCAGTGTATAAGTGTATTCTTGGCGCCTTGGCGTTTTTGCCAACACAGGTCAAACCGTTGGGGGGTACAGGTATACAGCTTTGCTGTAAAAGTCTTGTTTTTAAAGCACGAAGCTCTCTAGCGTGAGGCGTCAACGACCGAGTGTCCCGGTGTTTGTTTAGTACGCGTTACGAAGCGCTCCAGCGCGAAGCGTAAACGAGTTTGCTGGTATTTTAATACCGTGAATACACGAGACGACGATTGCGACGACGATGACAGGAGACGCCAACAGCCCCAGCCCCTAAGAGGCTTCGCCCTTAAAAGAACTGGCTCAGAACACAGTTGTCCCAATTCAAGCAAAATGGCTCCTCCATCTACTGGCTTGCCGAAGCATCGTCGCAGACACGGGGAAGCAGCGTGCCCCTTCACGCTGCAGAAGAAAAAGCAAGGAAACAGTCAGTGTATCTTGCGCATGTACGACGGTAACTCCGGTCACTAATCATGGAAACGGCAGCCATCACAAGCGGCGCATGTCTCTGCAGGCCTGCACACTGCACCCTCCATATTATGACGTGGTACTCGGATGCTATTGCAGCCCCGTGCACTGCAAACAACGAAAACCGCTCACACTAATAATTGCACATTGGCACGTTGCCCTGGTCAATGAGAACAACTCCAAGCGCATTCCACGCCGAAAAAAAAAAAAACTGTTGACGAAGGAGCTGACTAAATGTCACTCTTCAGGCATTGCCTTCAACATATAGTCAACCAGATCAGTTTGAATTTTAGCGGTGACATTGTCATGCAACATCGTCCGTAAGTGGGGTGCTTGTCTTAGTAGGCTGTGGATTCGTCGAATGTAAAAAAAAAATGTTCTTGCACAATCTTGCAAACAGTGTGACACTCAAGGTGCCTCCTGTCCACAGAAGCATTCACAGGTTGCCGTCAGTTGTATAGCCTATCGACATAATTTAGGAACCGTCCATGCTCAGTGATCGAGTTAGCTTTTTTGGTGGAGGAAAGGAGTAGGGCATGTCCAATACGTTGGTTATCCATTTGTACAGTTCTGTGTCTGTATTTTCCGATGACTACCTTCGCTGCCATTGCGGGCGACCCTCTCTTGTTAATTAATCTCGTTCTGATCATGCGTTTTGACAGTTTACCGTGAGCATCCTCTCCTCTTGTAGCCGCACTTGTCGCTACCATGTCCGCCAGCTCGTTACCCCGAACACCTGAGTGTCCCAGTACGTGATGCTTCGTACAATGGTAGGTTGGCGAATCATTCCGCCACCATTGTCGTGTAGGCGGATGCTGTGAGCGGGCGTTCACGACTCCGGTCGTGCATGGTGGGCGGGGGGAGAAGGAATGGCGCTGCGGGGAAGTCGAGAGCGGGCACAATTCTGCCTGTGCGTCGCTGAATAACTGAAATTGGGCAGCAGCAGGAGCGATCGAATGAGCAACGCAGCGTGCGCTACTAATCTCGTTGCGGCCGCATGCTTGTCTTGGCTAGTTTCCTGCCCAAGCTGTTCGAAAGGCACGCTCATTTCAAGCCATCGTAACAAGTGAGGAGCTCCGTTCTGTGCACTCTTGGCGGGGATGTTGGTAGAGTTGCGTGGGGGTTGCTCCTTCTGCTCGAGTGAATCCCACACAGTCTCCCGCGCCTGAAATCCGACCTATACGGGGCGCTCTGGTACGTGTGGTGAGAAGCGCCCGCCATTTGCTCGCCGCGGATGTGGTTCAAGCTGACAAATACACCTTTCACTGATTTTAGCGTGAAGAGGAGAACAGGGGTTTCCCGAGAAACCAAAGTTTTCTCGATGCGCTCGTCTGCAGCAGAGCGATGTGAAACGTGTGCAGCTTCCTTCAGGTGTCACAAGGAGAAGCCACTCCTGCAATTCCCGCAGTTTTAAGCGAAGCTTCGTGGCCACGGTTCCACGAATTTTCCATGGAAAACGAACGTCCCGGCTGTGTCTGCGCTCTCAGCATGCTGTCACCGCCGAAATCGCACGCTGCTCAAGACGTTGTGTGAACGTCTAGCCTATACGTATTATATCCCTCAGATATGTATCTCGATCGGATCAGACCCTATCTTCAAGATCAAAAATCCCTGGGTCATGCATTGAGGGTAGAGTAGTTTTCATTTTCAAGACTTGGTGGTGGAAGGGCTCATGAGGGTTGTTTCTTCCTGGAAGCTCTTTGGAAGGCGCCATTTGTTGTGTGCGCGAGCAAGTTCTCGGCTGTTCCGGGTACCGCCCTAATCAATTATATTTCGCCTGCTACGGTAAGGCACTGCACTACCCGGCAGGCTACGCCAGATAGGTGCGACCACAGTGGCGAGGTTCCTGGGCCACAAACAGCGTTCCCTGATGAGCTGGTGCATTACGCGACCGAAACCTCCCATAAGAGGAGAGGCCCTGTAGATTTCCCGGTGCTGATGACTTCTCGCAACCGGCCGCAATCTTCCCTTGTGTTTCGTGTAAACCCCGCTTATAGTATATGACTAAAAACTTTCCTTTCTCGTAGGCTTGCTTGATAGCGTGTTGCCAGGTTCATCGAGGCGCGCCCGTTGTGAGCGGGACGCGAAACCTGAAAAGCATGCGCTTGATTAGTGCAACGAGCCGCGCGCGGTTCCATCGGTCTTGAGCGAAGCGCCTGCACACACACGAAGGCCGGGCGGTATTTGGGGCCGACAGCGAAACGGTGCACGCTGATGACACGCGCCCCGTCTCATTGGCCGTGTTTGCGCGACCTCGTCTCTGCCCAACGACGGCGACCTTCCCGCGTCCGCTCGGTGGCGGTCGTGCCGGGAGGCGAGCAAGGCACGTCCACCGGGGCTGCCGCACGTGCTCTGCAGCGCGTCCGCCCGATTCGCTTGACCTGCGAACCTGCAGTGGCGTGTTTCTTTGCGCGCGACCCACTGTGTTCCTCCACAACGCTGCCCCCGGCACACAAGAACGAACAGAGGGAGATCGCACGGGAATACGTTTCAGCGAGCCGCAGCTGCTATAAACGAAATTATGTGGCCCATTTTTCAGTGACTAACCATTAATTTCCCCATTCAAAACACTGCCCTTTTCCGGGGTATAGGGAAAAACTCATGTGTGCATTAGGTTGAAAGACTCCGGGTCTACCCACTGCGAGCTCCTCGGTATAGCCTCGACGCGTTCATATTGATACTTCAGCTTCCACGCTTTCGTTTTCTCGTCGCCTGCGTGAGCCGGCGCAATCGTCTCCCCTTCGCTCGGTAGTTGTGATAGTTGGATTTGAATTTCCCTCTGTGGGACGCCCGTCCACTGTGCGCCATCTCCCGGGCTGCGAGTGCGAACAGCCGCCGTTTTGACTGTTTTTCTTCTTCCGATGCCCAGAGTTGGCGCAGTCATGCGAAGCCTGCCGGCTGATTGGATTGGCTGTTGCGTCGACCGGGTCTGGTGTTGTTCTCGTGTGTGTTAGTGTGTGTGGGGAGGGGGGGGGGGGAGCGGCAGGCACGCTCCCCAAAAGCAACGTTGGCGTGCACGCACCTTTTTGTAGCGTGAGCTATACTGGCCGAGGTTGAGCAGTTTCGCGTGGCTCCTGGAGAGCCGTGCTGCGCATGCGCGAGGAGCAATGACGTGTCACGGCGCACAGCTGTCCTTCACTTCGAGTTGTTGATCAATTCGTTCTCGCGCTACAAACGGCTAGCCTCCTGGTTAGCCCAGTTGGTAGAGCGACTGCTCCGTTTAAGCGGTGGTCCCCGGTTCGAATCCTGGACCAGGACGAATTTTCTTCAACTGCGCAGTTCCTGAGAAAGCTGTATAGCTTTCCTTTGTAGCCGTATGACTGCTTTGAGGCGGATGTCAAACTCTCCTTCGTAGTAATGTTCTACAGCATTTCTGAAAACAGACGCGAACTCGAGATTCCGCCCAGGGTACGAGCACGCTTTTCCATCCTAGTCCCGTTCATGACAACGCTCGCGAGAACAATACGAGCGTGGTTGCGGCTAAGCCAAATAAAACAACCTTTACCAGCAGTAAGTATATGTGCACGGCCGCCTAATTTTCTTCGTGTAACTATTCGCGAGAGCGTCGACCTACGGGTGGGTCAGCACCAAGTTGGTCGTGGTCACCACCTTATCAGGGTAGAAAGCGGCTAAACAAGCGAAGCTAGGTTGCGTGCACAGAACGATACCGGCCAATGCAGCTGTCTGCTAGGCTGTTCGCGCAAGCCCACAACCGCCGTTTTCCGCTGGTAATCAGCAGCTGGTAATCAAGAGGGTACGTGGATGGCGGTCAAGCCGTTCTGTGTGCAGTCTCCCATCGTGGTCAGCGACGGCGGAGACTAGGCGCGTGTCCCCTGTGTCGTGGGCCTGACCATGTTTCGTGCTTTGCTTCGCCTAATATGCGTCTTTGGAATCGCGCATAAACGTCTGGCCAGAGGAAGATGTTATTTGTTTCATTTTCACCAGCGATTTTTCATGCGCCTAGTTGACTGCCACACGTGCCCGCGGCTGTTAGGAATCAGCCCGCCGCAGGGCTTTGTTCAATACTCCTCGGCTGTGCGGCGAAGCCTCCACTACGTGCGCCTTTCAAGCAGGCCCCCCTATCGGTGACTCACGCTTGCAGCCAACAATTCAAACGCGTCGCTGCACGTCTGGATCTCTGGCGCCTCGCTATCGGCGCGATTCAAACCGGCGTTGGCAGACGAGGCAGGCTTCAACTTGCCCGAAGGACGCGGAAGCTGTTGCGGAGACCTCCTCTCTGCCCTCTCTCGGACTCAGCGTGCGCCGCTACTACCGACTGCTCACGAACTCTGGAAAAAGTGTTGTGTGTGTCTGTGCCGTTCGTGTCGGGTGCACAATCTAGAGGGAACGATTGTTTTGACCGTTGGCGCTTTGGGTGTAAATAAGACCCCTCCAAGCGCTGTAGTTCATTCCTGTTTGAGCAGTGAATCAATGCTGTCACTCTGCTCGAGTCCTGTACTGTACCCTCGCCTGCCGGTGCATTGCTCTTGTCTGGCTCCGGCCATCTGTGGCCATGAAGTAAACAAGTTACGTTTGCCTTCGGCTTCTGGTCTTCTTCAAGGCTGCAACATTGACTGGCCGCTCGCTTCACCACGCTACCACACGTATGTCGGAGGCGACGGAGCTCGGCTCGGGTACGCCTTCCCGTATGCAACAACGGGTTGTCAGCGGTGGGATGGAACACCGCTTGTATGCGGGCCCGCCCATCGGGGGCCGCATCAAGTCTCCTGAACGCTCGAGCCGCCATGGGCGACCACGCGACCATAGGCGGCGTCTTAGCCGTGTTACCGCAACCCGCACACTCTGTGATTCTGTTTATTTTTGCGAGGAAAGACGTTGTGTGGGCTGGAAATTTCAATGGTCCCCTTGTGATGCTTTTTAGATGGCGTCGTATACACACGTTCACGTCTCGCGATTCGCGTATATTTCGCGTGCATGATCCTAAGCTGCCGCAATCGAAAGCACTGTACAGTCTGCTAGGGGGCCGGAAGGCAAAGCGTCGCGCGCGGTGCGCCAAACGAAATGGTGCCGCTGTCCGCCCGGCCTAAGGAGCAGCCGTTGCCGAGGGGCCTACATTTGCTTCACTTGTTCCCGTTGGAATTCTCGCCTGAAAGCTATTCCGCCGCGGCCGTAGCAGGCTCAACGCGTTGCGAAATGTTTACCTCCCGACGCCAGACGGTGGTGGTTCAGCAAAGCGCGCTCATCCTGGGAACGCCTCAGAGCTCCCCCCTTTCTCTTGTGGCAAGGTCGTCAAAATGCTGCGGGGTGTAGCACAATCTTCACTTTTACCGCTCCAGGCACGACGCTCGCGTGTACGCATCTCGCGGTTGTTCGAGCCCGCGCTGCTTTCTCTAGCTTCTTTTCGCGTTTGTGTTAGTGGGAGAGATATGCGCAGGAAGGCCACTAGACGTGATAAAATTTTGCGAGCACCGTTCGCTTAGATCATTTTGCTGATAAGGGGCGTATTTTTACACCTCCGTTTAAACAGGAATCACGGGCTTGCTTTCGACTCGTTGTAGGGACTTCTTCACTTTACGAGGTGAGAAGTCGAGCTATTCTAAAAATTTGCGGCGAACCATTAAAGAAAAGTAACACCAAGTAACCGACCCTTTATGATCGCGAAAATCGTGGCTCGGCCCTTAATTGGACACGAAATGCAACATGTCCACACTAGCGTACCATGTGCTGCTATGGGCAAGCAACAACGCACTCGCTGAAAAAGAAAATAAAAAACATCGGTACCCCAGTACCTGAGCGCCTTCCGTCCTAAAATTTGGGATGTCACCAATGGGAAGCGCGGATTGCAAAAAAAAAAAAAAAAGAGTTTCACATTAATTATAGCAGCTTAATTCGGCTACCGCACCAAAAACAAACTTCGTGACAGCTTTATTTGTGCAAAACAGAGAAAAATCTTGCGCTTGATTGCCATGTGGCTTATTTATTGTCAGCAAAAACTTGATTTCCAATGTATAACATTGCCGAAGTGGATGTATGATAACCCAATTTTGCGCTCTTTTTAGTTTTCCTCTCCCCTCCCCTGCTCCGCCCCCCTCACCCGAACATATACTTTATCACTCGCACAGCTTGTTTACGACAAAGTGAGAACTGGGCTAGCACCTACAGAAAATGGCCGAGGACAGCAATTGGAGTTTCTCAGGGAGCGGCGAACGAGAAGGTAATACGGGAGAGCAAGTCTGCTATACTCCGCTTGATGGCGTCGCAGAGGTTACTGACGCAGACAACGCGTATAAGAGAAACCAGTGCTGGAAGAGCAGTAATAAGGCGGCTTCGCTCAAGAACGGCCTCTGATGCGCGCACTGCTTTTGGCCCTGCGAAAATTCTGTGCCACCAGTTGCTGGAAAAAATTCACACCTCAGTGCCGCCATGGTCCTATGAGAGTCTCACGTGTCAGCTACATGCACCTCACATGAGTCGAGAGAAACGCGCCAGTGGAAGCGGTCACATTTTTGGTGCTTGAACACCTGGAGAACTCCTACCCCAGTTACCTCGAAGTTTTCACGAATGGTTCAGTCAATCCTCACAGAGGGTTTAGTGCTGCGGCGTATGTCATTCCTGATGTCCAGGTTTCCTGGGCTGCACAACTGGATCATGTAGTGTCCTCCTCCGAAGCCGAGTGTATTGCCATCGTGGCTGCTTTGAGGAAACTTGTCATTCAAGCCGCAGGAAGTGATAATTCTGACTGATTCGAAAGCAGCAGTACAACTTTTGCAGCGTCGGATCCCCACTAAAAGGGCCTGTCAGCGTTCCTTGCGGCTTGTATAAGAACCCAGCAGCAAGGGTTTTAATGCGCGGTTTCAATGGATTCCATCCCATATTGGCGTCCAAGGCAGTGAGACCGCTGATCAGATGGCACGGAGTGAGCTGCAATTTGCACCGACCGTTAAAGCTTCCGCCAATCACTGGAACGACTTCAAGCGAACAGTCGTCGAACATTTCAAGTCCTTGGGAGATCTCTATCATCAGCCTTGCGTCACGAAGGGACTTGCGAGATCGGAGGCAACTTTGCTGTACCGCATCCGAACGGGCTCAGCGAAAACCCCTGCAGAGCTATTCAAGGTGGGCCTCGTGCGATCGCCTCTGTGTTCGTCATGTGCACTGATAGGGGATGCACACCACCATGTAATGTGTTGCTCAGAGCACGATGCCGAACGAACTGTAATGCTCTCAGCGAGTCGAAAGTTGGCTGCCACACGCAGCACTCTGGACCGCATCGTCTTCCCAAGGGGGCATTTGATGCCGCGCCTTCTTCTAAGCTTCCTTCAGGAGACGGAACTGGCAGACTCGTGGTGAAAGGGCCCTCATATTGACTAATTAGCATGGGCTCGGGCGGAGCGATTGCCGGCATATCCAGCCAGGCTAACACCGCCTGATCCCACACAACAACCGCCACCACCACGTGCAGTTCTGATCCTTGGTTCATCCCGCATTTCCGCACTAATTATCAGTTCCAGTCACGGCAGCACAATCTCCCATACTTTCTAAACAGCTATAAACGCACGGCAAACTTTAATTTTCCAGAACTGCGAGAACGTTTTGTGACCTTGTATAAGAATTTGTAATTATTTCGAAAGCAACTTACAGTCGTTGAACAAATGAAAGGCGATCACGAAAATGTGAACCGGAACACACAAGTGGCGCGATTTGTTTCCACGCAAGTCAAAATGGCGTGTGGCTTAAGTTACAGTAACGTGGTTGGGAAATGCGGCTTTCCAAATATTCCAGCAGCGCGCCTTTACTGGGTCTCCACGAACAGCATTCGTCCGATTTGCGTGTCTGCTTCACATTTTCGTGTTTGCATTTCGTTTGTCCATGGCTGTACGCAATTTTTTTTTTCAAGTTGTAGGTTTTGTGTTGCTTGATTGTTAATCGCTGTTAAACCAGCGTTCTGGTGTTCGGTATTTATTTATATTTACCCGACGAGACACATCGTTTCGACAAAATATGTGTTGCCATTGTATTGAAAAAGCGTTTAATGAGATTTGGCTTCGTTGTTTGCAAATTTTGCATTACTGGATGTGTACATTTTTCTGTTCTGTTGTGTCACGAGAGTGCATGATGCGTTGATGTTGCCGTTGGCGTTGCTGCCTTGTAAAGGTATGCTGGGCCGCGTCAAGCTGCTCAGTAACCCAACCAGAATTACTGCAGGTGCAATAAACTGAAATGAGTTGTTCAAGAGGCCATCCCGGCAAAAGACAAGTTTGGTTTATTCAAAAGGGTGCATTGAGCCAATAACAGCGGTGTCTATTTTATCGCAAAACTCCGACAAGGTGGCAAGAGAAAAGAGAAAACAAGGCAGTTCATGCTGACCGGCCACTTTCTCGCCACACCCTTGTGATGTCACAGTTTGTATTGGCGACTAAGGCCACCGCCAAGGAACATAACTGAGCGGTGGCGCTTTATTTCATTTCGCTTTTGAAACTTGTTCGGGGTTTAGTGCCCCTAGGCTGTGCGGTGCGTCGTTGTGGAGGTCTGCGCGGAATAATTTCTACCACCATCTTAACGTGCGCGGGGCGCTTTTCGCCTCGTGAAAGCCCATTATTACAATGTCCTTGGGCTCAACAGCATTTTGTTTGATCAGTTCACTCCAATTCTAACGTGGCGTTGACTAACTGTGTTTGCAGCATTTCCCTATTACGTCACTGCTGACGTCGTGTGCCGACAAAGTTCAAGTTTTTCAGGGTGCAGCGATGTGGTGGTGGTTGTTCTTCGTCGGTTAAAAAAAAAAGCGTCTATGGGCGCTGTAGAGTTGAGTCGAGTGTGTTACCAAAGGCTACTGTTCTTTGAAATTAAACATATTCGCCTCCATGTCGTCTGACTACACGCGTGCGCAGCTTTGGGCGTTCTACAGCGTAGGCGCGAAGCAGCAGCCTAGCGTACGCCGTCGCGCACGTGCAAGGATGCGCCTGTTGTCGCCGGAAACGGCCCCCGAAATGCCCTCCCGGTGTAGAAAGGCGTCGCCTCGATTCCTGGGCCCGCGGCAGTCCGGTGAACTTGTGCGAAGGCACGTTTCCCAGATTCCCGCACATGTCCTGCAGTATGCTTTTCCCGCTCAGCATCCGCCGCGTGTCTCGGCCCTACGGTTGGCGGCACACGCTGGGGACTGTGCATGTTGGAGTACCCTTTGACAAAAATGGTGTCGATCGTGCCAGCTGCAGGTCTTTCCGCGCACTTTCAGGGCACTGCTATAGCAACTTTTGTTGCTGCTTCCGCATTACGGTGTGGGCCGTTAACAGCAGTGCCTGTCTGTCCGTCATCGCGGTACCTCGAGTGCGTATTTTTGAGCGTCTATATTTCCCTCTTGTTCAGTATAGTTGGATGCAATAAGTGCGCTTATAGCACTGCACTCGTAGGCAAGAGAGATCAACGGAAGAGTAAATTGGGAGTAAATACAACCGTTACTCTTCGCGGGGCAAGCGTTCGTCTTCAAGTGGCACCGCGTGTGCCGTATGCACCGTTGAGTAAATATTCGTCCTCGCCGATCTATTGAGAGCAACGGTAAGCCTAAACGCTACATTTAGTCTAGTTGCTGCGTCATTAATCCCCTGCAATGGCGTCGTCGTTGTGATTTGGCGCATACGTCTGTGGTCAGCTTTAGATTTCCGGAGCACAGGTAATTGCATTCAGTGCGTATTTTATATTGCCACGTGAGAAAATATAAATTTTAATGATAAGAAAAGCGCTAAGGCTAACGCAAGCGGCGGGTTTCATTAAGCGGCATTGCAAGGAGCGGCGAATCGCGATGGACAAACGCTTATGTTACTAAGCTCTGTTGCATAGAATTCGCGCGAGGTGTGTCAAGCAATCAGACAGGTGTTAGTGAAAGTAGCAGACGTTGCTCCCTAAGCGTAATAATTATGTCGGTTTAAGAGACCAGAAAAACGCATAAATTGGTGATGACAACAACGATGAATTAAAAAATGCACGCTATGGCTAAGCGCCTTGAAGTAAGCTGTTACTCTCGGTACATAAATGTCTTCGTACAAAAGCTACGACAGTGCTGCAGCTTCCGTAAGACTCGGCTGAATTTACCAGTCCTGATCGTCTTACAATGGTAAGTTGAAAAATTCAGTCTAAGCAACGCCGAACTTGGTTTCGCCTATGCAGGAAGATATGTTCCGTTTCCCTATTCTGACACTGACGAAGACGACCGCTTTCACATACGATACCGAGGGGATTTAAGATATGTAGCGAATACTAAGAATATGCTTAGTTAGGCGCCTAATTTAGTGCCGAAACAAATGAGTAGTCAGATCACACAGCCTCTCGGCTTTTACGAGTAAAGGCTATGGTTGTGAGGCTCTACTTAGAATCGAGCTTACTCTCTAGAGTGAGCAAAGCGCAAATCGCGATCACTTTTCGCGACTAGAAATTCTGACAAGCGAAAATGAAACGTCCGTGTTGTGCGAAGTACGAAGCACTTCGATACACATTTTCTACCGACGATCCCATTAGACTCACACGTGAACAGGTTACTTTCCCAGCATTCTCTGTTCATTTCCTTTGGTATTAGTGTTTCGGAACGTCCTAGTTTCCTGCTTGTCCCGTCTTTGTTTCCACCGCGCGCGGTCCCACTGTGTGGCGTATTTTGTGAGTTAAGTGGAGGCTCAGCTGAAGGTGGGTGGAGTTGCGTATTTCGTAAAGGTCTCGCAAATAGAGAGATTTGTGGGACCCTTTATATTCACAGGGAGGCAGATAATTGTGTAAGTGTGCCCTCGATTGCTCCTGAAGAACAGCAGCTAAGCTTCCTTCAGAGGCGCATGCGCGAGACATATCTGGGGAGCGACGTTTCGCTTCCCACGTATACGAACCCGGCACCTGGGGCGCGATGCAGATTAATTAAACGTAGTCATGGAATGCGCCCCGTACCTGAGAAGCACGAAATAACGGTTATTACAGCGAAAGCTTTCTCGGTGGGACCGGATGGCGTCATGTAAAGAAAAACATCATTTCCACATATACTGGTTGGCCGACCGAAAAGCTCTCGCAAAAATATAAAAAAAGATCCTGCAGTACCCCAAACGCCACCTATCACCTCGTATGGGAGTGCGTCAAACATCCCAACCAAATTCCATCACCTACATTGGAGCAGTGGGAACATAGGCTGACCAGCTTCCAGCTCGTGGATCAGGAATACCTGATCTCCCGGGCGCGGGCTGCTGGGGGGCCTGAAGGCGGCCTGGACTGAGGCCACCACCCACTCTCCTTTCCGCCTCCCCTTTCCCTTAGAGAAAGAATGCACGCATCTCCACGAAGTGAATCGTGACGAGTGGGCGAAGCACTGGGGATCGTTCTTACCGTAAATCACCCGTGGCATTGCCCACTCGCGCATGTAAATGAGTTACAGCGCGTGTGTACAGTATGTACAATTCCAATCCATCCTATACAATTCAATAATCAATCCAATCAATCATTCAATCCAAGCCCCGGACAAAGCGAGGTACTTAAGGTGCTTCGTCCCTAAAAAAAAAATAAACGTTATTCCCCCTCCTCCTCCTAGGGCCTTCATATTCTGATACAAGACGGCTTGAATTGCTCCTGGAAAATGTCTTCCAAGCAATGCATTGGTGCTCAGAGGTGAAGCCGACTTTCAGAGTATCAATGAAAGCTTGGTTTTTGTAAGGTGGCTTCCCCACATTGCCTGTTCTGCAGTGAAGCATGGCCATCTACGGAGGGTAGTATCGTTACGGAAAACGGCTCTAAGGCCGGGTTCACACTGTTGCCGCAACTGTCGCAATATCTCTAAAGAATGACGTAATTTCACGTATCAGCAACCGTACTGCGTGACACGCCGTTTTTTGACGTCCATTAGCCCACGATACGGCTGTTACGTCGGTAACCTGAACATAGCCTAACTCTGTGCCATGAAAAGTAGCCCGAAACAAATTGCATGACAATTGCGCGCTAAGACGACTCTGCATGCGTGTGAAACTGGGCTTCTATATCGTTAAAATGGCCAGTTGAAAATCGCCAAAAAGGAACGGTTCTGGATAAGACAATACATGCATCGATCATTAAGCAGGAGTACAATAGTATATATTCATTAATCACGTAATCGGCGCACATTTAGATGGTTCGTAGATGCGTTTACTTAGGGCGCAAAAAATCCTAGTTTTCGCGCTTTTCTCAAATTTCTTTAGGAAGGGATGGCAGATTTTTTATAATTACCCTTTACAATTGATTCTTCTCGTTCTCGTTTTTTTAGGAGGATGTCTAATCGTAAGACAAAACCGTGTTTGACAGTTCAGTCACGCGAGCTATTTATTTCGGTAGGTGAAGCCTGCAACGGGGACCGCGGATCAACGCGCCAGCCAGCATTGGGTTCTCATGCATGACTGCGACTGAGGTCCGATCAGGTCACAGACCGCGTACATCTCAAGCAGATAATGCTGCTTAATTAAAATGCACAAACGACAATAGGCTTGCCAGTAAACAAAAGGTTAGTTGTATTAACCAAAGTACCAAGCAACGGCAGTCATTCATCAAGAAGCTAGCGTGCTCGAGAAGCCCAATATTGTGTGATTAACTGTCCGATTTTGGCTGTCTGATTTTAAGCCTTCTGTTCACTGTCTGATTTTAAACCTTTACAAGCACCCAACCAGAGTTGGAGGCACGAATCTGACGGGCATTAAACCGATACAAGTATTTAAAGAGATTGGCGTCGCTGAGCCATATTATAGCCCGCCTTATAGTGCGGACAGTCCGCTATATATCCAATGCCTTTCTATATGACGCCATCTCTTTTATTTTCTCCTTACCTCTACTACTCCTCTTTTTACTGCTCATCTATCTTTTCCCTATTCCCCTTCCTGCAAAGTAGCATGTCGACGTACACATCTTGGCAAACCTCTCTGCGTTTCCTTCTTCAATTAATATTCTCTCTCTCTCTCTCTCTCTCTCTCTCTCTCTCTCTCTCTCTCTCTCTCTCTCTCTCTCTCTCTCTCTCTCTCTCTCTCTCTCTCTCTCTCTCTCTCTCTCTCTCTCTCTCTCTCTCTCTCGAAACAAGTAGTGCTATATCTACTCTCAAATTACAGGAGCAATAATAAGATCATCGTACTGAAGGGACCGATAAGCGTCCATCCGTTCTTTTTTTTCTTCTGTAAAATACGCCCATAAAATTACCGTTTTTTCTTCAATACCACGTACGCGCGCCTCCTCATTGGTCAAACATGCGGCGCAGAGAACCAGACAGGCAAGGAAGCATCGGCTAAATGCTGAATGGAGGGTCTTAGTACTAAAGAACTAAAACAGTGGGTGCGCTAGCTCCAGGTAGACACCTCAGGTAACATTGATAGGACAACGTTTCGGCGTTAAACTTTACGACAGGAGTGGGGGCATATTCTGGCTTTTCCATAAAAAAATGCCCATATACCCTTCTCCGTGAGGATTTTTAGGAGTACTTTGAATAATAAAAAAAATATTATGTTTATAATCATGAATGTATTCGGTGCTGTATAAAACTGCCTCGGCTTTGGTCTGGGTTGACGCTCCACTTTTCCTCAATATCAGCACCCCCCCAAATAATGTTGTAGACCGTGCAAGGTTTGCCAGGATAGATCAGGTTAGTTAGCCTATAATGCGAAAATTAGGCTTTCTCGTGCTTTAAAGGGCATTCTTCAGTGTCTTCTGTTTCTCTTGAAAACTTTCAACACACACCCGTGATTTTAGCATTTCTGTCTTTTTTTTCTTTAACAGACAGCCCTGCTTCGAAATGTGCGTAAGAGGAGGCAGCTGTAGCCACGGGATGCCGTAACAAAGTTTTCCTTCAGTTTGTTGGCAACACGGGAGGTGGAGATTTCAATCGAGGCCAAATAATCCCAGAGGTGCCTTCCACGGGGCGAAGCCCGTAACATCAGCCTCTGCTCGATAAATAAATATTTATTCGTCCTTCTCTGTATTAAAACCAACCTGGGCTTTTTAAAATAATGTCGGGCCCCGGAAATGCAACCTCTTTCCGAAGTAGCCAGACCATTGTACGAATTATTTTCCATAGCCATGCACACAGTAACAATAGTAGCGAAAAAAAAAAAAAGGTCTTTACCTACAAAAAGATGAATTCAATTTTGTGGGTCGCTTTTTTCTACCTTAAGTATGGCTTACTTTTCGGGCTGATCACTTCACGACAAGGGGCCCTTTCAGCGCATGTTCTGTTCTTGTCTCGGCATAAGTGCCCGAAAGCAAAAGTTACATTTGAGTTAGTTTTGTGAATACTGTCTCTCGAGGCCTCCTCAGGCGGTTTCTCGGTAAGGCCAATTCCACCTTCGCACCCTCGCTTTGGGTGTAATATTGTGGGCCCGTGTTTCTCGGTATAGGCTTGATAATTTGGGATGATTTCGACATACGCGTTTTCTCCCTCACTTCAAAGTGCACCGCCGAAGTCTCTGTTATGGAACGGGACGCGAACGCGAGTCCATGGCTGAGCTGAACCAAGGTTTATTAGCTTCCTTCTCCTCTCTCGCCCCTGATGGCGATTATAGTAGGCGGTCGTCTTCCTCTTCTTCCATAATTCCGCAACATACTCCCACCCCCGACGGGGGCACTGGTGTGTAAGTTCAGAACAGGTTGGTATAGGTTCTACCGTAGATGGGTGGTCCAGTGTCATTCCTTTGAAGACGACAGGTGGCAGTTTCCTCCTGCTTTACCCTCCATCGATGCTTCGAGGCTCGATGCCTTCTTCTGGATACTTTCTTGGGTAGGACGGCGCACGCTGTTAGTCTTGAAACGGAGTGCCTTCTGACAGAAGCAATGAAGGAATTCCTCGAGCAAGCATGGATAATCCGTATTCGGAATGCAGCCGGAACCTTCTGGTCAGTGGGCCCCTTTTCTTTTCCTGTCCGCTTCCGATGTTGCTTTCTGCATCTTGGCTGAATGCTTCCCAGTTGCGTATGAATCGATGCCACCGAGCTGTTTGTGCTTACTTCTTGTGGTGGAATAGACGTTTCACTTTCACGTGACCGGTTTTGCACGTTTTGAGATTTGCTTCCGAGCCATTTCTTAGGTAACGGCGGTGCACGAGCTGAATGTCTTGTCGTTGCACGCGGGTCACCTCTCATCCGTTGACTTCATCTGAGTGTTGCGCATGCTCGACGTCCTTTTGTGCTCAGCCCCGAGAGCATGCGAGTCTGGGATGGTATTTTCCTCACTTGGGCGGAATGGCACGGCGCCGGCTGCTCCGTCGAACTCGGCATTGCCGCTACGTCCCGCGGCCTGGTTCACCGACGACGTTGCAAATGTGGGGGCGCTGTGCTGCTCCATCCTCTCTTCCACTGACGAAGACGAACCCACGGCTTCTAAGGCAGCCCTTGTTGCGAATGGGAAGTCGGCCGCGTCCTTTCTCTGAATGGGAGACCCCTGCTTGCGTAGAGGTGGTGACAAAGTCTTCGTCGTGGTTCCCGCCTTTCTCAAAGTTTCCTCAGATATTCGTTCCTTTAGCGAAACCTTAGCGCGACTGACTGTGTATGAGTACTCGTCGGCCTCTTCTAAGTTCTTTACGAAGCTGTCAAACTCCAGAAGGTTCTGAATCTGCCCGTCAAGCTTTCGAAGTTGGTCCTATTTTTGTTCTACCTTACGGCACAAATCAATAAGCGTACTAATATTCGATGGTGACGATTGCAAGGCACGAACAGTTGTATTGGCTAGTTCGGTTACGTCCGCCCGGAGGATGACCCGCGAACTGATAAGTCGGTCCACGACCTGCCTGTCATCAAACCAGGGAGCGCAGCGAAGCAAAGGTCGGGACTGTCCGATGGGTGGGACTCATGTCCGGGTTCTAGGCGGGGGTTCTGCGTCAAGCACGCAGCCATCCATGGCACGCACCGTTCAAGAGTGAGGCCTCCGAAATGTGAGATGCGGCGTACTCGAGGCCACGCACTAACTTGAAGGCGCTGCGCCGTGAAGTCCGCTGGTCTGTCGTTCCCTGGTTTCACGGCACCATAATGTTATGGAATGGGACGCGAACGCGAGTCCATGGCTGAGCTGAACCGAGGTTTATTAGCTCCCTGCTCCTCTGGCACCCCTGATGGCCTTGATAATAGGCGGTCGTCTCCCTCTTTTTCCATAATTCCGCAACAGCATCTTCTTCAGATGGACGGAAGACAGAGCCGGGTGGAGGGAACAGGGAGGGAAATGGGGGGGGGGGGGGGGCACGTTTAGTGCAGGTTGGCGCCCCCTTTTCGCCGGCGCCCTGGGCGACCGCCCCGAAGACCGGCGCTGGGCAGGGTTACCAGACGCCGCCTCATTATGATGATGGCGATGATTGTTAATTGTATCCCATTTGTAACGGGGTGATTACGTATCGTCTCACCAAAGAAGCTAATATATCTATGCTGTACTGTTGGTTTAATTCGAGCGCTGCTCTTAGGGCAGGCTCAAAATACATTTTGTCTGTCACAGGTGGTACCTGTCCCTAAGCAATATTCCCCCTCTGCTCTTCTTCCACCGGCATATTCTTATCTTTTAGTCACCTCGACAGCCTTGCAGTTTACTCCCTCTGTGCTGCCCTTAAATCCTAGGGTTTCGGGAAGCCGAATATTTACTACCATATAGATTTGGATGGACACACATTCCAACAATATGGGCCGCATAGTTTGTGTTTCGTTTCCGCAGACCACGCATTCCCCGTCATTTTGTGTATACTTCCCCGCAAAGCTCTTAGTTATCTCGCAACCTGCTCTAGCCTCGCAAAGTGCCCTGGGAATTATCGTAGAAATTTTCCTTACCACATCTCTAACGACGTTTTAGCTTCCACTTTTTCTCTCCATTTATTCGTTTCTATCTGCCTTGATTCTTTTGTAGTTTCCTTGACTGTCTTTGATTCTCCACTGTTTTTTCCATACTTCATCGCTAGCCTTCTAGTCTTCCTAAGCCACTGCTTGTCCACACTTTTCATGTATAGGTACCTAAAACTTTACCTGTACACCTATACATGGATTTATTGCTCTCAACCTGTCCTCAAAAAATATTTCACTCTGAGCTTCTCGAACTTCAAACGACGCGCCCAGCCCATGTCTCCCTGCACTGCTTCGTTACGTTGTTTTACCATGCGCTGCTAAGGCCAAATGGACTACCGTTCTCTGGTTCACTTCAAGGCCTGCTAGAGCGTCTGATTTTAAGCCGAGTACTGCATTCGGAAATGTGAGGCCCAGAACCATTACTCCTTTCCGAATTCCTCTCACTACTTCGTATTTGTTCTACCCCGCTCTGTGCTTTATTAGAGCTGCGTTTCGCTTTACGTTATTCTTAAGTGGTTCCTCGTGAGCTTTTGAGGAAAATGGCTTTTTTGGCTGCCACCTGGCGTACGTGAGTGCAATCGGGATTGAAACATGCCGTGCGGCAGCGGCGCGCGCTCGAAAAGTCGATGGCGCTTCGCTTCAATCCAGATTGCTCCGTTTTTCTCGGAGCTGCAGTGTGCCAACAGGCCCCCCAACAAAGCCTTCCGGTGCCGCCTTTGGGCTGTTACCTGCAGGCGGCTGTCAGCCTCTTCCAGCATTGGAACAGCCCATCTCGATTCTCCGGGAGGAGACGGAGCGCACTTCTCGCCATTTTCGCGCTCTTTTTCAGGATTCTAGCGGAATTCCGTCGCATCCGATTGGCCCAGCGGCGCCCAAGACAAATTCTCGATCGTTAACAGCGGTCTTTTGTGGTTGGATAGATTCGCGTCAAAATGCTCTGCGGCATCGTGTGCGGGCGTGCCGTCAAGCAGCGTGTAATGGCTGTACTTTGTTTCCGCACGAAGTTGGGCCCAGACCTCTTCTGTAAGGTAATTTCGTGGAGTTCGTTTTTTCTCTCTTCCTCATCCGAGCGTCCGTCCGTATCCACTGCTGTGGTTTATTCTTCTACATTTTTTCCGTCCCCTTTTGGTCCAGCGTAGTATAAACAACACAGAGCCGGTAATGCTTCGTCGCGTACAGCATGTGCGCAGAAAAACCAGCGAATAACGGGCAGCTGCAGAAAGCAAGCAAAGAAAGCGTCCCGCCGAATTCTTCGCAGCGCTCGCGCGCATCCTCTCCGTCGTCGCTTATCCTCCATCTTGTGTGTCAAGGCGCTTCTTGACAACGCCATCCTTGGGCGCTCATCGTGCGCCCAGAGAATTCCACTCTTGCCGAGGAATGCACGCCGAAAAGTGAACGAGCAAAGGGGAAAAAAAGATACATTTGCATACGTGTACGGGCTCACTAAACAAAGGTCGAGGAAGCCATTTTTCTGCCGTCCCCTCTCTGCTTCTGCCCATTTTTCTCGCACGCAGCCCGGGTTGTTTCTTCGGCACGAGTTTAAAAGTTCGTCCTCCGAACACGCTAGACACAGTGCAGCAGTGTCGCCCGTCTCCGGTGCTGTCTAATTTTCTCTTTCTCTGTTCACTGTCTTATTCGCCTAAGCTAAGGAAATAACTCGCCAGCCTGGTTAGTCGTATCGATTGATTCCAGGTTCCACAATAACGCAGTGCAACGTGCTTGCGTGGCCCTCGGTTTCACAGCGGAGCTGTGTAGGGCTCGCAGTGTCCGTCGGTGATGCCCGTCACGCCAGGCGAAGGTACCCCGTTGGGTGCTAGGTATCGCCACCGCCTGACGGCCGTCCAGTGCACGATCTCGGCTCGCCCGCCAGGGGGTGGCAGAGGATGAGGGGGGGGAGAGGGGTATGTAAGAGATAGCGCGCCCATCAAATGGCCTTTCCCTCCATGGACGCGGAACGGTTGGAAGTAGAGCCACTAAATAAACTCTAGTAGCTGTAGTTGGAAGTTGGAAATAGCGGGACCATGCTATTTTTTGCTACTTCCGATTCCATTTACCCGATTTCCGCTGCTGCCGGAGAAACAGAGGAAGGCAAAGCGGGAAGGCTTGCGCTTGCGTCGCACGTTGTAGGAGAAATCTTGTGTAAGCGTTCTGAGGATTGCAAAGAAAAGGTTGCCCCATACACTGGGACTAATTGTAGCAAGAACTACAGCGCTGTAGTCAAGCGCTACCGCGCATGTAAACAACAACACAACAACAAAGAAAAAAAAAAACTCCAGCGCTAATGCTAAGTTAAAAAGACCCTGCTTGGAAGAAGTCCCCGCGGGCGCCGCATTCTCCAGAAGCCATTATGGATAACTGGAGGCATGGCTGCGAGTGTGCCACTCCTTCCCGAGACGACTTGCAGATCCCACCACCGCTGCCTCGAGTCGACGACGAAGAGCTGGCGGAAGTCCACAATGCCGAGGATGACTTTGCATCCACCACTCGCCGCGAAGAAGGCGACGACCTCTTCGATGCATACGACGACGATTACTAGCACCGCAACGATGAAAATAAACAATGATACTGAAACTCAACTGTGTGTCCGCGGCGATGCTCACCTACAACAGCTTCGCCATTGAAGTCTTGCGCGTGAGTGCGAGCCTCCCTGGATTCGTTCGTGTTCGGTGCCCTTTGCCCCTCTGCGCGTGATGAACAGCCGTGCGAGGGGGTTGTTCTCGAATAGGCTCGTCTTGCGACACCCGTCGTCTCCCTCGTGCGCGGCGTTCTTGGCACGTTGCCCCTGGACGTCACGCATGCAGCGCTGATTTGTCGGTGCCGCCAGTTCGTGCGCGGGTTGCCGTTCTGCAACGCTCCACGTTGGGAAGCCCCGCTGGCGCGCTGTCACGGATCCGGCAGCTGCGCGAACTTCGGACGCCGCTCACCCTGTTCGTTCACCTGCAGGCCTTTGCGATCAGCCAACGTGAGAGGAAGCGTCCGGATGTGCGGAAAAGACGAATTGCGTGGATTTAACCCGCCGCAGCTGCGTCCCTGCAGCTTATGGGGCGCGACGTTGGATTCTTAACGTGCGCCGAAATCTCGACACACAGGCATTTTCATCCTTCGCCTCCATGGAAAAAAAAAAAAAAAAAAAAACTTGCAGAAATTCGGAGAATTGTAGAGTAATGCGTGACATTCTTATGCAACCTGTCTAGAGTGCGTGTTATTTAGAGCCAAATGTGGCTATGAGTAGCGGAAGACGTTGCATTGTTTTACTATCTAAGTTTTCTTCTGTTTCGTTTCGCCAATGATGTAAACATGTACCGCTGTAGCGACGAAGTGCCTTTATTTTTCTGATTTTTGATTCTTTCCGAAGAAGCAAGGGGCGCTACGCAGTTAGCCCGTTTACGCTATTTTGATACGTATTTCCAACGTTCTTTTGCGGACTTTCTTGCTTATTCGTGGTTTTTTTTGGGGGGGGAGGTATAGCGATTACAGGGGTTACTTCTGCCAATTCTGCATTTTTGTGGAAGTGCACGGCGTGGAAGGTGTATACGATGCATATTTTTGATTGTGTCAAATAATTTTTGTGAAAAATTTATTTTTCGATTTTTCTTACTCTCCGGGGTCTTTTTTTTTTAATCTGGTCGACCAATTATCGCCATTTACGCTATTATAACGATTACAGGTCTTCCACCAAATCTGCATTTTTGTAGAGATGCAGGGCGTTACATGGTCCTGGCTGTGTGGGGTTACTCTGCAAAGGATGGCACGCATTAAAAAAATCGCGCCAATCCGCCCCGTGAATGTGGTTGGAAAGCAAAGCTGTAAACGGCACCCATTACGACTACCCATGCGACGTCACTAAATTCCCTCACATCGCTCTACAAATAGCAAAACCAGAGAGAAGTTAAATGCACTTAACCACACCATTTATTACTTCAAAGAGATATTCTTGTTAAGGTTAAATCAATGCATGAAGCATGAACGGTGTTTGGTTGAGTTGTATTGGTGTAGCACAAGAGTGGAAACTTTTTTTATAAAATTAAAGTAAGCTCCCACCCGGTGTTAGACGATCTGACTTCTCCGTCTCTGCGCCGCGGACGGAGGCGACGAGATTTGCGGCAGAGAAGGAGGAGGAGGAAGAAATACTTCTGTTCAGATTTCTGAACGGCCCAGAGTGTAGCCCTGGGGAGTGATTCCTTCTTCTGTGGGGCCCATATGCAGTCCGCGCGGCTTGTGTTCTGTCCACCCGCTGAAGCTGGGTAGGTAGAGAGGGCCTGGACAGCAGCATCTCCCATTGCTCTTGTTGGGTAGTTGGCGGAAAGAGAGGAGGGTGCTCAGGGCTCAAGTCGCACACCCCGATTACGGGGCGGAGTGTTCCTACTTCTGAGCAAAATTTACATTCAGCGTCGTAGCGACTCGGATACATTAGGTGAAGACGCGTAGGCTGTGGGAAGGAGCCCCGATTGTATGAGCCGTAGGGTAGTTTGTTGTTCTCTGGAAAGGTCAGGGTAAGGCGAAGGTACGGTCTGTCTCAGAAGGCGATAATGCTGGGTGATCTCCCTGAACGTGACAAGCGGGTGACTGTCCTCGTGCAGCTCCATAGCACGGGAGGTTAAAGGGCAGGCTTGTTGGGTGGGCGTATTTGTTGCCCTCCATTGAAGCGTGAGCGGGTGTCCAGATGAGCTGAATGGAACCGTTTGGGGAGTGGTTTTTTCACACGCGCAGTGCAAGTCAGGACACCCAACCCTACTGGTAATTCCAGTAGGCTTTCTGGGAATCGGTAACTACCCTCCGAACCCCTGGTTGAGCGAGAGCCAAGGTGGTGGCTGCCTCTTCTGCTGCCGCCATTTCTTGGGTCCTAAGCGAGGTACACGCAAGGAGGTTGGTTCTGGAGGTAGCCACAATGATGGCGTATTGCTGCCCTCGATGTTTGGAGGTGTCTGTGTAGATAACTGCATGATCCCCACCGAGGGTGGTGTTTAGCGCTTGAGCCCGTGCTTTTCGGTGACCCTCGTCATGTGAGGGGTTCATATGTCTAAGCAAAGGGAGCATCTTTAGTTTTAGTCGCCAAAAGTCTGGGGGTACGCCAAGCGGAGTGACATTCTGGGCTGCCCAGCCAATCTGGTGAAGCATGCGGTCACCCATCGCAGTTCTGAGTCGGACCTTATGGTTAGAAAGATGACCTTCTATCAGCTCTTCCACCGTGTTTTGGAGCCCGTGCTAAGCAGCCTCAGTGTGGACGCACTCATGAGAAGACCAATGGCCTGCTCGACCGCCTTTCTAATCATTATATAAAGCATCTCTATGTCTTCCTTGTTCAGAAGAAGACACGGGGTTGACGTAAGTAACTCTCGAGAAGACGAAAGCTTCAATTAATCGAAAGGTACCGGATTCCTTTAGGCCTTGCTTCTTGGTGGCAACTCGCCTGATCATGTGTATTATTTGATTATTGCTGTTTTTGAGGCGCTGCAAGGAGACGTCACTCTTGGTGTTAGCCTCGAGATGTAGGCCCAGGATCTTGATGCTGGGGCTTGGAGTGATGGCCTGGCCATCAAGGAGTATTTGAATGTATTCCTTGCTTTGGCGTGAGGGCGGACGACAAGGAGCTGTGATTGTTTACGTGAACACTGGAGGCCACAGGCTTCAGCACATTGGCGTACTAGAAGTGAGATGCCATGCATTGGTGTGAGCTTCCTTTAATTTTTTCAACTCTTATCCCATGAGAAAGGTGCGCACAGGGCCACTAGACGGGCGTAAGTGGTCGCGTGACGCTTTCACGTGGCATTCAGCGAGAACGCAGGGGGTAAACGCGTAGATGTGCTTGGTGAGTACACCACCTGTCTTCCCAGACTTCGCGTGGGCTCGTAGCTAAATCGGTAAGACAACGGGCTCTCGCTTTGTTAGTCTATTAGTTCCAGGTTCGATTCCCGGCGTGCCAGTAAATTCTTTTATTTGTTCGCTGGAGTTTTCTGGTGACACCAACGGTCGCGAAAGAACCCTTGGGGGGTAGAGGTAAAAAGCTTTGCTTTAATAAAAAGCTTTGCTTTAAAAAAACGGCCGCTGCGACCAGGATCAAACCCGCTTTGTTGGGCCCAGCAGCGCATTGCCTTAGCCACACCGCGACGGGGGTGCCACTGCCTGATTGATTGTAGGGTTTAACGCGCCGACGCAACGCAGGCGATGAGGCGCGGGCCACTGCCTCACACATAATCGTAAGGAACAGGGGGACACAAGTATCTTCGCTACGAGATGGTCCAAATTGATTCGCAGACTTCCATTACGGCGGCGCATCGTGACCGGACGTGGCTGGGCACATTTTTAAACGACAGAGCTGTTTAAACTTTTAGTTCCGCCGTCGAGCGTAACCAGAAAACTCAGCCCAGCCGAGCGCACGTGAGCGTATGCCTCGCGACGAACGTCCGACGTCGGCCAGGCATGCGCGTGGGCTTGCGCCACGTGAGGAGCTCGCGAAAGAATACCAAGAAAAAATGCCGACCGCACGAGAGCCTGCGCCTCGTGAAGAGCGCCCGGCGTCGGCCAGCTCGACCGTCGAGAACACTCTGCCCAGGCGTGTGATCTCTTGCGTGCTGTGGAAACGTGGAAACCAAGTAAATGGACAGAAGTTTGAGAAAGCCCCTTGGTGATGCTCCTACTTCATTTGGAAATGCTACCGCTCCATGTCAGCTTATTCTTCCACACAAGTCATCAATCCTTCACGTTGTAGGGAATAATACAAATCTTTTATATCCGTTGAGAAAGCTGCCAATTCTAGTTTACCGTTCGTAGGCAGGAAAACGGTTACATTCTGTGAATTCGTACGGTTGAGAGCAAAAAATGGACAGGGTCAGTGAAAGGACGCGACACAAGTGCGCTACTACAACTGACGTTTATTACAGACACTGTCTTTATAAACGCTAAGAACAAACAAAAGTTTACCGAAAGGAAAAAGAACAAAAAAGGGTTGTCACATGAGATGAATTGTGCACACTCAGACACGCCCGTCGTCAACCCGTGTGCCAGCTAGAAAACCCAAGAAGTTCAATTTCCTTGGCTGATAGGTGCAAAGACGACACGCTGATACAGCTGTATCGCGCACTCGGTATATTTGCTGTTTCTGCTATCTCCCTAGTGCGCTGGTCCCTCGATTTGACGAGAACCTCACATTTGTCAAATTCGGAAGTATGAGCCACGCCGAGCCGAGCGCGGTGCCGAGGAGCGCTCTTCGGCTGACGTCCCCTTCGCAACGTCGCTCTGTCCACTTATAAGGCAGCTCTCTCCAGGCGCATGTCTCCACTGTATCGTTTTCTGCTTTCAGTCGCTCGCTGCGTTAGAGCGACGCGATGCCGGCATGCGGCATCTATTGCTCAAGCGATAACACGTGACGTTCTGTAGCGCTGCTTCGTGCCCTCTGAGGTATACGCGGCCGGCCTTACGCTTCCATCGGCCCGCGATATTGAGTGACCGTTCATGGTAGAGATAGCATGTTCTTCTCTGCCGAGCTGCTTCTTTTCTCTGGTCTTTCCCGCACACACACCGATCGATGAGTCCTTCCACTCCGGATGTGCGCGGCTTATAGCCTGAGGGGCTCGGTTCCCATTGTGCGTTCTCGGGCAGGTATGACTCTGATGGGCGCACAGTGGGGCCCTTATCCCACCTCGGGCAGCGAGGGAGATTTGCTGAGAACGCAATTAGCGATGTTCCTAGATATGTACACCAAGACACAGCCCACGAGTGACCCAGAACCCGTGCAAATCAACAGCGGTGTTATCGAAGGCGATGAAGGCGGCAACGTACCGAATACATGCTTCTCGAGAGGTGTTGTTTGAGGCTATATTTTGCTTGAGCGAATGCCTGGCTCCGTGCAGCAATCGTAAGTAACGACCCTGGGTCGTATATGTGCGCCTAGACTCGTCATTGTGTAGACGCATGAGCACTCCCCTGGGCCCTCAGAGGCCTTGTCTGAACTTGTGGCGAGGACACCCCGGTGCCTCTTATGCTCTACCATTGTTATTTTCAGCCGTCGTCGCGGGCTGTTTAATGTAAGGGCGAGTTACGATCACTTGTCGAACACGAAGACTGTGCACACTTTCATGAAAGTTAGCCTTTATTAAAGCACATTTGATGGTGTGTGTGTGTCTTTGTTTCTTGAATGCCGAGGAAGGTGGTCCTATGGTCTGTGAAGTGCCTGCGCTTGAGATTTCGAAGCCTGCCGTCGAGCTAAATCTACAGTGGGTGATTGTGAGCAGCGCTTCGCTTGCGCTGAAGCACACGCTCAGACGGTCCGCCATCCATGTGGAGACTCCGCGACCACGCTTAAACCCGCGCTGACATAGTCACGTGGTACCGCTGCGTTGAGGCTCCGAGCGAGCGGAGCTGCGACGCCTGTCCGCAGCGGATCACGTGGCGTGACGCCACAGCTGCCACACTTGCGTTCCGGTGGCTCAAGGCCATTGCGACGCGATGAATGACGGTGCGACATGGAGTAGTAGAGCTTTCGCTCTAAAAAGAAAATAACTGTTACTGCTTCACAACGAAACGGTTGTGCCTTGCACGGTCAGTGTCGCTCGGGGTTCTCGTCCCTAATCGCTGGCACATTTTCTGCCTTTCCATCAATCGCAGGAATATAAACGCTCTGTTCTCGGTTTTGCGCTGCACTTTCCCGACATAGGACCCGTCGGGACTGTTCAGGAGCAAGCAGGCCACAGGCATGCCTTGTACTTCGCATCCATGATGTTCTGCACCCTTAATTGTGGCATTTCTTGGGCCAAAGATTGCTTGCTTTGACGAGACCAAATGCAGTCATTTCTCGGTGATATGGACGCCTCCGTTCCCCAGAAAAATCGCCCATAATGTGAGTTGTCCATAATTATGAATCAAGATCAGTAACACAAACTTTAAGGAACACATGCTGAAGGCGTCTCACTTTTGAAGTGGCATATTTCTTTTTTCAGCTGAGATGAAAGCTGGGTTCGTTTACGCTTGACACCAGCCATTGCCTCCGCCGAACTGACCAGAGAAGCGTACAGCCTGGCCTTTTATGCGCATCGAATATCGACACAAACTATTATCGTCCTCTTATCTTGTCCTGAGCCTCAGGACTTGCTCTTTCCGGCGTATGCCGCACCGGGCAGTCTTGTTTGATAGGAAAAGTGTCTCACCCTGTCGTGACTATCCTAGTGTTCGCTGATCACAAATGTTCTCGATCTAATTCGATGGTACTGGAAGGAAGACCATTCCCAGATAAATGCGTGCTTCGTCTTTGTATGCTTCGGCTAGCACTGAATTCCTGGTACGCCCTGGGGCCTCTGGGGGTCAATAGTCATTTGTTCTATTTTTTTTGCTTTCTGGACCCGTGTCCATCATTACGATTGATTGATTGATTGTAGGGTTTAGCGCGCCAACGCAATGCAAGCGATGAGGCGCGCCATAGTGGAGCGCTCCGGAATAATTTTGACCTCCTGGGGATCTTTAACGTGCGCCGAAATCTCGTACACACGGGCGTTTTTGCTTTTTACCCTCCATCAGAAAAGCGGCCGCCGCGGCCAGGAATCGAACCCGCGTCCTGTCCATAATAACGAGACAAAAGTGCCTGTATTTACCCGTTTCGTCCCCGAAATAGCCGTCCGTAGTCCGGACTGCGGGTTTCTATATTACCAGGCAGAATTGCATGGCGAGCGACCCGTCGCCGGAAATTTCCCCCATATTTCGGGGTGTCCATATTGACGGGGTCCATATTAACGAGACGTGAGTGTAATTATATTAGATATAGCAGGCAACGCTGTTGGCGCAAGGCTCGTAAACGTTTCCCTTTTTGCAAGAAACTGCATGCCCGGTCCTGGGAGGCACTTGGTATTTCTTCTTCCGAGAGGAAGCATCGTGAAAGTGAATGGGAACACTCCGAAATGCACGCAGGGCGGGCTGGTTCCGCTTGCCGTGTTCGCTGCCTCGTCTGTTTAAGCGCTGCTTTCGGAGGTGTAAATTTACTAACGTGCTTTGCTCGCCTTACGGAGAGGGCGGAGTGTTGTCGATAGCATGAAGACCCCTTTCGCCTGCAGCTTGTGCCCCTTTCAGTTCGTGATCATATTGTTAAATATGATATTCCAAAGGCTATCATTTACAAAGATTCACTTAGCGTGGTGCGGGCATTGTCATCCAGAAAGCCTTCCAAGAACTACATTGCGAATCTTGTTATTAGAACCATTATATCAACTCATTCCTCAAATCTAGGAGTGACTGTATGGTGGGTACCAGGTCACTCTGGGATCACCGGAAATGAGGGGGCAGATGAAATGGCCGCCAGCGCGCTGCACTCGGGAATACAGTGGACATAACGACAGTACCCTACACTGACCTCAAGCCACACATTAAGCAACTTCGTAAAACCTCGCAAGCAGACTGCAGTGAACAGAGATACAACAAACTACCTGTAATAAAACCACACTTGGGACAATGCACAATTGATTCGCACAACAGGCACACGAAAGTTTCCTCAGCAAGGTTACGGATAGGCCACACTCATTTAACACGCCCACTGGATCCCCACGACCTCTGCGAAGCAGGTGTGGAGTGGTGCACCTACCGTATTTTCGCGCTTATAACCCGCCCCTGCATACAATCCGCACCCCCCCCCCCCTCTTTTCAGCCCGCCGGAAATAAAAAAAAATTAAGCTGTTCCACTCAATGTGAAAGCTGTCGGAAGTGCAGAGCAGTGATTCGCCATAATGGGCTGCAGCGCCGTCATCCGCTCACTGCTGCCGCCCCATGCAATTCAGATTTCCCGCCTTCGCAGTGCCCGCGCGCCCCCTGCCTGAAACTGCGCCAGTGGGAGTTCTGTTCTGTTTATGCTTGCTTTAATTTCGTATGCTGGAGCTGTTTGGCGTCATTACGAAAGCGTATTTTTTTTTCTTGCGCGGCTGGAGCATTTAATTCAATTCTGCGGCATTTCGAACGCGCCATTTTTTTTTTTTTTTTGCGCGGCCGCTTTTTTCCCTTAATGTCATAAAAACCAACCCAACCAGCATTCCTAACTCAATGAACCCGGGGACTGCCGGTTACATGCACAGATTTTGCCTGAAATATACCTGCAGTTTTTTTTTTCTCTAAATAACGGGGAGATGTATGACAAGCGCCAGCGGTTCATGAGGTTTGAACGGTTATGACTACTTAAGACCGCGTGGTTTTCGAAGCCTCAGCGTGACTCCCTGACGCCGGTACAAAAGGCTCTACTTGGGTCCGTTGTCTCGCTGCGCCGCCTGATTCCGGCAGTCGCATCGACCGTTAGCGAGCTAAGACGACAAGGCGAGCCCATAAAGTGCTCTGCATTTAAAGAAAAAATCCTCGCGTATTGCCCGCACATTTGATACAGGAAAGGCTGCACCAGAGCTACTGTTCAAGCAACACATCTCATATTGTGTAGTCAGAAAAAGCGTACATTTAGCAACTGCAAGGCGAAATTCACAATTCACTCAGTGTCACTGCTCTCGCTAGAGCTATCACTTGAGCCGTAGTCCTCACTGTTGTACACAAGGTAATCTTCACGGCACAAAGCGCATTGCCGTGAAGCAGCACTAAAGGCAAAACCCCGCGTATTATCCACACCTTTACTTTGCCACTGAAATTTTCGCATTTTTGGTGCGGGTTGTACGCGCGAAAATACGGTATCCGTTTACTCCACATCCTTATCAATGCGGGGCACTCGACGCAACACGACGCAAAAACTTCAGAGAAATGTACTGTAAGGCGTATTTTGAAGTTTTTGACAGATATTCAATCTGTAAACCTCATTTCATATCATGCATGATCACAAACTAGCCCTGTACACCTGCCATCTTCATTGCCATTAATTAATTTCACTTATACTCTTGCCGGCAGATTTTCGTATTCACACTTAACATTAAAGGGACACTAACGTGTAAAAGCAAGTTTGCCTATATCAGTAGGTTCGAGCGTTGTGAATACCAATATACCACTCGTAGCGGGAGAAGTTGCTCATAAACACACAAAATGCGAAAAACGTAAAAACGAGAGTTGACGCCACATTCCACTTCTGCGCACTACACTTAGTGACATCACAAACCACGAATCCATGGTGACACGGGGTTGGTGGAGCTTGCCTAAGCGTTTTCTGAAACAAGCATGGAGGCAGCAGGGACGTACATTTATGTAACATACATAAATTTATGCAAAATAAATGTACATTTACATTACATGTACATTTACAAATAAATCTAAAATAAATGGACATACATTTATGTAAAATAAATGTATGAGGGAACTTTTGATGGTCACGCGCTTCTGAAAAGACGCGAAGCGCAGCAAGCACGTATCATAAAATATGGTGTACCGCATCCCAGGCGTTAACCCGTGTTTCAGTCTCTGTTTCATTGAAATGTTTCGCTTTGTGTGCTAGCGCAATCAAAAGATGCATGCATGCCTGTGAACGCGACAGCCTACCTCACGATTAGCGCATGTATGCCTGACACAGCCAGCGGCAAAGGCAGGTGCAATTACCGCGGTCGACTAGAAACGAAACGGCCGTGAAATTATTTGGTCAGTTCCAGTCGTATTTTTAACACTTGCTACCAGATGGAGGCACATTCACAGGAAAGCTTCACCGAGGTTATTTTCCCGCCAAGAAAGAGGGGGCTCGGAGGCCGAATTCGCTGTATTCGAGAGGGCACCAAATAAACCCTTCCTGACTGGCTGCGTCGAAAATTGGAATGCCAATGAGGACAGGCGTTTAGGAAGACGGCAGCGATTGAGTATTACTGGGGCCGGCTCGCTGTGGCCTCTGTGGGACGTACGGAAACGTCACGAAAAAATGGAACGGAAACGGGAGAAAGAAATACCCGCTCTAATTATTTCTTTCCCAGCAAACAAGGCATCGTTTGCTGTCGAACTAAAACGGGCTACAGAACGCGCCACCTTTCAGTTGAAACAAAAAACTTGCTCAGCCTGTAGTGTCCCTTTAACTTTTCTTGGCGCACTTTGCGCTCGTCGGCTTCGCGCCATAACGCCTCATCATAATCATCATCAACATGATGTATGAATTCTCGTGTGTCACATGTGGAGCAAAAAGGTGAAGAGTCCTGCTGGATTTTGTAGGGGTGTAGGCCACATTTAAGCGCAATCTATGCAGAATGCAATTAGAAGTTTAACTAATGATGTTGTGGTCACACATGTTGGCATGACATACTTATAGCCATCAATAAGGGGGGCATCCTCTCCATTTTTGGGTCTAAATAACCTCGACGGCGAAGTGGCCCGTTTGGGGCTGAATGTCGCGCTCACTCGACCAGGCTGCGGCCCAGCCGAGGTGGCACCCCCAGATACCTCAGAGCGTCACTGGGCTACACGCCACGGGCGCGGGCATGACCCGGTTCACTGCGTGGTTATCACTTTCGCACCAGCGGGCTTCCCCTGCTTAAAATGAGCGGTGCTGAGGGCATGCCATCCCAGTGCTCGTTCGGGGGGAAGTTGTGACGTTTTGGAAGACAGCTTTCTTCCCTTTATAAGTTGTGTCCGTCGCTGTTGCTCACTCAACCTTTTCCTCGAGATCTGACTGCTTCTGAAGAATTTAGGCACCAACAAATGACGTCGCCACGGGAGAATGGTTCAGGGAAACTGGCGTCGGGGCTTGGGGCACGCGGGTGTGATGGCGCGGGGCTATTGCTCGCATTTTGGTGGCATTTTGGTGACGACTTTTCGTCTGTCACTTTCACTGTGACAACACACTATTGCGTTGGAAACGGTGGCATGCTTTAGTTTACTCACTAACCAATACTACCTCTTTCATTGCTCTGGATATCAGTTTATACCGCATACTGCGTTGTAGAAAGGTTATCATCGAATGTAGCTTCGTTTGGACGAGGCTGCTTGGCGTGCGCGCTCGCGCGTTAAGCGGAGTGTCAAAGGCAATTGAGCGTTCGGTCCGCCGCCTGCTCTGGCGTCATTCGGCGGTCATTTGATGCCACGGATTGTGACTTCAAGTGTTCACCAACTGCAGCCCAGGCACAAGTTCTTCTTCAGATGTGAGCTTCGAAAGTGTGACCCTTGTTATTGATTGATTTCCTTTTCTCTTCTTGCAGTTGTGCCCCTTTTCGAATGCGGCTTGGAAGTGCCGAAATACGGTAAGTGTTCCACCGAACTTCGCATCCTCCCTGCTTTGGTCCCGTCGAGGCGCGTGTCCGGTGGTGCAGCTCGTACGGCTACATTGACACCCATGTCGTCGATATGCATTTGACAGAGGTCGCCGAGCTGTGCTGCCTGTGAATACGACAACCGCTGGAATTTCGTGGCAGGCGAAGGTCGCCGATATGCAGGCTTTAATCTTTCGTGCCTGATTTCGAGCCTCTGGAGTTGAAAGCTAACTGCCGCATTACAAATAACCCTTAGTTATTGATGAGTCACGGGCCCATGGCTGTCGTGGCGGCGGCGGTGTTTCACTCTCATGCAAGCTGCGTTCGCTTGGGGTTCTTACGGTGTCGCCTTGGCAATTTGATGTACCCCATTTGTCTGCCCTCTTTCGCGCGCGGCTCGGGCGTGAGCCGCAGACCCTTGGCGTAAGTGCAAAATCAGGGCTCTGCGCTGCTCCGTCGCAGTGGACTGCTCTTTACCCCGACAGATTGTGGCGATTACTTCTTTACCCATGGGGAACGCCTCGCCCTTTACATTTTAGCATTTGAATTTCCCGCGCAGTGACTACCCTAGTTCGTCTAATTTGACGTCCTTTATAAGCTAATTAATTTTGATGGCTCTCCCGTCCGGTTATGTGCATCTTTATTTTTCGCACTTTCGCTTGCACATCGACCTTCTTTCACTTTCGCCAGAAGGTGGCAGTTTCGAAGAAGGTGACTTTCGCATCGCCATGGATGCTTACTTCGCACATGACCTAAATGTTATGAATATGCGCGCAATGCCACCCCTCAGTGCATATTTCACTTTACAGCTCCTACGTCTAAGGCAAGAGGAGTATCTTGCGTAATATTAAACCGTTCTTTTTCCATTGGGCATTTCACTTTTCTCCCATGAATTAATTTTTTTTCACAGTGCTCACTGTTTGATTGCGCGACTTTACGTTTGATAGCCGTAATCTTTACATGTACAGGTCTTGTTGTGCTTCATTTATTTATTATGTGTGCATATGCTTGCAGAGCTTAGATACAAGTAGACACTTTGACATGTGTGGTGCAATTATAAACAAATTAAAACTTAGAAACTATTTTTCTAAAGGTCCGTCGATGACGAGAATTTGCAGTTTCAGTAGTGTTACTCCCGTCGTTAAAGGGACCCTGCAACACGTCTTTCATCTTTTTTTTTAGAAATCCCAAATGCTTACAGACCGCAATGAACCAATTCATGCAGTACTTAGAGTGGGGGTCGCAAAGTACCTCCGTCATAAATTACTGCTCTATGCCAATCATATAACTTGGAAACTTGCTGGAAAGATTTTTCTCTTTCCTGGTCTTGGCGTTCTTCGACCGCTGGAATTACGTCATTACAGCGGTGTAGAGGCTATTGGCTGGCTTTCCTTCAGTTGCAGCAATGAACGCAATAGATAGCCACAGAGTCGCTTTAATCTTCTGTGGAAAGGGAAGATAGCAGCTTACAAAATGAGTTTATTTACAGTAGTGCAAATGCCGCGTACGTCTGGTCGACGGGGGAGTCCACTAATCTGAAGGCGTTGATGCCAGCTTGCGATTTATGCGAGAAATAAAATCTACGCGGAAATTGCTTCGCCGCTCCCGAGGCGATGGAATATTTGCGCGCATTGTTTCAGAGTAATAAGGGTAAATCTTTAACAACTCTGAAAGCCTTCGTTTGAGTGTTTTTCTCCTAATTGCAATCTACAGTCCTAAACCAATCGCGATTAATAAATATGAGGACTTGTTAATGGTTTAATAGAATATTAATCATTAATAAAAGCTCCACCATAGAAAGAAGGCACAACTTACGAAAGACAGATCCGCCTACGTTGTTAATTTACGTTGTGAGGTATTTGACACAAGAGACTTCCCTTTAATGACAATGGTCCGAGCATGTATGCGGAACGCAGGGGATGAACTCGACGACTCTGTGGTTTACGGTACGATTCCACTGTTTCCGATAATTTTGGTCCGTTTGTTTTGGTGACTGACAGAAAACAAAAGAGAACCCATTACACCATAACAAGTGTCACAAACAATATCATTCCACATACAATGAGAAAAGCAGTGGTCTCAAATACCCCCCTAGGGTATTCCCAGAGGGCACGTGAAAATACAACTTTTCGTGGCGAAGTTATATATATTGTTTACGGTTAGTGAGTTGGTCAGAAATATAGGAAATGGTGACATCCGTGAGACCAGTCAGTTTCTACTTAAAGAATGGAACTGCGGGTAAACGGGCATGTCACGCTGTCGCCTATATATATATATATATATATATATATATATATATATATATATATATATATATATATATACATGAGGCACTGAGCTGAAAGAGCTCGTATGTCGTCGATTGCGTTCGCAGTTGTGTACCCGAGTTCATTGCATGGATTTCTTTTCTCCCCCAGCACCATGTTATCGCTGTCCTCGTCTCAGCTGGACGTTATCTTTCTTGTTCATGTACAGTGCTGTGGATGCCAGCGACACGTTGTTTCTTTTCCCGGTTAGGCTTTGCGCCGCCCCATTGGTGTTTCTTCACACAGTGCGCGAGAAATTTTCACCAATCGATAGCGTGATATCTGTCATACCGAAAAACAACCAACACAAGCATGAACCCGTAGCAACTCACCCAACTTTGAAAAAAGGGGGGACGAAAAGAAAGACGAGGCGCGTTTTCTTAGCGTCGCCATTTCTATTCGTCCTAGCCTGCTTTGTGAGTGGTGACGACGTGTGTGGACGTTCAGCGTACTTTATTACTATACGCGCTTCAATGTGACCCTCCGTTGCCACGTGTGCCTTTTTTCCTTCCTCTTCTAACCTTTGTTGTGTAATTATTTTTACTTCTCAGCTTCCCTGGCTTCTCCAAGTGATGTTTTCCCGAGCTTTATTCTTTGTTCACTGCGTCTGTCTCTCTCTCTTTCGCAGTCTTTAATTTTTACGCCTGCCATCGTAATTTTGGTTGGGTGCGCCAGGACTGCATCTCTCGAAAGGCGCGCCCTCGGTCGCAGTTAGCGTGTGCGGCGACGCGGAAGATACCTTCGGGGTTGGGCAGAGAACAAGTCTAACTGGATTTTCGCTGGCGCAGTTTGTCAACACCGTTTACTCCGTAGCGTTTCATACTCGTACACGCTGGAGCAAAATCCGGCGCCAACGTCTGCGCGAGCCGCGCTTCGGCTAGCGTGCCGTCGTGCATACCGAGGAGCAGCGTTCCACTTGTCCTGCAAAGTTGCCTCTGGCCGCACGCAGCATTGTTGTGTTATGCATAAAATAATGGAGCTCTAGAAGTCTTCACGTAAGTTTCAGAAGCTTCATCCCACACGGAGAAGAAAAAAATGTTACCTTGTTTTTGTAATTTTGGCATCAAGAGGGAAAACGAGCTACGAGAGCACGCGATTGCAACGACAGATTTCTCTTTAGTACATTATGAGGGTGAAATTCCATGGGTAGCCCTGTATATGGTTGATCCATCCGTCTGCAATCTCGACCGCGGAGAGTGAGAAAAAGAATTTTTGCGAAATTCGGGGCCACCAAATACGACACTAAGTAAGACAGCGATGGAAACAAATTCCAACCACCCTGCATTTGCTGGCCTAGATTGTCGCTGGATCGGCAGAATACGAAAATATCTAGTCTTTAATTAATATCTGCGGAAATATTCGCGAGCTTACAGTTATGCGGCTTTCAGGGGTAGTGGTGGTTGGGATCGAAGTGCTGAGTGCGAAGTTTTACTTTCTTTATAATTAACACCATGAAGTTGGAGCCGCCTTTCGGCGATTTCACAGCGTGATGCAAAAGTTCTCTTCGTTGAGCAGTAACAGATAAATCTACGAACACGCTGTCCTTCGCTCCAGGTTACAGCAAAAACGCGAGATGGGCGCACGGGAAGGAAAAGAATACCTTAAATTTACAATCCATTAAAAAATAACACGTTAGGAGAGAAACATTACACCGAAAAAAGAGGATTGGCCTTTTCCGCGTTGGGTAATTACGCGAAGAGTTTGACTCATTTTCTCAATTCTCTCGCGCCTTCGTAGGAACAAACGGGGGTGGCTTTCATTTCAAGGGTGCACCCATTCTTGTGTGCGAGGCCCAGCCGTAAAGGCCGCTATTTGTGGCTTACAGGCCTGCTGGCAGAGTGAGTCACGTGCGGCGGGTCTGGCCAAACTGTCTGCCGGCGGCATCAAAGCACAGTCAAATGCAACAACGTTCGTTTGCGGGGTGTACGCCGAAATGCGGCAATACGGCGTCGCGAGGCGCGACATGGCGACAATGAACACACCCGTTCAACGCGCAGTTTGCTTGGAAAGTTGTTCGCTTAGCGATGCCTTGACACGTGCGAAAAAAAATTAAAGCCGTTCCACTCAATGTGAAAGCTGTCGGAAGTGCAGAGCAGTGATTCGCCATAATGGGCTGCAGCGCCGTTATCCGCTCACTGGTACCACACAATGCAATTCACATTTCCCGCCTTCGCAGTGCTCGTGCGCGCCTTGCCCGAAACTGCGCCAGCGGGAGTTCTGTTCTTTTTTGTGCTTGCTTTTCCTCCCGCACGTGCCGCCGTTGCACTGCCACTTTTTTTTTTTTTTCGCTTACTACCGCAAAAACCAACCCAACGAACGTTCCTAACTAAATGAACGCGAGCTCTGCCGGTTAATTACGCATATTTTGCCTCAAATGTGCCCACAGTTTTCTTCGCGCTAAACAACGGGGCGATGTATGACAAGCGCCAGCGGTTCACGAGTTTCGAACGCTTATAACTGTATAAACCGCTTGGCTTTCGAAGCCTCTGTGGGACGCCGCGACGACAGCCGCTACGACGGAACTCCGTGTGGCTCTACTTGTGTCGAGCGAGCGAGCTACGACAACATGCAAGGCGAGCCCCTAAAGTGCTCTGCACTTAAAGGAGCCATGAAGTGAAAACACAAGTTTGGTTTATTCAAAAGATTGCCTCGTTAGAATCATACTGACGCCACTTTTAACGTAAACTTCGCTCAAATAAGCTACATAAAAAAGAAAAAGGGAATGGCCATGCGATCCAATAGCTCATTTCCCGCAACAGAACCTGTGGTGTCCCCCGCACGGGGCACCTTGAGAAATCTTGGTGACAGTATTGGCGACACCGCGGACCCCGAGCCCCCGTACTCACGCTGTAATCTACCGTGACTAGGAGTTGTAAGACGAAAGGCGGAAACCACAAACGGTGGCCGTCGGAACCCAGGTCAAGCTCCGGCGGATGGGCTCCCTGTCTGTTTACCAGGCAGGGAGCTCCGGGACCTCTCAAGCTACCAGGGTAAGGTTTGGGAAGAAAGTACCCCCGTCCCCTGCTTTTATACTATAGCATATACTATAGCGCCGTCTAAACCCCCCTCCAAACGTGATCGGCCCCCGAAAAGGGGCCGCACCGAAGTTTCTTTCCCACCACTTCCCAATTTGATTCCTCCGAAACAGAACAACTACCCTCGCTTAATGGTGATGGAATCGGTCGGCCAATCAAAACCTCTTGCTTCACAGTCGGTATTTCTTGTTTCAAAGTTTCTTGAAAGTATCATTGGAGAATCGTATAAAGGCCAAAAAGACATCGAACCGGTCAAATCCTAGTCGAGGTCAGTAGCCAGGATCAGGCCGATAAACTTCTTGCTCAAACCCACATCGCCGATCTGGCCATCTGAGTCACGCCCCACCGGAGCCTAAACATCTCCCAGGGCGTGGTCTCCGAACATGACCTACTGAATGAAACTGAAGCCGACTTACTCGAGGGCCTTCGTGGTCAGGGCGTAACAGCAGTCAGGCGAATAACCATACGAAGAGACGATAAACAAATACCCACAAAGCACCTCATCCTAACCTTTGACAGCCCGAGCCTTCCGGAATACATAAATGCAGGTTTCGTGCGATGTCCAGTCCGGCCTTACATCCCGAACCTGCGGCGCTGTTTCAAGTGCCAACGGTTCGGACACGGCACAAACACCTGTCGCGGCCGACTTACCTACGCGAAATGCGCCCAGCACGACCACCCGTTCGAAAACTGTAACTTGCAATAATGTCTTTGTGTAAGCTGCCAGGGTCCACATGCGGCCTACTCCAGGAAATGCGAAAAGTTTCAACTCCAAAAGAAAATCAACATCAAGGTAACTGAAAACATCACCTTACCAGAGGCGTGGAAGAGGCTCGCCTCTTTCCCTCTGGGCAGGTACGCCGACGCAGTTCGCCGGGGGGCGGAGCGGCGTCTGGCTTCGGTGGAGATACAGTACTGCGAGTCAGACTTTGTCCCGCCCATCTGGTCCCGCCCAGCGGCAGCTGATTCCCCCGTCTCCACACCGCCTGTGCCATCCGAGGCGTTCCTGAAACCCTCGTCTCTAACTTCTTTAGAGCCACCCAGAAACATGAAACATTCCAGTTTTATTGATTACTACTACGCCTTCTGGCACACACCAAGGCCCTTTCCCAGAAGAATGTGAGGAGGAACTGGTAACACACTTGTGGGCCGCTGATTGGCCATGACAACCAAAGGTTTATACACAATCACTTGATCCGCACTCTCACTATCGCTCAAACTCTGATCTCCGCCAAAGCACAAGCACATCACTTATAAAAACCAACCGACTCTGAGCGCTCGCCATCGACCCTCGGGCGGCCTCTCTAAAGTACTGTTCCTGTTACGCGCGCGGAAATTATGCTCAGCGCCGACTAAATTTCCGCCTTCGTCGACACGGGGTGTGCATTACAAAAGGAGCTGTCAGTATGCGTGTCACGTATATCCGCCGTCGTGGTGACGCTGTAGACCCGTAGCGAATTTGAACCTCACTGGGTACCTTGGACGGTACTTCTCCACGCGCCGCGGCGCGCTTTTTCCTATTCATCTCTGGCTCGCAAATGACGCCGTATCGAGCGTAACCCCACCGACGAGGACGCACCGCGCGCTTTTCACGCTGTAATGCGGTAATTACCCCCCGAGAACTAGAGATCTTCCGCCGGGGTCACAAGGTACCCTCGGCGCCGCTTGGCCGCTTGAAAACAAAGGTGCGGCTCGCCGCATAAGAACATTGACAACCTTTCCCTGGATGCGATTTTTTTTTTATCGGATAGGCGCACACCCCGGCTTTCCCAGACAAACGATGAAAAGCGGAAAGCGTTCCCGCGGCTGCTCCTAGCGCCCCTCGAACACGTCAGCCCCGCTGGCAAAAATAATGCACTCACGCTATACAACGACAATGCCCCGGTGGTCTTGATTGATAACTGAGGTACTTAAACTAGACAGCCCGCCTAAGTACTTTTCAAACTCAGCGTGCCTAGCTTGCTAAGTGGGAACAGAGCAGACTGAACTACCACTTCCTGGCACATCGAAGTGGGAGTGAAATTTGCCCCAAAGGGCGGGACATTTCTCGGAGCGCAACGCATTCGGAAAATCGAGCTTCCAGAATGACCTTGAGCGGCTGCACAATATTACCTGAGGCGCACATTTGCTCGTGCAATGCCTATGCAATATTATCCTGTTGAAGTTCCATGAAAATTAGCACGAGGTATACCTGTGACCTCGAGGTTAAGCTGGGTTAGAATCCTTATGGCCAGCCCCTATCCACGTGACGAAAGCTTGTGGGCATCGCATCCTTGCATTAAGGGAATAAAATAACGTGCCGTCGTTATTCTCGCTGCTCTCGCGCAGCATCGAACTGCCGAGATAGACTGCCCACAACGGGTTCTGGCTCTCGCCGCGCGTGTACGTCCGTCTGTCACTCTAAAGGGAAGCGATGACTTTCATAATATGGGCGTATATTACGCCGACAACCTGTGCTGCTGAGCACGAGGTCGCGGGTTCGATTCCCGGCAGCGGCGGCCGCTTACCTGATGGAGGCGAAAAAGCAATTTCTCCACGAAGTGAATGATGATGAGAGGGGCGAAGCAAAAATGCTTATCGGTAAAACCGTGAAACATTCGCCCGCACATCATATAAAGACTCGACACGTCAAGCTTTCCACCGCTCCGTTGACAAGCCCGTCGACGACGTCGATGTTTGTGGTGGTTATGTAGGGGTTGTTTTGGACGATGAGAATCTCCATGGGTAAGTTGGCGAATTCGTGGTGACATTTTAGCCACCTTGGCCGTCGCCTTCTGCAGACCGTCTTGTGTCGCGCGTACCCTACCCCCGGTACGTGTCTTGAGCTCGCAGACAACGAACGACAACCTCTTCTTCTTCCTCTTCTCCTTGTTGGGTAGCAACGAACGCGTTGAACGTTTTGTCCTCTTTGGCCAATCTTTGGTTGGCCAATCCCTAGGGGGATCCTGCCACAATCATCATTAATGTGCCGTGCCGTATACAGCAGCAACGAGGGACGGGACAGGGCCCGAGCAAGAGGAGCTTCGCCCCTAAAACGCCCGTGTGTACGAGATTTCGGCGCACGTTAAAGATCCCCAGGTGGTCCAAATTGATCCGGAGCCCTCCACTACGGCGTGCCTCATCGCCTGCGTTGCGTCGGCGCGTTAACCCTACAATCAATCAATTACGCGGACAACCACGATAACAAACACTGCACTGCCACGCCCACGCGCTGATGCCACTCGTAGCTCTACACGTCACACGCACGCCGCGCTTTATCTTCGGCTCGAGCGAAAGTGTAGCGTCGTGGGCGCAGTTTGCGTGCGACGATCAATCCGAGGATAAAGCGCTGTATGCGTGTGACGTGTACAGTTACGAGTGGCATCAGAACGTGGGCGTGGCTTTGTGGCGCTCAGCTACCGCCCGGAGCCCGTTGCGCGCATCTGGAGAGCTGATGATGTGAGCGCTGTAGCTCTGCACTTAATTGCAATTTCACCAATTTAATGATTGTTATCGGTTTGATTGATGATCCTCAGCAGTGTCCTCATTACAATCAAACACCTAACTTGAAAAATTTGAAAGGCAACAAACAAATTCTAGTTAATTATTCCGCTAAATCGCACTTGGAACCCGTTTTATTGCGTCCGCCACGGCTCCTAATCACTTCGCGCAAGAAAGAGCATTTTACCTCCGAAAGCCTACTTTTTAAAAAAAAACTTAATCTTCCGTGAAACATCCTGCATATAAGCGGTACAAGAAACTTCTCGAGTGGAGCCAGAAGGAATACTTGCCTAAATGGTTGACTCACGATTTAAAAAAAAAGTAGTGTTTCACTAACGTTTCGGCTGGTGTGCTAAATAAAAACAATATTTCATTAACATTTCGGCTGGCTTACCGGGGATGGTACACCAGCCGAAACGTTAGTAAACCACTATTTTTGTTTTTAATCGTGAGTCAACAACTTCGCATATATGCATGTGTCGTGTATGTGTGAGTGTGAGTGGGTGAGTGACGAAAGAGATATACAGGGTGTCCCAGCTATCATGCACCAAGATTTAAAAAAAGAGAAATTGCGTAACTCGAAGAAAACCTAGTGCATAATGTTTGCAGTACTGTGAAGAAGCGGAGAGTAATTTTTTCGTTAATGAGACTTAATTAATTAATTGTAATTAATTATCTAACTCGAGAAATACTGTCGTAATCACTAAAGTGTCAATGAGGCACTTGTAGGTAACCACGAGGGGCATCTAACTGCGCTATTTTCAGCGATGAACTAATTGCGTACTCATTTATTTTGACTGATAAAGGAAACCCGCGAAATATGAAAAATACCACGTGACGACGCTTATGCGCGCATTGTAAAGCATCGTCCCCAAACAAAGCTGATTGAAAGCAACTGCTTCGCGTGTTACCCGCCCGAAGAGACAGCGCATCACCTTGATAATAGCATGCATGGAAGGAACAGCAGCAACAGGATTCGCGGGACGCGTGTGCAGATAAGGAACAAACTCGGTCGCGATTTCTTCTTTCTCTCTTTTGTCTATTTCATTCTGGCTAACTCAGAGGCAGCCTGTTTGAGGGCGTTGCTTTACGGTGCGCGCGGAGGCGCCGTCACGTGGTATTTTTCATATTTCGCGGGTTTCCTTTATCAGTCAGAATAAATGAGTACGCAATTAGTTCATCGCCGAAAATACCGCAGTTAGATGCCCCTCGTGGTTACCTTCAAGTGCCTCCTTGACACTTCAGTGATTAGGAGAGTATTTCTCGAGTTAGATAATTAATTGCAATTAGTTCATTAAGTCTCACCAAAGAAAAAAATACTGTCCGCTTCTTCACAGTACTGCAAACATTATGCACCTGGTTTCTTTCGAGTCACGCCTTTACTCTTTTTTTTTTAATCTTGGTGCATGATAGCTGGGACACCCTGTATACAGTGGAATGAAAGTGTGATCTGTGGCTCTGCATTCCGTAGGATGTCGCGCAATCGAAATTTTTGGATGAAGGGCTCCTGGAAAACTTGCATCAATCCGGCAATTCGGAATTTAGACTTTTTAGACTTAGAAATTGCCACGCTTTCCAACTCTGTTCTTGAGAAAAGGCCCGGGTTAGCGAACACGTGGGTATTCCCACTCTCCGGCACAATACTACTGTCCGCGCGTGTCGACATGTCTTGATGCAAACAGGGGTCGGAAGGCAGTTTATTTTTTAAACGTCCATTCGTCTATTAATTAGTGCAAGTGTAAATAGGGCAGGCTCCTACTACAATTTCGGTAGAGGTTGCCGAATTGCCAGGCAAAGCTTAAGCCTTCCGAAGAGCAAATGTTTTTGCGGGTTAATATTTGGTTCGTATTCAGTACAGGCATTACTGGTAAATGTTTTAACTAGTAAGTACCTATAATCGTTCGGTAGTTTTCGCGAGATGGACGCTGGAAAATTAGCGCGCTCGTTAAATAAGGTGAATCATTAGCGAAACGACGCATCACATTAGCTTTCCGACAGTCGCAACGAGTTTGCGTTCTGCGAAGTGAGCCATGTTCGGCGAAGCCAAGGCTCTCAATGCTCTCACCGTGCTGCAGTCGCTCACGCTGGTGATGCTGGGCAGCGTATACGTGTAGAACGCTTTCTTCAAAGCAGACTTCGACTTGTGTCTGCTGCGGTATCTCGTGGTTTTTCACCTGAGCGCCATTTGTTTGCAAGGCTGAATGACAGGCCAACGCCGCCTGTATAGTCATTGCCTAACGCGTGAGCGAAAAATGGCCAAACAGCCAGTCTCCTGCTGCTCTCTCGGACCGTTTCCGGCTCCGTAGCCTTCCTGCATGCTTTCATGTCTGCCAGCCAGCGCCACTTCTCGGAAACTATGCAAAATAGTTGACAGTTTGTCTAGCGTTCTCCAGGCGGCGCTCCTACGCGTTCTTGTTTACCAGTATGCCTGTCTGTCTCGGTCGGTCGCTGATAAAACCGCCTACGCAACGGCGCACGCCAAACTACTTGTGCCGCAGGCTGATGCCGGCTTTGCGCGCTTACCTACTGGGATCACAGGCTCCGAAATATTTTGAGTGGGGCATCCCCCCTCTGTCCCCTCAGCGTTTCGGCCTTGTATTGTGCACGCCGTTCGCACTCCGTATGGGTACACAGTTTTAAAATTGAGGGCTGTACTGTAGAAGCGCCCTTACAGCGTGGCTAGACCTTCAACTGCTTACCCTTTTGTTTTCTATTATCTGCTGCAATTTACAGGCACACGATATTTTTTTGAAAGTAATGGTAGAAGTTAGCGTTCGAACAGAAAATGTGCACGCAATTTCTTCTTCATTAAATCCCACAGGGAGAACTTTATCAGTAAAATAATGGTTGTACCACCCGAAAATATCGTTTCTATGTTTGCTATTTGTCTGCCCGACAATTCATATGTTCTCACACTATTTCAGTTACACATACGTCAGTTATCATACGATGAAGTGAGCGACACATTGAAAGAGATCCCCAGTGCGCCCCAGAACTAGCGCCCCGTCACGGCTAAGATGTAAGCAATACGGCTGTCAAAACCCAACAGGCAAGCTGTCAGGCACGTCGTAGAAGTGGGTGCAGCGGTCGCGACTCGCGAGCAGTGACGTGAGGCGGGACGTCCGCCGGCGCGCGCCACATAGCGCATGAGTGCCTGAACGACAGGTGTGCACGGGCTCGGGCTTACCCGAAAGCCCGGGCCCGGGCCGGACTCGGGCCGAAATGTAAATGCTTCGGACGGGCCGGGCCGTCCTGACGGCCCGGGCTGGCCTGGCACAGTGACGCAATACTTAGGTTTTATGATATCACAGAAACTACATGTTGCTGACGCAGTAAAAGCACGGCTCAGGTTTATTTTTACATTCCACTGGACTTATCGTTAGGCCCTGAGGCACATGTGGGCGTATGGCAAGCCGGTAAGTGTGAGAGATCTTCAACTGCATGTCTCGGGATGAACTGAGCAACACATGCGGCTCAGCGACACACCGCCTAGGGAAGTACAACGAATGATAATTCAGCGTGTAAGTTCGGGTGAAAACAAATTTTCAAGATGGCACACTTTCAACTGCAAACGCTGCCAGAGAAACCTGCGTCTCCATCTGTTTTCTGTAGCAGTGCCCTATTCAGAGTTGCGTTTCCTTCTCTGAGCCAACAAAAGTGAAGCTGTCAAAGACTGAGGTGACAATTCAACTTTAGTTTTGCTCTTTGTTTCGGCGGGAAAACATCGTGGCGAGCGTAGCTGGTGGTATGAGGTGGCCTGTGCCCTCGGGCGTCGTGGCCGGCAAACGAAGACGAAAGGAAAAGCGCAACAGGGGAGTAGGGTGGTTTAAATGCGCCAACAGCCGCCTAAACAGTAACACTTAATATGATTGAAACTTTATAAAGAAGCGATATGAGTCGGTATTGAACGCAGTGAAGCGGCAACGATAAAATGTGCATAAATGCACGCGTGTACTTTGCGTCTCGATAAAAAGAAGGGATCGAGCCCGACAGCCGTATATACTCTTGAGAAAAGGAATCGTACACTGACGAAACGACAAAGAAATACACACCTTGTTTAAACAAACACGAACCGGCTGGTCCCCTGGTTTTCAGTGGTTTGGGCCATTTAGGTTTCGGCTACTTTTCTTGAATATTTTTCAATATTACCATGAATTTGTCCGTGGTTGGGGGGTTTTGGGTTCATCTTTTTTTTTTAGGTTGGGCGGTTCGGTCACCTTTATGTCGGTTTCAATTCTTTCGTATGTAGCTGAGCGAAGGACAGCTGCGGTAGGGATATGTGCATGATTGTGATGTTTAATTGGGGTTGTTTTGCCCGTTTAATGTTGGTTTTGCCGGTTATCATTTCCCTAAGATGTATTTTACCGCCTTTAGGTAGTTTTCGCTTCCAAACCTGCCCCAATCAGGCGCGGGCCCCTACGGTATTTGGGTTGGAAACACGCAGCCGGGCCGGGCCGGCCCGGCCCGTCGGCCTTCTTCGTCGGGTCGGGCCGGGCATGGCCTACTTGGGCTCGGGCCCAAATTTTCGGCCCGTGCACAGTTCTAGCCGGAGCTAAGCGTCCCTTCTGTTCCCATTGGAAAGCGGGCGACGCGTTAGGCAATGTTTATACAGGCGGCGTTGGACAGGCATCTTGAAAGTGCGTGGTTTCTTCGTGGCCCGTGCAGCGCTGCGTGAACGCGTCGACATGGGCATGAGTACGGTGCGTTAATGCTGAGGCGCGCTGTCGTGACCTTGGATCAGCCTGGCGCTTTTTACCCCTTGCTGTGTTTGCTCAGGCCTGAGGCAAAAGGCTTCGCGGAATCGGCGTCGCGGGCTGTGCAGGTGCGCTGAGTGGGCGGCGCGGTGCTCGAGGCGGGCTGGACAGATTTATTTATTTTCATACCCTCGGGACCCGGGAGGGCATAACATAGGGGGGGGGGGGGGGGGACTTATATCACTTTTCGACGAACACATTCCATCAAAAATTTTGTCTGTGTGGTTCACGCGTGAGATTAAGAGTTTGCTCAAAAAGAAAGCAGGTATCTTCAAGAGATACGTCAGCAACAAGAACGAGGAAATTTTCAAAAGCCTCGAAAAAATTTCCTTGAAAATTACGAAGAAAATAAAGTGTGCGAAAGATAAATTTTAATCTCCCTTAATCGAAAAACTTAAACGCAGTCCTAAATAAGTCTGGAAGTTTGTAAAACAAAGCGGAAAGAAGGAAGAAACTATTCCCCCGTTTCTCTACCGATCAAGGATTTATAACTAATGACGTCGACAAAGCCAATCTCTTTAACAAATACTTTAAATCAGTTTTTTCTACCCCCCTAGTGGGTGCACCAAGTGAAGGAAGTCCCCAGTGCCATCTACCGGCCATGCCAGATATAGATGTAACATATAATGGAGTATTAAAACTTCTTGAAGAACTGAAACCCCATTCTGCCCCCGGTCCTGACGCGATACCCTGTCTAGTTTTAAAAAACTGCGCAGCCACGGCGTCTAAATTTCTTGTTGTTATATTCAGATTATCTATGTCTACACGTCAGTTGCCCTTACAGTGGAAATCTGCTAATGTTGTACCTATTCATAAAAACGGACTCCGTTGGCAGGCGCCCAATTACAGACCCATATCGTTGACGAGCGTGTGTTGCAAATTCCTTGAGCACATTATTTACTCGAACATATTCCATAATTTGCAGGCAAATAATTTCTTTATGAACTACTAGCATGGTTTCCGAGCTGGGCATTCATGCACAACGCAATTAGTAGAATTCTATCATGACATTTTTTCTTCATTTTGTTCCGGTACTCAAGTAGATTGTGTATTTTTAGACTTCCGAAAGCTGTGTATTTTTAGACTTCCGAAAGCCATCTGATGTGGTGTATCACTCTCACTTGCTTCATAAATTATCTTATCTTGGTCTCCCTGACAACGTGCTTGCTTGGGTGCGCACGTACCTTTCGAATCGTTCCCAAAAGGTTCTCATTAATGGCTTTAAATACGAACCCGTCCCCGTCACCCCAGGTGTCCCGCAGGGGTCTGTCCTCGGCCCCTTGTTCTTTTTAATTTTTATTAATGATATAGGTGTAAACGTTTCATCTAACTACGGCTATACGCTGATGATTGCGTATTGTATAGGGACATTAACAATTCAAATGACGCTGCTCAATTGAAGTTGGACCTAAACAGTATTCTTACCTGGCGTGATAAATGGAATATGAAAATAAACGTCTCAAAATGCAACTGCATGCGTTTCAGGCGAAAACGGTTAAATACAGTAACTACTTACTTTTTAAAGACGGAAAGCATTGCATTTTCAGATCGTGTTAAGTACCTGGGCCTCACATTCTCATCAAACCTGACCTGGACCAAACACACTGAAACCGTAGCAATGAAGGCTGGCCGTGTACTTAATTTTATTAGAAGAAATTTCAAAAAGGCGCCACAGGGCGTAAAGGACACTTTGTACGTAACTAATGTGCGCCTAGTACTAGAATACGCTGCTGCTGCGTAAACTAGACGCTATTCAAAACCGTGCTGCCCGCTTTGTCACAGGTTTGTTCGGCAAGAATACCAGTGTTTCCGCAATAAAAAAGGCACTGTCTTGGGACCGCCTACAAACTCGCCGCACAGTATGTCGCCTACTATTACTTAACCAGATAGCTCACGAAAAAACAGGTATTAACCGCCAGACTTATTTAACACCGCCTGATTACGTATCCAAAAAGAAAGACAATAGCAAAAATATGACAGAAATTCATTGCCGCACCTCACTTTTTAAATAACCTTTTTTTCCACGCATAATTGGCGATTGGAATAAGCTTCCGGAAAACGTCGTTTGCGCATCTGGTGTTAGATTTGACACCGCTCTAAAATGTTATCTGCGTGGCGACATTGAAAAGGTGTTGCTTGAATTGTTCCTGTCAATTCTTTGTTTTTCTTTAATTCATTATTGCTGTTGCGTGTTGCTGCCCACTTCAATGTTTGATGGCCGCTGTGACTCGTTTTATAGGATGTCCTTTTTTTATTTCACCTTTCATCTTGTTTTCTTTCTCTTTTTTTTTTGCCTTCGGCGCTGTTGTCGTTTGATGTTGTACAATGTTCTTTGCTGCACGCTTTTAAAAGATGCCTCTGTTGATTTTTGTATTTGTATATTACAAGATTCATGATTCCGTTTCTGCACTGAACACTTTTTATGTATCTCCTACAACAATGCCCTCTGGGCGAATGTAGTAAGCTGAATAAATAAATAAACTAGGAGGATATTCATGAATAACCAGTGCACAATACATTAAATGTTGCCAGACATCATTACATAAAGCTTAAAATGTAAAGGTGCTGGAAAACTACACACAACGTAAGTAATAAGGGAAAAGGCATGGATATAAACTGTGAACAAGAGCAGGTACGTTGAACAAGAATACGATATGCCCCAGGTAACAATAGGGGTGGGGGGAGGTGAGGCGCCAGCAAGCGGAAGCAGCCCACCGCTAGGTGATGCTCTCCCGGTTTGGGCACCGCCCTGCGAGCCATACGCGCCGATCAGGGGCGTGGGCTGAGAGGAAGCAGGAAACGCCGAGTGCACGCCGCGTAAGCATTGACGGATGGCAGATATGGGGCACCGATACGCCGAGAACCCGCCTGGCTTGTGTTGCCCGTTAACTGCGTTACTCCTGAGTATTTTCTGCTTCGACGATCGCGCATGTTATCCTCGTTAGCCCAGGTACGGTATTCTGGAGTTTGTCCGTTTTGAAAACGGTTATTTCACGTCCGCTTTATTGTGACGTACATCCCATTGTAACGTATATCCCATTTCGTTCACATCCCATGGGATGTGAACGAAATACTCTTTCGTTGTATTATGAGCTTAATGGAAAACGATGAAAGCGAGTTACCCGGCCACTTGAAATGTGTAGGCGTCAGAATAGCTTCAGATTGAAATTGGAAATTACACAAATAAGGTATGCTCTTCCGCAGAAAGAAAATTACGGTTCTTGAGGAGGAAACTTAAAGGGACCTTGCAACACTCTTCGTGCAGTGCAAGTAAACTTGCGCGACGTTTAGATTAGACTTCCAGGAACACCCGAGCCAAATATTACACGTGCACGTTGTGGGCCTGCTCTCTACGGCATGCCCAGGAATGAGGCACACTGCGGTTGCGTGAAAGAACTCTTTACTCACATCCTCCAACGCGCTGTCGCCCGTCCGGGCATACACACACACACCATCACCAGAAACACTCTGTCCCTCCCGAGTCCCGAGTCCCCGCGCGCGGTTCTTTCCCACCACCGCCCGCTCCTCCCCATCGCTGCTTCTGCTCCGTGTCCGCCAGCGCCATCCCTTGGGTGCCGACGTCTCCACGTCTTGCGGCCCGGTGGCCGCACGGAAGGCGAGGAGGGCAAGGGAAGGGAGCTCGCGGCGAGGGGCTCCGGGCAACACCCTCTAGGCTAGAAGGTGTGCCAAGGCGCTCCCCACAACGTGAAGTGGTAAGCGCGCAAATCGCCGTGAAAGACGTGGAAAAACCAACCGCTCTCTCTTCAATTCTCCTCATTATGCACCCCTGGCATGGCCTCTGCGACGTCAATCGGGCCATGGCTGTCCTGGCTGTCCTATTGGCTGTCGCCGGTCAACTTCGCGGCTAAATTCTGGCATTTCCTGTGACGATCAGCCGGCGTCGGCACTGTGTATGAACCTCTTCAATGTCTGAACCTGTCCGCATGCTTTTGGTGTTTCTTTTGTTTTGAGTGCGCGCGGAGTTTGAGTGACGAACTAAATATTCCACCTTCAACGAGCCCACTCGACAACAAACGTGTTTTTGCTCCAAAAACGCCCTACCAGCCTGAGCGCTTACTTGCGAGCAGGCCAGCATGCCTGCTTTTTTGTGGCACCAGACCGGAAATAGACCCGCCTACGTTGCAGGGAAAAGGGCGAAACTCCCCGGCCTGTGACATATCGAAGGCCGCCGAACAGAACGCCGCGCGCCGCCCCCCTCTCCGGGAGAGAGCGCGCAGCTTTCGTCGCGTTGGCCGCGGTTGAGTTGAGCGCGAACATTTATGCGCGATTTTTCATCGCACGTAGTTTCGGTGATAGTGAACGGATTTTCATAATTCTTGCGGGAGGAGATTGCTGGGACAATAGACTTTACCCCAAAATACATTCCGAGTAGTCGATGGTAAGTGTTGCAGGATCCCCTTAAACTGGCTTCCACGAAAGCTAAAATAACCGCGTATACATACTTTTGCGTCGTGTGTTAGAGTATAGTACGGGACCAGTCTCAACTATACCAAATTGATCAGCTAGAAAGAATCCAAAGAACAGCAAAGTTTCTAATGTCCAACTATCGATCATCAGAGTCTGTTATAGAAATGCTACATAACCTCAATCTCCCTCCTCTTTCCAAGCGATGTAGAGTGGTACGATTAAAGTTTCCTTATTTAGTGTTTCAGTGCTTCCTTTATTTAGGGCTTTAGTTTTAACTCAAAGCTGTACTTAAAGCTGCGGTCCTCGCGAATACTAAGAAGCAGTCATGAATGTCGATTTATGCCGATAGCGACACGTATAAACGCTTTTAAATACTCATTCCTGCCTAAAACAGTAGGAGAATGGAACCTTTCACCGCGTGAAATCGTCAATGCAGGAACCCTAAATCAATTCGAAGCAGCTTTGTTAAACCCTTTTGCGAGAGAGAGAGAGAGAGAGAGAGAGAGAGAGAGAGAGAGAGAGAGAGAGAGAGAGAGAGAGAGAGAGAGAGAGCTTTATTTATGCTCAGGGATCAGGTGGGTGGGGGGGGGGGGGGTCGGGGCGGTAGAAACTACTGAACAGTTTTAAAGTTGTTCATGTTGATTGCACCTTCCAGCTGTCTGCTCCCCTGAACGGACGGAATATCATTGCCCTTCCCTTCTTTGTGTGGGTGAGAGCATCGAGTTGTTTTTGAGCCTGCTGTGAACCTTTGAAAATAATGTGGGTTATCGGCTTACTGTAAATGTACACTTCTAAACATGCGACTATTGATGAGTACCTCGAAGATTTTTTTTTGCCTCACACGTTGGCAACAATGTGTCTCGGCGTAACGGGCATGAATATATTTGAAATAATTATGAGTATCGTTGAACCGTGTTTCGCGCATTAAGGGCGTTGTGTTTCAACGTATCTATGTGTGCTTTATTTTCAACGTATATTTTCGAAGAGTCTGTTTCTCAAGCGTTACCTATTTCATTTGTAAGCTGCCTATCCCACCCGCCGCGGTGGCTCAGTGGCTAAGGCGTTGCGCTGCTGAGCACGAGGTCGCGGGTTCGATTCCCGGCCGCGGCGGCCGCTTTTCTGATGGAGGCGAAAAGCAAAAACGCCCGTGTGTACGAGATTTCGGCGCACGGTAAAGATCCCCAGGTGGTCAAAATTAATCCGGAGCCCTCCACTACGGCGCGCCTCATCGCCTGCGCTGCGTCGGCGCGTTAAACCCCACAATCAGATCAGATCAAGCTGCCTATCCCAAAGTTGTTTTTTTTTTACCTTGAATCGACCCTCACGGCTAACAGTATAAATTAATAAATGAATTATGTAAGCAAGCGATTAATGCGGCATTGTCGGCATATCAGCGTGGCTTTGAAGAAACAGCCACAGAAGCAGCTCGCAAAGCTATGCCCGTCATAGGCATCCAGCAAATGAGAAATGCGAACAAGTCCAGTATAGGCCAGCACTGTGTCAGGAAGTATTCATGGGCAGGCTCTAAGAGCTTACTTACGTGTTTAGCTAATCCTTACGTATTTAGTTAAATGTGTGCCACATGTTCGCACATCGTCCTCCGAGCACAGATTTGCAACTGTTAATGATATTCTTTGGCCAGTTTTTTTTCAGGTGCTCGGCTATTGGTAATTTTTTGCAAGCGCTTTGAATAAAGGCGCTGTTTGTAAGAACAACGTTTTACTGACATTGTAAGAAGCTTATCACAAAATATTTCGAGGCGCGTATACAGGCTATCCCAACTATCATGCACCAAGATCTTAAAAAAGAGCAGTGGCGTTACTCCAAGAAAACCTATTGCATAATGTTTGCAGTGCAGTGGAGTAGCGACCACTGTTTTTTTTGTTGTTGTTCATAAGTTTTAATTAGGTGCCTGCAACTATGTAACTCGAGAAGTACACTACCAATAAAAAAAGTGTCATTGAGACACTTGTTAATACCCACAAGCGCCTTAACTGCGGTATTCTCAGCTACTAACAAATTGCGTAGTCGTTTATTCTGACTGAGCAGGAAACCCCGCGGGATATGAAAAATACCACGTGACGGCGCTCCCGCCCGCGTCATAAACCAGCGCCCTCACATCAGCTGATTGAAAGCGACTGCTTTGCCTGTCACACGCCGAAAATACAGCGCATCACCTTGATATGGACATGGGAGGGGCAGCAGCAGCAAGTTTCGCGGGCCTCGTGTGGCCACAGAGCTTATTACTATACACATACTCAGATGAGGCGAAAACTCGGCAGAGATTTCTTCGTTCTTTCTTTGCTTTTTTTTTTTTTTTCATTCTGGCTAACTCAGAGGGAGCCTGTTCGAGGGCACTACTTTATTATGCGGGCGGGAGCGCCATTGCGTGGCATTTTTCGTCTTTTGCGTGTTTTTTTATCAGTGAGAATAAATAAGTACGCAATTAGTACGTCACCGAAAAATCCGCAGTTAGGTGACCCTCGTTGGTACCTACAAGCGCCACATTGACTCTTTCATGATTGGGACAGTACTTTTCGAGTTGGATAATTAGTTAACATCAACAAATTAAAGTCATTAACGACAAAAAAAGAACTCGTATTTTGTTTTTATGTTTAGAAAACATCCCCCTCGCGAGGGGCACGATCAAATGCAGAGTATTTCCGCGGGGGCCGCGCCTGCAAGTCGTATGGATTACGTATTGGTAGTTGTTGTAATTGTTGTCTTCCAGCGTAGGCATTGTCGATGAAGTCGCTGGTGAAACGTGAAACGTGCCGTGAACCCCCTGCCGCGGCTATGACGCAACGTGGAGCGGCTATGACGCAACGTGGCGCGGCTATGACGCAACACAATCCACTTAAATCCAAACCAATCCAAATCCAAACCAATCCAATCCAATCCAAGCCATCCATCAATCCAATCATCCAACCAATCCAATCAATCCATATGCCCCTCGCGAGAGAGTGTTATAGCGCCAAAATCGCGCCACCACACGAACGCGTGATGTTGACGTCACGATCACGCCACAGATGTTAGCGACCGGAGCACGCGCGAACGACATATGTGGTTTAAGCGCGAACCGACCGCGGCGAGAGAGCGCGATGCGAGCGCCCCCACTTGTTCTTGCGCGCGAACCGACTGTTGATCAGCGCGAACCCAACGCGGCGAGAGAGGGTGTTGCGCACGTCCCCACCTGTTGTGCGCCCGAACCGAACGCGGCGAGAGAGGGCGTTGCGAGCGGAGAGAAGGCGAGGAGGACGCGGGGGAGAGGGCGCGCCTGTGGCCGACGGTTGAATGAGTCAAGGATATAAGGCGTGTTCGTAACCTTCCGTTCTGTGTCGGCTTTGTGGTGCTGAATACTAAGGCAGAGTGAAAGAGTACGGGGCTTTTCATCGCTATCCTGTGAGGTTAAGGTCCTTGCTTACGCGGATGACATTGCCTATTTTTGTGCTGATAAAAAAAGCGTTCAAGAAGCCCTTAATCTCACCAGGCGGTTTTGTGGCGCGTCTGGAGCAGCTGTGAATATGGAAAAAACAAAGGGATTTTGGTTTGGTGAATGGGGTGTCAAACCGTCCTTATTTGGTGGCATTACTTGGGATAAGGACGCACTTCAATACCTAGGTGTACCTTTGCACCAAATACGAAACACCGGGCCCCATTGGTCATTGGCACTCCAAAAAGTCAAGCGAGCGTCTCAGGCATGGATGGGGCGAGAACTTTCTGTGTTTGCGCGTGCGCACGTTTGTAATGTCTTCCTTGTCGCAAAGCTTGTTTATGTGCTGCAAGTACTCCACTGTGCGCGTTCTAAAGTACAAGCTCTACATAGAGTTTTTGCAACATTTGTGTGGGGGTCCCAATGGGAACCTATGCGTAGGGACAATTTGTTTCTTCCATTAGTGTCTGGGGGTGCTGGGCTGATACATTTGTTTGTACACCAGCTTGTATCTCGGTTTTTCTTCTATAAGGTGACGCATCATCCACTTCTGCTCAACGTTATTCAACAGCGCATAAGTTTTCATTTACCGTTTTTGCTTGTCTCCACTGGTGAAGTCAGTACGAAGCCGCCATGGGGGTTTTTAAAGGAGGTGGTTGACACCTTCAATTTCCTTACTGCGAGGTTTTCCCTGCAATATCTGTTTACCCTTTCCAGGAAGGCTTTGACGAACACTTTATTAGATAGTCTGTTCCCAGTGCCGGTTTATCGCCAGCCTTACATTGGCCACCATAAGGACAGTGTTTTGAAGCGGGTCACACGTATGTGTCTTCCTCCAAATGCAAAAACGTTTTTCTTTAAAGGAGCCATGAAGAGAAAATACAACTTCGTTTAATGTGAAAGAACAAGAATTGAGTATCTCACTCAGCTACATTACAGCCACAAAAGATGTTTTCTTAACGAAAAAAAGCAGGAAGTATTTAAGAACTTTCAAATTTTGCGCCACAGTGACGTGTTATGAGCAAGAATGACGTCATACGGGCCAACAATAAAACATAATTTTCAGTGCGTTAACTGCACGTTAGCATTTAAATGATGCGGTGAAATGGAACTAGAGGCCCCAGTACAGACGTCCAGTCATGTGTCATCGCGACAGGTCAGTTAGGCGGCCGCCAATCGCACAAACAAGGTTCCGTGACGTCATAGAAAAGTTGCGGGAAATTGGCTAGGGGGTCGCGACTGCTTCACACGTTTTCTTCAATATCTCCGTTATTTGTTCGAAGATTGCGATGATATTGGTATTATTGTTATCGGGACTAAGCAGTCTTTCTAATAAACTCAACTTGTATTTTGTCTTCATGGCTCCTTTAAAGGGACCCTGCAACACTCTTTGAGCAGTGCAAGTAAACCTGCGCGACGTTTAGACCACACTGCCAGGAATACCTGAGCCAAATATTACACGTGCACGTGAAGCGGTGAGCGCGCAAATCGATGTGAAAGACGCGGAAAAACCAACCGCTCTCTCTTCAGTTGTCCTCATTATGCATGGCCTAAGGGACGTCACATAGGCCATGGCTGCCCGATCGGCTGTCACTGGTCAACTTCGCGGCTATATTCTTCCATTTCCGTCGTCGTCATCGCTGTGTACGAACCTCTTCTATGCCTGAACCTGTAGGCACAGTTTTGCCGCTTCTTTTGTGTTTTGAGTGCGCGCGGAGTTTGAGTGATGAGCTCAATACTTCTCTTTCAACGGGACCACTCGACTAAAACCGTTTATTGCTTCAAAAACGCCCTACCAGCCCGAGCGCGCACTTGCGAACAGGCACCCATGCCTGTTTTTTTGTGGCACCAGAGCGGAAATAGGCCCTCCGCGTTGCGGAGAAAAGGAGAAAACTACACGGCATGTGATATATCGAAGGCCGCCGATGAGAACGCCGCGAGCCGCCCCCCTCTCCGGGAGAGAGCGCGCAGCTTTCGTCGCGTTGCCCGCGGTCGAGTTGAGAGGGAACGATTATGCGCGATTTCTCATCGCGCGTAGTTTCGTTAATTGTGAACGGATTTTCATAATTCTTGCGGGAGGAGATTTCTGGGACAATAGACTTTATCCCAAAATACATTACTAGTAGTCGATGGCACGTGTTGCACGGTCCCTTTAAGCTGCATACATCAACACTCCCAGTGAAAACATGGTTGCGCGAGAAAGGAATGTCTATTCCTTGGTCTGACAATTGCCGTTTATGCAATCAACCTGAAACCATTGATCATTGTTTTGTTTTGTGCCGGGATGCGGTGTTTTTCTGGGATGTGTTGCAACGAACTCTTAAAAAGGACATGGACATTACCCCTTATACAATTCGGTTCTTGCCTTTTAGAGATGTTACTGGAGTGCCCTATGATATGTTTGTTGTGATCGGATTGTATAGCTTGTGGAAGTGCCGCATGACAGACAGGCACGCGGAACCCCCTCGCCCAACGAAGTCCATTTTTCGGGAGCAAACTGCGTTGGTGCGGAGCATTTATGTGGCGCAAAGTGACCCACCAGAATGGCTGCATCTGTTGGACGCGTGCGTCTGCTTGCCAGAGTTTTAACGGACGGCTTATTTTAGCTGCAGTGATGTGCATCTTCTTGGATGACTCCTAACTTTTGTAGGCTGTATTAAGGGCAGTTTTCCATGCAGTAAAGAAAAAAAAAAAAAACGTCGGCTTTGTGGTGCAGTGGGTAGAATACCCTGTACCTTGCGTTCCGCCCGCAGAGTCGTTGGTTCGAAACCTGGCGCCGGTAAGTATTATTTTTTGATATAGTGTAGGGGGAGCGATGCGGACTACGGACGCCAACGCGGGTGACATCGTGAGTTACTGAAATGCTCTGCATTTAAAAAAAAAACTACACGCTACTCCACTCTACTGGAAACATTATGCACTAGGTGGTGTTCGAGTAACGCCATTGCTATTTTTTTAAATCGTGGTGCGTGATAGTTGGGACACCCTGTATATACCGTATTTATTCCATTTAACGACCCCCCGATTCTAAGCACCCTCCCCTACTTTCGGGGGAAAATTTGAAAAAAGAAAATGTTTGCATGCGAATCTGAGCACCCCCTTTTCTAAACAACCATCGCAAGGTGGATTCCAGACGCGTGGAAGCGGGCTCGAGTTGACGCAAGTCGTATATTAAGCTTTCAATAGTATGGGGGTGAAGGTGAAGGGTATCACAGGAAAGCGGTGGGTTCACCGTCTGTATCTATTTTTCGGTTGAATATTGGTCAAATAAAACATTATTCCTTGCGGCCGCCTCGTCGAGATACGGCCGCGAAAAAAAGTGGCGGGGAAGGGGAGGGGGGGTGTAATTTAGGTTTTTCGAATCTAAGCACCCTCCTCACTTTGGGCATCGCGATCTTGGAAAAAAGGGGTGCTTAGAATCGAGTAAATACGGTAATCGCTTTTTGTATGCAGTGTGACGCACTGATAGATGTGTGGATATATATGTGGACCCAGAAAAACACACGCACACGCAGGCACACGGTCGCACGCGCGCACGCGCACACGCACAATTATACATCGAAGTCCCATAACTATCCTTTTTCATATTCCACAGTTACACTACCAAGCACGTCCCTTGAGTTGTCCCCGGTAAATCAATTTTATGTGTTATTTATTGTCCCTCAGGCTAGAAACATTTGTTACGGGAGAGGTAGCAACAATACAGAATTATATTGTACAAGCACGAAAAAATGACAGTACTAGTGGAGATAGTAATTACATTATCTTAAACGTAATGCGCATATGAAACAGCAGCCACAATAGCACTGGCGAATACCACTTTCATTCCTTATTATTTTGCGTTATATTGAATAATAACCGCGAAAATGACGGAAGAAACACACAAGAAAACATTTTTCCTCACTCGCAAAGTATAATTATAGACGCCCGCGAATCGTTTTTTTTTTTTTTTTGCAATTCGTGGATAACTGCGACCGCGAAGTGTGCTCTGCTCGGACAGTATTACAGGCGTACGTTAAGCAAAATTGCATGAGCCTTTTTTTCAGCAAGCATTTTTTTGGGCGCACAACTATTCGGATGTCGTTCAATCATACCCATAGTGCCTAATCGCTTTGGAACCGGCTGCGCGCTCGGACGGCGCACGAGATGAGCAACGAGAATCTCTCCACGAGTTTTACGAGCAGTAAATACAGTAGTGAAAGAATACAACAAAGCTCGCGGAACTTGGGGACAGGTACGTCACTTGCTCCTGACGTCGCCAACCATCCATCCGGCCCATTTACTGCGCCCAGAGCGACGAATAAATGTTAAGTGTACCTGCATGATTGCTACACTAAAACCAATGAAGCTGGGTGCTGCAATTGAGACGCCTGTGGGCTCCATTGACACGTCCGGGCACATCACACGCAAGGTGCACAACTTCTGCAGCAGCATGGAGATGTGCAGCAGCGTGGCGGTGGGCTCCCCATACACTAGCGCCATCTACCGACGTCGAGTGAAACGTACTGGAGCGCCAAGCTGTGCCTGTTGGTTCATGATTGGCTCAAAGAAAAGCAGTGAAAAAACGCTACACGAGAGGTAAAACACGGCACAAGGACAGTCACTGAACGGACAATGACGGCCCTTGCGCCTTGCTTCTCCTCTTTGTGTAGCGTTTTTTCACTGGTTTGCTTTCAGTCGAACAAGATGCTGTAAAATGTTTCCCTATTTCACCAAAATTCCACCGAAGCACATGGGGGAGGAACGGCCGCGAAAACACGTCATGGCGCGTTGACGAGGCGAACCAGTACTCAGCGTAGTCTGAATACAGACCGTTTCTGAAAATAAAACGAATAACCGTGGATTTCCAAATACATCGCTCGAAACTCAGCCAATAGTCGGTGTTGCGTCGGGCGCATTCAACACGCCACAGTGACACGGTGCACGCTTTAGCATGCAGCGATGCCGCGGTGGCTACGCCCGACTACTAGCCATGCTTATTTGGCCAGAAAAACCACGCAACGCAAGAAACGAAAAGTATTTCCAAAACCATAATCCGTTCTAATCTGTGAAGGTGGATGGCCAACAAAGCTGAGGTGCCAGAGAGTCTTAAGAAAGGTCCTCGCCATCATTCAATTTCGTAAATTGTCTGTAAACGAGGGTTCGTTCTGGAGAATCGTAGGACGTTACCCTTGAGCGCAGTCTACGTGTTCTGCGTACTCGGATATTTCCGACGTCCTCAGCGCCCTGGGATCCGACCCTTACGCATACGACGAGACAGAAAAGGGAAATGCAAAACGCAGGACGCGTCTTTTTAATTTCCCCTCACGTGCTCGTCCGGCAGGGAACGTTTCTGTCCCGGCGGACACTCACCCCCCTCCAGCTCTCTTTCCCCATCTCCCCGTGCAGCGCTGACAAAGGTCGAGGCACGAATTGTTGTATTGAGTTTCATAAATGCATGTGACAACAACAACGTATAAGTAGGGTTGTTCGTTTTCGGATAGAACCCGATTTTGCGCGATTTTTACGTCCCTAACTTCTGTCAGGAGAATTTCTCCCCGAATTTACCTTTTCAAAGTAGCGAGCTGCACGATTGTCCGCTGACGGTTCGGCCGTTCTCAACCAGTACCTGCTGGAAGCAAGCCCCACAAACACAGCATTCGAACTCGCTACCTCAGGCTGGGAAAAGCTGCACTGACATTGCTGTTTCTAGGAAATGGAAGCCTGGATGTCGAGAGAACTTCTCCCAGCTGAGATACACTCAACGATCGAATTTGTCTCGAATCGAGACAGACACGATGCGCATACAGGTAGTAATTTGTGTAAACAGGGAGGTGTAAAAATCGATGACTTGATTTTCGTGAATAAAATGTTTCAATTCTTAGAAGTTACCAGTGCTCTGTACTGTCGTCATATATCGATTCATTTCTAAACAAACTCCAGATTTCGGAGAGTATTTGCTGGAAAATCCGGATGTCCCCCCGACTACCAGCTTGAAACAAACAATTTTAATGTTTTAGAATTAAGTTCGCAATACCTTCTGCTTAACTAAAGTGATTGTATTACTTAGAACGTCTATGGATTTAACCAGAAAGAAGCCGAAATTTGAAATGGATGTACAAAAAAAACCCGATTTTTTTTCCGGATTATCAGTTTGAAAAATAGCATTCGATTTTTACTCCGCCGATTTTAAAAACATATAAAACCCGAAAACGAACAACCCTACATATAAGCGAGAAAGCACGCAAATGAAAACAAAGGCATATCCACGGACACTTCAGAGACCCGTGGGAAGGGTTGGCTTTACCGCAGGGCGTATTTTGAGGATACACAACGAGGATGCTCGGGACCCTAACCATAGCAGCTCCGACGTAAATGAATTGACCGAACATCACCTTCCTCAATGTCCTTTGTTCCTCCGCCGGCACACCCTCGGGACTGAATGCCCTCTGTCATGAACACGCAGTCCATACCAGGGGTTTGGTATCCAATACATACTTACATTTGCCTTTCATCATGGCCTAGCAAGTGTACCTGTATTATATCTCCGAAAAAAAATTGTTTGCGACCTTATGGGAGTTACGAGATCGGCGTCATACTAAAGGCGAGAATTTGAGCACTCGAATTTCAGACCGTAGGATTCGTGAACACGCGTGGATTTTGAATTTTAAATCCACATCAGTTTTGAGTCCGTCTGAGTTCTGAGTCCATCCGGGTCCATCTGAGCTCTAAGCCTGGGGGAGTTTTGAGCCCGTTTGAGTTCTGAGTCTTAGTCCGTTTGAGTTCTAATCCATTTTGATTTATGAGCCCGAGTGAGTTCTGAGTCTTGCGCTCTCTGTGAGTTTGAGTTAGAGTGGGCGTGGGTGAATTGATCAGCAGTGAGTTTTTAAGTTTCAGAGAGCGGTGATTCCCCCCCCCCCCCCCCCCCCCCACCAAAAAAAAAAAAAAAAAAAAGCGAGCGAGTTTGAGTGAGCCGATTTGAATTTGCCGCGGAATGGTTGGTTGAACCTTATCTGACCAATTTTTCCCGTCGCAGGGGCTCAGTTGTTAAGCCGTTGTGCTGCTCAGCCCGCAGGACACGGGATCGATCCTGGCCGTCGCTTCTGGAAAACTAAAAACCCGTGTATCGAGACTTCAGTGCACATCAAAGATGCACGTAATGCGTAGGCCTCCCCCACGACGTGGAATAGGGGACGCCATTTGCAGCGAGATAGGGGCCACTTTTTAATATTTTTATTAAACCACCAGGTCCAGCGAGGTCATGACTCGTGTAATCCTCTTTGCAGAACTACGAAAAAAGAGCCCGTTGTTTAGGCGAGGATGGAATTGAACAAAAAAATGACATTGTTGGATTCAGGCATGCAGAGTGGGAGTATATATTTGCGTGACGGGTTTATGGTCAGTAGTAAACCTTTACAGCGCTGCACCCATGAGCACGCACACGAGCTCCTAAAGGGAACAGCGCTCGCAATTTTCTTGCCCGTCATTTTGTGCCGTCTGAGTTCCGTTTCGTTTACGAGCCCAAGCTCTAACTACACAGCCTGTCCAAGCAAGGAATTGCACTGCCCCCCGGCAACTCTTTCTTTTTGCGCACCCTAAATCTCCTGCTAGTACCCTGTAATTTCTGCGACCGTTGCCCAATGCTCGTATACTGCGGCGGAATAATAGCGATTTCTGGCGCTCTGCGTCGCGTGCACTGTTTGTCGGCGTTGCAGGCAGTGTAGGGTTGCGCGGCCTGTGCGTCCATGTCTGCCTGCGACCGGAGCAGCTCAGGGCTTTGTTGTTCTCCGCCATTCCTTTGTGCGAGGCGATGTTGTGCGGGTTCCTTTTCTGTGTCCGAAGCCTCTGTTTCCGAAGCCTACTGCTCTTCTGAGTGGAAGTAACCGAGTTAAAATTGAATTTCTTTCTTTTTTTTTTTTTTTGCCGTTGGCTATTCAGGGGTCGCTCTTTTCAAGTCCAATTCCGCTTGCCTGGTATTGAAATATGGCGGCGACTATAATTGTGCTGCAAATAGCCTGGCAACAAAGTAATATTTTGAAGACACCTGTCTATAACACCGGTGTATAACGGTGGGGGCTCGATACCGCCGAAACCACAGTGTACAAGCTTCTGCTTACATTCCAGGCGCTCGTGTCATGTACATGCATCCCCCCCCCCCCCCCCAGGTTATTCCTTCGGGCCTTTAAGGAACTAATAAATGAAATGAAATTTCGAATTCAAGAGCGCATAGTTTCCAAATCTGCTGTCTTGCTGTTTGTTCGAGTGTTGTGTTTTTCGTGTTGTTGGTGTTTTTCGACGAGTGTCATACTTTTCAAACAAATGTTCTTTGGGCCGCTCAGCGGCCTATAGTATTGGGTAATTGATAGGTCTCCTCACTCTCGAAGTCTCTTTGGGAGTTTTGTAATTAAACTTGCACAAGCTTCAAAATGTTTCTGAATTTCTTCAGGCTAGGGCCGCAGAATACCACAGGTACGAAAAGCTCTTAAATGGACAAGTTTCTTGACCTCAGAACGACAGCCCTACACTAAATAAACGTTTGAGGGTTTGTTTGCCGCATAAAATATATAATCGTCGATGGCCCTCTTTGGATCAAATCCTTCAATTTCAACTCATGAATGCGCAAGAACTTTAATGAGCTAAATCTAATTGAAAAATGGTGCGCTGGTCGCTGGGAATTGCCTATAATCGCAATATAGTTTTTGATGATGTGTCGTGCCTCGAAGAAAAATTGCGAAGCTGGATTTTCGCAATTGCAAATGCACATATGATGCGGCAAACGAAGTTCTACTTCACTAAACACAGGTATTTGTCTTTAATGCATCAATAATTTTCCCAGGAATGGTAACGGTTTGGGAAGGGCCAGCGGGGGGGGGGGGGGTGATTGCGGTCATTAATCTAAAACATAAAAGGGCACGCGGCTCCCCTGGCGTCATTACGCGCGCGAAGCAGCGAGCGATAGCGGCATTCCTCCTGCGCTGTGCGCGGTCTCGAAGATATTTCTGTGGTCCGTTTACTTCAGCATGTGATCGCCCACCCCCCCCCCCCAGCCTTCGGGCCTTTACTATTAAATGAAATTTCACGGCTATCCAAAAGGTCATACTTTTCAAACAAATGTTGGGAACTGGTATACCCAAAATGTTTCCCAGGTAACCGATAATTGCGTCACTAGTTTGAGGGATAAAATATATAATATGGCAGAATTTTAATGAGCTGGGTGCGCTGGAATTGCCTATAATCGCAGTATGAAAGCGCCGCACAAATGCGAATTCTACTTCACTGGCTTTAATGGGAATGGTAACGGTTTGGGAAGGGCCAGCGCGGTCATTAATCTAAAACATCACATTACGCGCGTTTCCTCCTAAGATATTTCTGAGCATGTGAAGCACTATTAACACGGCTAGGTCAGCTGGTATACCCCCCAGGTAACCGATAATTGCGTCACTAGCGCCAATTTGTCCCCTGGTGCTTGGTAGGCCAAACTGTCAAACCAAAAACAACAAAAAAATTACTGATGCTGCTATGGCAACGCTTTAGTTGATGCGCGAGGAGGAAACGCCGTGATGCTTATCGTCTGCTATGGGCTCAACGAGCGCGACTATATTTGTGTGCCGCAAGCGTGAACAAACACCACTTGCATTTTGCTTTTCAGGTTGTGTCGCTGCTGCACATCTTGTTTTTGACAGTTTTCAGTTGCTAATTTGCTTGGACTCTCAGCGCACAAAACATTTGTTTGGATATCTCAGCGTGACAATTTTGTTTGGTGCAGAAAAAGTAGTAGGCGGGAAATGTGGTTTATTTACTGATTTAATTAGCAACTTATCGCAAGGGAAGTTCAATACATGCCACAACAGCACAGAGCTGTGTATCTCGTATATTAGGTACAAATGTCCGCATTCTGTGTCGGTTACACAAACATAAGAGACATCTTCATGCAATTCATCGTATACAGAAAATTGCTACTGAGGTCACCACGTTCGTTTGCTGTACACAATGCAATTTACAGAAACGATGTTTCATAAAAACGCATGTTTGTGAATAATAAAAAGATTATGAAGTGAGATTACCAGATCCTTTCGCCACCATTAACAACCACTCGATATTGTTATTCTCGTAAACTTGCTAGCCCCCAAAAAAAACTTTTATAGCTAGCGAATTTTCTGCAAATTTCGCCATACGTCACACCTAGTGAATGGAAAAAAATACCACCATGGATATAAAAAAACTTGTAAAAGCGAAACGAATATTGAGATTGCAAACAATGGTAGAAAAATGTGTCCTAGCACAGGTTGAAAAGCGAAGCGCAGCTCAGCCGTCGCGCAGGTAACTCGAACTTCTCGTAACACGGAATGCAAGCGGTCAGCTGCCACGTAAATAATTTTTGGGGCTTCTTTCGTGTTAATAAGCATTCAAAGGTGGTAATGTCACTATAAGAACCTCATCGTAGGAGCGCTTTAAGGCCAAACCAGTTCGTCGAAGAAGCATTTAAGCACATTAGGCGAACATAATTTCCAAGCTTTTGTCTGGTGGAAAGAAAATGAAGAGCAACCGCTCACCAAACCGATATCGAAGCGAAATTTCCGTCTGCGTGTCCGCTGGCATCAATCGGCTCATGAGAAACGTCGACAAGTAGCTTCGGATGCTTACAACATTACTCACAAATGTGTTGTAGCAAACAAAAACAAAAAAACATCACTGTAAAGTAAAAGCAGAAGATTTTGCGGTTTGCCCTGCAGCTTTTTTGATAAGGATAGCGCTTGCTTCTAGATAACTTTGACTGAATAAAAAGTGTGCTGACCTGCCGTCCGCTGGGAAGCGGAAAATTTCGCTGTGCTATTCCTTCCCGAGTTGTCGCACCGCACAGTATCGAAGCACGCGTTGTGTCCTTTTCTCAGTTTCCCTGACATTTTGAGCCCGTTCGCAGTCACAGACACCAAAAGTTTCACCCTCAAGGCATACTACTACAAATCTTCTGCACGTGCACTCAGCGAAAGCGGCAGGAGCATGACAGACAGGATGGCAGCAGAAGAGATAAGGGCGAAAGCGCCGCACGTAGGCGCAGCGAATGAAGCGACTAAATAAATAAATAGGGTGCCAAAAAAGGAAACAGCCATGAACACATTTTATTTCTACGCATAATGCAATCGCTTTACTTTATTGCTGCGTATGTTGAAAAGATAAAGCCACATATGCAAAGTTGCTGAATTTTTGCTTGGCTACCAGCGTCATGGCGGCACTTTATTTTGTGATACCGAAACTAGCCGAAGTGTCCGGCCCCTGCTATTAAGCTGCAGAGCTGGGTACGGCGTTTATTCGTTGCTCGGTTTCATTTCTTGTTGGGACAGATCAGCAGTTTGCGTCCCCCGCTCAGAGTGCTTAGGCTGCAGTGAGCGCGAGGATGCGGGTTTGATTCCTTGTTGCGGCTGCTTTTTCTGGTAGAGGCGAACAGCGCCTCTGTGTGTCTATACTCGGGGACAACTTAAGAACGACAACGGAAGTTGCCCCTGAGCCTCATCACCGCAGCTGGCTGTTACTCAGCGCGGCGCAAAAAGTGCCTTACTGCGAGCATTGTAAACGTGACACAAGGCGTTTTAGCCATTTCTCGCAATTAATCTTCTTCTAAATTCCTGCAGCGCCGGCAAAAAACTACGTATGCAAAAGAAGACGATGTTGCGCATTAAGCGCAATCTCGTTTCAAAACGAGCGCGCGCGTTGACATCCGGGTCCGTCGCTTCGGCGGAGCGGCACACTACATGAGCGATTGCCGTTCTCAACTTGAACACGAGTAAAAAATAGTACGGCCCTGCCGCTGGTTGGTTGCGTAAAAATCTCATTTATATACAACCGTCCCGAGCAGCGGTTGAGCGAAGTGGGGTGGTGAACTAGGGGCCAGGCATCCGACCTCCTGCTCAGCACCTGTTCGTGAGAAATCTCCCTTCTGAATACCGCGCTAGCCTGCATGCCCTAAGTGGATGTCATTCCAGATGATGTTGTCACTTCCGAAAGCCGGCCGGAACTGGCCACCTTCGGGCGTGCAAGTGCGGAATAACACTGTAGCCGCCTGGTGCAGCTCAACAGGGTTCGGCTGTGTACGAGAGATGGTATCCATGAAATGGGTCGTTGGAAAAAGTAGCGCGGATTATGGGGACGAGTATTGTGAGCGCGCTGTCTGTCAACTGAGGTATCTATATGACTGCGACGATCGCTGTGCAAGCGTACCACTTCATCATTGGTAAGTATATATCACCTGCATCGCAATAAGTACACTCGCTGCAGACAGCCTCGTGCAGCGAAGTTTGTCATTTCTGCACCCACGCACACGAAGGGACAGCAGTGGCCGCCGCGGCATCTTTGCAATGGACTCAGCACTGCAACGGTGGAGTTGTGGTGGCACGCATGCAATCCTTCGCTGTGTGGGAATCGAGCAGAGCAAGGTTGCAGATGTCGTCGCTTTAAGCAGCGACACAGTGCCTCGGTCACTCGACGCTTTCCAGACAATTAACTGGAGCATTTCGTTGCTAGCTTCTCTTGGAGTGGAATCGATTCCGGCTGGCGTTCCAGTGGAACCAGCCAGGAAGTGCGAGCCAGGCGTCGCCTCTCTCCGACCCGGGCTCAGCCTTATTCCTTCGCGCTGCGGTCCTCGGCACTCGTGCTTCTCTTTTACCCCTAAGTGGACGACACACATCAGTGAGTCTGCCTAACTGTATCGCCTTTGGCCTTCGGAGTCCTTTTACGGCCTCAGTGTTTTTACTCCTATCGCATTATCAATTAGTATTTTTACTGTTCGCCGTGCGCCGTCACGGCGCTGTGGCAGCGACCTTCGGTGCCACTGCAAATTTTACCCGTGCGTTCTATAGTCGTCTTCGTTTAGCGCGTAATCGATCCGTATTTTAGAATGCGATTCTTTCAGAGTTTTGCGATGTAATAAAAATGTATGAACAATTTTATCGCGACAGTCATAACCGCGCACTTATGACCTGCATTCTTTTCTGACATTTCTTTTTCACTCCCGTTTGCACTGTCGCCCTGTGCCATTGCCACACTACAGAGACCACGCAGGTGCGTTGGTCCCCGTGAGCGATGGCTCGGTTGCCACATTGGACGACACTGTTGACTCTCAGGGCGTCTGCTGATGCGGTCATGATTTTTTTTAACCTTAAGTTTTCTCGGCCTTTTCTCGTTCCGAAAATGTACTCCCAGGAACGAACGCAACGGAGAGCAGGGGTGGGGTTCGGTATTTCCGCATTGTCGCGCTCGGGCGTCCGCAGCCGCTTCGTAGTGTTAAGAACTCCGAGACAAGTTCCTTTGTTGGAGTCCGGACTGTAAAAAGGAGATCCGTTGGTCATGAAATGGTTATGAGTGGCTGCCGCAGCGGATCAACGTTTCGCGGTAGCTCTCGCGCATGCGCAGTCGTCTTCCGCAAACACGGTAGACGGTAACGTAAACACGGTGACGATATATGCTAAAACTCTCAAATGCCCCATCACCTTTTAGTGGGCTTTGCTCTTCTCTCCCGCCCCTGCCGGGAGAGCCGTTGAAGTCTTCCTATTGGGACCCGGCAGCGGCGTCCCGCAGCAGCCCAACAGCGCTTCGTTCGGCGTTTCGTTCGGCGCTGCTTGACAGCGAACGGTGGGATCGTCGGCGCGCACTGGGGAGACCGCGGCGGCTTGTGTACGCGCTCTTCGGTCCAAGCAAATGGGCATTTTGCGTGCTGTCAGTCCCGCACTTGGTCGCCCGATTCGGGAAGTGCTGCTGAGGTTAAATGCGAGGGTGTGTTGCTTCTCCTGCGAATCAGCACCGCAGGCGGGCGCCGGGAAATGGCGCTCCATCGCTTTCGCCGCGAATGCTGCGTGTGCACGGCACGGTCCTCCGGGCTGTGTCCCAGCTGGCTATTGCCTAATGCGTTTGCAAGATGTTCGGGTATTGCGTAGTGCTCCGCCAAATGCCTAATGGAACAACCCATATCAATCGGCAATCAGGTTCACTCATTCAGTTTCGTCCGTCCTATAATTTCAATCAAATATGACTTTAGCCGACGCTGAAATTCGAAGCGCTCGCCGTCCGTCGTTCTGATTTTGAAATTTAAGATGTTCCTGCCAATATTTCATTCTCGTGTGAGTTAATATGCAGTGTGATTTTTTTACTCTCTCTCTCTCTCTCTCTCTCTCTCTCTCTCTCTCTCTCTCTCTCTCTCTCTCTCTCTCTCTCTCTCTCTCTCTCTCTCTGCGCCGATAAATCCTCCCTTCGGGCATTTGAGACCATCCTTTAACTCGCTACCAAGGAAACTACCTTGCAGAAAGCAGTCTAGTTTGCTTGTTCCACCCGTAAGGGCGCGCTTTCATTGTGGCAAGGTGAAATTTCTCTTCACAGAGCGAATGTGGCGTCCGTTTGCACTTTTGCATTATTACCTGTGCTCGTCTTGTGTGTCAAAGCTCCGCATCACTGAATAATTTGAGTCGCTGAACAACGGGAACCAGGAGAAACACGTATACACAGACAAGGCGCCACTTCCAACTAAACTTTATTAGTGAAAAATTGTAGGTTAGGTACTGTTTTGACGTCGTGAAAACGTCACTCCAAGAATGTGTGTAAACCTACACTTGTCCATCGAAGAACTCGAGTTCTTCAAGTGAAAATGCGACCGACGGTGTGCTGATGCACTTGTTTCCCGCCTTGTGAATAAGGTACGCCTCCACAATCTCTCTTTCTTGCCTATTGCCTATCTCTGACCCATTTTAAAAACGTGGCCTGTTTGAAGAGCGGAGTGCAGTACGTACCTTGCAGAGTGCACCTTTTGCAGTGCTCAGCCGTGTGGCCACCAGCGTTGTTTTTTTTTTTTACTGTCCAACAGTGCTCGCGCGCTCTGTCGTTGAAACATCTGCCTGTTTGGCCAATATAAGGCTTGTTACAACTCTTGGGAACGTCATAGGCAACTCCCATGGTGCATTCTGTGTAGAATTCACCGTGCTTCTTGGAGCACGATTGCCGCTTCCCTTGATGTCACCATAGGGCAAACCTTCGCCAATTTGCAGGGCGCGCTGAATACAACATTCACATCGTACCTTTGAGCAACTTTTTTGAGGTTATTTGAGATCTTGGGCCAACAAAGAATAATATGAACTTTCTTTTTTTTCTATTTTCTTTCGCACGTCACTTCCCTTCGATTTTCGTTTTTTTTTTTTTTTGCACACGTGCTTTGCAAACGCCAGAAACAACTGCAGATGGGAATCCCGCTTTGCCCAGCTGGGCAATATGCTTATTAAAAGCATGCGGTACCTTGTGTGCGCACGACTTGTGGCTGTTTTGATGCATGTCATGGCCACAGCCCTTTTTATTAATTTCGAGTGAGCGCTATCAAATGGAATCGGATACTTATTGGCGCGCAGCTTGTATTGCCAACACACGTGCGTGTTCTGAAAAGTCAGGCTCAAATCTAGGAACCGCGGACTGTTATCGTTTGGCCGCTCCCACGTAAACGTAAACAATTTAGAAGAGCTGACAAATCTCTCAATGACGCCATTTACTACATCATTCAAGCTGGTTCCAGCAACTTAACTACAACAAGATAGTCATCCACGTATCTAAGCATGGTGAGGTGATGCGCATCTTCCAGTTTCGTCTTTACGCACTTATCAAAGGAACTCAAATAGATGTCGGAAAGAATGGGGGCTAGCGACGAACCAATACAAATTCCATGCCGTTGAACATAAAACCTGTCTTCAAATTCGACCACAGTACTCTGAAGGCCTCCGAGGCGCTTTGGGGATCACTTATCAGAGTACCCTAATTGCAGCATGGAGCGCGCCCTGTTTGCATGCGTGGACGAAGTGCAGGTCTCGAAGTGCTCAACCGCAAGCCACACCGCCATGGAGGCGCACATTCCTGCTGGATCCGAGTCGGGGTGGCGAAACACTTTCTCCGATTCAGAGCGCTGGAGCAATTGGCCGCGCGTGCTGCTGCCTTGCGTGTATAAACGTCCGCCCCCCCTGCATAAACGGGCTGCGCTCCGCTCTGCCGAGCTGGGGGGGATCAGCTCTATAGGGAGAAGGCGGGACACTCGTGAACCAAGGGCTGCCGAACCTCTCGTTTTCGCTTCGGACTGACTCGCACAGCAGACACGCAGACGTTTCACTAGCAAGGTTACGGACAGGCCGCACTCTTGCAACACACTCACACCTGCTCACTGGCTCTCCAAGAGAGCAGGAGAGGGCCTATCCGAAATACGCATCCTCGCTCAATGCAAAGCACTCGACACTACACGACATAAACTTTCCAGAGCCGCACAGATGCAACATTCCGTTGCACCTATCATATTTTTGCCCCACGATCCCTGTTAGGCGTGTTTTTGAATTTTTGGCAGCGATTCAATTTTTATACCTTCTTTTGTATCAGCCATAATCATAACCTAGCCCTTCACTTCAACTCTTGACTACCCGTTTCAGTGTTCGCTTTTGCATATCTCCTAGCCACTTTTTGGCGCTCTTTGCAGTAGTTGGCCTTTCGCCAACAAGAAACGAACCGTCATATCATGACTTGGCTTTTAACCGCCCATACGGCACTCCGTCAGGAACTGTTTATTCACCTCCATACAAGAGTAGTAAATTACTCGACTGGTTGGCTCATGCATGGAACCAGCAAAGAGGACGAACAACGGAGGTACTCCGACAGCGTTCCGCCTTGAGAAGACCTCTGCTCGCGGTGCGTGTCCAAGTTGGCGGTTTCTGCCCAAGTCATTCGGCGGATCGGCTGCTCCTGGGCGGCAAGCGGTAGTGAGTGTGTCGCACAAATGTCCAGCGCTGCACCGGAAACATGCGCTACCATGGTTCGGCTGCGGATGCGGCTTCTGTCGCACCTACTTTGAAACAAGTTACACGTGCTTGTCCTGTTGCCAGTGTTCGATTTTGTCGCATGTCCCTGGGATATACATGTCGGGTTTCCCCGTCGATCGCCTATATTTCTGTCCGCACTTACTACCTATGATGCGCCACTAGGAGTTCGCCAATTGTTAGTCTCCACGGGAAAAGAACCCGTTTCCAAGCGGCCGCAGCACGCTGGGGCATAAGAGCCAAGGTGGTCTTTCTAAACGAGAATTCCCAATAACGGCATGCGAGAAGAGCTCTTCACCTCAGTGAGTGTGTTTTGTACACCTTTGGGTGTTCCGCCTTCCACCTAAGATGCGTGAACAAAGCGCCTCGCCCCTGAGTCGATTGCACAACTCTCCACACGAGTAATCGCTCCCGTCGGCACTGGGCATTCCCTTTCGCGGCGAAAGGATGCGACTGTTTTTGCTCGCCGCACCTCCGCCAAGTGTCTCGCGCATTACACAAAAGGGCCCGCGTTGGCACACGTAGCCAACGTTTATAGAACCAAGCGGCCTAAGCGCCATTTTCCCTGGCCCCGTTCCGCTCGGGCGTTTCGCAGGCCCGAGAAAGCTTGAGCCAGCCTTTGTCCCTGGTCGAGTTGCGCCCGCATATGCCCGACGTGACAGCGTGTAGAGCGCCCGCTACGTGAACGCGACCGGAACTTGAGGCACGCCTGAGGAGACACCGTCCGGAACAGGTGCCCGGAAGCGATTGGGCGCGTCGCCTGGCGCCGCCAGCACTGTTCGCTTTTTGTTCAGCCCCTTTTCTTGGGAGGCACTTTTGCTTCGCTTGCGCCGCCATCACCGGAGCTCCGTTTTTTGCAAGAACCAGTCGACGATGCTCGCGCTTTGGCTCGAGCTGCTTTCTAAGCAGGCCTGCCCGACTCAGATTACTTTCAAGTGGGACACCGCCTACTGCCGCCGTACCTTGAGACGGATTCGAAAATACTGCTAGCTGAATGAAAGGCGAAAGCCATTGCGTCTTCCTCGGTATTCATTGTTGCATCGGGCGGGGAGAAAGTTATTGTTTCCTTCTGTCCTGGCAGTGCCAGAAATATTGCTTTATACATGTACCACGAGTCACGTAGGGTCCCCCACTCGTGCATCAATGTGGTTGCTCGCCGAGCTTCGTTAATGCGTGAGTGCGACGAAGCATTTACTGCGTCGTCAACACCACCTACGCTGTTTGTCTCGGAGCGTCGGTTGGCTATGGGTTGACCGCGCTTCGAATGTTTTGTCGCATGTGCACAACATTTACGCACTGTCGTGACAATTTATTTTAAAGAATAATGAAACGATTAAAAAGCGTTTTCGTGGGTATCGCGAAAGTTGAGTATTTTCTAACAGCTGGCCTGGACCGTCAGAATCGCAGGCGATCGACAGACGATCGCACACGATAATACGAAAGCAAACAGAAAATGCAAGAAAATGTGTCTTACCGCTGCGGCGTGTTTTTTTATTCTGTATCTGTGCGAATAAACACTTTTGTCGTCGATTTTTTCGTACTTTACGTATGTTCACATTTGCTGAAATGTTGTGAAGCAAAGCGGAAAAATTTACGGCCACTTAAGCGTTTCAATCCAAGCCAATGACGAAGCTACGGCGAGCGCGCAGCATGATGGGGGCCCATGACGGCACAGGCGGCCTTGATGTTAGCCGCATAGACGCTAGCGCCAGAATCCTCTCTAGTGTATATACCGTTAAACCTGCATGTAACTAACCTGTACGTAACGAATTCCCGGATTTAACGAAGTTTTTCAATTCCCCATTGCCAGCCCCATTGAAACCGATGTGTTTGCCACCTCTATGTAGAGAAGGCCTGGCTACGGTTAACCTCGATGTAGCGATTTCGCTACACTGATGAGCCATTATTTTTTGCACTTTTTCTGAAAAATCGGCTGCAGACGTGCACTAATTTAGAGAACTTTGCCCGCAACGCAAACTTCTGTGCATTTCCAGTGTTAGTGTGATGTCGATTAGGTGTTAGGCCTGCCTGTCGGTGTGTAGTCGCGCGTCTCCAGTGCTTTCTGAGGTATAGGATCGTCGGTGATGAGTTCTGCTGCCAGAAAACGTAGTTTTGTCTTTTCAAGAGGAGCGCGAAATTTCGGGTGCCGCCTCCGCCGGAAAGAAAGATGAGCGTTGTCGTCCGGCACAGTATCACAGCTAGCACCTTCTCAAATGAGTTCGGCAAAGAGCATCACGTTCGCGGAAAGGCGCCCTTTCAGCATACGTTTTGGTCCTTGAAACTGGTTAAGGCACTGAAGAGGGTCAAAAGGCAAAATTGCAAATACAGGGGGTAAGTGACCTTGATTCTTTTGAGTGCCGTGTACTGACTAACTTCGTGGGAAAGCAGAAGGTGCAAAGCGGGCATTTTTTCGCTGTAATAAATTCTCAAAGGGAGCGTTCACTGTACATGATGTCTAGCAGTTTGGCTTGGTTTCTGCTTCATTTACGGGAACCTTAACTTAAATCCTGCATGTAACGTGCGAGTGTTGCGAATTTTTATCAACTTCGGTACATCCAGGTTTAGCTTTAGTGAGAAACTCTATGGCTGCGGCATAGCCTCCAAGATCACCCCGCGCCCGTTTTAACGTGCGCGGGTGATCTCCGCGATTTGCTGCCGGCGGCGCGCAGCCGATCGCGGAGGCCACGGCTGTGAAGACGAGACGTGTCATCCCCTGTTGAATGAAACTATAGAGTTCTGGGCAGAAGCCGGAACAAGTCGCCCGCGAGTTGATAGAGGTCTCGCTTTTTTTTTTTGTATTCCCCAAAACCGTGAAAATCATGTCAGCGAGCCTTCTGTTACTTCGTACGACAATGAGTTTGCACTGAAAAAAAAAGAAGAAAAAAACTCGCTGCTTTGTTCTCACGTGTAAAAAATGGTATGCATCCATGTTCGCTTTTTCCAACACAGTTGTAGTCGGCGACCGTCGTGTCCCCTTTGTCCTAGTCCTCTCTTTTACGCGCAGTTTTTCTGAGTAAAAGGTGCAGCACCAACTAGCCCAACAACATGGTTTACAGCTTTGTTAAAGGGGTCCTGAAATACCTTCCGCCGATGCGTGGATGTACATGTAACCAAATAAAGCAATGTATTAGCAATCTCCTCCCGCAAGAATTTTGTTAAAGGGATGCGTATTAGCTGAGAAATCGTAAATCAAAAACCGCGCATTATCGTCGCGCCGCGTTTCCTCCTCCTTCCAACTTACTCTCCGCTGTTGACGGCGAGCGAGCCTTCCCTCCTATGATGCTGCGCTCCTCGGCGGTGACGTACTTCCGCTATTGCGCTGCTCACACTGCCGTCTGCTACGGGCAAGCTTTGTTGACACCATGAATCCCGCACTCCGCACAAGGCTGGAAAAGCGAACGAAAAATCTGGCCGCATGTGTGCGGCGGCCTGGCCTTGCCCTTTCGCGGTGTACGTTGCTGCAGACTTTGCTATCGGCGGCACGTGACTTTTTATCGGCGGCGAACTCGTAGCCAGCCGCACGGGTAGGATCGTGCGCTCGCTCCCTTGGATGCACAGCGCACTGTTTATCCAAACAGCGCCGTATCAGATGTGGCCCCGCTGGTGCCGGGTCTTATTTTGTGGCGGTGGTAATTCCTGCCGGCGGCATGTGAAAAAGACATTTTAAACCGATACAGAACCCGTGCACAAAACGTCAGTTCAGCTTGGGGCGACGCGTGGTGGAGAGCGGCAACGTTGGCAAAACATGCTCCGCCCCCCCCGCCCCCCCCTCTGAGCTTTCTAGCGCTGGAGCGAGCACTATTTCTTTGACAATCTCAAACATCGGTTGCCTTGGCAACAAGGCACAAACCGCTCTAGAAGTGTTTCGTTTGTTATTTTAACTCCTTTTACATATAAGGAAGTGCGAGATGCGTTTGGCATTACAGGAGGCGATGGTGTGTGTGTTGTGGACGCCTTTGTTTCGTGATGAAATGCGACGTTGTGCTTCTGCGGGTGGATAGTGCTTCCCATGGTCTGGATTATCTTTCTCGAGCGGCGTACGACTCAACTTCGCATGGGGTATGTGCAGTGCGCGTGGCTAAAAGCCATCTCTGCTTGTGCGCCAGAGTTAAGTGGACTGCTGTTCGTCCCCGCAAACCGCGCGCGAGGTGAGTGCCGAATTTACGAGGGGCAGGAGGAGGCAACCCATCGTCTGTCAATCGCGGTTCGGACTTGCAACGAATGTTGTGACGTTGTGTTCGTTCGAAACGCATCTCTGGATTGTTTGAATAAAATGTATGCGTCAAACCCGGGCATTCGGCTCAGGGCGTTCTCTGCGACTGCAAGAAAGAAATGCCACGGGGCTTCAACGCTTTCTTTATGGAACGTACTCAAGTAAGAGAATATCCATGTCGTGTTTATGGCCCTGTTTGCATTCAATACAAACGGTTAAGCGTTTGTTTACACTTGTTTCGTTTGTCGTAAAATGTGCAAGCACTCCGGCACTCCGCTGGCAGATCAGCCGGCGAGCCGACGCTGAGCAGACGACTCATCTCTTTGCCGGAAGTGCGTGAAAAAGCCGCCCAATAGCAGGATGTCTAGCTCATGACGAACATCTGGGAATCGATGACGTAGACATGTGAAGATGGCGGCGTCCAAAAACACGAAGGGAAGGGTGAGAAAAAAGCGACAAACTTTGCAACAAAAGTGTGAGCTTTCCGCTGCGCGTAAAAGAGTAATACTTGGCACAGATGATGTTGACGACCCAATCTAACGATTGCGCTAGTAAATTTAGTGTGCTCAAAACGCCTTTCAAGGCCCCTTTAAGTTAATTTTTTTTAAATCGAAAGTGTTTTATTCCCAGATACACCAAGGTTTCACTAACGTCATATCCGTCACGGAGGTGACGCCAGTACAACGAAGCCAGCGGCCTGTAAAGGGTGCACCCCTGCACTCAGGGTCTTCCTGCGGGGTAGCAACCTTTAGTACTAAACAGTACGTTATACTTTGGGTTGTTTGTTTGCGGGTTTTATATTTTAACACGAAAGTGTTTTATGCCGGCATGCACCAAGACTTCACTGACGTCATATCCCTCACGGAAATGAGACGCCATTACACCTTGCCGAAGTGACCCGCCAGCAGGACTTCGCTCGCCTAGCACACCCACAAAACAGCCGCCGACCCGCAAGCTCAGCTGCAGATTTCGCTGCACATTTCACTTCCGTGTTTTACCGATTCCCATGACAGAGGAATCAACCACAGTTTTTTTTTTTAATGTAGCGCTGAGAGCCGCACGCTATCTTGAGTACCATTTCTGACGCTTGCCATTGACGGCGATTTGTCCTTTGGCAGCGTGGCGTTAGCGGCGCTCGATTCACGTCGCACGCAAATCCAGTCGTTTTCTCGCAGCTGCGTTCTGTGTCCGGCCTGTTGGTGAGGCTGTGCGCGAGAGTCCGTGCTTTCCCGAATGCTAACTCATTGGTTTACGAGGCCCGCCTTCTCCGAGGCGAGCGGGTGGGAGTGCTTCGGGACTTGGCTAACTTAACCTCGTCGGGACTTCCTTTTCTTCTCGCAGGAATGGAGCCTGCAGCCGTGGCACTGCCTCCCGGCGTGCGGCGTCCACAGCTCCGGCAGCAGCCTGCCCATCAGCGGAGGTGAGGGAAGCGATCGGTCGCACCGTCTCGGTCCACCCAACAAGTGCCGCTTTCCTTCGAAGCACTTCACTCTTTAAAAAAAAGGTCGTGGCCCTTACTAACAGAACACTAACCATTTACTAGTCCCAGTGTCCACTAGGCACTTAGTGGATTCACTAACTGGCCATGCATAACCCAGTAAAAAGCTACGCGTGGACAATGTGTATCGGCTGAGCGCGCAGCACGTCATAAACACATTCAACAGGCACATATCACACTTAGACCACAAATAAATTGAGCAAGAAACCAACGGGATGCACGAGGAGAGCGAGTATAACTTGGGGTCGTACTCTGAGTCCCTCCTCCACTCCATTTGCTCCCTCCACACGGCTGAGCGGAGGATTCCGCAAGATTAATTATGCACCGGGAAATCGATTTCAAGGATCTCCTCCACTGGAGGCTCGAGTGATCTGCTCTTCTTGCTTTTATAGCCAGCAGCGGGAAGTCCTCTGATAGTCAGTGGGCTTGTCGCAAAAATCAAATATTTTTGCGATAATTTTAGAAATATGAATTTTAATGTGAGCAATACAAGTTAGCATGTTGATTTGAAAAAAAAAACGTTTTAATGGTGACGGTGGAGTGGAAAAGTGGTGTAGTTATTATGTTCAATAATCTATATAATTATGTTACTATCACTGAATGTTAGTGTCAAACAAGTAGCAGCTACTAAGTGCACGGTCTGGACTACTAACGATAGCAGATAGGTTCCATACTTAGTGGAAGGACCTACGCACCGTTTTCGGGGGGTAGTTCGGTTCGTAAGGAGTTAGTAAGTAAACCCGTTGCTACCTTTTTACTAGCATTTTTGCTAAGAGTGTTCAGCGAAGGGCTCAGAATCAGAACGTGACTTGTCACTTAGTGCGTTTCACGCGCAGAAATTAAATGGATGCGCATTTTGAAGTGAAACCAGTGTAACTGGCTGTATGATTGATTGATTGATTGATTGATGATTGATTGATTGATTGATTGATTGATTGTAGGGTTTAACACGCCGATGCAACGCAGGCGATAAGGCGCGCCGTAATGGAGGGCTTCGGATTAATTTAACTGGCTGTATAATCAAAACGATGGTTAAATGACTACACGAAAATTTATAATTAGCATTGATAATCTGTGACAGTAAACAGATTTAACTGAGAAAAACTCTTGCAGATTTCTTGTTTGCTTCTCGCGCAGTTTACGTTGTTATTTCGTGCGAGCGTGAAGAATATATATTCCTACTAGTTTGGGAATTATCCAAGCTTTAAATTTTTATTTATTTTGCAATTCCAAGGTCACAACAGGCTACGCAGTCACGCCGGTCGTCATAGCCAAATGCGGCACCGAAGCACCACTGCATCGACTCTCCAAATTCCGGTCCCGTCCACGACTGCCGTCGCCAGCGCATTTTGCTGATATGGTTCCCATCTCCCGACGATCCGCCACCTTTGGTGGGATTGCAATTTCCCCGGGGGATACGGCAGATACAGATGGTCTGACGTCACCTTAGAATAATGAACGATGATAAGGGTAAACAAGGAGGGGACGTCATTGTCGATATGGCGTTTCACTTGCGAGGAGGCCGTAGCCAGGCCTACATGGCGTTCCTCCCTTTCCACTTCACCGCAAGTCAGAGGCCGCCCCAGTGTAACTCTCTCCCTTCTCCCATTCACGGCGCATGCGGCCGCCTCGACATGGCCGCGTGCCATCAGCATCTCTTCGGTTCTATAGAACCGAAGAGATGCTGATTTTCCTTCCTTCACCATGGTATACCATGGTGAAGGAATGTTTTTAATGCGTGAGTGCCGCGCATAGCGATTCCCGGTCAGTTTCCAACTGCAACTCCGTACCAAGAACGGTACTACAGGACGATTATTAGCAGAGTGACGCTCGTCAGCATTGCGGGCTCAGGTTTACCGCGATCGCCAAAAAGTTCCGAACGCGACTCCTGCCCTGTTCTGTTCACGCCCTAACGCTGAATCCCGTACATTAAACGTAAGGTGGTGCTAGCAACGGGGCATTATACAGTGGCTGACGGTCACCGCGAACAGCAAGCAATGAATACACTATTAACGGGCAAATCATTTCGTTTTTTTTTTTCGGCTGACTGCACCTGCCGACACACGCGAGAAAAAAAAACATTTAATGATTTTTCGGCGGAGGGACCGAATCTGACGACAACGGCCAGCTCCTTCGTTCAAACGTCTAAAACGTTATTTCTCCCCTACTGAAAATGTAGACTTGGCAGGGGATTATAGTGGATTATAGTATTCGCATTAATGATGAATTGAAGGTAGACGACGGCAGGCTGGTACACGATGGCAAGCTTGTAGATGCCACCATGCTGGTGGGCGACGTCATGCTGGTAGACGACGGTATGTGTGTAGACAACAGCAAGCCCCCGCAGGGGGCACCTCGAGTAATCAGTGTATCGTGAGTAGCGCCACCGCGGTCGCCAACTCCGCAGGGGTGCCTACACCGCTAGGCATGTGCACGTGCGGTACCACGAACCCGAGCACATGTGGGTCGGACTCACCCGCACCCCGACTGTGCGTGGCTTAGCCGTGCCCGGGGAAAAGGGCGTTCTGGTGGCTGAGCCAAAGCCAGGGTTGTTTTGGACCTTGACGGCCCCCTCCTAGCGGCAACATGCCACTTTGTTTCCCGCTTCCCGCAGACAGTTCCCCTGGTCTTACCCGCCAGGGGAGAACCAGGCAGTCGCCTTTCCCTGTCCTCCCCTTAGGTGTTTCACTTTCCCATCTGATTTCCTACCTCTGTCCTGTCCTATCCTTTCTTCCTGAGTTCAACGATCTTCCAGGCGGCGAGGGTTAACCTCTGTGCAAAGACATCACTCGTGATTCCAAGCGTAGGGTTATAGTGTCAAAGTACGGTTAGCGTGCGCTGCAACGTCACGCGACCTTGGGCTCCGTGGTGGGCGACTGGCCTTGAAACCAAACACGTGCTTTTTGTATGGCATCTTCAAACCCTTTCTCGGTCAATCGCTCTCTCAAAAGAGGGCGCACCGAAGGAACGTTTGAATTTTTTTCAATGCTAAGAAACCAGAACTGTTTCCACGTTTGCGAAAAGTGGTGCGAGAACTGTCACCTTTTCTTGTGTCCAAGTGCCTCTCAAGTCTGATCGGGAGCGGTTACAAAGCACACAAGGTGTCAAGCGGTCACCTGCTTATTAAGGTAAAAGGACAAAGCGCAATGCAACGAGCTGCAAAAAGTTGCGTAAATAGGTGACGTATCCCTGTCAGCGTAAGCCCTCACCGCTCCATGAACACTGTTCGTGGAGTGATCAGAGAAGTGCTCTTTATTGACCTGCCTGAAAATGAGCTCCCGGAAGTACTCCATTAACAAAATGCTGCTAAAGTACAACAAATAATAATCCGCCGGGAAAACAGATACAAACCAAGCACATTGTCTTCACCTTTGTCAGGACAGTTCTTCCAGACACTACACAAGCTGTATATAAAAAAATTAGAGCCAGACGTTACATCCTCTACCCGCGCCCGTGCTGCACTTGTCATGAATTCCGCCATAGATCACCGAGCTAACTGCAGGGGCAAGCAGACGTGGGCACTATGCAGCAAAACCGACCATGCGGCGGAAAGCTGCGTCGCACCACTCCACTGCGTCAACTGTAGCGGTTGCCACGCCTCATACTCTCGTTTGTGCTAACAGTGGAAAAAAGCAAAATAGATCATTGCACTTACAGTAACAGAAAATATCACTTACCCCGAAGCACGACAGCGTATAGCTACCACGTACAAGATAGCATAAGCCGACGTGCACGTCAGGGGGCGCCGCCACGTGCAGCACTGGTCTCATTAGGCACCTCCTCGAGAGGACCTGAGGAGAAAGCTCCTCCCTCCCAGGCGCAAGAACCTTAACTAGCTGCTGCACCTCTATCAAATGACGGCCAAAAAACGGCCTACAACGCGTCAGCTGCAGCCTCGTGGCCTGCGCAGCTGACTGCTGTCACCGAGAGGGGTGTCCCCTCCAAGGAGAACCTGAGGTTTGCTAAGCCCGCAGTTCGAATTCCTCGATTAGAAAGCCTTCTGAGGAGGCTGTGGACACGAGTGAGCTATCCTTGGCGTTAAATACTCCAAAGTATCATTTCAAGCCATGCAGTGCAGAAGTTCACATGAACTTGTCAGAAAACAGAGCTCCCTAAAACGAGTCCTTGGGAAAGCTCTGGCAGCTAACAGGCTTAGCTTGGCCATAACAACAAAATTCCTAATGCTTGCAATGGCATTTTGTGGTGTGCTGCAGTATAACTTCGTGGGGCTTATACAAATCTTGGATAACGGCAAGGAGTTGCTGTGGGGGCATGCGCCACTGGCGGTGGGTCTCCAAGAAATCCACTTAGGCAGCGAGCAGTCAACTTTTGCCTGAGTACATCATATGCAGAAAGGACAGGCAAAACACCAGCCAACCGTCGGGTGGTGTGGCGGTTATCCTGCAGAGGTCAGCCACAGCTAAAGAAGTCAAGCATCAGACTGGTCTGCAGGCTGTAGCGGTAACAGTTGTATGGTTTTAGAGAGTTGTAACAATATACTAAGTATATGTTCCCTCACACACGACTAAAGAAATCAGAGTTTGAAAATCTTAATAACCAGCTCCAAAAAACATACGTTATAGCAGGCGACTGCAACGCCCACCATCGTCTTTGGGGTTGCGAGAAATATGATGCCAGGGGGCCAATGATCCAAAAACGTTTTACTTCCCACCGGAACATGCATATTAAACTAAAATCAGCCAACATATCGTAGTCCCACCCACAAAACATACCACTCAGTAGACGTAGCTTTCTGCTCAGCTAATGTTTTTCCGCTACTCGGTTGTCGAGTGCTGGAATACCCATATGGCTGTGACCACTTCCCTGACATCCTAAAGGAGAAGGGTCAGGCTTCTGGCATTCAGAATAGTATACCACGATGGAAGATAGCGTCCCGCCGACTGCAACAAGTATCCTTACCTTACCTGTCTTCCAGGCGGTTATCTAGATTTATATGGGTATCGATAGTGTTTCGTGCTTTATTGCAAATCACATAATTGAAGCAGCTACTGAGCGTATTGCAGAGTTCCAGCAATCCAAGCAGGAAACCAATACCTTGGTGAAATACGGACTACAAAGATGCAAGGAAGAAGCAAGAATGTGGCATGGAGCCTTTTCGGTACCGCCTCAACATCCCAGAACTACGTCCACTTCAAACCCTTCAAATCGCAACCAAGACGTATAAGGCAGGTAGCAAAGGGTCAGAGCTGGGAGAGATTCCTAGAAGGCGTGAACTCATACTCTAACGAAAAAAGGTATAGAACAGGATACGCAAATTGCAGGGGCAGCAAACCTTTCTTCGACCTTTAGTTGACAGTGCTGGTAACACTTTGCAAGATCTGGCAGATGCACTGGGCTCGTACTTTGAATATGTATCAAGTTCAGCTTACTACTCAAGTAATTTTCTGAAGTTCAGGCACAGGGAAGAAAAGCTACAACTTCACCAAAAATCGTCTTCAAATGAACCATATAACAGTGATTTTAGTGCTGCCGACCTCAAAGCTTGCCTGAAGACTCTTGGTAACGTAGCGCCTGGGCCAGATAGCATCCACTATGGTAAGGTGTAACAGCGCAAACAGACGAAGGACGCAGAATTCACAAGACGGGCGCTGACTCGCAACTGGTATTTGATTGAAAAGGAGCAGTAATGTATAGCCGACACGTAAATGTGATGTGTTGAAAGCAAACATAATTCGAAACATCAGATAAAACCGGAATAAAGGCATGTGAACTTCTGGCATAGCTAGATGGCATCCAAAAAACGCCTTATTCCTGTACAGCGTCAGAGAAGGCTGGCTTACACATTTGCCCCGATTCTTGTCGATATGATAGGCTCCTACAGCTTCTCGTGTCACCTGGTCCTTGTGGGTGAACAAAACGTCGTATTCACCAAAACACGGCGCGCAGCCACATGCCCGGCAGTGCGCTGATTTGCGGGAGGATGTGTCCTTAGTTAAATTATTCAAGTGTTCCTAACTTCATATTACGCCGTGGAAAAGGGTGTACCACAAGGTGCCGTACTAAGTCCGTTGCTGTTCAACCTGACCCTCATTTCACTCAAAATAATCCTTCCACGTGGAGTGAAGATCATGCTGTACGTAGGTGATATCTGTGTGTGGTGTGCTTCTCGTGTACGACGATGTACACAGCAGCGATTACAGAGAGCCCTGTACAACATTTCTAACTACCTCGCAGCCCGCGGCCTTCAACTTTCTCCAGGTAAGAGCGGGGCCATGGCCTTCACAAGAAGAAATATGGATCGCTATCCATTGATACTGGGCGGGCGCATACTTTCGTATGCACGAGTTAAAAAATTTCTAGGAGTTTTAATAGACCGCAACTTGACCTGGTCACCCTCAGTCAAACGAATACGGAACCGCATTTCTTCGGCCGCTGAGGTCTTTAAATGTCTTGCAGGTCCGCGATTGGGCAGTGATTGCCATTCAATGGTTATGCTGCACAAGATCTATGCTGCGTTACAGCCTCCCTATCCTGCATAAAATATCTGAAACAAGCTAGAAAAACCTTGAGGCGGCCAGAAACAGCAACCTACGCACCTGTCTTGGACTTCCGAAGGGATCTTCGAGCGTTGGAACCGTGGCAGAGGCACGTTGTTTGCCTTTCGAAGTTATTAGACAGCAGGAGACCCTTCGAGTGCACTTGAGACATCGTCTACACGCAAGAAATCATTTCCTAAGTCGTGTCCTCTCCAAGTGCAGCAGCTCCGGATTCGCCCAGACCATTCACAGCATACTACTGTCTGTTCCAACCCAGCCCTCACCAATAATGCCGCCGCATTTGCCTCCGTGGAACTTTGCTCCCCTACAAATTGAATGTGGTATCCCAGGAATTGGCCCCAAAAAGACTATGCCTCAGTCAGAAATCCTCCACATCGTTTTAGACTACATGTATAGAGCGCATTCAGCGAGAACATTCATATTCATCGATGGTTCATCTACCATGCAAAGCTCTTATTCTGGTCTATACATTACACAAATTGGTGAAATGCTTTCATTTCGTCTGGAGCGACAAACATCTTCGACAGCGGCTGAGCTCTGCGCTCTGAAGGAGGAAATCGTTTACATCCTGCGCCATGAGCAGCACCAATGGAGTATCTTCACGGACTCCAAGGCAGCTCTGCAAATTCTATCTAGGAGAAATAGATTTTCCTCAAACCAAATCGCAGCCTGTGATATATCATACCTTCACCATCTTGCTTGGTCTGCTGGACACATTAAATCACAGTGGATACCTGGACACAGCGGCATCATAGGTAACTAAAAAGCCGACGAAGCGGCCCGTAAAGGCCTTCTTTACCAAAAATACTGCAAGGTGTATTTCATGAAAACAGAAGCTTCTGCCATGGCTCACCACTTTGCTGTGACTGAAAGAAGCCGTCTATGAAGCAACTGACAAAATACTCGCTCCTTTTTGCACATAATTGGCCCAGAATTAAAGTCTAGACTCCCGAGACAGCTTCCTGGTAACCTGGAAACGTTGTACCATCGTCTACGGCTGAACTGTGCATACACAAAAAGCTACCTATTTCGCCTTTGAGCGACGCCAAATCCGCTATGTGACAATTGTGCTTGTGTCGAAACAATTGAACACATTTTATTAGAATGTGCGGACTAGATGGAACCGAGATCCCACTTCCTTGAAAACATTGAACGTCTAGAACAGAGACCATTTACTCTCAGAATTATTGTAGGGCCATGGATTCGTCCGTCGCAGCAGCGCCAAGCTCTACAGAGTTTGTTCTCTTATTTGGATGAAATTGGCGTAGTTTCAAAATTGTAAATTATGTGGCCCAAGCTCAGAACAAAAATATGCATGTAAGTTCGTTACAGCGCCAAGACCACGACAGTTTTTTTTTTCTTTTCCTTTCCCTGCCCAGCTCTTTCTTGGGCCTTTTCTTCCCCCATCCCCAACCCACAGCAGACAAGCATGTAGGCGACTGTAAATGCCGGCAAACCTCTGTGCTTTTCCAATAAAGAGCCTTCTCTCTCTCTCTCTCTCTCTCTCTCTCTCTCTCTCTCTCTCTCTCTCTCTCTCTCTCTCTCTCTCTCTCTCTGTAGGCGCGAGTTCACACATCTACCCGGCTGCCCAATTTACACTTTTTCGCAATCAAGGGGCAAGCTTCAAGCTTACACTTCAACATGTTCAACATGAATACCCATCAACTCGCCCACCATTCACTTCTGTTGCAATACATTTCTTGCACCATGGGCTGTTTTAAGTGTTTTAACAACTTCATCGGTAATCCGGCTGTACTGGCTGTTCTGATTGCTATCTATGTCGTCAAGGCAAGGACTGCTTCCTGGCACGCCAAGTTAGGTGCGTGCCCCAACGACGTATAGGCTTTGTGCGGTTTTCTTCCTCCCTCGGTTGGGCACACCAGATGATTCTGCCGGATCCTCGACTCGAAGTGGGAACGTCGGGCTCTATTCTACAAGGGCGGCCTCCGTACCTCCTGCGGTCTCTTACACGGGAACCGCCAGAATCGTCGACAACACCGGGAGTGGTGCACTACTACGGACCATTTAACGCAGTTCCATGCAACACCATCCGTCCCCAACTTCCAAAGAAGAAAAAGTACGCCGCAGTGAATGGTAGAGTGCAGATTTATGGCCGAATGGACGTTCCTACTTCATAGCAAGATGTTCAGAAACTTGGTCCCAGTCACTGTTTTGTGCCTTCAGTGAGTCCACCGGAGAAAGTTGCCTCGTCAAGAGCAGTTGCTAGGTGTCCACAGGAGGAGGTTAGACCTCGTTGTGTGGCTGAGTGCACGAGTGTTTTAACCCTTTGATGCCAGAAACTTTATTATTTTGCCTAATAAGCGTGTCAGAATTTTTTTATGATTTAAAAACACTTTCCTCATCACAAATATGAAGTCAGAAGAAATTTGGTTCATTAGGACGAGCGCTGGGAAATACTGGACACTGGCTGACCATATATCACTTGAACAAGAGAGCTATCTCGATCACCATGATTTATAGTTCAAGTGAAGGCAATAACGTAAAGTTTGTATGGCTATCATTTTTAATAGCGACGAAATAGCACAATTTCGGTTACCTGTCACTAGCCCATTGAGCCACCCGGGCTCGATGCGAGTTGACACGCGTAGACGATATTGTTTTAGCGCACAGAAGTACGTTCTGAACTGTCTTTATTTTTGAAGGTCCGGGGTTCTTTGTGTGTCGATAGGTGGTGTTAAATGTCGAAAAAACCACAAAGTGCGAAAGGAAAAAAAAATTGTTTGATTCGTTGCTCCTGAGCAACACTGGGCATGAAAGTGTTAACGCGAACCGCACGCCGAAGTTCCAAGAGTAATCCTGTTAATCCAGTTGTCAACTGGATGGTATCTAACGAAATAAGGATTATGCAGTGTGGTGAAGGTTTTTCCACAGTCAATCCCGAGGGTATGTTTCAAGAAGAAGCACTTACTGCAACGGACTCGCCTATCGCGACGGTGGGTCCGGGCACTACTAGTGCAACACTTGCACCACTAGTGCAAGCTGCGCCATTTTTTTTTCGTTTTAGTAGCCCCAAAAAGAATACCACATTTAAAACGCTATAGTAAGAGGTGCGCATGCGCATATGCCTCTTGTGCTCACGCTCTAGCAGGCGCGAAAGCCGGCTTCACTGTTATAATAGCCTATCTGTGGTGGTGCACCCTTTACAGGCGGAGCTGTTTTTTTCTTGTATTTTTTTTTTCTGGCGCCACCGGGCCAATCTCAGCTTAAACAGCTCCACTGTAAAAAAATATTGAAATTCGTTTTAAATTCTGTGCGGTACAAAGCATCCCCACGCTCGTAGAAAATGTTCCAGTCCACCTCTGTAAAGGGGTAAAAAAACGTCCAAATTTGGAGGTCTTTTACACCATTTTTTCGGAGGTTCCAACACCCTAATTTGTAGCTTTACATCCATGTGACAAAACGGGTGTTGAAGTAATGAATACCCTTCTTAAAAGGTGTTGAAAGGGTGTGGATTAGGAACTTACTAACTGCAGCATTTTGTTCACTCCGCCTCGCGGTTAAAACTTTTTGCCAATCTGTATGCTGACTTGTATGTGCTGTCATTAAAACGCCTAATTCCAAAACTAGCGCTAAAATATTTGATTTTTTTGTGACAATCCCACCGACTCTATCAGAGGACTTTCCTCTGCTGGCTATAAAAGAAAGAGCAAATGTAGTCTTAAGGGAAGTAAATATGTAGTCGTTCGGCCCCGTGCATCCCGTTGATTTTCTTGCTCAATTCATTTGTAGTCCAATATGACTTGTGCGTGTTGAATGTGTCTGTATGTCCTGCTGCACGCTCACCCGATCCTCATTGTCACGCATAGCTGGGCGGCGCACACCTTGATATTAGGGTGCTGAGCAGCCTTACCGCCTTATTTTAGGGTGTTCACAAGCACACCCCATTTTTCATCCTTATATCCTTTTTTTTATTCAGAAAATTTTTTAAAGGTGTGTGCCATGGAAGATTTTTACGCCCTTTTCGACCTTTTCGGAAAGGATCTAAAAAGTTTAGCGTCTAGAGTAAAAAAAAAAGGTCTATGCAGACGAACATGATAGGTTGTAAGCGTGCTGACGGAAGCGCTAATTAACCAAAGGTTCCGCAGACGGTGAGCAGACAAGCTGACGACGGTTCTCGTCGCCGGAAGTGCGAGTAGAAAGCCGTCCAATAGAAGGATCTCTCCTTCGTGATGCACATAGGACAATCGATGACGTACATGCGTTCTGAAAAAAAAAGGTGCTTAGTAGCGCGTCGTCCTATGTACATTCTATTCTAAGTTGCCGTCTTTTTTCGCGGAATTTTTTATAATCTGTCAACACCAACTCGTCCAACTTTCGATCGCGCTGTACATGCGTTTAAACGGTGGCGTCCAAAAATACCTTTATTGTAAATACCAGCATTTTTACAGCGGAGGAATACGGCGTTTTTCTCGTACGCCACTTTGTTGAACATCATTAGCCTAAGTCCATCCCTTACACAGGTTCTGTGAGTGTGGTACGTTCATTGTCATCCGAAAACTCGTCCAGGAACCATATCATCAATCTCGTTTTTAAAGGGACAGACAATTGATTGTTGTCGAGCATGTTTTCTTTATCCCAAATGAAAGGGCATCGCTTAAAACACCTTAATCGGAAGCGGTTCTGCTGGTAGCGCCCTAGAACTTTTTTTTTAGGTCTACCAGCCGTACGTGACCCGCCAGAAGGAATGCTGGCAACCATCACAGTGAGCCGCCCGGCGGCACACTTTTAACTGCACGTGAGATTAAGAGGGATTTAAAAACTTGTCCACGGCTTATACAACAATAATGTGCAACCTCTCATATTCCTTCATGCGCTTTTTGTATTACGCGTTAAAATCGACGGAATTGTTTGGACACCGCAACGTAGTGTCACGTTTACACGCCACATGGCGCCACCTTTCAGACTTCGGAAATTTTAGGGCAAAGTTAAAATTATTTCCTCCTCTTTATTTAAAAATGCCTTGTGGCTACCTCGAACGCTGGGCGCAGTATGTGAGCTAGACGACATGCACTCCACAAGAATCGGTTGTCTGTCTCTAAAAGTTATCCGCGGCTAGTAGTGTGGACAATTACAAATATTATTCGCGATAGGAGTGCGGATAGGGACAGCCCACCAAAACAACAAGCGAAGGCAGCGCCGCTTTAAAATTTTAAAAGAATGCTCAAGGATACATATACAATTTAAACTTGTTAAAAATTCGTGTTAATAAGGTTTGTTAGTTGTCAAATAAGTAGCAGCGTGCAGTTTGCGCGGCGGTTTTACACGTTACACGTAACGCTTGTATACGCGAACCGTACGAGATTTACGTTTCCTTTTCGGTCGTACGGGAGGGTTACAAACGTATTGGGGTTATCCCTCTAGTAGCCCGCTGGTGACAAACCCCTATTCGCGCGACGCTGGCGAGGATCTTGTTTTTTTTTTTTTTTTATGTCGAGCAGGTAAACAAACGGACCTAATGCAGGCATAAAGGCAAAAGAAATGAGCAAAACTCGGGCACCTATGGTTATGGCGCGCGTCGCAGTTTCAGTAGCGGCAAGGTTTGGAGGTCACGCTACCAGTACACGTAATGCAGTGTCGCGCTTGTGTACTACGAACCGCCACCTTTCAGATTTCGGAAAGGTTAACGCCAAATTAAAATTATTTCCGCGACCCGACTATATAAAACGCAGGCTTTCATATGAGCTCGAGAGCATATACTCGAAAAACTCTGTTGTCTGTCCCTTTAAGACTATTATGTCGGCATAAGCCTTGAATCTGGAAGTAACTGTATGCTAGGTTCCAGCTTACTCTGGAATAGCCGGAAACCAGGTTGCGGGTGAAAGGGCCTCAGCTAGCGCACGTCGCAACACAGTGGACGTGACAGTAGTACCCTGCACCGACCCTCAGACAACAGATTCGTAAAAATGTGGGAAGCAGGCTGGAGTAACTGCACGTAATAAAAACGCATTTGGGACCACGCACAAACGACTCGCGCAACAGATGCACGTCAGTGGCCTTAGCCACGTTGCGGATAGGCTACACTCACGCAGCACACTCCCCGGGTCTTAAGGACCCTTGTGTAACACACGTGGACTGTAATTCACGTCCTCATTCACGGCCTCATTCACGGCCTCATTCACGGCAAGATATTCGACACAACACAGCGCAAGCACTTTCCAGAACGTTACAGACAACACACTCATCATGCGTTCCAGCTGACGACCCCATGAAGCGTGTTTCCAAGTTTTTCACAGAAATCTAGCTTTTGCGCCTCGTTTCATATCAGCCCTGGTCATCTTATTTGTCATCTTATTATCAGCCATGGTCATCTTATTTGTCTTTTGGAGAGTTTTAGCCTCCAACCCTACCCTGTATCGTCGCGTTTGTATTTCAAGCACTCTTTTACTGCCACTCCGCACGAGTTCGTGAGTGGCGCTCTTTGACGGCGGTGAACGCCAACGCCGTGCATAGCCAAGGTGACGCCGGCGCGGGGTGCGCAGAGGTGACGGTGGCGTACAAGGACGGCCTGCCCGAGATCACGGTGCCGCTGCCGTCGAGGCGCGACCGGTGTCGCTTCACTCTGCGGCCCCTGGGCAGCACGGTGGGCGACCTCTTGCGCAGCATCTGCGTCGAGGACCGGGGCGTGGACCACGTCAACGTCACCTCTACCGGTGCGTGTTTTCTCCACTCAAGCGACGCAGGGCCGCTATTTCGCCCCATTTTTTCCCAAATGTGTCACACCAACTCGCCAACACCTTAGGCTCCTGCTGTTCAGGCGAGTTCTCGGCGCCAAGTCAGATGCATATCGCTACGTTTTCTGGGTGCGGTTTGGATTTACGGCTTAGCTGCCTCACGTTTCGCGTGAGAGCTGCATATAGTCCTGATGAGGTGCCTGTTTCTACGCAGTAGTCTTTCTTGGGAGGGGTGTGTCGTCCTAGCCTTTAAAATAGTGGCTTCTGTAGCAAGAAAGTACAGCGAAAGAGTTCCTTTTTAATAGTGAACCTATATTTTAGCATTCGAAGCTTTGCGCATCATCTTTAGCGGAATAGACGTCGCCGTATAATGATACATGCTAATCTAAAATTACGACATCTCTGTAGTAGTACGGCAAACTACATTCGGAGCGTGTTTAGTTTAATGTCCAGCGTTAAACGCAACAGCATTTTTCTCGCTCGGAAATATACGATGGACGTTGAGGTTTTCGAAACCGCGTGTTTTCGGCACGCGATTTCGGCACACTGTCCGTTTTCGAATCGGTTACAACTGTACTGGCGGTGGCAGTGTAATTTTTAAAACCTCTGTACACTGGCCGCTGCGGCGGCTCAGCCGTTGTACTGCTCAGACGAGGATACGATCGAGCATTCGGCGCTCGTTAACGATCCCCAGGTGTCCGAGTCATTCTGTAGAGCTCCCCTACTGCACACCTCATAGTTCACGTGTAGCTTCGACGCGTAAGGTCAGAATATACATGGAGCGAACTTTCACGAGTAAGTTCGCGCGGCAGAAAAATCTTCCGCGGCGGGACGCCGTATACCGTACGTTTGTGGGGCTGACTACATGGAGCGAAGACCGGAGCCCGCCGGCGGCCTGGAGCCATGGAGGGTAAATCGGAATGCCTGATTGGTGCCTTCGGTTTGCCGCTTCGCCGCCGCTTCGCCGCCGACAAATTTTTTATGGCCTAGCTAGATCGGCGGTGGACGACGATTCTGCCGGACGTTGTTCGCCGAGTTTTCGTCGCATTTCGCTCCATGTACTCCGGCCTTAAATCCGCAGTTTCAACTTGAATTGCAAAACGTAGGAAGCGGTGCCTTGTGTTGTATCGGAACAAGGAATTCTAATCGTGCAGCATTATCGCGCTTTTCGAACCTTATGGACGAGCTCGCACATTCGCCAGATGGTTGCGAATGTTCAGCGCTCAGGAAGCGCCACCGACAGGCGTGAGTGGCATTGCGTGGCCCCCATGATCAGCTGCCGGCGCGCCGTTGCTCGGGCAGCTGATCGCGGAGGTCATGGGCGTTTTCATTTTGTTTGTCCTTGTTCTTCCCAGATGGTGTTCGCATCGCGTCGACGTCGACCATCGAGTCTCTGCTGCGGGAAAACTTCGTGCTCACCCTAAACAACCAGGTCTACCTCGTCGAACCCCCATCTATAGGTGGGCAATGTTTGTTTGTTTACACAACCGAAATGGTTATACCGACTCCATATCCCCGCAACGAGTTCATATCCGTGCGTGCGGGCATACAGTAGAATGGGGATGTGGATCTTGAAGCGGCATTCATTCGTAGCCCGTTGACGCGTACGGACGTCTCGCGCGGTATACTCACACTGGTGAAACGGATCCACTTCTATTAAGCCATCGCAGTTTAGTTTAGCCGCTCGTAGCTTATAGCTCGTCTGAATGTCACGCTTATTTATTCGTTTTGGCTACATGGACGTGTATAACGGTTTATTGCGCACAACGTAATCTGAGCTCTCTATCAAGCAGTGCAGAAACGCTCGCGTGGTTGCTGTCTGCCTTGTAGGCCTTGGTTACCTGCGTCGCCTTAGAAAGGGAATATTAATGGATGTGCTGTAGGCGGTGCTACTGTGAGCGAACACAGCACTGTCAGACCCTCACTTGACCCGAAGGCCCCCGCGGCGATGGCTCGAAGGCTAAGGCGTTGCTGCTGAGGCTGAGCACGCGGATGCGATCCCGGCCACGGCGGCTGTCTTTCTGATGGATGCAAAAAACGAAAAAGCCCGTGTGTCGACATTTCTGCCTTGTTCGAGGTCCCCAGATGTCCTAAATTAAATTCGAGACCTCCACTGCGACGCGCTTTATAGTCAATGTACAGCTTCGGCGCGTAAAAACTCGGAATTTTTTTTTACTGTAAGCCCGATGATATCCGACATGGTCTTGTAATAAGTTTCAGCTGTAGTTGCATCACCTATGGTGGAAATGTGGATTGCAACATCTGTGCTGTTTTCTAACTGTAAAAGCATGTCAGAACAAGTATTTTTTTTTTCTCAATGGTTACGTCTGTTTCCGGGGAGCTGGCATTGCGTAAATATAAAAACACTTAAAAAAGATTGCCATTTTTAGTTTGGCCTTTGATTGCGTGTCCCAATACGGCAGCAGCTGCCCGAACTGTCAAGTCGAGGGGGCCTCGTGTTTTTCGGTCGGCTTTTATGGGCGGCAGTTAAGTCTTCAGACAACGGGGATCCTGAAAAAGGCCACGAAGAAAATACAATTTCGTTAAATTTGAAAGAACCAGCCTTTTCTAACTCACTCAGCTCCATTCTACAGCCGCGAAGGATGCTTTTTTAGCCGAAAAATCGCAGCAAATAAGAATAACTTTCAAATTTTGCGCTACAGTGACGTAATATGGGCAAGAGGGGCGTATTATGGGACAGCACTACAAACATAGTTATTGGTGTGTGAACTGCACGTTCGCATTGAAGTGGTACAGACAAATGGAACTCGAGCCTCCCTACAATCGGCCACTCAAGCTGCTTGGCGGTGGCTAAGGTCGGCGGCCGTCAATAGCGCAATCGCGATTCTGTGACGTCATGCAGACGTCGCCGAAAATGGCTGGGAGTAGTTGCGGCTTCGTGTGTTTTTTTTTAACAGCGATGCTGTTTAAGCTGGTGGTTGGGCCGGCGAAGGTGCGCAGAAAAACCTCGCCTAGCGATGACGGCACTGATTCACCGTAGCTTTGCCTCGCCGCGCTAGGGCGAGACTCGCGTCGCCACCTGTCGGAGGCGCGATGCAACTGGTACAAGCACGGCGTTGGAAACGCGTTGCGGGGTGGCTCGCTGTATCGCTTCTCGCGACGGATGGTGCAGTTGTGACGGTGCAAAGCGACGAATTAATGCCAAAATGAAAGAGGCCGAAAGGCGGAGAAGCGATAACGTCAATCAACTACTTAATTAGAGTCCCGCACGCGAGACCACACAAGCGGAACGGTGGCCACCGAACGAGTTCGAAAATTTTGAGCAAACGCTCGTCCCGCTGCACCCGCCGCTAGTCTTGGAGCTTGACCGCAAAAAGGCGGTGCGCAAGCGTGCATTGTACATACTTTAATGACCGAGTGTTCATTGCCCCTTGGGGGGCCAACGACGACACCACGCAGAAAACTTGAGCGAGTCTCGAAGCATAAACCCATCAGAAAACTTGGCCGAGTCTGCAAGCATATCTACGCTTAAACTTAGCCGAACCACGAATAAGCTAGGTGGGGCCGCTAGATTCGCTGTTTGCCCAGCGTTCGCTCCCTAGGGCGAAGCTTCCCCAAGTTTTCTTACTATCGGTGTTTTTCCTTTTTGCGATAAAATTGGCACCATCGATCGTTATCGGGACAAAGGAGTATTTCGAATGAACCACACTTGCGTTGGTCTTGATGGTCTTCAGCTCTTTAATCCGCGATGAGCACATTGTTCCCTTGCCGATGCGAGGCGGGCATTTGGTGTGGTGGCCCTCTTGCAGCGTGAGCCTCTCTCCTCGCGCAGAGCGGCTGACGAGCGAAGAGACGCAGACGCTGTCCGACCTGAAGATGCTGGTGGCCCGGCTGTACGAGAGCCTCACCGTCAGTGAACACCAGCTGGAGCAGGAGCGCCGGCTTCTCGACCGCCTGCACACCGTCAAAGAGCAACTGGGACCACTGGAGCAGGTATCTCCCGCGCTGCGGCTGCACTCGAGCAGTTAGCCCGCCGCGGCTGGGCTCTCAAACATGGCAATCCTGTCACCCGATTCTCCTCAGCTGTGCGGTGAACTGGCTAGTGACCATTGAAACGTACTACAGAAAATACTGCGCCCATGCACTCCGTACAGATGGTCAAAGGGACGCTGAAGGCAAAACTGAAGTCGGTCTAATATATATATTGGCGTCTTAAGTAACTCAAGCGCGCGGCGCAGCAGCACAGACGAGGGTCGGGCAGAGAACAATAGCGTTTATTGCGACAAGCGCGTATTTAACTCCCGGCATCCATGGAGGGTTACACAGGTGTGGGACAGGGGGGAAGCGCCGAGGCGCACTGCGTGGCCAAACGAAATGGGTGCGCGCTCAGCTGGTTTCGCTGGCCGCCACAAAACAAAACAAATACAACATTTCTTCCCTCTTAAAACTGGAACCACTGTACCGGTTTTCTAATTCTTGTTGATCGCCTGAGCGTGGGCTGAAGGGGGACGGTCCCCGGAAGAGGGTCGTCCGCGGTGACCGGAGGTTCCGTCGTAGATGGTGTTGGAGCCTCACTCCGACCATTTCTTGTTGGCAGCTCCGGGATTCGCTCTTGCAGGTCCTGCCGGGGGGGGGGGGGGGGGGGGGGTTGTCAACGCAGGGGACGGGACAACAGTAACCACCCCGTCAGATTCACGATCAGCCTCCCTGCCTGCAGTCGCCTCCGAGCACGCAGTCTCCGGGGACGGCTCGCGACGGTGACGGATTTGGTCGATGTGACGCTGCGCTACTACCGTCGATGTCTCCACTGCCACCATTCTCGTTCCTGCAGTAGTTTTTACACGTCCGGGCGTGCATCTTTGACCAACGCCTTAGTTGCGCACGTAGACGCTGCTGCCTGGCGAGATTGTGCAGTCATCGGCGCCCGGTGCGAGCTGGCATCCCTGGGCGGCAGGCATATGTCCAGACGGGACTGGAGCTGGTAGCCGAGAAGCATTTCCGAGGGATACTTTCCGCCCTTCTGTGGAGTTTACCTGTAATTTAATAACAGGCGAATGAGGTTGTTTTCCAGCGGTCCATCTTGCATTTTCCGCACTCCGTCTTTCACAGTTCGAACTGCTCTCTCCGCTGCTCCATTTGACTGGGGGTGGAAAGGTGCCGTACGCAGGTGCATAATATTGTTTCTTGCCACAAACGTATACCGAATTCCTGGCTTGTGAATTGTGTTCCTTTATCGGACACTATCCTACGCGGCACGCCGAAACGACAAAACATGCTTCTTAAGCAGGGAATAGTACTACTCGCGGTCGCGTGCTTCATGGAAACTGCTTCGATCCACTATGTGTGCGCGTCTACGAGCACCAGTACCATTTTGCCAGCTAACGGTCCTGCAAACTCGATGTGAATGCGCGACCACATGTCAGCTGTTTTCGGCCAGGCTACTGGTGGGGATGACGCAGACATGCGCAAGTTTTCCACACAGCTCCTACATTGTGACAACTCTTCAATTTCCTTGTCCATTAGCAGCCACTAAACCAGACCGGGCCACGGCTTTCATTGACGAGGAGCCTTGGTGCGTTTCATGCAGCAGCTGAAGCATTCTTTCCCGCGCTTCTCGCGGTATCACCACCCTGTTACCCCAGTATATATATACCAGACGATGAGCCAATGACAGCTACGTTTTCCGATCGAAAAATGGCAACAATTCACGTGCCATTCCAGTTGTGGTTCGAGGCCAACCATGCAATATGTATCGCTCGACAAGGGCTACCAACGGGTCCTTGGCAGTGAGCTCCAGTAACTCGTGGGTCGTCACTATACCTTCGTCATGAGCTTCCAACGCCAGGACGTCTTCAGGAGGTTCGCCCTCGGTTACAGGTGCCATTGTCTATGCTGGAAGCCTGCTGAGTGCCTTTGCTGTCAGTAGTAGTTTCCTCGGCACGTACTGCAACTTGTACTGGTAGCCACCCAAGAACAGTTCCCATTCGTTGAATGCGAGCGGCGGCCATGGGCGGCGTCTGACAGTCAGGCCGGAGCAGTCCCAGCAGTGGCTGATGGTCGGTGAGCAAGGTGAATTGCCGACTTAGAAGATAGCCACGAAAACGAGAAGTGCCAAAAATGAGTGCCAATGCTTCTCGCTCTAGGTGAGAGTAGTGTTGCTCTACTTTTTTGTTAGCGCTCTGGAGCGGAAACCTGTGGGCCTGTGCTCATTTACCTTCGTAGTGAAACAGAACCGCACCCACACCATAAGGGGAAGCGTCACATTCTAGCTTGAGCTCCTTGCTAGGCTCGACATGAACTAGAAGTTCCGCATCCTTCAGTATTTGTTTCGCTCTCTCAAACGCTGACTGCCGTGGTTCCAATCACTCCCAACGGGCTACCTTTTCCATGAGCAGATACAACGGTCTGGCGCAGTCGACATGGTAGGTAGAAAACGTGCGTAGAACGTAAGCATGCCAAGAGCTGAGCGTAACTCGCTAGCGTTGCGTGGGGGCGGGGACTTGCGTGACGACGTCTACGTTCTTTTCAATGGGGTGAAGACCTTCCGATCTATACGATGCCCAAGGTAAGTGACGGAAGGCTGCCGAAACTTGCATATGTCAATCCTAAGTTTAACGCCGTGCTCTCTAAACCATTCCAAAACACTCTTGATCCGCTATACGTTGTCCCCTTTGCCTTCCGACACTAGCACATCGTCAAGGTAGGCGTGGACGCCCGGTAGCCCGCCCAGTATTGCATCCATCTTGCGTTGAAAAATGGCCGGTGCAGAAGCTATACCAAACTGAAGTCTGTTATATTGGAAAAGCCGCGGTGCATGTTAATGACACAGAGCCCGCGGGATGCTTCGTCTAGGGGCACTTGGTTGTGCGCATCTTTCTAATACAAGGTGCTGAAGTATTCTCCGCCATTTAGGCTTGCGAACATGCCCTTTACGACGGAGGGGGTAATGCTCCACCTCGCATGCTGGGTTAAGCGTGACCTTAAAGCCACCACATATCCTTACGGTGCCGTCTTTTTTTTTTTTCAATACGGCTACAATTGGCGTAGCCCATTCTGCGTGTTTCACGGGTGATAGGATACGAAGTGACACTAGCCGATCAATTGGCTTACAGAATTTCGGTGTCGCTGTCGACTTGAGTTTCAGGCTGGCTGGTGCCCCTTTGATTAGGGCAAGGTCTTTTGAGAAAACGTCTTCATACTCGCCAAACAGCCCGTTCACCATATGGTCGCCTGGCGTGGTTCCTGTTGTCGGGTCCGGCTGCAGTCAGGTGTGCAGTCGTAACGCCCGCCTTGCCAAGCAGAGCAATGAGGTCGCGGCCGCAGAGGCTCGGTCCTGCACAGTCAAGAACAACGAGTGAACAAGCTACCGACAAATCTCGATACCTCACTGGAAGTTCCAGTTCTCGCAACACCGGCAGCTGTCTGGCGTGACACGACAACTTTACTCGTGGTGGTTCCAGGCGCGGCCACTGTGCGTGGTGTCGATCGTACACTTGCTGTCATACGGCACACAATGGAGATGCCGTGTCCACTTCCAAAGACAAATCAACGTCCGCCCACCGAAATGTACGACGCATTGGTGGTTGGAAGCGGCTTTTCCTACCCGAAGTCTGCGTCCAAACGTGCGCGCTCACAAGATCGCGAAGAAACGGAAAATCCTTCTTTGCCACGTCAACTTTCATAAGTCATAAACAGTTAGAAATGTACAGGTTTAATTCAAGTCGTGGCCTGGTAGCTCGCGAATGTCAGCATGGCTTGAATTGCACCTGTACATTTATAACTCTTGCGGCCGCGATGATTCGCTTGGTAGGTTTTAGTCTTCCTCCTAAACCACGCCGCTGTCTCACTCGCTTCCGGCCTCCGTTTACGTCACGCAAAATGTCATGAAATGACGCGAGGGATAAAATTCGTTTCTGAGTTCGTAATTTCTCTGCAATTAAAGCATATTTCGCGGCCGAATAAGCGCAAAGAGCGCTTCGGGTACTTATGGTTCATTATAGCCTGTTATTGTGCCCGTGCTGCGGTATCGGCCCCGCGTAGACGAGCCCGTTCCCCTTCCTGGTCGGGGCCGCTGATCGCAACTTGCCTGCACCTCGGGAGTACGTATCGCGCGTGTCCTAACCATTTCCAAGTGACGTGCAGCCGGCGTTTGCCGTCGCCACAATTGACGTTGGTAGGCCCGAACCACCGCCGCCCCTGCCGGTCGTTGTCGCTTCACGCAGCAGCTCGCTGCGCACGCGCTCTGCTGCGAGAGGCTCTTTCGCTTCCTCCTACTAACTCCTCTGCAACCTTTTTTTTTTTGTTTTTGTGCGTGTGCGTGCGCACGGGGTTGTACCGGAGTAATTTTCTGCGAACAGGGGAGCGCCGGAGTTTCGCTTTGAAAAACTGCGAGAAGGGAGGAATTAGGGCATTGCAATGGCATGCTGCGTCGTAATTGTTACTGCTGGTGAGTCTTGAAAGCTACTTTGCAGGTCGCTTTGAACCAGCGATTGGGATTAATCAAGCAACGTTAATTTGAAATCTCTTTGGGACCGGAGATGAGCCAGGTTTCACATCGGAACTCTTTGCATCGATTGGCTGGCGAACTGTTATTGTTTTGCTTGTTTAGTTTCATTGTGCGGGACAACTGAGGTGAATTTGCCAGTACAGCAAAACGGCTGCAGACATCAGAGCCTGGACTTGTATGTGCGCCTCCTTAAACACGCTGTGGATACGTTGGACCATGTACACGCACCGGCCATGGCCTGATCGTGGCTGTAAGGCCGCACTACAGTCGGCGCCGCATAATTTTTTTCGCGTTAGCTGTGATCGGAGAGTGAACGCTAACGGAGTGAGGGCTGCACGCAAGCAACTGCCCCGGGACCCGGACCGGGCGGCCGTTGTAAGGCACCATAATCGCTTCAGCGAACAGCGCCGCCCGTGGTGAACCACTCGTTAGTGGAATGCCGGTGGCGGTCAGCGCGGGGTGCCTGTGCATGGCTTTTTGTCGTTATGCCGAGGTGCAGCTTGCAAAGTGTAGATAATCACAAGGGCATTTTCAGATTGGTAAATCGTCAAAGTGGAGGCAATCTTTACGAGGCATGCCATGCGCATGATTTTCGCCCATACTCAGTAATTGCAAATCGCAGACGATGTTTAAAGCGCCAAGCTGGAAGTCGAGCTGGAAGTGCAGGTCCGTTCTTTCGTGCAAACTTTTCGTGCAGTATTGTTGCCTGTCTGCAGTGGGGCGCATCGAGTAATACAGTGAAAGTAAATGCTCCTGAAAAGCCGAAGTGGACAGCTGATCCAGTTATGCTTCGGAGCTCGCCTTTGGCAGTTGAAGAAACAGCGTCGTTCGCGAGCGAAAGACAAAGTTGGGGCTACCTTCTAAACTATAGCACAAAATAAAAAGGATGAAGAACGACGCGACGTAATTTCATTATTTACGGTAGAAACGTGGTTAATTTGACAGAAATATGTTTACAGCAGCCATCGGTAATCGTTTCCACAATACAGTCGAGCCCGCTTTATTGTTTTGCAATTTATTATTTCGCACGCAATTTATTGTTTCGCAAAGTCCGTGATGGCTGTTTCTGCAGTGCAGACTTGATGAGGGCGGTCTCCAGTTTATTTAGAGGAGCCGCGTGCTCTTCGCCGAGGCTCTTGTTGTAAACAAGTTGTTTAAGGTCATTATGTAGCCGATTGAAACAGGCGCGCTTATAGGCGCAGGCTCAGAAGTTTCGTCGGCGTCCGCGTCGGATTCCTCCGCGTCGCTCTTGCCCCGCACTTCATCAACGGTGCCCTCGTCCCTGCACGGTTCCGCAGTTGTCAGCATCTTCATCGGCACAAACGAAATCGTCCGAGCCGAGGTCATGGCCCCCCATGTCGGAGTCGATGACTCGCTGCCAAAAATCGCCACCGGACTGACCATCGGAAGCGTCAGGCTCGGCTTCAGGTTGTGTGTCGACGAAGCCGGCCTTGTGGAAACAATTCCGCACGAAAGTGGCCGTCACCTCCCAGCAGGCAGCCTTCACCATCTCTACAGCTTAATACAGCGAAACACTAAGCTTCAAGTTAGCTTCCGGTCGGTCAACAGCTATGACCAAGCGCTCCACAACGCGGCGCTCATACGATGCCTTAAAGGCACGTATTATTCCTAAATCAAGCGGCTGCACTTTAAAAGTGATATTGGGTGGCAGGAAAAGCAGGGTCACTGCCATCAGGAAAGCTTGCACGTGGTGCGCAGAGCAGTTATCCACCCCGAGCAGCACGCGCCTGCCTTGCCTCAGCATGTCACGGTCGAACTCGCTCAGCCACTGCGCGAATAAATCGCGCCTCATCCACCCCTTAGCGTTGTGCCTGTAACTCACGGGCACATAGCTCCTAAAGCAACGCGACTCCTTCGATTTTCCGATGACGGAAGGGCACGCGGCGGTCGCTGCCATCCGTGTTAGTGCACAGAACTGGTGTGACGCGCACATTGCTATGCTTCCCGCCAGTGCATGTGTCGTCTTTCCTAGCGTGCGTTTTATCCGGCAGAATCTGGCAAAATAACGGTTTCATTTGCGTTATAGACGTCACGCTCCGCATTGCTTGAAATAGCTTCTCCGTTTTTTTCAAGCCACGCTGCAACATCTTGGTCACTTACGGACGCCGCCTCGCCGACAATCGACTTAAAAACAATGCCGTGCCGCTCATCGAACTGATGAAGCCAGCCATTGCCTGGGTCATATTTTTGTTTTCGTTTTCTTGCAATGACTTACATTTACTCTTATAAGGATTAATTTGACAAGGCATTACGCGGTTTGCGTTGAGGCACTCGGCAAGGAGTGCTTACGCATTAAAAAACACAGGCTGACGTTAACACTCTGCCACATTTATTCCGCCTTGGCCGTCTGTCGGTACCAGCCTTTATTGCATAGAGGTGGTAAAATGAGGAGAGGAGGACGAGGGCTTGTAGCTTGGTCTGTTGAGTGTTTGAATTACTTTAGGTCTCGTTAAATTGAGAGCTACAAACGTGGGAGTTCCAGTTCAGCTTTCAGGCTCCCATGCTGTCACTCATGGAAACAGAAGGTACAAAACGCACGGTTACAGAAAGAAATTGTAAGCTTCCACGACGTTTCCACGGCCACACGGCAATCGAAAGCGTACGTAAGTGCCTTTCTCTTCAAAGCACACGTACCGAGGTATCCCATCGTCAAGGCTTGTGTGAAAACCGGTCATTGAAACCAGTGAAAATAATTTCATCCGGTAAAAACGAATAGCAATGCTAATGATTTTATTCGCACTCAAATCAAATGGATCGATCCAGGCGTACAGCGCCGCAAAAAGCGCCCATATCAATGAGGCTCACAGCCAACCTCAGAAATGCCCAACGAGTGTACGCAGTCGTTAGTGCACCAAAGAACTCAACATATCTGCCTAGACTTCGCTTCACCGCACATATCCGCTCACATCACCACCTCAACATTAAAAGACCCGAAGCAAACACGACAAAAATAACGGAAGGCTGCGTACTGCCATGCACTGGCCTATTCCAGTAACGACGGGAGTGCCGAGTGGTGGCGCCACCCGACCAGCTGCATGGTCCCTATAGAGATCGCTTGGTTAAACATAGCCTCCTCTATAACCTATAACCTTCGCAGAAGAAGCACGAGCTGATGACGCTGTCCCAGCGGCGCACGACGCTGCTGTCGTGGTTGGGCCTGGGCCTGATGGGCGTCCAGTTCGGCATCTTGGCCCGGCTCACATGGTGGGAGTACTCGTGGGACATCATGGAACCCGTGACATACTTCATCACCTACGGCACCACTATGGCCATGTACGCCTACTTCGTCGTCACCCGACAAGTGAGTAGTCTGCTGCGGCGCCTTTCGATCCCACGCATCGGTGGGAATCAACGTAACGTGGCACTAGCTGTGTAAAAATGGGCTTCCGCATTGCATTTGCATTGCTTGGCGTAGTTGCTGATTTTTCAAGACGGGATGGATCGAGCGGTGCACGATACTTCTTTGGAGGGCTCAGTTTCCCTGGGGAGGACCTACACCAGCTCTGAGCGCAGAGAACGCGATGCGGTTTCCCGTCGGTCGCTCTCCTGGCACCCTGGGCGTGATGCCCCTTTGGCCGGCGTCTAAGATGAAGGCCAGCCGCAGGCTCTCTGAAAGCTCTCGATGCACAAACTAAGACCCTACCCTACGGCGCAGCCAGCCAGAAAGCTGAATCCACCAACAGCAGCTCCAGCGGGTCACCACTTCCACGGCCGCTCACCTGCCTGGTCGCTCCGCTGTCATTGGGCGAACACGTCTCGGCGGAGTTGATAGTTGTGGCCGCTGTTTTCGGTGAAGGCGCCACCGTTTGTGGACGAGCTGGAGAAGCCGGTTGCGCTGTTGGCCGGAACCATCACCTGCTGTATTTTGAAGGGCGATAGTCTTTCTTAGGCTGCTTGAATGCCGGAATTTCGGTCTGTCTGTGTGTCTAACCCTTGATTCAACCGCCCGACCTAGTAAAAGAGAGTTGTTGAACGAGACATCTATTTAGGCAAAGCCATTTCTAAATATCTCAGTCCGGTGACAGTATTCATACTTGTCAACATTGTTGAGCAAAAACAAAACATTACGTATGTCTGGGGCAAAACATTGTAGTACTCAACTGGTGTTTGCAATGTTCTTTTATTAACAATTACATGGATGCTTGATTTTTCCGATAGCAAATGAAACCGCGGAGCCCATCTCCGAGTATAGTGGTGGCGCCGTCTGGCAGTGGTCGTGGGTGCGCATGTCCGTGTGTTTTCAAGGGTCACTGCCAGGTGTCGCCACCAGTATTTTCGGCGGTGCCCTCCGCAGTCCGCATTTGCTTTCTCTATGACTGTATGCTGCGACGAAATAGTACTCAGTCGTGCAGTAGTGTATCAATTGCGAGTGAAGTGCACATAGCGCTGGAAAGGATGGCTCCAGATCACGCGGTTTTCGACCTCTGAGCGACCATGGTAGTGGTCATCCAAGACACGAAAACATGCCCAGAAAACGCAAGGGAAAACACCCAGGACGAAATCAGGGCAGAGAAGCGCAGGCGCGCCGACGCTCATGCAGCAGGGCCGGCAGAAGACTACCGTCGTTCGGCGATATTTGCAGCGAAGCGAGCAGATACGCGGCCAATTTTTTCACAGCCAAACGCATCGCCTACTTCACAATGGGAGTGATGGGGACGTCTCTTTCGGCCACATTCCGCAAGGTGGGGCCCCAAGCAAACCGCACTCACCCGACCATCCGGAATTTCGGGAGCGACTTGTGCCTGGTTGCCAAGTCAACCGATGCTTGATACCGCTGAAGTAGCGGCGCTCTGGCCAGCGATAGAAAATTCAACGCCGTGATGGAGCCCGTTATGACTATGTTGCCGCTTTCCATCATGCTCGCCCCAAAAGTAACCGGTCACGTGACCAAAGCACTGGGAAGGCAAGCAATTGGGGGAGAACGTCAGGAGTTGAGGAAAGGTTCTGGTCTGCCGCTCGGGTAATGCGTTTGGCACTGAAAAAATTGGCTGACCATTACGATACCCCCAAACGCAAAATTTGAGCGCAGCGCGAACTGCAGTCTTCCCGGCGACGGCGCATAGCTGCCAGGAAGTAATCGCGTCATCAGCGACCGCATGTCGGCGAACGCTATTTTGGCGTTCTCTCAGCGTGTCGCTGTCACCGAGCATGTCTCGCACGGCCTCAGCATACCGCCCTCCCCCTTACGCTTTCGCCTTACTCTCCTCCTCCCCTTTCCTGCTCGCTCTATCTCGTCTATCTCCGGTGTCGTCTTCGTTCGCTCGGTTACACCGAGGCCGACGGCTACGCGAAACCACAGGAGGGGGCGCTTAAGAGCAGCGCTCTAAAAATGCAGGAGGTGATGCTGAATCAAGTGTATGGAAGCATGCGCATCGTTAGCGTTCGTGCGTGCACGGCCCCTCAAACGCCTGTGGTGCGGGTATGGAATGTAATTGTCATTGTTACTTAGGCCTTTTTCTGTGTGCGCTTTTGTGGTAGTAAGTTTCGTTCATGCGGTGCTGTAGCGGGCAACTGGTGTGTGCCTCTTTGTGACTCGAAGGCTAAAATAGACCCAGGAGTGCGGCAGCTAACTCTCCCAGAACGGTACCGCCGCGGCGGCCGCTGAGAGAACTGGATCCAGGACGCCGTTTTCGTGTCACGTAATACGCCGCAGCTTGCGTGCCCTTGATCGAAAGGCCTTGCCAATTCCCTCGCACATTCCTTGATTAGGACTGCACCGAGTCTAGGCAGCGGTCACGTTTGATCCTGTGCAATCGGGAGTGGTACAGTGGTACTCCTGTTTACCCGTAAGACGTGGCTTCCATTCCCACCAGTGGCGACCCGCCGCGGTGGCCCCTAAAGGCTTTGTGCCGCCGATCCCATGGATCAGGCCGTTTTTCAGGTGCGGGCGACAAACGAAAGCTCACGTCAAAGTCCCCCAGACTTCGGTGCAGATTATCCCTCCACAATGGCGCACATAGCCCAGGTCTGTAAAAACACGAAAGAAAAAGTGGATTCCACCAGTGACTCTGGTGCAATATCTTTTGTGGCTGTTACGTTTCCTTTTTCCGCTGGTTCGGGTGACAGGAAGTTCGGGCGGCATGTCCGCGTTTACTCAGCCCAAGAAAGAGTGGCGTACGTGTTAAAGAACTCTGGACTGTATGAGGTTTTCCAGCAGCTTCTTCGCGCCAGCTTGTAAGTGTGCTGTTGGGCCGCATATTCAGAGTACTTCTCACAGGCCGTTACAATCTTCCCGCGCTTCAAACAGAGGTGCAGGAAGCATCTTCCACGGGAGTTGGGGTCTTGCAAATGCTGTCGCTAAAAGAGCGAAAGATGTCAGGCAGCGGCGCTGCACAGTTGCCGATGTAGAGTGTCCGAACTATGCCTGGTGTTGTTCGCAGGACTACGTGCTTCCGGAGGTTCGCGACCGGCAATTTCTGCTCGCCTTCTACAAGTTCGCCCGGCGCCAGGGCATGGACGTGTCCCGCTACAATGAGCTGCGCAACCAGCTGGAGGAGATCGAAGAGGAGCTGCGCCGCCTCAGGGACCCGCTGCAGAAGCACCTGCCCGTGCGCGAGCTCGGCACCCCCGTCAAGAGCGACGACAGCAGCTAGTCTAGCTTCTCTTCCTCTCTGGCTCCTCCACACGCGTCTCCGCAGCGCCAGCTGCCTTCAGTGGCACTGCTGTTCCGCAGAGTTTGCGGTCTTTCCGAGTCTTGAACTGAAGGTTGTCATTGCCACTTTGTGGACACGCTCACTTCGCGCCCCTCGGACTCTCTGCAGGCTTTCGCGTTTGGGAGAGTCCCTTGCAGGGTGGGGGACGAAAGGGTGCCTCCTCGGGGACGTTGAGGGCGTGCGATCGCACTCCTTCGAAGCTTGGGGGGGATTTCGTGGATCCTGCGGTATGCAGTGGGCACCGCTGGTTGTAAGAGCTCGGGGACGTATCCCGCGTGCGTTGCGTGCCTCCGGGGAGACACAGCCGGTTAAAGTTACTCGCGATAAGAATCGCTTTCCAGCATCAAGGCTTTCGGTTTCGAAATGGGCGAGTTTGTAGGCACCGAGAGAACTATTTTCACGAAAGATGAGTCTTTCTCTTGAGCCGCACTACGGGCGCTGTGCTAGCACGAAAACGTCGCTTAGACGGAGGCTGGCTAGCCACTGCGTTGCTTCGACGAGGCTCTAGTTCCTCTAATTCTTTCGCGTACTTATCTCATCAGAGAGCCTTTTTGTAAAGGCGCGTTCATGAGAGCGGCTGCGTCGAAGCGGGTGCTGGGTACCCTGTTGCATGCAGACTAATCGTTTCCAGTCTACATCGCAACCAGAAAAGCTTCCCTTGGGGCAATTGACACACTGAGAGGAGCTTCAAATTCAACGGCTTGTCGTTTCGTGGTACTTATGAGAATTTTTCTTTTTGCATTGTCCCATAAACTGTTGACTGTGAAGTGCTGCTTCAGCGGTGGGTCGTCCAGATACAAGGGGGGGGGGTAGCGCACACTTTCGACCGAGGTGAGCGCACAGCCCAAGCGCTGACTGATCGTTTAAATGCGAGTTGCAATAATAAACGCCACACTGACATGGAAAGGCATTAACTGTTAGCGTGCCTTCAGTGACGATTACGCAGAAGGAAATCGCGTTCTTGGAGGCGGGCAGGGCAATGCAGAAGTGGCGATATAGGTTCGGCAACGAAACAGTGGTTGCGCAGTATGGGCAACCTTCGTTTATTTTATTATCGCAACTTGCATTCAAACGATGAGTGGGGAGTCAGCGCTTCTGGTACGTGTCCTTCGTCAAAAATTCGCGCGGTTCACACTTGCGCATCTAGCCACCAGCTGTCCCACCATGGGTCATCTAGTCTTTACGTTGGCCCACCACCCGCTTATGCCTTGGGAGAACGTTGCGGCTGTGCGAAGAGATTTTTATCGCGTTGTGATTGTAAGAGATTCAAGCGATCAATGAAGGGTTTTTGTGGAGAACGGGCAGGGGTTTCACGAGTAAGCTGCTATATTTTTCATGTGGAACTGTCACAAAAAACAAATTTCTGGTTGATCGTGGCCCGCGGAGTTTCAGCTTTGGAGATTAGCTTATTTGTTTTACGAACATTATCACTTTATTGCAACGAATTTCTGAAACCTGTAAAAACTGAACACATTCAACGCATAATTATTTATTTGAAGCAGAATTCTATTTATTTTTAAAACTACAACGAATGTTTTTAACCACCTATAGAAATATTACGCCCGAGACGCCGTAGGTCGAGAGGGATCTGTTTGAAAATTCGGTTTTACAATAAACTGTTGCGGAAGCGTTCACATCTCTTTGTAAGTTTGATACGCAACAGGTAAAACTGTGATAAAATATGCTCCAAATAACTTGGTCTAATCACGCTTTGTGGAAATTTCGCGGTACTCTGGGCGTTGAACCCAGGTTTTTAACACCAACTTCTTGTTTCGAAGAGTGTTCCTCCCGCTGTCGCAGATTTTCTTTTTTTTTTTTTTTTGGGGGGGGGGGGGGGGGTTGGTTTAAGGGGGGAAGGAGGGTGCCATGCGGGCTTCTTCCTGGCCGCATCGGCTTTCAACAACGTCTGTGCGAACAGTTTTGACAAAACCTGGCTCGTCTGGCAGTGCTTTCTAAACCGAAGAATGCTTATACAATTAATTAGGGTTGCACCCCCTATCCTATAGTTTTTGGGGCTGTGCCGCCTGGTAGGCCTACTAAACAAGGTATGTCTTCACGCCGGTTTTGCCGGACGTCCAGCGCTAGCGGAATACACGCATATCGGGTGTATACTCTCTGTAACCGGAATGACCTTTTAGGTTCACGTGTGTTTTCTTTACCTACAGTGGCACCCTCTCACTGTGCCCGTACTTATTTTTTGTGCGTTTACGCCCTGTTTTGTTTGCCCCGACGTTGTAACGGGGGGGGGCTGCCATATCTGTGACATTGCAAGAGACCTGTCGGAGTTGTTTGTGGGTTGGTCCCTTTTTGCCTCGTTTTCCTTCGTACGACTGGAGTGTTCCTGTTTGGGGGTGTTCACTGCTGCTTATATTCAGTGAAAGCGTAAGGGGCGCCACCTCAGCTCTTGTACTTTTTTCGCTTGTAGAGAATCACTTGGGTGCCAATGGCAACAGGCCGAGCCGTGGCCGGGAGGTACACCGGGAAGGGGTTTTGCAGCATGCCGGGTGAGCAGGGGCGCTGTTTAGGTTCATGCCGCTGCAATGGCTCACGGCGACCGCAGAGTTGATGATGGGTGGTTCCCAGGCGGAAAGGGATACAGTCTTTCTAGCTGAGGTTTGCTCACAGTCGCACCTCTTCATTCACTCTGCTAGTAATCAATTATTCGCATGCACCGTTACAGCGAGTCATGGCTGTTTCCTCCGCGTGTATCATCTTTTGCCACGCACGGTGGAACTGCTGTACGCGAGAACACTGCAAAAAACGCCACTTTATACTCGCCCCTTCGCGCACTCATAGGCGAAGGACGAACAACTTTTACAAGCATTCGCGGAAGGTGTTGCTACTACTGTTCACATGTGCCAAAACTTGTCCGCTTGTGTCCTGCCTAGGAAACACTATTTTTTCCCCCATTCTTTTCTGAGTAGGCCCGTGTGGGTTTTGAGCGGGCAAGTCGTGCCACCTGCCTCGAACGTTGACAGCGCCTCTACGAATCCACATCACGCACAGCTTGTGAAGTGCCGTTGTTCTTAATTGAGCCGCGGGTATGGGGACGATGCTCGGATCAATCTAGTCACTCTCTTCACCTCACTAACAGGACTGGAGGTTCCTCTTCTGATCGCCTGCAGCGTTCTTGTCCAGTTACGACCACGAACGCTGCAGACTCAGTCAACACCCTAACGAGCATGATGATCTGCGTGCAGGTCTGTTTTAATTGCTGCTTAAAATAATCTGTTCGCTGGCACCGCGAGTAAAGGGAGCTGGGAAAACGTTGGTCTATGCTGGAAAGAATTTGCGTTTTCTGGCGTATTGTTTTGTCCGCGGGTTTCAAGACAAACAACAAGAACAAGTATGCATGAAAAAGCGGTTCGGTGGGACCGAAACTATTTATATGTTCGTTGCTGAAAGAAACAACAAAAATGTATGCAAAAAAACATCTTTGCTTTGTGACCGGCATTTTCGTTCGCTGTTTGCGACGTGTCTTTTGGGCGTTCGAACTTTGTAAGCTTTTGTTTGTTGTGTCTATCGATGACTGTTATTTTTTTGGCAGGCGCTGCCGAGAGTTGCCGTGGCTGTGTACTTAAGGCCAATGCGAGAAAAGCTCCCAGAATACTTACATACTTGCCTTTCGCCCACGATTACCGCGACAGGGGTTTCACCCGAACACAGTTTAACTTTTTGAACGTATACTTTTCTTTGTCAAATGCCAACTCAGTGCTCTTTTGCCCGAACTTCATTCTATGCTGCTCTTCCGACCCTTTTCCTGAGACACTACATATACGCACGCATATAGAGGCTGAATTTGCCGCTTGTTGAAAACGAGAGCACAAGTAAACTTAGCTGCTCTCGTCGCGAAGGTCCAGTTATAAAGGGTATAATGAAATTTTTTGTAGACGACGCATGTCTCCCATAGCAGCGCAAATGAGGCGCTAGGCTTGGTAAGGGGACGTGTTAGTTTTTACATTTCATGTAAATAGCATACACTGCAGTGCGCTCTCCACAAGTTACGAGGCCGATCTATCAATCTATACATTCTTCCCGTTACGTATACAAAGTATAGGCGTAGCGCTTACGCCAGGTTGGCTCCGTTTCCTTGCTTAACACGGGTCACCGATGGGCACGCTTTTTCACTTGGTGGGCATTGGCAGCATTTCGCATCTGAAAATGTGCCGTTGTTTCTGTTATGCCTTATTCTGTGGCGAGGGCATTATACGACGCCTATTGCTTTACGCGCCGCCTCTTTCTGGTCGTTAGCATTCTGTTCTGTGCGGGCAGCACGCTCCGCGCGGCTTTGGCCGTCGCCATTGTTTCCGTTTGGTGAGTAGCGTTCTGCAATCGCGTGTGCGTTTTACACTGTTGGTGCTCTGTACACGCGCGCAGAGTTGAGATGCGACTGTGTTAAGTTTGACTGCTTTTGGAGCCCTGTTAAGCACTTGTTGTTCGGCATGCGAGGAAGAAATACAAAGAGCTTATACCCCATACTTTCTCTCCTTCGAGACTTGTAGCAGCCTTTATCCCGCATTGCAGAATACCTTGTTGCGGTGAATCTTCCCCTCTCCTGTCCCCGCTTTTTTTTTTCAGAGAAAGAAAAATAAAAAGAGGATTATTGACTACCCACGCGAGTCTCAGTGCCTGAACGCACGGTTTACATGTTGCTGTAATGACATCGCTCGACAGCAGCGTTGCACTCTGTGCAGGAGGAGCAAAGGCACAGCGCATTGTCTTGCGCTATTTGTTTACATCGTCAATGTAAGTCACGCTTGCCGTTCTTGGCTTCGTAAGGTCGTATGCATGTAGGTGAACCTGCGCACACTCTACACTGTGCCCGCGGTCGCAACGCATGGGGCGTCAGCAACATTGAAGGCGGTGCCAATTAGTAGTCACTTTAAACGGTAAGGTAGTCGCCTCCTACTAGGAAGGCCGTCTGACAAGGGGACACCTCTTTGTTTACAGCCTGTCTTGGGGTATTTAAAGCGCTTGCTTTGGGTGGGTTGGGGCATGGCTATATCGGGAATTCCCGAGTCACCTGAGATTTCCCCCAGCACGGGGCACCTTGAGTAATCTTGGTGACGGTATTGGCGACACCGCGGAACCCGAGCCCCGATACTCATGCCGTAACTACCGTGGCTAGGAGTTTTAAGGTGAATGGCACTAGCCACAAACGGTGGCCGTCAAGCTCCGGCGGATGGGTTCTCTGTCTGTTTACCAGGCAGGGAGCTCCGGGACCTCTCTTGGCATCAGGGTAAAGCCAGCGAAGGAAGTACCCCCGTTCCCTGCTTTTTATCGCATGGTTTTTTTTCTTTATTCCCCTCAATCCAATGATCGGCCCCCCAAAAGGGGCCGCGCCGAAGTACTAGCTACAGGTAAATCGAAAAATTTCCACAAGTTTCTCTTTATTCACTCTGTAGAAACCACTACTGTTGAAAAGAAGTCTGTCATTCTGTTGGCGAAATGCATCGAGTCTGTTGTTGGATCAGACTATGATGCTAAGAAACTCGCATTAGGTGATGTACTGGTCGAAGTAAGAAGGAAAAATCAGTGAGAACCTACTGAGACACCACGTTGGCTGACTTGACTGACCCTGTGACACCACGCCGGACCATCAACTCCTCGCTAGGAGTCATGTCAGAAAAATGTAGAGTCTGAGACAGAGGCGGATCTTCTTGAGGCGCTCCAACCTCAAGGAGTAACTGCAGTGAAACGAATTGCAATCCGGAGAGCGGATCAAGAAAGTCCGACAAAGCACATAATCCTAACGTTTGATCGCACAACGCCACCAGAAAAGGTCAAAGTGGGTTATCTTAGCTGCAATGTACGACCGTGTGTACCAAATCCGAGGCGCTGCTTTAAGTGCCAACGATACGGCCATGCAACTCTATCATGCAGAGGAAAGTTCGCATGTGCCGGATGTGCCGACGCTCATCACTCCTCAGAAGACTGTGAAAACACCACACTGAAGTGCCCGAATTGCAGGGGACCGCACGCTGCTTATTCGCGTGCATGCATGTACAACATTCAAGGCGGAAAAGTGCATCACCCATATAAAAGTGAACGGAAACATCACCTTTGCAGAAGCGCGCCAAAGCGCAAGCTGCTTTCCGTACGCAGACGCTGCCCGCCGGGAGTTAGGGCGGCGTTTGGTCAGCACGGCAACACAGTGCAGCCTTCTTGCTGATGTGTTGCTGTCCCAACTCCCGGTTGTGCAGCCACCTGCTGCCTCTACAACACCTGTAGGGGCTGCGGTGGCCCTGTCTCTTGCCGGACTGCCTCAGTCCAGAATCATGAAGAATCGCCGATTGGGGCGATTCCAGCTAATGTGGTGATTGCGATCGCCGCTGGGAGTTCTGCCGCTCTCAGTTTCCTCTCCACCGGCCCCAGGGACACCTGAGGGCACGGAGGAGATGGGCACGGGAGGGCCCGCAGCAGCGCCCACCCAAGCCCCACCGCCTGCCCCGCTCGCGGCGTTCCCGACGCCCGCGAAGGTGGCGGCTAAAACAAAGGGCACCCGAAATGGTGCAAAGTCCAGGGGGCCCGGTCCGCCGGACACCCCCGGACATCTGATGAGGAAGTGGACGTCGGACCGTTCCTGCCTGCATCGCAGCGCAAGGAACGGGCTGCGGCGTCCAAACCAACAGAAAAGCCCAAAAAACCCGCTCCAAGAATACAAGCCCCGAAAGACAAAACATGCACACACGTTCCAGTAGCTCTTAAATGTACATAATGGGAAAAGAAAATATCCAGTGGAACTGTAGAGGCTGTAGAGGACGCCACCTGATGATTGGAGTAACTGGGAGGTGGCGCCCCCACTCTATAAAGGCGTTGGTGTGCATTAAACGGGGATTTTTCTGTTCGTGAATTGGGCGTCGTATGTTCATTTTTCGGGGGCATCATGCCCACATTCGGCCCGGCTAGCGGCGTCCGCGCACCCGGTCGCGTCTCTACATGGTGTCTCTACATGGTGTCGTGACGTCGCTGAAAAAAAGAAAACCTTGTAAAAAGAAAAAAGTGGTAGTAATTCCGTATAAGCATAAATTGTCACATGGGCTCAAAAATGTAGCTGGTAGATTTGTTATAAATGTTGTGTTTTCAGCACCCATTAGATGGGAGAAAATTTGTGGGTCGAATAAGAAGAAAATTGGGCAGAATCTGATATTGCAGTTAAAAAGAAATTCTCTGTTAAGCACAGGTCCCCTCTAGTCGAGTGTAAAAACGGGGGGTGGTCTATCAATTCCGGTTAACTGTGGCCACGTATAGCTTGGGCAAACCGGGTCGTTGCATTAATATAAGATTATTAGAGCACAAAAACTCACTAAAAAACAAGAAAGATTCACATATCACCAGACACTTTCCGAGCATGGGTGCTTTCCCGCTTTTTCATGACACCACCATCCTTTCGGTTCACATAATCAGATCACTAGGGAAGTTATCGAAGCATTTCACATTAAAAAAAAGGGGCGATATCTGCAGTAAGTGAGCCGTCGACAGCATTACATGAAAAATAATTCTTATTTCTAGATAAGTCCGTGACTTAGAGTTTGGTGTTACTTGTAGTGATAATCTCGATGTGCGTCATGTTGTGAGCGCACGTGGGTTTGGGGACATAGTATATATAGTTGTGAGTACAGCGTCGTCTGTCGTTTTTCTCCCCTAGTGTCCCCGTTTTTTACGCTGTTTCGTCAAAATGATACATAACCAGTACCAACTCGCCCAAATGTTGATCCTTCTACAATGATAAAAAATGCCAAAAACACAAAAATATATGAAGAACACCCAAAACTTCACATAATAAAAAGGAAAATAAAGCCTCAAAAATTAGTTACGAGAACGCAATGGAAAGCTTCATCATGTTGCCTTAATTAAATATCCAAACAAATGTTATGCAGAACCGTCAAGACTTCTGACGTTGTCTATTTCTATTCAGGCACCCTGAGAAATATGGGTCTAATTGAAATAACTTTCGCGCTGCTACTGAGCAAGGCGAGGTGTTTTTCACAGCGGAGCTGTTCTAGGGCTGGGCTTTACGACTTTCGGGTGTTGTATCGCGTCACGCTGCTTCCGGAGCACGTTTTTCCGGCCGGAAAACACCGGATCCCTGTGTGAAAAAAAAACTTCTTAAAAACAAAAAAGCGGTCTTACGGCCTTCATATATAATAGAAGACGGCTGATAGTTTCCATAAAAGAAAATGTTTCCTAACAATGCATTTGCGCTTTGAGGTGAACCGACTTTCAAAGGACATGTGTAAGTTTGGTTTTTTGTAGGATGGCCTTTTCACATTATTTTTTTGCGCCGCGAAGCATGGCCAGAGAGAAATAACTTTATTTTCCGAGCAAATTTGCTTAGAAACGCGAGGTGGCCGCCGGCAGAAGGCTGGCGGCGATGCTGGCAGCTCGGTCAACCATTTGTAGCTGCATCCCCGGTTGCGAGCTGCCCAGCGCGTTCTCCCACGGCTCGATGCTGCAGATTGGGGGGGGGGGGGATGGGTTGAGAGGACTGGCCACATGGTGTGAGTGATTGTCAAGGGAGCCCCGCACGGGGCACCTTGAGTATTCATGGTGACGGTGTTGGCGACACCGCGGACCCCGAGCCCCCAACATAAACTGTAACCTACCGTGGTGATGTGTTTAAAGGTGAAGGGTAGAAGCCTCAAACGGTGGCCGTCGGAGCCCAGGTCAAGCTCCGGCGGATGGGCTCCCTGTCTGTTTACCAGGCAGGGAGCTCCGGGACCTCTCAGGCTATCAGGGTAAGGTTTGAGAAGAAAGTACCCCCGTCCCCTGCTTTTTTTCTATGCTGTATGGAAAATTCAAAACCCCCCTCCAAACGTGATCGGTCCCTGAAAAGGGGCCGCACCGAAGTATCTTTCCCTCCACTTTCAAGCATGAGCTTCCAAAGCCAGACAAATACTCTCGTTTCCTTGTTATCGAATCTCTTGACTCAGCCCGCCCTCTTGCTTCACAATCAGTATTTTTGATTACAAAATACCTTGATGGAATAATTGGGAAAACCTACAATGCCAAAAAACAACGCACAGGTGAAGTCCTTGTTGAAGTAAAAAACCAGCAGCAGGCAACCACACTTCTTGGTCAGACGAAAATGGTCGATCTGGACATCAGGGTCACACCCCACCGCAGCCTGAATAGCTCGCAGGGTGTGATCTCTGAGGCAGATCTTCTTAACGAGACAGATGCCGACATTCTTGAAGGTCTAAAGGATCAGGGTGTCACAGCCGTGCGCCGCATCACGATGCGTAGAGATAATAAGATAATCCCCACGAAACATATTATCCTGACCTTCAACTGCTCCTCACTTCCTGACCATATCAACGCAGGGTTCATCCGATGCTCCATTCGTCCTTACATTCCAAACCCGCGCCGCTGCTTTAAGTGCCAGCGGTTCGGGCACGGAACCAACTCCTGCCGTGGTCGTCTGACCTGCGCAAAGTGCGCTCAGCATGATCATCCTTCTGATAATTGTCCATCGTCAACCCTCACCTGCGCCAACTGCCAGGGACCCCATGCCGCCTACTCTCGAACGTGCGAGAAGTTTAAGCAGGAGAAGGCGATCATTAATGTGAAGGTAACTGAGAACATCACCTTCCCAGAGGCGCGAAAGAGGTTCGCCTCTTTCCCCCTGGGGAGGTACGCCGACGCTGCTCGCCGGGGGGCGGAGCGGCGTCTGGTGTCCACAGGGACGCCGTTCAGCGAGTCTGACCTGGTCCCTCCCCCCCCCCCCCTGGGGTGCCTCAGGCAGCCCAATCCGTCGCCACGCCGCTTGCTGAGGCAGCAGCGGTTGTGGTGACAACCTCTTCTGTAGGGACCGGTGCCGCTCCCGCCTCTGCCTCCCCGTCCTCCAGTGCGTTGGAGGGTGCCGACCGGATGGACACCGGGGGCCCCGCATCGGCTCCCACCGCCACCGCACCTCCCGTGCCACCTTTGGTGTCCCGGACGCCCTCGGCGGTGGCGGCTCAAACGAAGGGCTCCCGAAAGGGGGCCAAGTCAGAGGGGCCTGGTCCGCCGGGCACCCTTCTGGCATCCGACGAGGAGATGGATGTCGCGCCGTTCCTGCCTGCAACGCAGCGCAAGGAGCGGCCTCCGATGTCCAAGCCGACAGAAAGGCCTAGAAATCCTAGAATAACAGCCCCGAAAGACGACACATGAACAAACACACACACACTCCAGTTATTCTTCAATTTAAATAATGGGAACAGAAAACATCATCCAATGGAACTGCAGAGGCCTCCTTAAAAATCTTGACGATGTGTATGAGATTCTGCATGCCAGTCAGCCAAGTATCATGTGTCTCCAGGAAACCCACCTCAATTCTAAACAAACAAATTTCCTAAATAGTTACATGGTATTCAGAAAGGACAGGGTTGGCTGCACACACTCTTCAGGAGGGGTGGCAATTGTCGCCTGGAAATCCTTAGCCTGCCACCCTGCCACCTTGAATACCGTCCTCGAGGCTGTAGCAATCCGTACGATATTATTTAATAGGTTGATAACGGTATGCTCCATTTACATTCCTCCTGGTCATGCACTTTCAAGCTCTGACTTCGAGGCACTGGTCGACCAGCTGCCCGAACCATACATCCTAACAGGTGACCTTAATGCGCACAACTCTCTTTGGGGCTCCTCTAGAATGGATGCCCGAGGTCGCCTGATAGAGAAATTCCTCACATCTTCAGGAGCATGCCTTTTCAACAAAAAACAGCCTACATACCATAACTTAGGACACAATACATACTCGCATCTTGACTTGGCTATTGGTTCTGCAATTCTCTTTCCATGTCTTGAGTGGGGCGTGGGCACGAACCCATATGGTAGTGACCACTTCCCCACTTCCCTAACGTACATAGGTAAAGGCCCATGCAGTCCATCTTCCCATAACAGGTTTATTGAATCAAAAGCAAACTGGAGTACATTCACAGAAACATCTAAACTACACCACACAACAATAAAACACGTACACGTGGAGGAAGCAGCTCAACTCGTCACGGCACACATACTCGACGCCGCCGAAAAGTCTATGCCCCAGGCCTCCAGTGCGTCCTGCAACCCAAGGAGGCCCTGGTGGAACGAGGACTGTAGGCGGGCGCGAGAGGCCCAGAACAAGGCGTGGGGTGTCCTTCGCCGGTACCCCACGCCAGATAATCTCATTTCCTTTAAACGGGCAAAGGCTCTTGGGAAGCGTGTGCGTCGTGAGGCGAAAAGGGAGAGTTGGCGCGCCTTCCTCACTTCCATCAATTCATACACCGACACTCACAAAGTCTGGACACGAATACGCAAGCTAAAAGGACAACAGACACACAGCCTGCCCCTGGTTAGCACAACAGGGGACACACTCGAAGACCAGGCCAACACGCTTGCACAACACTTCGAACACGTGTCCAGCTCAGCACATTACACCAACACTTTCATTAAACACAAAACATCTGTTGAAAAGAAGTCCCTGCGTGATAACAACAAGTCGCACACTTCTTACAATTCTCCTTTTTCATGAGCTGAAGGTTGCTCTGAGCACATGTAAGCCTTCAGCTCCAGGTGCAGACAAAATCACATACACCATGATACAACACCTACACCCAGACACTCTTGAAACACTCCTACATCTATACAACAACATATGGCTTTCGGGGCACATTCCTCGCTCTTGGAGGGAGGCCATAGTAGTGGCTTTTCTGAAGGAAGGGAAGGACCCTTCCTCTCCCGCCAGTTATCGTCCCATTGCCCTGACAAGCTGCCTGTGTAAGCTCTTTGAGAAGATGATAAACAGGAGACTCGTGTACTTCTTAGAGTACAATGGTCTTCTCGAGAGCTGCCAGGCAGGCTTCAGGGCGGGGCGATCTACCAACGATCAACTCGTTGCATTAGAGGCGTATATAAAAGATGCTTTCCTCCATAAGCAGTACTGTATGACAGTATTCTTTGATCTAGAAAAAGCGTACGATACCGCGTGGCGGTATGGCATCCTAAGCGACCTCAAGTCCTTCGGCATGGCAGGTAACATGATGAACACACTTGCCAGCTACTTGTCTCAAAGAACCTTTCGTGTGCGAGTTGGAACTGCACTCTCTAGGGTTCATGTGCAGGAAAATGGAGTGCCGCAAGGTGGAGTTTTAAGTTGCACCCTTTTTATTGTGAAAATGAATTCCCTTAGGAAGGCGCTGCCACCGTCGATTTCCTGTTCAATCTATGTAGACGACGTTCAGCTCTCCTTTAAATCCTGTAACTTGTCTGTCTGTGAGCGCCAGGTCCAGCTTGGTGTTAACAAGCTAGCTGGTTGGGCAGATAGCAACGGTTTTAAATTTAATCCAGGGAAGTGCACTTGTGTCTTGTTTTCTAAGAGGCGTGGCATCCGACCGGATCCAGACATTCAACTCCACGGTGTCTCGATTCCTGTAAAAAAGGAACACAAGTTTTTAGGTATAATCTTTGACGAAAAGCTCACATTCATCCCACACATAAAACAACTAAAACATAAATGCTTAAAAACAATGAATATCCTGAAGGTTCTCTCGCACATCTCTTTTGGTGCTGACAAACAACTTCTGTTACGTGTTTTTACCAGCTTGATAGGTTCACGATTGGACTATGGCAGCGTTGTCTATGGGTCAGCCACTAAAACATCCCTCAGAATGCTGGACCCTGTGCTTCATCTAGGGCTCCGCTTGTCGTGTGGCGCCTTTCGGACTAGTCCAGTCGAAAGCCTGTATGTAGAGTGCAACAAATGGAACCTACAACGTCAGCGAGCATACACAGACCTCCTTTATGCTTTTAAAATTTCATCCATGCCTCACCATCCTTTTAAATCAGTTTTTCATGATACCTCCATGACTGAACTCCTTTTAAATCGACCATCGTTCTCTGCGCCCTTCTCTTACAGAGTTAGAGAGGAAGCGTCAGAGCTTGCTGTCTCCTTTTTAGATACCATCCAAAGTTCTGTAACAGATTTCATAGCACCATGGCATCTCCGCCCTGTCTCATGCGACACATCATTCACACATGTAGATAAAAACCGAGCTCCCACATGTGCAATTCTGCAGCACTTCTTGTATTTGCAGCAGAAGTACCAATGTTCTGAATTTTATACGGACGCCTCTAAAACTTCCACCTCGGTGTCCTGCGCGGCGCATGGGCCCGGGCTTAGTGTCACTAGAACTCTTAACAGTAATACAAGTATCTTTACGGCAGAGGCTTATGGTGTACTTCTGGTTGTTAATCATATCCTTCAAAGCCACATCCCACAATCCATTATATATACAGATTCTCTCAGTGTTGTGCGGGCGTTGTCGTCAACAAAGTCTTCAAAAAATCACGTTATAAATTTAATAGTCAAGGGTGTTATGTCTGTGTATGTACGCAAATTTGAACTGGTTCTTTGCTGGGTCCCTGGCCACTGTGCTATAGCCGGGAACGAAGCAGCGGATCGAATGGCTGCTGCTGCTACACTCTCGAATGCAGTAGACATAACCACATTACCCTACACCGACGTGAAACCACACATCAGACAACAACTTCGCAAAACATGGCAAACACACTGGAGCGAACAAACAGACAACAAGTTACACGTAATAAAACCACACTTGGGACCATACACCACCGACACACGCAATAGATACACTGAAGTCGCCTTGGCTAGATTACGGATAGGGCACACTCATGCAACGCACTCGCACCTTCTCACTGCATCTCCAAGACCTCTGTGCAGCAGGTGCGGAGAGGCCCTATCCGTGATCCACATCCTCATACAATGTAAGGCACTCGACATTACACGACGCAAACACTTCCCACAACTACACACACGACATATTCCACCACACCCGTCATACTTCTTAGGAGATGATGCCATGTTCTCTGTTCAGCGCACCTTTAAGTTCCTATCTGAAGTTCATTTCTTACAACTCATCTCATATCACCCATAGTTTTTTTTACCCCTGGTCCTATACACCAGCCACCGTATTTATCGTTTAACCACTCACGTTCTTCACCCTGGCCCTTTACACCAGCCGTGCTCATAGTATTTAACTGACTTTATTCGATTTCCCTCCTCATCAAATAACTTTGTATTTGGCGCTCTTTGCCCATGTCGGCCTTGCGCCATTAAACTTAAACCATCATCGATTGTCAAGGGAGTCACAGAGGGGGCAGTTAGGGGAAGGGAACTGAGGGGATATGTGGTGCTCCGTGACTTGATGGAACGAGAGCAGTCTACCGCGGGCGACCGAGCACACTGGTAGGACGCCTCGGGGGAGTATGATTACTGAAAACGGCACCAAATTTGGTGTTATTGAGTTAACAATGAAGTTATAAACGACACAGACTTACTGTCTGCTGTCAATAAATGGCCATCTACGCAGGCAGTGCGTTTCCAGAAAACGACGGTAACTGTTGTTACGCAGGAAATATCGGGAAATAAATTATATTACAATTATCCGCTAAGACGACTCTAACATTACGCACCACAGCTCCGCTGGCCATCCTTTGTCACAAGGTGGAAGGGCACTGAATTTTTGTGAAGGCGCGTGTCGAAGCATCAGCTAATTAATATTTTCTAATTACCATCGACATAACAGCGCCATAGGGTTTAACAAGTGTAACATTTTCTTAGCGAATAGAAGGTGCTCGTTCAAAAAAACAACGTCGGTTTGAACCCTTTCCGTACCGTGAAAAAGAAACAAAAAATGTACCAAATTTACAAAAAAAATGCTTTTCTCTCAATATGTAAAGCTCTTTGTACTGAATAAAATGACAATAATACTTCGATGAAATAACGTTCCTTTATTTCTCTAACTGTGTAAGAAAGATTGCCCTAGATGGCTTCACACGGGGCCAATATTTCGATGAAATAGCGTTCCTTTATATCTTTACGGGTGTAACAATGATTTCTCAAAGATGGCTTCACCGCATGCCCGCAGTGTCTTGCAAAAAAACGCCGTCAGGTCTGCAAAATGACCGATGACGACCATACTCGTCATCGGTCATTTTGGCACAAAATCTTGTGACGACTATACTTGTCAACGGGAGCGAAATAGCTAATGCGACAACAAAATATGCGCCCTATGAGGCCCACTGTAATAGAAGACAACGATTGTATCTATCCTTTATACAGTGTTCTTTAACACAGAAAATTTCCACCGCATGGGCATTTTGTATTTTCCCTTCTTCAGAACAGACCTGAACTGAGTGGCAGCAGTAACTTGGGAGAAACCCAAAATTAAAAAAAAAACAATGTTGAAAGCGAGATTTTTCTTTCTGTATAACAAAAATTTCTGTGCATGTGCTTTCTATATTGTCCAAGGCAATTTTGTTCTCGGCTTACAATAAATTATATCGCAAAGACGTGCTATGGAATACCGCAGCGGCCTACAATTTTACGCCGCCCTTTACAGCGCGCAACAAGGCACGTTTCCGAGTGCGCGCAGCTTCGTCCAGCTGAACGGCGGCGGATTCCGTCGCCGCTGATGCCTGCGAGCGGCAATGCAACCAGCGCCCCTCTGTAGCCCAGCGCTGCCTTTTGAGAACCGTTACGCCCAGTATGACACGCCAGCAGAGCGGCGATTAAACGTATCTGATTGGGCGGCGGGGCAGTGCGAACACACTCTTTTAGACCGGCGCTCCTTGGTTGGTGTCGGCGCCCACACGCCACGCAGCGATGCAGTTCGGCCACCGCTCCCGTGCTGCGTTTACTTCTGCGCGGACCTGTACGTTCGGACGGAGCACCGGATGAAACCAGCATTGATGTGGTCCGGAAGAACGAACGGTCAAATGTCAGGATATGTCTAGTGGGTACTACCTTATCGTCTCTTCTTATGGTGATGCGCCTGACTGCCGTCCCACCAATTGAGTTTTCAGGCTTTAAGATCGGCCTCTGTCTCGTCTGCTAGATCTGGCTCACAGATCACGCCCTGCGAGCTGTTGAGGCTGCGGTGGGGCATGACCTGCATATCAATCGTCAATTCTGGTCTGGTTCAGGAGTTTTGCCGCCTGCTGCTGACTGCAGTGTACTTCGACCAAGATCTCACTGGTTCTTTGTTTCTTAGCTTTATAGGATTCTCTGTAATACTTTCTAAAAACTTCGAAATCAAGAAAATGGACTGTGCGGCAATAGGCTTGACTTGTTGAAAAGATTGGATTACCAAGAAGTGGTGCTAGTTGACAGGTTTCGCCCCCTCATTGGGTTTGAAAAACTTAGAAAAAACCATACAGCATAGGAATAAAGCAGGGGACGGGCTACTTTCCTCTGCAGCCTTATACCCTGATAGCTGAAGAGGTCCCAGAGTTCCCTGCCTGGTAAACAGACTAGGGAGCCCATTCACCGGAGTTTGACCAAGGCTCCGGCGGCCACTGTTTGTGGTTACTTACCTTCCACCTATAAACACATCGTCACGGTAGGTTACAACTTATGTTTTGGGGCTCGAGGTCCGCGGTGTCGCCAATACCGTCACCAAGATTTATCAAGGTGCCCCGTGCAGCGAAGCGTTTAGAAACACGCCTCCCGGGCACCCCTTGCATGATCATCAAGTGTACCGGCGCTGCCACGTGCGGAACAGAGGTCGGCGCAAACGGCTGAGCATGTGGGGTCGGTGTGAGACGCCCAGCAGTGGGCAACATTACTTTTAACAGCAAAGCTGTTGAGCGAATCGTTTATGGTGACGGCAGTTTTAAAAATACCAAGAAATACCTTAGCTTGACGAACGCGCGCCTCGAGCGTACGTTCGTCAAGCTAAGCATACCCGCTTAAGGAGATTGACCAGCAATTGGCCACAAAAGACTCCAGCGTTCGCCGTATCGTGGCAACACTTGCTCGGAACGAGAAAGACAGGGTACGCCCCTCGTTCGTTCGTCCCCGTGTCGTCGTGCGCATGCGCTCTGCACCGTAGAAGAGCCGCGTCTTGAATGTCGAAGCTGCTGTAGGCACACGGCACGGCCGCAGATAGTTCGCATGGCCGAGGAAGAGGCAGCGCTTCGAGAGGCTCGAAGTGGAAAGGGTCCGCTAGAGACGAGACAATAAGTCGCGCTTGCAGAGTGGCGTACGAAAACGTCGACGAAAACGACCAGCCCACTCTGGCCTTGCTCAACATACCGTCATTGAAATGCCATGCCGAAGACGTCAACCACGACACTACAACGATACTAAAACTCAACTTTGTGTCCGGCAGTGATCCCCGATCGCCATTCAAGTCTTGCGCGCGAGTAAAATATTGATGATTGATTGTAGGTTTTAACGCGCCAACGCAAAGGAGGCGATGAGGTGCACCGTAGTGGAGGGCTCCAGATTAATTTTGACCACCTGGGGATCTTTATCGTGCGCCGAAATCTCGTACGCACGGGCGTTTTTGCTATTCGCCTCCATCAGAAAAGCGGCCGCCGCGGCCGGGAATCGAACCCGCTACCTCGTTTTTTTGTGGCGTACATCCCATTGTAACGTACATCTTATTTCGTTCACATCCCATGGGATGTAAAGGAAATACCTTTTAGTTTGATTATGAGCTTAATGGAAAACGATGAAAGCGAGTTACCGACTTGAAATATGTGGGCGTCACAATAGCTGAAGATTTAAATTGGAAATTACACAAAAGTAAGGTATGCTCTTCCGCAGAAAGAAAATTATGGTTCTTGAGAAGGAAACTTAAACTGGCTTCCACGAAAGCTAAAATAACCGCGTATACATCCTTTTGCGTCCTGAGTTGCAGTTCTTCGCGTTGAACTTCACAAAAAATTCTAGTAAAGTGAGGCTATCTTGACGCGTGCTGGATTATTTGTTCAGGAACAAACCTCGCCGCGTTTATGGAGGCGCAAGAAGTTTATAAGAAATCCTACCGATGCCAAAATAGCTTTTCAGTGCATTAAAGCAGCCAAACGGGCGAGTGCGAGCAGAGAAAACGCAGCCAGTCAATCGGCTAGTAGGAGACGACGACAGCGGCGCGAGTCCCACAGCTGACGCCATGGGCCAGCTAGGGGGCGCCACTCAAAGATCTCACTGAATCATTTAAACGCATTGGAAACGGCGACTAAAGAGGTGCAGACTCAGATACAGGACGGGGACGGTAACGTTCTCCTGGCGGACAGCGCATTAAAATACCTACATGGAGTCGTTTGCAAATACTTTTGGCCAAACACGCGAGATATCGGCTAACCGGACACAGGTGGCCTATAGAAGCACGACAGATGAAAAAAATTTTAATATCGAATTTTTGGACTGGAAAAAGGCAGAACACAATGTTCCCAAAAATACGGCAACAGGACCGGATGGAATCCCAATTGTGGTAATCGTGGAGAACCGCGACCGGCGATCCCGAGCCGGCGCGCGCTTCGGGAGAGACTTGTGCGCTGAAACCGGTCCGGCGCTCCGCTGGTTCGTCGGCGTCCCCCGAGAGATGGCACCACCGATCTTTAGTGCGGGGATAGGCGGACGGGCGCGGGCGGCGCGAAGGTGTGCGCGCGAGAGACAGGGAGAGTCTCGTCGGAGACCCGGTCGGGGCTGGTTCGGCGGAACATCGCGGCGATTGCGGATACCATGTCTCTCAGGTGGGAACTGTTGTTTGTCGCGCGCCGTGCGTGCCTGCCTCCCGTTCGCGGTCACGACCCGGACGGCGTGATTCGCGAACGCCGTCGAGCCTTGTGCTCGCATGCTTTGGGATTCCCCAAATAAACGGCTGTGCTTGGGCACTACTGTCTAATGTGTTCTCGTATCGGCGAACCTCGCTGGGCTGCCGTAGGCATGGGAGCCCGCGTGGTTGACAAGCCGGGAGCTAGCGTGGGGGCCTACCCCAGAGTGCTGGCAAGGTCCCCGAGGAACCCCACATATCCCACATGGCGCCCGAACGTGGGGCTCGTCTTCAGATGAATTCGAGGTTGCTAGCTCCCCGAGAAATGCGTTGTTGCAGTCGCAGCCCGTTACGCTCTGTCCGGAAGACTTCGGACGAAACGCCTCGCGCCAGTCGGTTGCAGGCAGACAGTTATTGTGCCCGATACAGCCGTGACGGCAAATGTGTAAACCTTCCTACACGTATCAGGCGGTGCGTCCGAAGGATACCTCCTAGCACCACAGTCGTGGCCCGCTTGCGAGACGGGAGGTACGTAGGCCTTGTTCAACATGGCGGCGGGTCGCCTTCCTCGTAGCGCCGTCCCCGCGCAGTCGCGGCGGCGGCGCCGGTTGAAGTTTCCCGCAAGCGCGGCGGACACTCCCGAGCGAGGGTGCGGCGTTTGGGAGTTCGCAAGCCGCACGGTAAGCCCGCCGCTACCGCGTTTCGAATCCGAGGCGGAGTGTTAAGCGCTAACCACATGGAGCGATTTTTCCAGCGACGGCTCGAGCGACTGAGGACGGCGATTTCAATGTTGCCGCACTGCGCATAGTAACGCGCTTGGTGCGCTGGTTGTTTACAAACATTTTTTTTTGTTCATTTGTCATAAAAACCATGACTAAAAAAAATGGCCGCGTATCTGCTCCTTTCGTTGCAAATGACGTCAAAAGACGATAGTCTTTATCGGCTTTTGCGAAGTAAATGCCTCCCTTCGCTTTCCGCTCACCTCTCATGTTGTTCCTCTTGCGTCGCTCTCCTCCCAAGGTAAAGACGCCAAATGTTTGCCTAAATCATTTTAAATTTCCCGCGTTCCACTGCTCCAAAACGGGTGTCTCGATGCGAACGCTGCCGTACGGCGAAGACGCGCGTTAATCGAGGCACCCTACTTCAACGTTTATAGAACCGCGTTTCCCTACTCCACGTGCGTTGCAAGCGGAACGTGGAACTATCTAGTGGAACCTTGCGTAACTGTTGCTGGTTGATTTCTTAAAATGGCGCCAGAAGCTATAGTGGCGCGGGCGACAGCAGGCGACAGCGGAGTGAATTCTTTTTCTGCAGTTGATGAAGTATTTAATTTCGCAAAAGTCAAGCATGTTTGAATTTTTATAAAGGAACACTGCAAATATCACTTCTGTATTGATTTGTTGTCTCATATTTGCGTAATGTCTTGTTCTTCTTCAACAATGTTGACAAGTATGAACATTACACCGGACCAAGACGGGTAGATTTAGCTATGAGTATATAAGACTATTGCGCAGGCATTGTTTTGCTTTGGCCGGGTGGCTGAATCGAGTCACAGACAGACAGACGGACAGACAGACATACAGACAGACCAAAATTTCTGGGTTTAAGTAGCCCAAGAAAGACTATCGTCTTTAAAAGTATTACGCCTTTCTACCTTGCATTTTGCACTTCATTGCACCTGTAAAACTGGTTTGGGTTAGGATAGCGCGCGCTTTTCCTTCTGCGCCTCGTCTCGCGGCTCCAACATGAACGCGGTGAAGAATTCGCTTTCTTGATGTCGTTTTTGCCACACGGGTCTCACCCAGTGTGTGCGGGAGCCTTCTTGCTTCTGCTTCAGCATGTACACAAGCTTTGCCATGCAAAGCTTTCTTTGCCGCTGCATCGGAAACGCCGTCTGCGCGAATCTCCCTCCCGTTCTCTTCCAAAACCGGAGGTTGCGTGCTTACGTAGGGCTCTCCTATTGGCTAGTCGCTGAGGCCACTTCCGGGAGGCGAGCGACTGTTTCTGGCGACCCAGAACCGAGCGATTCGATGAGCGACTTGGTCCGCGGCGAAAAGTAGTTCGTCGCTAGTCGCGTCGCTCCCCAAGTCGCTTGCAAAATCGCTCCATGTGGTTGGGGCTTTAGCCGATTTGACGCCTGACAAAGAGCGAGGGGGATCGCTGAAGAATCAGTCTCCTCTCGCTGCAGGGGGAAGCCGGAGCAATGGGACCGTTGTCTCCGCGCTTCCGGAGTGCGTGCGTCTCGATGCCGTGAAGTCTCCGCTCGAGATAGCGTTTAAGAGCTTCGCGCGGCTCGGCAGCGGGCTCGTTGGTCGCGAGAGATCGCCAGTCTTAGTAAGAGACGGACTATCAGGCGACCTATACCGGTGATGTGCGCCCGTAAGCCGCTGGTATTGCGGTTGGCGCTGGCTCTACGGCAGCTTGTATTGCTGCGAGTGACTTGCAGGAGCCCCGCCTGCTTGATGCTGACGCTGCTTTGCCGACCAACGCACCAGGCCGAAATAGCTCGGACGGGTGTTTCGATGCCGACAACCCGTAATAGTCAGGCGAGCTGCCTCCAGGCGGGGGTGGCTACTGCTGGAGCACAGTTGCCGGACTCGTGGTTCCGCGAGCAAGCGAACGTGCAAGGGGAGTACCCTCGGGCATCTTTGTTACCCTATTTGGCGAGATCGTCGATAAGGTTTCCGGCCAGTCACAGGAGATTGCGGAGTCCCGCTGCTCCCCACTTCAAGTTTGGGAATCGTTTGCACCAGTCGGTGAGAGCGAGACCTGCAGCAAACGGATACCACCGGGAGCCACGCCAGTCACCGCTGCCACGGACAGCGAGGATGGCCTGCTGAACCACCGGCGGGGCCGAGCGCGGCCCGCGGAGCTACCGCCAGTTGCTGTTTCGGCCTGCCGGGCGGCAGCTAATCGTTCGGGAGGACCTGCGGCCGAAGCGGCCACGGAACCCAGGAGGCGGCGGGATCTGGCGCCTACGCGAGCGGCGCGAGCCTTCGAGCAGCCGCAGTGGGCGCGGCCGTTCCTGTTAGGGAGCCTACATGCGCCGCGCCTTCGTCGTTTAGGGTGGCGACAGCAGAGTCCAAGGTTTCCTAACGGTGGCTGTGGCGGCCGCCAAACTTGACGGGCCGCCATATTGGTCCCCTAGTGCCCGCCCGACCTAGGGAGCCGGCATGCGCCGCGCCTACGGAGGCGCGGAACAGGCTATCTCTAGCACGACCTGCTTCGAAACGATCGTGCGTGGTTAGTGGTTATCGCCAAGCAGCTTTCCAAAAACTTGCTGCTGCTGGGCACAGTTGAGATCGTGGGATCATTCGTTTAATGCGGCATTCACGTCCTTGGTAAAAGCTTGCCCGTGCCTCCTTTGGAGGCACTAGCTGTGCGTAGAAGCGCGCGACTACGCGATTTTTCGTGCCTGGAGCTTCATGTGGCGCATAGCCGGTGTATCTTGTTTTTCACATGCAGAATCGTGCTACGGTGGAATTATTTTCGCAGGTCAGTTCGGTGGCAAGCAGGAAATATATCTCAGAATTATCTACTAATACATAAGCATTCTTCCGCCGCTTGTTGCACCAACGTTTCATTTCCTTGGTGGCCTCAGATTTTTCAGTCCATCTTGTCGAAGGCGCGGCGCATGTAGGCTCCCTAGTTCCTGTTGCCGCCTCGAGCTGGCAGTGGGGGGTCGCATCATGGCGCGACCCCGGCGTTCGTCGGCTGCGGCTGCAGGCTACCCCCGGGCCTGCCAACCTGCTGTGCTGCCCAGCCGCGAGGGACTTGGAACCTGTGCAATTGTTGTTTTTTTGGAGATCTCACTGAATCATTTAAACGCATTGGAAACGGCGACTAAAGAGGTGCAGACTCAGATACAGGACGGGGACGGTAACGTTCTCCTGGGGGACAGCGCATTAAAATACCTACATGGAAGTCGTTGCAAATACTTTTGGCCAAACACGCGAGATATCGGCCTAAACCGGACCACAGGTGGCAATAGAAGCACGACAGATGAAAAAAATTTAATATCGAATTTTTGGACTGGAAAAAGGCAGAACACAATGTTCCCAAAAATACGGCAACAGGACCGGATGGAATCCCAATTGTGGTAATCGTGGAGAACCGCGACCGGCGATCCCGAGCCGGCGCGCGCTTCGGGAGAGACTTGTGCGCTTTGCAACCGGTCCGGCGCTCCGCTGGTTCGTCGGCGTCCCCCGAGAGATGGCACCACCGATCTTTAGTGCGGGGATAGGCGGACGGGCGCGGGCGGCGCGAAGGTGTGCGCGCGAGAGACAGGGAGAGTCTCGTCGGAGACCCGGTCGGGGCTGGTTCGGCGGAACATCGCGGCGATTGCGGATACCATGTCTCTCAGGTGGGAACTGTTGTTTGTCGCGCGCCGTGCGTGCCTGCCTCCCGTTCGCGGTCACGACCCGGACGGCGTGATTCGCGAACGCCGTCGAGCCTTGTGCTCGCATGCTTTGGGATTCTCCAAATAAACGGCTGTGCTTGGGCACTACTGTCTAATGTGTTCTCGTATCGGCGAACCTCGCTGGGCTGCCGTAGGCATGGGAGCCCGCGTGGTTGACAAGCCGGGAGCTAGCGTGGGGGCCTACCCCAGAGTGCTGGCAAGGTCCCCGAGGAACCCCACATATCCCACATGGCGCCCGAACGTGGGGCTCGTCTTCAGATGAATTCGAGGTTGCTAGCTCCCCGAGAAATGCGTTGTTGCAGTCGCAGCCCGTTACGCTTGTCCGGAAGACTTCGGACGAAACGCCTCGCGCCAGTCGGTTGCAGGCAGACAGTTATGTGCCCGATACAGCCGTGACGGCAAATGTGTAAACCTTCCTACACGTATCAGGCGGTGCGTCCGAAGGATACCTCCGAGCACCACAGTCGTGGCCCGCTTGCGATACGGGAGGTACGTAGGCCTTGTTTCAACATGGCGCCGGGTCGCCTTCCTCGTAGCGCCGTCCCCGCGCAGTCGCGCCGGCGGCGCCGGTTGAAGTTTCCCGCAAGCGCGGCGGACACTCCCGAGCGAGGGTGCGGCGTTGGGGAGTTCGCAAGCCGCACGGTAAGCCCGCCGCTACCGCGTTTCGAATCCGAGGCGGAGTGTTAAGCGCTAACCACATGGAGCGATTTTTCCAGCGACGGCTCGAGCGACTGAGGACGGCGATTTCAATGTTGCCGCACTGCGCATAGTAACGCGCTTGGTGCGCTGGTTGTTTACAAACATTTTTTTTTGTTCATTTGTCATAAAAACCATGACTAAAAAAATGGCCGCGTATCTGCTCCTTTCGTTGCAAATGACGTCAAAAGACGATAGTCTTTATCGGCTTTTGCGAAGTAAATGCCTCCCTTCGCTTTACCGCTCACCTCTCATGTTGTTCCTCTTGCGTCGCTCTCCTCCCAAGGTAAAGACGCCAAATGTTTGCCTAAATCATTTTAAATTTCCCGCGTTCCACTGCTCCAAACGGGTGTCTCGATGCGAACGCTGCCGTACGGCGAAGACGCGCGTTAATCGAGGCACCCTACTTCAACGTTTATAGAACCGCGTTTCCCTACTCCACGTGCGTTGCAAGCGGAACGTGGAAACTATCTAGTGGAACCTTGCGTAACTGTTGCCGGTTGATTTCTTAAAATGGCGCCAGAAGCTATAGTGGCGCGGGCGACAGCAGGCGACAGCGGAGTGAATTCTTTTTCTGCAGTTGATGAAGTATTTAATTTCGCAAAAGTCAAGCATGTTTGAATTTTTATAAAGGAACACTGCAAATATCACTTCTGTATTGATTTGTTGTCTCATATTTGCGTAATGTCTTGTTCTTCTTCAACAATGTTGACAAGTATGAACATTACACCGGACCAAGACGGGTAGATTTAGCTATGACTATATAAGACTATTGCGCAGGCATTGTTTTGCTTTGGCCGGGTGGCTGAATCGAGTCACAGACAGACAGACGGACAGACAGACATACAGACAGACCAAAATTTCTGGGTTTAAGTAGCCCAAGAAAAACTATCGTCTTTAAAAGTATTACGCCCTTCTACCTTGCTTTTTGCACTTCATTGCACCTGTAAAACTGGTTTGGATTAGGATAGCGCGCGCTTTTCCTTCTGCGTCTCGTCTCTCGGCTCCAACATGAACGCGGTGAAGAATTCGCTTTCTTGATGTCGTTTTTGCCACACGGGTCTCACCCAGTGTGTGCGGGAGCCTTCTTGCTTCTGCTTAAAGCATGTACACAAGCTTTGCCATGCAAAGCTTTCTTTGCCGCTGCATCGGAAACGCCGTCTGCGCGAATCTCCCTCCCGTTCTCTTCCAAAACCGGAGGTTGCGTGCTTACGTAGGGCTCTCCTATTGGCTAGTCGCTGGGGCCACTTCCGGGAGGCGAGCGACTGTTTCTGGCGACCCAGAACCGAGCGATTCGATGAGCGACTTGGTCCGCGGCGAAAAGTAGTTCGTCGCTAGTCGCGTCGCTCCCCAAGTCGCTTGCAAAATCGCTCCATGTGGTTGGGGCTTTAGCCGATTTGACGCCTGACAAAGAGCGAGGGGGATCGCTGAAGAATCAGTCTCCTCTCGCTGCAGGGGGAAGCCGGAGCAATGGGACCGTTGTCTCCGCGCTTCCGGAGTGCGTGCGTCTCGATGCCGTGAAGTCTCCGCTCGAGATTGCGTTTAAGCATTAAGAGCTTCGCGCGGCTCGGCAGCGGGCTCGTTGGTCGCGAGAGATCGCCAGTCTTAGTAAGAGACGGACTCTCAGGCGACCTACACCGGTGATGTGCGCCCGTAAGCCGCTGGTATTGCGGTTGGCGCTGGCTCTACGGCAGCTTGTATTGCTGCGAGTGACTTGCAGGAGCCCCGCCTGCTTGATGCTGACGCTGCTTTGCCGACCAACGCACCAGGCCGAAATAGCTCGGACGGGTGTTTCGATGCCGACAACCCGTAATAGTCAGGCGAGCTGCCTCCAGGCGGGGGTGGCTACTTGCTGGAGCACAGTTGCCGGACTCGTGATTCCGCGAGCAAGCGAACGTGCAAGGGGGAGTACCCTCGGGCATCTTTGTTACCCTATTTGGCGAGATCGTCGATAAGGTTTCCGGTCAGTCACAGGAGATTGCGGAGTCCCGCTGCTCCCCACTTCAAGTTTGGGAATCGTTTGCACCAGTCGGTGAGAGCGAGACCTGCAGCAAACGGATACCACCGGGAGCCACGCCAGTCACCACTGCCACGGACAGCGAGGATGGCCTGCTCAACCACCGGCGGGGCCGAGCGCGGCCCGCGGAGCTACCGCCAGTTGCTGCTCCGGCCTGCCGGGCGGCAGCCAACCGTTCGGGAGGACCTGCGGCCGAAGCGGCCACGGAACCCAGGAGGCGGCGGGATCTGGCGCCTACGCGAGCGGCGCGAGCCTTCGGGCAGCCGCAGTGGGCGCGGCCGTTCCTGTTAGGGAGCCTACATGCGCCGCGCCTTCGTCGTTTAGGGTGGCGACAGCAGAGTCCAAGGTTTCCTAACGGTGGCTGTGGCGGCCGCCAAACTTGACGGGCCGCCATATTGGTCCCCTAGTGCCCGCCCGACCTAGGGAGCCGGCATGCGCCGCGCCTACGGAGGCGCGGAACAGGCTATCTCTAGCACGACCTGCTTCGAAACGATCGTGCGTGGTTAGTGGTTATCGCCAAGCAGCTTTCCAAAAACTTGCTGCTGCTGGGCACAGTTGAGATCGTGGGATCATTCGTTTAATGCGGCATTCACGTCCTTGGTAAAAGCTTGCCCGTGCCTCCTTTGGAGGCACTAGCTGTGCGTAGAAGCGCGCGACTACGCGATTTTTCGTGCCTGGAGCTACATGTGGCGCATAGCCGGTGTATCTTGTTTTTCACATGCAGAATCGTGCTACGGTGGAATTATTTTTCGCAGGTCAGTTCGGTGGCAAGCAGGAAATATATCTCAGAATTATCTACTAATACATAAGCATTCTTCCGCCGCTTGTTGCACCAACGTTTCATTTCCTTGGTGGCCTCAGATTTTTCAGTCCATCTTGTCGAAGGCGCGGCGCATGTAGGCTCCCTAGTTCCTGTTGCCGCCTCGAGCTGGGAGTGGGGGTCGCATCATGGCGCGACCCCGGCGTTCGTCGGCTGCGGCTGCAGGCTACCCCCGGGCCTGCCAACCTGCTGTGCTGCCCAGCCGCGAGGGACTTGGAACCTGTGCAATGTGTTTGCGGGTTTGTGAGGCGAGCATCGCGACGGCGGCATCGTGTGGCGAACCTTGGTGTGGACTGGCATGGGAGTGGCGTTCGGTGGCAGTTTTGCTGACTTGAGGCGTTGTGACGAGTGTGGTGCTACGTGGCGTCACTCGAGCTCAAGTGGCGTCCAGTTTTTAGGGGGGAGGAGTGTGGGAATCGTGGAGAACCGCGACCTGCGATCCCGAGCCGGCGCACGCTTCGGGAAAGACTTGTGCGCTGAAACCGGTCCGGCGCTCCGCTGGTTCATCGGCTTCCCCCGAGAGATGGCACCACCGATCTTTAGTGCGGGCATGGAGGAAAGAAAAGGTTAGGAGAGGCCTTGACGTCACATTTGTGAAGCCGAGTCCCGCCATGACTTGAGCCCACGGAGCCCAGCACTTTATCCCATCATCCTTTGCTGTCTCCGGTTTGATTTGACTAACATGGCGTCGCCCTGCCCTCCCGCTTCGAAGCGAAAACAGCTTCGTCGCTAATTCCTCGGTGCGATGTCATGTTCTAAGCTGTTGATTTCGCCTTCAATTTGCCCATTCTAACACTCACCCAAAGTTTCAATCGGAAAACGGCCTTCGTTTTTGAGATAGAAGGACGATTTTTCAGCTCTTAAAGGAGCCATGAAGAGAAAACACAAGTTTGGTTCATTCGAAAGATTGCCTCGTTAGAACCATAACGACACCACTTATAACGCAAACTTCGCTCAAATAAGCTACATAATTAGGAAAAAAGGAAATGACCATGCGACCCACCAGCTCATTTTCCGCAACAGAACCTATGATGTCACTTGAGAATGCTCTGCGATTGGCGGAGGCCGGCAAAAGCAAACGCATGTTGGGCAGGGCTTACAGTTTGCATAGCGAGCTAAATGCCCGTGAAACATACTGCACATTCTTTTTATGACAAAGAACGGTGGAGTAAACGGTTGAAGTTCCGAACGAACACGCAAGCCTGTATGCCAATGTGTACGAAACTACGGCTGGCCGAGCTCGACATCTCGCCGTTGCCACCGTCGCGCAGACGAATTTTCGGGTTCAAGGCTCTTCGGGGCCAACGAACCGTCCCAGCACGCACAGCCGCGACCTTGCTTGGTATCGTAATCCCTTCACAGGAGGTTGGCCGTCATATCGCCAACCAGCAAAGGTAAAAATAGAAACAAGGGGAGTAAGGAACACAGAGCAGCAACGAGATAGTGCCACTCGTCGCACAGGTTTCGGTATGGAGGTCGTGTTGGCTTGCTGCTGTCGTTACGAGCTCGTTTACAGTTTACAACCACTGAAAACTTCAGTTTGTTCGAGTACTTTACAATGAAATTTCGTTGCTGTGTTTTGAAATGCCCATGTAGTACGGGCCAATCGTCGAGGGAGTGCGACATCCCCGCCGGTGAGATCTCCTTTCATGTGCTGCCCAACGACGAACCTCGGCGAAGCAAGTGGCTACGTTTTGTGAACTTTGCAAACGGAGGAGAAAGAGAGCTAAAGGAAGTACGAGTGTGCTCGCTTCATTTCCGAGGAAGTGATTACGGCAGGGACCCGGACATGCTGGCGCTCGTCGCCGACTTCGTCAAAGCGCTCTGACCTTGGGGAAAAAAATGCCGTACACACCGCGCATTGACGCTCGAATCTTTCTGGTCGGAGCAGAGAGCTCGAGCGAACGGCTTTCCATACACGACACCGGCCAACTGGCATAAGCGATACTGCTACTGAAATTAAAAATACGGCACATACGTCCCAGTCTGTATTCGTCCGTCGCGACGGGGCTGACGAGGCAGCGGTGCCGACGGCTGGGCGTTCGTCTGTTGCATGTGGCTATCGCGGAATGGTCGCTTTCCCGTCCACCGCGTATCCCACAACTCTTGCCGCTCGTGCACTTGGAAGCATTGAGCGTTCAAGTGGTGTGAGGTTGTTAAATGCAAGCCCGAGCTCCTCGGCGAGAGTTTTGTTCTCCGGATCAGGCGATTCCATGACTAGGGCTGCGGGTGCACTAGGTTTTACTAGTATTTTTAAAATGGCCGCCGTCTCGGTCGACTCCCGCGTGTGGGTGCTATATGGAGTCGACATACTAAGTACCTGTTCCATGGACCGGCTCATGTGACGCCATTGTTCACGTGACGAAATGTGCAATTTTAGCGGGAGATTTAAAATTTTGGCTTAAATTGCCTTATTTCTCAGTGAATAAAGCATCATTTGCTTCCGGGAAAGCGCTTGGGGTACTATGAAACACCTAATCTTTCGAATAAAACAAACTTTTGTTTTCTCTTCATGGCTCCTTTAAGCCTGGCAAAGTAGCGTTTGTGGTCGTCATAGCAACAGGCTCGCGGGATGGTGAACGCAGACGCCTCCGATGGCAGAGTTTTCAAACTGGCCTAATTTGAAAACGTTTGTCGTAGCGACTGCGTTGGTTTGCAAGCGTAGCGAGGCAGCCACATACCAAGCGCCTTAAAAGTTTGTCCGTTCTATTCGCCCAAATTTGGCCACCGCAGTTGTAAACAAGTAAGCAACATTGTCCATGGGCTCAAGAAAATTCACGTGACTTCCTCCACACTTTTCGCAATGCATTGGGGTGCTAGGGGCCTCTCCTGAGTATTCTTTCCTCCAGATATGGCGGTGAGATCTTTGAGTGGCGCCCCCTGGCTCTGACGTCGGCTTAGGGATTCGCGCCGCTGTCGTCTGCTACACTCCGCTTGTGAGGGGCAACAGTGCCTGGGCTAGAAATCGCCCGCTTCGTTGCTGTAGTGCGTTAAAAAGCGTATTTCTAGCGACTCAGTTATTTTGCCAGCTTCTGACGCATCTGAATAATTTGAAGCTGTATCTCCCGCAAGTTTGCAACAATCGAAGAGAGAGAGAACAACTTTCTTCAGGGTATCGGTCAGAAGATCGTGTGTAACTCGTCCTTTCTTGCTTATTCGCGAGGATCAGCGATCAGAGCTTCTCGATAAGTATTCAAAATGCGTAGGCTTCCCTGAAGTATTTTCGAGATGCTCCTATGAAGACTCAACAGTCTAATACTACGATACTACGTACCAAGCAGCGGCCTCTACACGCTCATCGCACAGCAGGAAATAAAGCGGCTTTCTTCTGTTTCTTTCGTTGTGTCTTGTATCGGATTATGTTTCTTGCTTTTTTTTTCTGCCCAACGCATTATTTTTCTGCGCCGTCACCAACTTCTTATTAGAAGGTTTCGGGATGTTTGGGAGCCTCACAAAGGTCGTGTGGAAATTTCCTTCATTTTGTATGGCATACATTCCCTTCTTCACAAATTGGCTTTCATTACGGCTGCGTGCAAGAAGGTGCATATCCGCAGCGTGCTTTGTTTATTCACATGCAAATACAATGAGAAGGTTTGTGCTACGCCACCGCGATCGCGCCCTAAACAACGTGGTCCACAGTACTCGAAGGCGGCTTTTGTGCTCCGAATTTCTATCGTAATTATATCGTTATCATAACGAACTGACTCTCAACTCGAACAATGATGACATGATTACGGTGTTGAAGGCATGATATACTCGCTAACTAACGTAATAAATAGTATACCTGCATATATTACAAGACTCGAAACCGAAGAAGAATTCCAAGTAGCTCTTTATTGCTTTTCAACCCTTCCAGGAGCGAAGAACAAATCCTATTCTACTCGGGATGGCGTTCTATGATTTGAAGAAAATTACTTTTACTCTCTTGTCCTGGACTGAGGACCCGGCCCACTAACCAGATCGATTTAATTGTTAAACAAAGTTTTCCCCTTACTCCTCCTCCTCCTCTTGAGTGCAGTTTTCCTATAACGCATATCCGAATATCGGGAAGATATGGCTGTGCAAAATGTTACGAAATATCCCTCCAGGTCTTAACAAACATATATGTGTTACCATAAATTTAACGAAGACGTGACTCGTTTTGCTCAATAAACCTCCATACTGGTTAGATGCCTGGTATAGAATCAGCACGCGCGTATATACACACTGGGTTATTTGGAACTCAACCTACAGTTTTTGAAGTCTATAGTGCATGTTGGCAAACTTTCATGCCTTGACAACGTAAAGTGATGTGACAAAACGCGTTCGAGCGTTCGGCAAGGTTGTAAAAACTGTTTTACCTGACATATGATTACCGGGAATCGTGATCCCTTCTGCCAAAGCCGACAGCCCTGAAGGCCTAGAATTTGTTTTGGTCTTCCATTTTCGCTGTTGTCGGTTATTAGCAGCTGACTGTTCCTTTGTTCGAATGCTTACATGAGAAGCTGACGCCTATAGCTCTTCGCGCTCCGCACAGGACCGGCTTCGCAAGGAATGGGGTGGCGCCGGCAATGTTTCTCCCGTAGCGGTATCCAAAACTATACTTTAATTGACACCATGAGCTAGTGTATGTGATTTTAAGCTTATTATTATGATAAAAAGTTACCCACACGCCAATTCCGGTGCGGACAAGCATGAGACGTTGACCGAGCGCAAAGAAACAGCAGGGAGAGCGATCTTGAGTGAAGCAGACGACAAATGCGAGAATCCCTAAGCTGACGTCATGGAGGCGCGCTTCGCAGCGCCGCCTGTGTTCGCGCTCACCGCCAATAGGCGGGCGGGCGCGGGGGGCGCGAAGGTGTGCGCGCGAGAGACGGGGAGAGTCTCGTCGGAGACCTGGTCGGGGCTGGTTCGGCGGAACATCGCGCCGATTGCGGATACCATGTCTCTCAGGTGGGAACTGTTGTTTGTCGCGCGCCGTGAGTGCCTGCCTCCCGTTCGCGGTCACGACCCGGACGGCGTGATTCGCGAACGCCGTCGAGCCTTGTGCTTGCATGCTTTGGGATTCCCCAAATAAACGGCTGTGCTTCGGCACTACTGTCTACTGTGTTCTCGTATCGGCGAACCTCGCTGGGCTGCCGTAGGCATGGGAGCCCGCGTGGTTCACACGCGTGGAGCTAGCGTGGGGGCCTACCCCAGAGTGCTGGCAAGGTCCCTGAGGAACCCCACATATCCCACACAATAGATTATCAACCTTTTGGGACCAGTGGGAAAGGCGCACTTGTATACAGCCATCGAGCGCGCTATAAAATCAGAGAGGATGCCCACGCAATGGCGTGAAAGCAGAATGAGTTTGATCTATAAAGGCAAGGGAGAGAAGGACAAGGCGAGCTCATATATGATGAACAAATGTAGCGCTGCAGAAACACACGGGACGGAAAGAATACACACCGACGAGCGCTGCGCTACATTTGTTCACTATGAATTACCAACAAACCCAATCTACAGCTTTACTGAGCTCATACAGGCCGTTTACAGTCACGTCAGTGCCCTATAGATACATATAGCCATCAAGCCACATACAAACCATCAAATCCGAGTTATTGAAGTGGGTGGAAAGTAACGGTATTTTAGGGGAACTGCAAAATGGACTTCCGCCGGGTGGGCGCTTAGAAGAGAATATTTTCGTATTAACCCAGGCCATCGAAATTTCGGCAGCACAGGACAGACCAACATGGCTACTGTTTCTGGACATAAAGGGAGCCTATGATAACGTAGATAGGGGATTGTTGTGGCATATACTGGGAGAAGAGGGGATTGGGTCAGAATTTGTAGGGCTGCTAAGGGCAATATATGAGGATAACAAGGCGCATATTACATGGGAAGGGCGTACAGGCACAGAGCCCGTGTACATTCGAAGAGGTTTAAAACAGGGGTGCCCCTTTTGCCATTGCTGTTCGCACTTTACATTAGAGGAATGGAAACACAATTGGAGGAGAGCGGATTAGACTTTGACTTATCGTACCGAATCAATGGAGAGTTGGTGGAGCAACGGATTCCGGGATTGATGTACGCGGACGATATGGTGTTGCTGGAAGATAATGCGGAAGACCTTCAAAAACTGGCCGATATTTGTGGTGATTAGGCAACGTACCTAGGCCTACATTTTAACCCACACAAATCTGGAGTCATGGTGTTTAACGAGGAAGCTCATACAGCACCAATAAGGATTCAACAGGAAGCCATACCATTAGTAAATAAGTACAAATACTTGGGGATCTGGCTTAATGAAGGAAAAGGCTACCTGAATCCCATGAAGAACACCTTAAACTGAAAGGGAGACGAAACGCAGCAGTAATGAAACATAGAGCACTTTGGGGATACAATAAGTACCAGGTAGTGCGAGGCATCTGGAAAGGGGTAATGGTGCCGGCGCTCACGTTCTCTTATGCCGTATTATGCTTAAAGTCAGATATCGTGTCGGAACTGGAGGTTAACCAAAAGGCAGTCGGTAGATTTGCACTGGGAGCTCACATTAAGACTACAGACGAGGCGGCACAAGGCGATAGGGCTTCATTTGAGGCGAGGGAAGGGCAAAGTAAAATACGTTTTGAGGAGCGGCTTAGACATTTATATGAGAAGAACTGGGCAGCCAGAGTGCACAGGTACCTGTACATTAGAAGTGTGGACACCCAATGGCGGAAGAGGACGCGAAAGCTGGCGACTAAATATAACTTGAACGCAGAGAATGAACAAGGGGGGGGGGGCAGTTTAAAAAAACAAGTGAATGAAACAGAGACGCTCATGTGGACAGAGAGGATGGAAAAGATGGGATCACTGGGAATCTATAAAACAAGCAAACAAGAGATCCGGAAAGAGACCTTTTATGACAGCAATAAAGGTAGTGCGTTGCTCTTTGAGGCGCAGGCTGGCTGCTTGAGAACTCGAACTTAAATGAGCAAATATTCGTCGCAGGGTGAGACATGTGTGGGATCGACCCACATAGTAATAGAATGCCATAAGATTCAGCCGATAGAATTGATGGTAAAGTCGTACTTCCTGAGGCACTGGGCTTCGTAGTTGATGGAAGCATTAACTGGTCAGCAGTAGGTATTACTAAGCAGCGGCTAGAGTATTGGTGGAAAAAAAAGCAGGGAAGTCGATAAAGTGTCATCCCAGCGAGGGGTATCAGCAGGGCAGAACTAAAAAGAAATCCGAGTTGAAGGTTAACTAAATGTAAATTTAAATTACCAAGACAGGTTAGATGCGCATGCCGTCACCCCGATTCAAAGGGGAGGCTTTTAATCATCGTCATCATCATCATAACCGCCAATCCTGACGTGCCGCGCCCGAGCGTTTCATTGCTTCCCAAATACATCATCTCCTGGATACAACAATTTTTAATTGGTCGTCAATATTTTTGTTCCAAAAATGGTTTTAATTCATCGACTCGACAGCAAACAAGGGGTGTTCCGCAAGGATCGGTCTTTCTCCTATCCTTTTTAATATATTGCTGAGTTCTATTCCAATCAATCAGGCAGTTTGCTCTTATGTATATGCTGATGACATAGCCTTCTTTTCTGCTGCGCCGAATATTCACGATCTATATGAACAATTACAGGCATATCTGGTTTCTATCGAGAGGTGGATTACAGGTTTGAATTTGTCCATTAACGTCGCTAAATGCGCGGTCCTCGTGTTTCCATTATCCACTCCTGTTAACCTTTGTTGAGTTATCGCGAGAAGAACATTCCTCAGGTGAGTGCTCTGAAGTACTTGGGTATTATCTATGACAGTAGGCCTTGATTGGCGCCCGCACATAAACCACATTTCGACAAAAGGGGAAAGAGCTCTAGCATTGTTGCGTAGAGTTAGCAACAGAAAAATTGGCATGCGGAGGGACACCCTACTCTTTATATACGGTGGTTATGTAAGACCCATTTTAGAATTTGGGTTGTGTCCTATTTTCGGGTGCCACCAACGTACAAACTCCGTCCTCTTATTCTTTTGGAGCGACGAGCACTGAGATTTATGCCTCGGCCTGCCGCGATATGTCGCAAACAACATTCTGTATTTAGAAGCCCGCTCGCCGTGTCTAGAGTCTCGATTTAAACTTTAACAGTGCAGACTATGATGGGAATCTTCGAGTCTCCTTTGAGCAAACCTTTGTCATTGATGGTGGCTCAGCTAGCATTGTTTTTTTTAACTATCCATGGCCTCGAAACAATCGTCCTCAATGTGTGTATGCCCAAAGCTTGCTTTCACCGCTCAACATCAGTCTTCCGGAAATTCTTCCGATGTTACCTCAAGTCGTACCTGCTCCTCTGTCCCTCGATAACGTATTCCCCCATAACGCCAAACTGCTATCCACACGGATACTAATGGGTTTGCTGGATGAGCATCTGGGGAACTTGCGCTCACATGTGGTAGTGGCAACGGAATGCATCGCAACGTGCGGAGAGGGCGGCGTGGGAATTTCAGCCCACAACTTAATTGGTCATTTTCTTGTCGTTTACCTGATTTCACTCCTATATTCGAAGCTGAGTTTTTTGCAATAGTTATGGCCTTAAAAAAATTACCTCCACAATATTTAAATGTTGCTATTACTTCTTGATTCCCTGTCGGTTTGTACCGCGCTAACATCACCAAAAATTCATTACTTATCCGTACTTCAACCGCCTTGTGCCTCCTCCATTTACGCGACATCCGGCTCATCTGGGTCCCAGGGCACAGGGGCCTATGGCTCAATGAAACAGCTGACTCTTTGGCCGGTTCAGCTTTAGATGGCCCTACGGTGGACCTCAGCCCTACCCCATTTCTCCTGGCGCGAGCAAGGTTCCGCAGATATCTACGACTAGGGATGACACAGGAAAGTACTATCACAGGCTTGGATGACTATGCCCATCTTGCTCACACTTGGAATGCGAGATTTTGCGAGTCCCGCCAGTGTGAGGTCACTTTAACCAGTATCAGATGCAGAATACCGCAGCTTAATTTTTATTTGCATCGCGCTGGTCTCACTCCTCCGGCTTTGTGCTGCTTGCGGTGAAATTGAAACAATTGAACACTTTTTCCTGTACTTGCCGCGGTTTTTTTTCTTTCATTCGGAAACGGTAATCTAGCCGCACCAATTCAACGTATTGGCCTTCCTCTGTCGATGCCGGTGCTTCTTTCGTTCGGGGCCCACATCCCTGGGTTTTGTCATAGAGGGACTTATTGCGGCCATTCACGCCGTACATATCAGAGACCAGACGCATGTCCTGCTAACGCGTCAAAATGTTTTAGCCTTTTCTTCCAAAAATTACATCATTCACTGATTCATTCCTTAGACTTATTATATAATTCGGTAACCGTGTCCCCAATTCCTACAGGCTGATTATATAGGGCCATGAGGTGGGCGTTTTAGCCCCAAAAGCCACTCAGTTTCTTGGCCAATCCCCCACGTGGGTATGTGCCACTAGAAAAGGATCAACAACAACAACAACAAGCTTCCATCGCTGCTCGAGAGCTGGGCCCGGCCAGGACCCAGTATGTGTTCCATCGCTAGCTGAGGCTCACGGAGACATGGCGCACTCGGAGCAGCAGCGGGCCTTTACGCACGGCGAGGATCCCCTGGTCGTGTGACCAAACAACCTCGACCACAGGGTCAGTAAAGACCGCCTCGAGATGCACACTCCTGGATGCCGCGACGAATACCGTCGCACCCTGGTCAACTGCCCCTACAGCTCCGGCCACCTGGTACCAGGGAGGACCTGCAGCAGCACCTGGCCTCGTGCCCCGACCGCTGCAGCGCCGGCCAGAAGGCGCAACGGAGGCGGACGCCCTCTACCCGATCAGGGCCGCGACGAACCTTCCCGAGCCCGAAGAATGCTGGGACCAGAACATCGAGGGCTGTGAGAACTGACGGCCGCCCGCAAAGGAGCTGAGGGAGTACCCAAAAACAACCACCCGCTTCCTCCCGGCAGAGCAGCCGTCCTGTTCCGATACCCACGGCGACTCCGAGGACGAGCCAAAAGACTTGGCGGAAAGGCTGGCGGACCTGGGGAGGGAGAGGCGCACAGAGTAGACCCGTGAAGCCCAACTTTTTCTTTTCGCTAGTAAATAAAGAGCTGGAAAAGTCATTTACATTGGCTCTGGACCCGTTCTTTTCTTGTATTGCCGCTCAACTCTGTTAAAATACATTTACCGCTTACATACGCACTTTTTAATGTTAACGGCTTCATATGAATCTGATAAAAAATTGTCTATGTCAAGAACAGGCGTTGCTTTAGACCCGTTAATTCCATGTACTGCACTGCAGTATTTGTTGTCCGAGCTTGGCAAAACATGCTTTGTCGCACGTATCATGTATCATTAAGAAGTTGGGCGAGCAAGTCCACGTTTCTATTAGAATTAGGCACGCAAAAAATGGACACGGGTAGGACTTTCAACGTGGAGTGCTAGTTCTTTTTATGGTCCGCATCGCCACCTACCCCCCCGCCCACCCCCCACTTCCCTCCTGGGTGGATGGCTAGGCGCTCCGCGTGCCTGTTTGCGTATGATGATGATGATGATGGTTGGTGTTTCATGGCGCAAGGACAACGAGGGCAAAGAGGGCGCCAAGAAAGAAGAAGCACTTTCCAGCGGAATATAGGTGCGTTAGAGGGAGCGACGGGGGGGTATCCAAAATGGAGGGACGGGAAGATGATCAGGGACGTCGCAGCAAGCGCGCCGCTTCTGGAGGAAAAAGCAGATCTGGGTCCATGTGTGTCCTTGAGAACCATCTTTTCCCTTCCTCGATGTAGAACCGAAGGTACTTTTGCGAAGGCCCGAAGCAGTTTATAACGCCAGTCACACAGTGTTTTGCGGCATCAGGGAGGCCACCGATGACATACTGAGCATCGAGGGATTTTGCCTGCAACCGAATGGCGTCACCAGCCAACCGGACTGCGTGAACGCTTGTTGGCACTGCAGGTTCTATAAATAATGCTACACTTCCATCCATGCTTGTGAAATTGTTCAAGCACACTTTACGAATATTTATTAGGCGCCAAGCAGAGCTCGGTAGACGCAACCGAGCACAGCGTTTTTTTATTGCCACTTGCGCCAATTGTGTCGAGTTAAGTTAGAATAATGCGAGTAAATTATAATTTTTGTGCGCTGTTTTTTAACAAAGAAATATCCAACGGCGTTTCTGCAGGTTCAGGTAATAATAAAAATACCGAAACTAAATATCAAACGCTGACGCCTCTACGGCAGGGCCTGTTACATCAGCTGTGCTGTGCTTTTAGCGCGCGGTCGAAAACGACGATGCCGCAGTAACAAGTTTATTTATTTATTACAAATAGATTGTTCTCTCTCTCTCTCTCCTGTGGGGGGTTTGAGAAAGAAAAAAAAGCTGCAAGTTCAAAATAGTAATTACACTTAATGCTAAAAAGAGAACGAAGCACAAACAGCCCAACAAAGCACGAAATGCAACTTGAATGCAGCATTTATTAAAAGAAGCCAGCCCGTTAATAAAAGAACAATGACGCTCTCCTGTTGGTTCTTGGCTTCACTTTCTTCTCGTGCGTGCGCATAGGAATGTTATGTGGCGGCAAGGCGCCTTTCATCAACCGCGGTTTCAACGGCTGCAGACCATCTATTAATAAACGACACACTCAACTTTCACGAAAAACACACCATCAATAACGAGAGAGCGAACTAAACTTACGGATATTGCTCCAGAGGAAGTCAGCTTTCGTGAAGTGACTACTGCAAACCCCATTGTGTTGCTGACACCTTTTCCAATGCGGAGCATAGTTATCCAAACCTTTCTGGCTTTCTTATCTCTAGGAAAGTTATGAACGCTGTCTTTTACCGGCACTGAGTGATTTCTATACTGCGGTACACAGCGTATTCGATTGCTTTTTGGTTTTGCGTTCTCAATCGCCACGTTTCCGAACGCTCCGGCTGCCTTCGCCCGGGACGCCGATCATCTACAAACAGCTTCGGAAAAAAGGTGCGCGGCGGCGCCACCGTTGCTGGAAAGTGCGAATATAGCACGCCACACAGGGCGGTCCCTCTTTCTCTGTACTTCACCCCTTTCCCTTCCTTTTCAGTGCAATAAAGATTATTACACATTTGCCCTCAGTATTATTCTAACAAACTCCAGAAACGTTGTTCGGCAGTGCCTAATTGCAGTGGAGCAGGCCGTTAACCTTGGCCCTGTTAACCCTTTCAGCCCTGGCATACAGCAGTTAGATAAATGCGACAAACCAAAATTTTATGTATTTATTTGTCCTTGTGCAGTGAATGCAATTTGTTTGTTTTTAGCTTTCAAGGCACCTATGTGACAGTCACAGAGTATATTTATCAATTTCTTCATAAGCAGCGTCGTGTTTGTGTTTACTCTATCTCCGTTTTCGTCTTGACTTCCGCTATTTCCATCATGAATTCTTCATAGTGGCTGCCACACTTCCCTTGTCAGCTTCTTGATCTGACTTTATGGTGCTGGAAATAAAGAATGAAATCATTATGAAACAAACAAATGAAATCAAAGCTATTAATAAGCAGACCTGCCAACTCTCCCGAATTGAATTGTCCGGGGGACCCTCGAATTTCGACCACAGCTTCGTTGTAGGAATGCTATCTCGAATCTCCCGAAGAGTGGCCGCCACAGCACACAGGTCGTTTTTTAAAAACAAAATCGAGCGCGTACATTAGTCTTTCCTGCTGCTACAGTTGTGGTGCTGGGAATAAGCACTTGCCACCATACTTATAATTTATTGTAACCATAATGTAGCGTACCACTAAGTAGCATGACTAGGAGCTGCTTGAATGTTGTTTATGGCCTACAAAGGCCACTCGCGGGACGCGCTCACAACAGTACTGAAAGAAGGTGTGGAAAAAGGTGCCACGACTGCGTCCACAGCGTTGAATGCATATTATCGGCAGGAATCATTGATGCAAGTTCAAAGGGGTGGAGGAGGGGGTCGCACATGCACTACGGCGGCAGTGCCGATCTAGGTGGCTGTGTGTGCCTAAATGTGTGCCCTCCTCACGGTGAAGAGTCACTCAACCGGACAATGTTATCAGCAGATGTATTCCGACAAGTTATGAAAGAATGCGAAGCCTGCAACTGCTACCGTAAAATTTCGAGGATATGCCCCCCTGCAGGCAAGTCGAGATCACCGGCAATGTGGGGAAGGAGCGCTATACTGGAACACCGAAATTAAAAGATGGCAGCAAAAATCGTTTACCAGGAAAGAAAATGCAGGATGCACATGCACTTAACATTTTGCCAATGTTAGTCATCGCTTTCAAAACCACCAAAAAACTCCTGAGTCAGTCCCAAGGAAATGTTCGCAGAATTCCCTTTGAAGTCGGCCCCAGCCTCCCCATGCCCTGCCAGTCTGCCATGCAATCTGAATTCCTCCAAACCATCAGTGCATTCCTTATGCCACAGCCCCCGAAGGACCGTGCCGAAGTATCTTCGGCAACGAATTCTAGCACATGCTGCCGCCCAAATAAACCGACACCATCAAAATAAAAACGAGAAATGGTGCGCAATCGTCGGGCTATCACGCTGGTAACCATGGCTGAATTGCATTAGAGACTGGCTGTGGTGGATGGTGAGGTAGATTTCGGGGTGTGGACACTGTGGAGCGAATGGGGGGGGGGGGGGGAGATGGGAGGGGGGTGCTACCCAAAACGGTGCGGAAATTTCTAATTAGCAGTAGATTTAGGGGGGCCCTTGCACGGACGGGGGAGCTTTGGAATTTTACGGTAGGTACCTCCACAAATAAAGAAGTTCGGCGCTCTCCGCAACAAAAACCAAGAGTAGACTTTCTTGTGATGCAAGAACAAATCAGCTTAAAATAAACACCTTCACCCCTTCCTGATGTCAGTCTCCAGTCTTGGTAATTTCCGAAATGCTAAACTAAACACAAAACCTAACCCCCTCACTTCGGTCTCCCAAATTTTCATGTTGCTAAGCTGGCAGGTCTGAATAAGCACAGCATAAGCAGTTGCACTGTAGTGTGCATGGAGTTTTGCTTGAAATTTTCACCCTTCTTGCTGCAACCTGCAAAATGTGCTGTAGCTGTGACAAAACAACCAGCACTATATTAAGAAGAAACATTCTCTAAAATATTAGGGTACTTTCTCTGATTTTATTAAATGTGGAAAACTATGCCAGCAAATGTTTAGCAGTGAAAGTTTGGCCTTATACTAACCCGAATATAGAAAATACTTGAAAGAGCTTTCCTTCAAACCAACTTGCAAAAAACTTTCCGCGTTAACCATGAGCACCACAAAAAGTATGGTGACGTGAGAATGGATAGTTATAAATGTATCAATGCATGCTGTCTAGGAGCTTCCTGTTCTAAATAAAATCTTCTATGCGAAAAAAAAAGTTATTTCACTAAAGAAGAACTGGGTTGCTATACACTGTAGGTGATTGCTATAGATTCATCGCTATAGACACATCCAGCGAAAAGAAAGAAGCTAAAACATAGCTCACGGATGCTTACAATGTGAACAGAAGCACGTGGGAGAATTGCCGGACAAAGGACAAAACAAGTTTCCAAACAGGGTTGTGTGACACATGCAAGCATTCTTCCGTAGCCTAAGATAACACCTAACAATAAGAGCGAGAGAGAGAGAGAGAAAAGGCTCTTAATGAAAAAGCAGAGAGGTTTGCCAGCGCTTACAGTCGCCTACATTCTTCTCTGCTGAGGTACGGGGCTGGGGGAAGAAAAGTGCCAATAAAGAGCTGGGCAGGAAAGAAAAAGAAACAAACTGTCGTGGACTTGGCGCGATAACGAACTTTCACAAATTTGGTTTTGGTCTGAGTTGGGCACGTAATTACAATTTTAACAATGATCAATCAGCTGATGATGATGGTTGGGTTTTTATGGCGCAAGGGCGACTAAGAGCAAAGAGCGCCAAGGAAAAGTTGGTTTATGAGGACGAGGTGATAGTAAATGTAAAACATTTAACTAAAAATACACGTGAAATGACATAAAAGGCAATGAAGATGACTGGTTGTATGTTAAAGGGCCAGGTTTTAACATGCATGGCAAGTGATGAGGTGTAAAATTTCCCCGCATTCCCCGAGGGAAGAATTGTGAAAGTGCGAATGCAGGAGTTGAATTTGCGCGGTTCGGTAATGTTCGCGAAAGAGAGATCACACACACACACACACACCAACTACCAAGGAAAGAAAGATGCATTTATTCACAGACACCTATTTGTGTTGGTCGTTGTACTTGATTGCTTATAGCGGATCTCAGCTTTTGAAATTTCGTGGCAGTACTCCTTTTAAGCGGGTGCATTAGCCCTTCTCACGCCCGATTCCTGGCCAAACCCCCCACGGGGTGATGTGCCATGCACAGACACCTATTTGTGTTATCGTTGTACTCTTGATTGCTAGAGCGGATCTCAGCTTTGAACTTTCGTTGTCAGTACTCCTTTAAGCAGGTGCATTAGCCCTTCTCACGCCGATTCCTGGCCAATCCCCCACGTGGGTATGTGCCATGTCAGCGGCCAGGCAGCGCGCGCCCATCTCCCCCGTTATCCAAGGAAGACGAGGAGATTCCTGGCCAATCCCCCACGGGGTATGTGGCCCATGTCAGCGGCCAGGCAGCGCGCGCCCATCTCCCCCCGTTGCCCAAGGACGACGAGGATGCGCGCGCACCCGCCGCTGTTGCTATGTGGACGGACGGCGGTCACCGGAATTCAGGGTCGCTTATAAAGTGCATTCGCAACATAAAATTGACATCGCTAAGAAACTTAAAAGTACGCTTGTGGGTGATTATAGGGCCATCCCCTAAAAAGTACGATGGGTGTAGTGGAACGTGTTGTCTGTAAAGTTGTGCAAAGTGCTTGTGTCGTGTTATTTCTAGTGTCTTGCATTCTATGAGTATATGGATTACGGATAGGCCCTCTCCATGCTCGCTGCACATGGGTCTTGGAGATTTAGTGAGCAGGTGCGAGTGTGTTGCTTGTGTGTGGCCTATCCGCAACCTTGCTAAGGTCACTTCGGTGTGTCTGTTGTGTGAGTCACTTGTGTATCGTCCCAAGTGTGGCTTTATAACGTGTAGTTTGTTGTCTGTCTGTTCATTCCATTGTGCTTGCCATTTGTTACGAAGGTGTTGTCAAATTTGTGGCTTAACGTCACTGTGTGGTAATGTTGTTATGTCTACTGTGCTCCTGAGTGCGGCGGCAGCGGCCGTCTCATCAACAACCTCACTGCCAGCGATCCCAGCGTGGCCTGGGACTCAGCACAAGATCAGAAAGAGTATTTGGGCATGTATAGACATGATAGTGTTGAGGACCATATTGACAATTCTGTTTTTGCAAGGCTTGTGTGGTGCCAATGCGCGCACAACGCTCAAGGAATCAGTATATATGGTGGACTCCGGAATTTTGTGTTCAAGAATGTGTTGTGCAATGAGTAAGATGCCATATGCTTCAGCTGAGTAAATTGTGGTGTATGTGCTCATGGTTCTGCATGCAACAAAGTTTGGCCCATGAGCAGCGCAAGACACCGTGGTTGCGTTTTTGATGCGTCACTATAAAACTCTGCACATTGATACTCATACTGCAGGGAAAGTGCTGCAAAATAGCAGTTTGTGGTACCCTAGTTTTCTCAGTTTTCATGAAGGACAAGTCACAAGATACACGTTGAAGCTGCCAGGGTGGTAAAACGTCAGTAAAAGAAGATGTGTAAATGTCTAAAAAGGAGATGTTGAAACCCGATGCTCCCCGTCTCACCCTAAGTGAGAACGGCAAAGAAACGGGCGGGCGATTTACAAACACTAGAGATATGGATGTATCAAGGATGTTTATTCAGCGATGAAATTTTAAAAGCGTAGAGCAAGTCCATGTACGTTCGTTGGCCCTCAAGGCACCACTTGTTACACTCCACATACAAACTTCGGACGGGGCTAGTGCGGAAAGCACCCGACGCAAGGCGAAGCCCCAAGTGTAGCACTGAGTCGAGCATTCTTAATGCTGTTTTTGTCGCCGACCCATACACCACACTGCCGTAGTCCAAAGGAGACCCAACCAAAGCAGTATACAGGCGTAGCAGGAGTTATTTGTCGGTACCATACGATTGGTGTGAGAGGACCATAAGGATATTCATTGCTTTGAGACATTTATGCTTCAGCTGCTTGATTTGAGGAATGAATGCGAGTTTGTGGTCAAACACAACACCTAAAAACTTGTGTTCCTTGTTGACAGGAACCGACACGCCATTAAGTACAATGTCTGGGTCCGGGTGGACCCCACGCTTCCTGGAGAACACAAACGCAAGAGCTTTTCGCATGATTCAATTTAAAACCATTCCTGTCTGCCCAGCCGGCAAGTGTCTTGACACCAAGCTGGGCTTGACGTTCGCAGATTGACATATTACATGATGTAAAGGATATCTGGACGTCCTCTACATACATGGAATAAGAGATTGTATGTGGCAATGCCTTTCCAAGAGAGTTCATCTTAATTATGAAAAGACTGCAGCTCAACACTCCACCTTGTGGCATGCCATTTTCTTGCACGTGAACCTTTGAGAGTGCACTACCAGCTTTCACGCGAAAGATTCTCTCCGACAAGTAACTAATAAGGGTGTTTAACATGCTACCTGAGACACCGAATGACTTGAGGACACTAAGCATGCCGTAACGCCAAGCGGTGTCATAGGCCTTCTCAATGTCGGAAAACACCGTAAGACAGAACTGTTTGTGAACGAAGGCATCTTTGATATATGATTCAAGTGCCACGAGTTAGTCGTTCGTGGATCGACCCGCCCTGAAGCCTGCCTGGCAGCTCTCGACCAGGCCGTTGTACTCCGAAAATACACGAGCTTCCGGTTTATCATCTTCTCCAGAAGCTTGCACAGGCAGCTGGTCAGGGCAATGGGTCAGTAGCTAGCGGGAGAGGAAGAGTCCTTCCTTTCTTTCAAGAATCCTACAACTCTGCCCTCCCTACAAGACTTTGGAATGTCTCCCGAAAGCCATATCTTGTTGTAAAGGTGAAGGAGTGTTACAAGAGTGTCTGCGTGTAAGTGCTGTATCATTGTATATGTGATGTCTGTGCCTGGAGCTGAGGGTTTACAGGTACTCAGAGCACCCCTGAGCTCATGAAGTGAAAACTCGGAGTTATAGGACGTGGTTGACCTGTCATTGTCATGTAAAAACTTCTTTTCGGCCGAACGTTTGTGTTTCATGAAAGTGTTCGTGTAGTGTGCTTAGCTGGACTTGTGTTGGAAGTGTTGTGCAAGTGTGCCAGCCTGGTCTTCGAGTGTGTCCCCTGTTGTGCTGACTGTGTTTTTGTTGTCCTTTGAGTTTGCGTATTCGTGACCATACCTAGCGTGTGTCTGTATGAGTTTATTGATGTTATGAATGAGCGCCAACTATCTCGTTTTGCCTCACGGCGCACCCGTTTTCCAAATGCTTTTGCCTGTTAGAACAACAGGACGTTACCCGACGTGGGGTACCGACGAAGGATACCCCACGCCTTGTTCTGGGCCTCTCGCGCCCGCTTACAGTCCTCATTCCACCAAGGCCTCCTCTTATTGCGCGGGGCACCAGAGGCGTGGGGAATGGACTTTTAGGCGGCGTCGAGGATGTGCGCCGTGAGGAGTTGCGCGGCTTCATCTACATGTAGGTGTCTTATGGTTGTGTAGTGTAGTTTGGATGTCTCTGTAAATGTATTCCAGTTAGCTCTTGCTTCATTGAACCTGTTCTGGGAAGATCGACTGCGTGGGCCTTTACCTATATATGTTAGTGAGGTGGGGAAGTGGCACTGCCATATGGGTCAGTGCCCACACCCCACTAGAGAAGAGGAAAGAGAACTGCGGAGCCAATAGCCAGGTCAAGATATGAGTATGTGTTGTGTCCTATGTTGTGGTATGTAGGCTGTTTCTTGTTGAAAAGGCATGCTCCAGAGGATGTTAAAAGCTTCTCTATCAGGCGACCTCGGGCATCCGTTCGAGAAGAGCCCCAAAGAGAGTTGCGCGCATTAAGGTCGCCTGTTAAGATCTATGGTTCGGGCAGCTGGTCGACCAGCGCCTCGAAGTCAGAGCTCGAAAGTGCGAGATCAGGAGGAATGTATATGGAGCATACCGTTATCAACCTATCAAATATTATTGTGCGGATTGCTACAGCCTGAAGGAAAGTGTTCAAAGTGACAGGTTGGCATGCTAAGGATTTCCTGGTGATTATTGCCACACCTCCCGAAGAGTGTGTGCAGCCATCCCTGTCCTTTCTGAATACCATGTAACTATTCAAGAAATTTGTGTGATTGGAATTCAAATGTGTTTCCTGTACACACATTACACTTGGCTGATTAGCATGCAGTATTTCGTATACACCGTCAAGATTTTTAAGGCCTCTGCAGTTCCATTGGATTGTTTTCTCTTCCCATTATGAAGTCTTTGGGGCTACTGGAGTGTGTTGTTTATGTACCGTCTTTCTGGGCTTGGACTCTTGGAGGGGGCTTTTTCGGCCTCTGTACAGGTTTGGATGCAGGGACCCGTTCCTTCCGTTGCGACAAAGAAAGGAACGGTCCCACGTTCATCTCATCTCAGGATGTTCTAGGGGCCCGATGGACCAGGGCCCTTGGACGTGGCACCCGTTCGGGTGCCCTTTGTTTTTTGACCCGCTACCGCCAAAGGTGTCGGGAGCACCACAGGTGGCACGGGCGGTGCGGAGGGGTGGGAGCCGATGCGGGACACCGGTGTCCATCGCCTCCACAGCCTCCGGTGGAAGCAGGGAGGGCGAGGAAGGAGGGGCTAGAGGGGCATCGGTCCCGACGGTGGCTGTTGCCACCACAGCGGCTGCTGGCTCAGCAAGCGCTGTGGGGACGCGGGCGGGACCAGGTCCGACTCGCGGTACTGGGTTCCCGCCGAAATGAGACGCCGCTCCGCCCCCCCCCCCCCCCCGGTGAGTCACGTCGGCGTACCTCCCCAGGGGGAAAGAGGCGGACCTCTTTCGCGCCTCTGGGTAGGTGATGTTTTCGGTGACCTTGATGTTTATGACTTTTTTCTCTAGTTTGAACTTCTCGCAGGTTCGCGAATATGCGGCGTGATGTCCTTGACAATTGATGCAGAGGAATATATTTGAAGGACAGTTATCAGTTGGATGACGTGTAGCGCGCAATTGGCGCAAGTTAGTTGGCCCTGACACGAACTGCTGGCACTTGTAACAGCGCCGTGTATTAGGGATGTACAGGTGCCATCATAAGTAATTGGAGCACGGGAGCTGTGGCCGAACTGTATCGGAGCGCCGTGTAGCTGCACCGGCGGTAAATGAAAGGGCGAGAACACGCATGCGCGCCTGCCGACGGCGATAACCCATCTATACCTCTCAAACCCCTTTTTAGGGGCGAAGCTCCTTAGGGCGTGGGTCTGTCCATCCTCGACGTATGTATGTAGCCACCTCTAGTTTAGTTCTTGGATTGTTTACTAGATGGCGTGGCTACCTCTAGTTTAGTTCTTGGATTGTTTACTAGATGGCGGTACTTGTATATGATAAAAAGATGCGCTTGGATTGTTTACTAGATGGCGTGGCTACCTCTAGTTTAGTTCTTGGATTGTTTACTAGATGGCGGGGAGCGTTGTAATAAAATCCGTTCGCTGTTGGCGCGCGCTCGGAGTCGCCCGATGGATAAGGCTGCAGATGTGCGAGCCCGCGAGGCAGAAGCGCTCCGTGAAGCTGCGCGACGCCGCCGCCAAGATCCTGCCGTACGAGAGCGGGAGGCCGAAGCGTGTCGTCTGGCTGCGCGACGACGCCGCCAAGATCCCAGCGTTCGAGAACGAGAGGCCCAAGCGTCACGGCAACGGCGCGAGGACCCTGCCGTACGCGAAGCGGCACGGCTGCGGCGCGAAGAGGATCTCCAAAACGTCAGAGAACGGGAAGCGGCGAGAAAGCGCGCGTATCGGCAGGCAGACCCCGATGCAGTGAGAGCTCGTGAGGCGTCTGCAAAACGCATGAGGCGAGCTCAGCCCCAAGGTGCCGACGCGCGGTTTAAGCGAGACTTTCTAGACGTTACGTTCGGACACAGATGTAGTGGGCGAACTTTCACTGAAGAGTCACGGTTTTACCGATGATTTCCCCTCAGGAGCTTCGCCCACTCATCATCATTCACCCCGTGGATATGCTGTGAATTTTTTTTAACCTGGCTTCAAGCATTGTTCGCAGCATACTGGTCTCGGCGATGGCGCTGATAGCGTACACACGTAAAAATATTTGAACAAAAAACTCGCTACAAATTCCTGTGACAGCGCGCCGCTTCTCCGGCAGCTGGAAGTGCGCCTGAGACGCTGCCAGAATCGTCTCTGCTATCAGCGCCGTCGCCGAGAGCACTATGCTGCGAGCAATGCTCGAAGCCAAATTTAAAAAGTGGTTTGAGAGGTATATATGGGCTATCGCCGCCGGCAGTCGCGCATGCGTGTTCTCGTCCTTTCATTTACCGCCGGTGCAGCTACACGGCGCTCCGATACAGTTCGGCCACAGCTCCCGTGCTCCAATTACTTATGACGGCACCTGTACGCTCGGATGGAGCAGCGTAGCCTGCGTTGATGTGGTCTGGAAGAGTGGGCCGGTCAAAGGTGAGGATTATGCGCCTAGTGGGTATTTAATTGTCATCTCTTCTGATGGTAATGCGCCGAACTGCCGTCACACCTTGGTTTCGCAGGCCTTCTAGGAGATCGGCCTCTGTTTCGTTTGCCAGAACTGGCTCCGAGATCACGCCCTGCGAGCTGTTGAAGCTGCGGTGGGGCGTGACCTTGATGTCCAGATCGGCAATTCGGTTTTGGCTCATTAGTAGTGGTGGCCTGAAGCTCGGTGGTGATTTCCACAAGGACTTCAGCAGTTCGTTGTTTCTTAGCTTTGTATGACGGCCCGATTAGACTTTCCAGAAATTTCTAAATAAGGAACACAGACTGTGAGGTGACAGGCTTTTCTTTTTTAAGGGACACGATGACTAGGAAACGCTAGTAGTTGTCAGGTTTAGGAACATAGATGCTAGGAAGAGAAGGGAATGCTACTTAAGTGCGGCCCCTTTCGAGGGACCGATCACGTTTGGGGGGGGGGGCGCGGTTTAGAAAATACCCTATGCTTATAGTGTAGAAGCAGGTGACGGGGGTACTTTCTTCGCTCGGGATACCCAGATAACGAGAGAGGTCCCGGAGCTCCCTGCCTGGTAAACATACAGGGAGCCCATCCGCCGGAGCTTGACCTGGCTCCGATGGCCAACGTTTGAGGTTTCTACCCTTCACCTTAAAACACATCGCCACGGTTGGTTCCAGCTTACTGGTTTGGGGGCTCGGGGTCCGCGGTGTCGCCAATACCGTCACCAAGATTACTCAAGGTGCCCTGTGGGGGGGGGGGGGAATCAATTAGCTGAAAGTGCCTCAGAGCACACAAGAATGCAATACTGGCAACTGAAAGTTCGCAGGGCATGAGGGAGAAAACCCCTCTGCAGGTTCTTGGTTACTCAGTGGCGACTGAGACTTTCCTCAGTGCCATTAACCAGACAAGGGCGTTTCCAAAGAACACACCCGAAAATATATATTCTTAAAGAAATACGCGCACGGTAGCCAATTACAAGTCAAAGATAAACAGCACGTACATACCCTAAGAAATGCCGAACTTAAAGGAAACCCAATGAAAGTCCCCACCAAGTGTTCAGGGCAATGAGGCGCTGTCCTCAGGGCGTCGTGGGTTCTGGTAATGATAGAAGGGGAGGCATCGTGGAGCTACGATGAAGTCGGCGTGCGTGCCAGAACGTCGACGAGGAAGACGCATTGTTGTCCTCGTATACAACGGTCTGCTCGGCACCCACTCACGATCAGGCGGGCAGGACGAAACCGGCCACCACCGGTCGACAACGGGCAGCAGGTCGTCCAAGAGCAGAGCACGGCAACGTTGCGCGCCTCCACGATTCAGGATCAGGAGTCGCACCTCGGCTCCAGGATGCCCAGGCGCCCTGTAGACCCCTCTCGACTCGAATCCCGAAAACCCGAGGAGCTTTCAGTCTTCCACCTGGACGTGACGTCGCGCTCCTCGAACCTTGCTCCATCCAGTCCTCCTGGCGTTCTCCCTCACTCCCCAGCCTGACCTCCCCAGCTCCTTGCTTGTGGCCTCCTCCCATTGGTCAAAGTCCCTCCCTCGTGTGTCTTGGGGCTTTTTCTTTGTCGGCGCAACCACACTAAGGGCAATCCCCGCAGGCCACATTCGGGCCACGAGTAAGTAAGTAAGTTGGTATGTTCGTGCTACGTTGTCGTCGTCGTCAACACGAGCTTTCCACCTCACACAGGGTTAGTTAAGCTGCAAGAAATGCATGTCCCTCTTTTTATCGGACACTGAGGGCCTTCTTACACAATCGTCACCAAATCTGAATTTCTGCTGCCCCCAATTCTTCGCAATGCCTGCCAATAACCAAACACCTGTTAACTTCGTCTCAACGCAGCGCTTACGAAGTCATACCTTTTAGATGCGGAGCATCTTATAGTCTGGGCATGTCCCGCGTCGGCGTCCGCACTCACACTGCGCATGCGCAACTCTCCTCCTTCCCTCTCTCCCACATCTGCGCGATACTCCCCGCCAGTTCTTCTCTCGTACCAGCTGCGTGCACTTCGCTTTCGCTTTCTCCCGCGTTCTCGCTTTTTGCTTTCGCGGCGGCATGCTCGGCGCTTGCGCATCTCTCCTCCTCTCGTCTCCTCTCCTTCAACCTTGAATGTAAATCGGGTAGCGCGCTGCGCGCGTTCAGTTCAGCGCTTGCTGCGGTTGACTCCACTTCACTCCTTTCTTTCCGATAAGTTGTGATGGAAGCAATAGTCCCGTCAGTTAGTGGGTTGGCGTAAGCAAGCCTCAGCACCACCCCACAAAACTAACAGCAACGCTACGTCCACTGAAGACAAAGCTGCGCAGCGAAGGGCACGCGACGCTGAGCGCAAACGCTTGAAGCGAGCGGCCGACCCTGAGCTTCGTCGGCGCGAATGCTCGGCGCTTGCGCATCTCTCCTGTCGTCTCCTCTCCTTCAACCTTGAATGTAAATGGAGGGTAGCGCGCTGCGCGCGTTCAGTTCAGCGCTTGCTGCGGTTGACCTCCACTTCACCTCCGTTCTTCCGATCAAAGTGTGATGAAGCAACATCCCGTCAGTTAGTGGGTTGGCGCAAGCAAGCGTCAGCACCACCCCACACACAACGGAACCCCGAGATGCTCCGCATCTACTCAGCGTTCCCTTCGGGATGATGGGGCGGCTAATTTTTCGGCTTGGTGTCACGAAAAACCCTTACAGCAACAACTGCGGATCGTTGGAAACCGTGGAGCATCTGCTGTTGGAATGCCCCGCATATATCAGCGCAAGGTGCAGTTTTGAGCAGGAACTAGAGCACCACATCCCAGGACCTATTACCTTGAACGCACTCCTTGGTCCATGGTCATCCCCACCAGCTCAACGCAAAGTACTGTCGACGTTCTTCGCCTATCTGGACAGGATTGGCGTCATTGCAGTGATTTAGAGTTAAAAAAACAGACTTTTAAATCCCACTACTGACACGAACTGAACTTCATTTTTTATTTTTCTCTTTTATTTCTTCTATTTCTTTCTCTTTCTTCTGCCCTGTAATCTATAGGGCCTTTTCTTTCCCCTTCCCCCGCCGAGTAGCATGTCGGTGTCGAAATTCCGGCAAACATCTCGGCTTTCTCCTGTAATAAAGAGCCTTCACCCCCTCTCTCTCTCTCCTCTCTCTCTCTCTCTCTCTCTCTCTCTCTCTCTCTCTCTCTCTCTCTCTTTGCAGTTAACTCTCTTTATAGATACCTTAAAACACAGCAAAACTGCTGGAACTTTTTGAGTCATTTGCTTGGCCTCGTCATGCACATTACTTGTAATAAAACTTTTGTGTTGCTATGTGCAAGGATGCAAGAGCCGGGAAATTTTTGCACTATCCCAGCGACTCAAAAAGCCCACCCACCCATACGTTGCAAAAATTGATTGATTGTAGGGTTTAACACGCCGACGCAACGCAGGCTATGAGGCGCGCCGTAGTGGAGGGCTGCGGATTAATTTTGAACACCTGAGGATCTTTAACGTGCGCCGAAATCTCGTACACACGGGCGTTTTTGCTTTTCGCCTCCATCAGAAAAGCGGCCGCCGCGGCCGGGAATCGAACCCGCGACCTCGTGCTCAGCAGCGCAACGCTTAGCCACTGAGCCACCGCGGCGGGTACGTTGCAAAAAAGACAACTGCACAGTATTTTGAAAAGGTCGCCTTGAAATGCTTGCTGAACTTGGTGGCCCACTTCCCCCTTTTCTGCACTGCTGACTCGCCGTGACTGCCTCGGACTGACCCATGGTCGTGGAAGGTAAAATTGCAAGGCATTACAGAATTGCACAACACTACTAACGTCAGCAACCCCCTTGCTCAAGGAACCAACCAAAGTAAAAAAACCAGACACAACACTTACGCTGCTCAACTGCCATGCCTACAAATCTGTGCGTGATAAAATTTCAAGGAGTGAAACAGGGTACATGGGTTTGCGAGCAGTCAAAATTGCATTTTGTAACAGGCTTGGAGCAGCCAGAAAGACCTTTTGGAGCACGTTTGGGCAGCCAGAAAGGCCATTTGGAAGGGGGCTGGCACAGGCTCCTGTGCCAGCCACCTGCCAATTAAGTTCATTCTATTTATCTACTATATTAGGCGTTCTATCGTGCACTAGAACCTACTCCAAACCAGGAACGTAGTCCTTGTACGATACCTGGAAATATACAATATGTGCGGTTTTCTACCTTCGGCCCCGGAGAGTGCGCCGCCTTGTCACAGTTCCAAGAGTCACGCACAGAGTTGAAGGGGATCAGATAACAGGCCTTGCTTCATGTTCAGTACACGGCCGAGTTCAGCAGAGCACTGCACGGACCTGATTTCAAGGCCCGAGCCCGCTTTGTGAAGCCCGAGCCCGACCCGGGCCCGTAACGCCTAGCCCGGGCTCTGCCCGGGCCCGTCGTCTCAAGCCCAGGCCCGGGCCGGCCCGGTCATTTATTTTTGAGCCTATACGCCTCGAGCTTCGCGATCGCTGCGCCGCCTGCCGCCGCTTCTCCGCGGCGTTGACGGGATGTGCGCTGCGTGGTTGATAGGGGTTCGTGCAGTGTTTTGGTTCTGTTTCGCTTCTTTTCGCCTTTCCGCCCCCTAAAAAATCTTGTTATGATAACGTCTATAAGCAAAGAGTACGTTTAGGTCACTTAAATAGCAGCTGCGTCTTCGTAGAGCACGCGATCGCCTGCAAGAGCCACCCGCGGAGATGCGGTTCTGCGCGCATCATCGCCGCACTTCCGGGAGTCGAAGAAAGCATATGACCCCTGTCACCTCCAAATACGTCAGGCACAAATGAATTCTACTGTCGCCTCGTTTAGACCTAATACTGGCACAGGGCTCTCCCTGTGCCAGTTTCATTTTTCAGCGTGGACAACGAATGCGGCTTCTTTTCGAATATATACGTCGCAGAAAAATATGTTTCGGGGACGTCATTAACCAATCTCGGACAATAACTTATGCCTTTTATAAGAATATAAACCATACGAAAATATTAAGTATGTTCCAAAGCTGTACGTCGTTAAATATGTGCCCACACATGCCTTGTAGCAAGAACCAAGGCACTCTAATATAAAACCATGGAAAAATACATGCTGTGCCAGTGCGGAAGAAACATAATAGCTCTGACGGAAAGGAAAAAACACTGCAGCTTCTGACATGCTAAAGACGTCCGTCGAAACTAAAGCCAGGTAGGGCTCACCAGACCAACTATACGCGAAATGCACTGCTATTTCGCGAGACATAGGTAGGGGGTAGGGGAGGGGGACGCTGTGTACAAATGCAGAGCGGAATCAAGCAATGAACGTTTTAGTAATCACACACACAAATCTAGCGTTCACTGTCGTTTTGTTTTTCGACTTCAATGAACAGCTGATCGTTCGGCGGACGCATTTTTGGAAGTATACAGGGTAGGCAGTTCACAAGCGACGAAAGTTGTCGTTGGAAGAGTGTGGTATGTGATAAGGCCCTCTGATTTCAGTTTCTCCTTTATTCTGCAGGCTCCCTGTGCCATGCGACGATATTTCGAAGAAGCGTTAGTCGCGGACGCCGATTATATTTTAAGCCCGTCTGCGCGCTCCTCGCAGAGGATATACATAGCAGATGAATGTTTGCGGGCCCTCACCTCACGACAAGACGACTCTTTGTCGTGTGCTGGTCCCCGAGTATAATTCTGCATTAACCGTCGTACTTACGTTCACTATTCCCGAAATTAACACACACTGGCTTGTAAATGGTGGTGATCAATATATGAGGTATGATATTGGCAAACGTAACTGGCGTGCCGTCAGGTATCAGTGTTCCGCTGAATATGTAAGCGCACAAAACTGATTTACATCGTAGTGTATACCCGTAGCATGAACATCTGAGGAACCGGTGGTTACGGAGACGCTGCTAGTAACTTCAGGGCAGTGTAACTACAATCAGGTCCATGCATACGCCGGTTCCTCGACGCTGGCCTGTGACACACAGCTGGCGCTTATACAGACCGAATATACCACACTAAGATCGCGTCAGGAACATTTACATTCTCGTGAACACACCCCATTTGCGAACAGAGTGACTGCTACACAAAAACATGGATTTCCAACGCCAGCAAACAATAAATCTCAGTCGTGAACATGCCGCAAAAGCAGCGGCGACAGTGGGGAGCGGGATGGAGACTGGAGACGGGATGGAAAAGGGCCGCTAGGGGGATTTCAGTGGCGCCCCTACAGGCCGCGCTCGAGGCGTATAGGGAGGGCCCGCGTGTGTGTGACCAGGCCCGCTTTTAGAAGGTGAAGAAAATTTGTTTATTATATTTCGTTCAGTGTCTTCGTAGCGGGCAATCAGACGGACAATGTAGTCTGCACAAGCACGTCATGAACTGAAACGCAAAAAATAAGGGTATAAAAGTACTTTAGCTTACACCGTCTGCAGTTCACTCCACATCGGCGTGAAAGCTCGTATTCTTACACGAGAGAGTCGGAGAGACACCATCACCTTTGACGACCAGACTCTTGGCCACTTCACATGGTTGTCTCAGCCACAAGTTGGTATTGCTGAAATTTTTTGCTCCACATTTGAATCGACGAGTATGTACGTGCGTTGAAATATTTTACCTGCAGTGGTTTTTAAGCGGTGGTGTTTCATCTAGCACGCGAGTTTAATTCCCGCCCACGGCAGCCGCATTTCGATTGGTGCGACATCTAAAACACACCTGTACATTGACACAGGTACGCAGCTCCAGGTCGTCTGAATTAATTTCTTCCCCCCTAGGGCATTCCTTGTAATCGTGTCTTTGGTATGTTATACACCAAAATATAAAATCTTTATGCGGTACATAAAATGTCATTAAAATTACAGTATAGTGACTATCAGACCCAGCAAAACACGTTTTTAAAACAATTCGTACAACTAACATCAAGAAGCGGGTAAAATTAAACTCAATTAGCGGCAGGGCCTATGAATTCAAGCCCGAGCCCGGCCCGGGCCCACGCCATTAAGCCCGGTCCCAGCCCGGGCCCACGGCGCCAAGCCCGAGCCCGGTCCAGGCCCGCGCCATTGAGCCCGGGCCCGGCCCGGGCCCGCCGAAATCGACTTCGGGCAGCCCGGCCCGGCCCGCGGGCCGGGTCGGGCCCGGGCTTTCGGGCCGGCCCGGGCCCGTGCAGTGCTCTAGCAAACACACGGCAGCATTCTGTAAAAGAAGGCGCTTGATTCCAGTTTTTCTATCGAACAGCGGTTTCAGTGCGCGCGAAGCAGAACGTGTCTTTGTCTTAGCCCGTCACAGGGTTGCAAGAGTCGACAAACGTACGCCGTTGGTTACGTAACGGAAGCTTGTTAGAATGCATAATTAATACTGGCCCATGCTCCACATAAGCGAAACTCACCTCAAAGTTCAGTGGCTAAAATGAGTACTTATTTCACCAAAAAAATGAACTAATTAGAAAGTGAAAGTCCAACACCCCTTTTGTCCAATACATGCAGCTACGCTCGTCAAAAAATTTCGCATAAATGTAAGTTCACTTCCAATAAATTGCAACCTTTCATGTGAATCTGTTTGCGATGTGACACAAAAACATTTCACTCACTTTCGGTAATTTTCTATATGTGTCGGAGCTGCCGGCACCGGCAAATAAAACCGTGCAAATGCGACACAAATAAATCCAAAATGAAAGCGAGTGCATCCGGCCCTACAGCTAAGCAAAAGCCAACTCATAGCTGTGATGAAACCAAAACCATAACCGTATTGAAACCGAAAACACCATGCTTGAGCCAAGTTTTCGGGAACGGGGCATCATGGCAGTCATATCTCGGATGGCAGTGGCTATTTTGCCGGCAGCCGGCAGATTACCCTGGGAGAAAAGTTGCCGGCAGTTCCTTCAAATTGGCTGGCCCAGACCTAGTGATTATTATGCCGGCACATTTCCGCTGGGACTATTTTGCCGGCTGCCGGCACATTTCAGAGGGTACTATTTTGCCGGCTGCCGGCACATTAGCCCGGGGGAAAAGTTGCCGGCAGCCGGAGATGTCAACTTTAACGTTGGTGACAAGTTTTCGAGGTTTGTCGAGCTTGAGAAGAAGATAGATTGGTACTGAATTACGTCAAGTTATAGAAAAAACGAGTCGGCAAAATTGCGGCGGGCATGTCGAACTTTGACTCAGCCTGCCGCGAACTTTGACACTTTGATTGCCGACAGTGAATGTTCCTTGGTGTTTCCTTTGTAGAATCTCAAGCAAAGTCGCACAATAAAGAGTGATAAGTCAAAAAATCAAGATTGCATGGCTAGAATTCGCCGTTGTTTATTTCAATTATGAAATTTTAAACGCGAACTTCAGTAAAAACAATATTTCTGCATGGAATTATGCAAAGCAGGCAGACGTCCAAAAACATCTGATTTTGCGTTCATATACCAAACGCAATCAGACAGATTAAAACAGCAACTCACAATCACTACACTGCGAAACTAGCTCTCGGCTGCTTGCTGAGACGCACACACGACAAGTGGTACCACAACAAGCACCAATCACACATGACCAAATTATTTGTGTCAAGATCATTTCTACAGGTGTTACACTCCCACTGCTGCAATTGTTGTTTATATGTCAGGACACTCTCCACTGCCAACCAAGCATCTTCTGTAAAATAACGTCGCACAGCGTTCATATCAACGTTTGTATCCAGAATGCCGCAGTGCACATGCTCGGGCCTCTGTTAAACGTCACTTTCATCGAGCTGCTTGCCTTTAATTGCAGCTTTTGCAGCCCCCTCATCCACTAGCCATATCAAAATTCTTTTTTCATTTTTCTCGCTAGGAGAGAGACTTCAAAGGTGCTCGCTCGTTGATACGGTGCTTTCGCTGTTTACGCAGCCCGACTACCGTTAATGTGTGGCCTTTTGGCCTGCCGCACTGCCGCATTGCTGGTGCAACTTTTATGTTGCCCAAAACAAGAGCACTTGAGGTTCCAGTACCAGCCGCAGCAGCTTCATCAGGTGCTTGCATATTGCTATCTTCTGCAGCAGCTTTGTCTTCAATGTTGCCTTCAAGCAATGGGAGGGGAACAGATTCCAGTGTGCCAGGGGGGCGGTTTAATTCTTCAGCTTCAGGGAATTCGCACTTTCTTAGCTCTACATCATGATTATTCGTCCAATGGGCAAGGAGGTCTTCCAGAAGCTCGGTTCTCTTCAGAAACTCTGCCATAGAACAGTGACGCTAAGCTTGCAAGTTTTTGTGCGATTGTAGGTGCCTTCCTGTACTTCTGGTGGGCTGAGAAAATTCTTACATCTTGTTGCCTGTCCACTTGCAAGACTTGTCCACTTGCAACATTGTCATGGTTAATGTGCCTTGTTAGTTTCTGACTGTATAGCTTCGCACACCAACGGTCACTGCATAGGTCTGGGTCGTATTTGCTTATGCCACAACTGTGCCGGAATGCAAAGATGTGCTGACACGGCAGAAGCATCGCATTCCTGAAACCACAGGAGCAGTCACTCGCAGATGTAGTGTGTGATATACCATTAGTGATCACCTGTGCCACTTCGCCGCCATCCCATTCCACAGCTACTTTACTTGCGAGGCGAAGCCGCCTCTCCACATGCTTGTAAGCATAGGGCGTCAGAAACCCACAGTAAAGGACATGTTCCTCATCATTGCTTGATGTTACCTGCCTTTTCTGCAACATCGTTGCTGCCTTGTGCGCGACCTCTTTCCTTGTGGAGTGCACAAATGAAAAAAAATTCCGCACAAAGTTTTCGTAGGAGCTGTACCTGTCGACAATGGTCTTTAGTTTCCCGTTGATGTTCTCTGCGCGATTGTGCATGAAGTTCATAAAATTGCCGCATGACCACTTACTTGCAATTATCCATTCTGCATGAATGTCATGCCAGTTAGAGTTAAAATAGTCCACGACAGCTGGTGGCGACGAGGATTTAAGCGTTCTGTATAAATGGCCGTACTCCTCCTCACTTTGTGCGTACACCATTCGTTGGAGCAGGTCAAGAGCAGTCTCTTGCACAGTTCTTGATATGCCAAGTTTTTGTACGCTGACTTCTCTTCGAAAAGCTTCAAGGGTGTGAAACGCACATATGTGAAGTGCAGATTGAGGAAGGAGCTCATTCACAACCAGGCGTTCTGTGAGGTCTTTGTCCGCCATGGTAACCCGAATGGATGCCCAGCTCTCGTTGAGCTCTTTGAATGTGCTGAAAAACCAGCGGAGAGTTTCCTAGTCTCCATGGCTGACCCCAGCGCTGCGACACAGCTCCTGCTGACGTCCAGAGCGGAGGAAGCCATGGCCACGGCTTCCCAAGACGGCGCCCTGGACTAAGGGTGCTCAGGAAAATAAAGTTTACTTCCTTCCTTCCTTCCTTCCATAGCAAAGAGGCCAGCAGCCACAATTTCACTTTGCCCATTGCCGTCTTCAATGATTACTAAAAAGCACGCCATCCTTATCTCTATAAGAGTTTGTAAGTGGCATCTATGAATATTACCTCGGGGTAATCATCAAATGATGCTTTCATGGCTTCGCTCTGAAAATATATTGCCCTGCGCTCGTCCTTCTTGTCGACTAGCAGACGGACAGAAGCCCCATACTCATCTCGAAGCATTGAAACTGATGTCTCCAGGTCATTTCGCGATGTGTGGCTCTTAGCCTTGGTCACAATGTTGTGAAGGTCTTTCAGTGTAACCACCTTCTGGCTTTCTTTCTCAAGCTGCTCTCTGATAAGCTTTTTGTTTGCTTTGAGTTCGAGCATGAACTTTGCCTTCTCTTCTAAATCAGGCGGGAGCTTTCGTTGCTGGACAAGTGTTTGAGCAAATCTTCAGATATATCGTGATTATGGCCGAGAGAGAGGCTTCTGACCTCCAGGTGTGCGCCATCATTTCTTGCCGCCACGTAGATGAAGAATGGACAGTCCTTCTTGAATGTCCTGCATGAAACACACGTTTTAACAAAATGCAAAAGAATCCTGCAACAAGTTGTCTACCCGATAAAATGAGTGGGTCGCCGATTTCGTATGCACAGGCAGTGAGGTTGATGTTACTTAATTTCGTCACGCCAGCCTCGGGCATTTAACAGTCAACTTCACTGCCCAAGAGAAATAACAATGACAAGCTGTGCGAAATCATCGAGGTCTCGAAACATCGTGCAAAAACTAAGCTACTTAGCGCAAACCAGCAAACGCGTCGAAATCATTAATAAGTTCGTATTACAACTCCGCTCGAGTGAACAAGGTACGCAATAAGCATGATTAGTGCGAATGCTGTCTGAATGCTCTAGGCAAACGCTGGGAGTTTCCTTACGAAGAACATCGTTCAGTTGCTTGCATCGTGAACTACTTTCCTCCTTGAATGCAGCAGAATTTCACTGTCTGTTACTTCAGTGCGTCGGACATGCCCGCCGCAATCTTGCCGACTCGTGTTTTTTGCAGCTTCGATTGTCCGCGCGTCCCTTTTCTATACCTTGACGTTATTTGCTGAACAGTACCGATCAATCTTCTCAAGCTCGGCAAACCTCGAAAACTTGTCCCCAAAATTGAAGTTGACATCTCCGGTCGCGGCAGCATTGGCGCTTAAGAGAGACATTGCCGAGGCTGGAGGACTGCCTAAACAGTGAAAGCACCGTATCAACACTGTAAACGGAAACTATCCGGAAATGAAGTTTTTAACAAGTAATGTGGCCTGAAAAGTACCTATAGCAAAACATTTACTCCCTAGGCATGGTGTAAAAAAGTGGCCGCACCTCCATGGTACTACCGTTGCCCATCCGTGTAGCAAAAGAGAGGATTTAGAACGACTCAACACCATTTGTGAGATGGCGTTCGGTTCCTTGTATACAACCACGTCCACAATAAACTCCCCATCTGGGTAATCATCTCAAGCGGGCGGTCGCCATGTTAGTCTTATGTTGTTTCCGTGTATCAGCACTTCAACCGTGGCCTAATGCTAATTAGAACGAGAAAGCAAGACGCGACGGTTTTCATGCAGTTACAAAACCGATACCGTACGTATACCCGTATAGATGCTTCACTGAAGCCAGTGCGATCACACGCAGACGGCGTGGCCGTGTTGTTTCAATCTGTTTATTTTGGCGATAGGTGTTGTCAAACTCTGCAGCTAACAAAGAGACAGTTCTCGCCTTTGCAAACAATTGCAATGTTCATCTGCTTCGCTTGCTTGCGAATATATAGACGATTTAAATTCTCGTGCCAGCGCGCCAACGCACCCGACTGCAGCGACTCAACTTGCCCTGGCGGCACGACTTGCTGCCCGGATGTAAATAACCTCCGTGCTATCAACGCAGCGCGGCCGGTGACTCGGTGCGGCCGGAGCTTCAAGCGCCTCGCCTTGGGCCATCATTTTTTCTTATTTTAGAAGGACTAGTAGTGCCATTTGGTGGAAAGATTTAAGTGCAATGCACTTCTTAAGCGACCCTGAACCTGCGTCCACCGGCGATGTCCGCGCACGTGGAGATGGGCGCGCGCAGCCTGGCCGCTGACATGGCACATACCCACGTGGGGGATTGGCAGGAATCGTCTCGCTTGCACGGTGGGAGATGGCGCGCGCTGCCTGGCCGCTGACATGGCACATACCCACGTGGGGGATTGGCCAAGAATCGGGCGTGAGAAGGGCTAATGCACCTGCTTAAAGGAGTACTGACGCGAAATTTCAAAGCTGAGATCCGCTCTAGCAATCAAGTACGACGACAACACAAATAGGTGTCTGTGAATAAATGCATCTTTCTTTGTTTTGTAGTTGTGTGTGTGTGTGTGTGTGTGTGTGTGATCTCTCTTTCGCGAACATCACCGAACCGCGCAAATTCAACTCGTCCCCGCACGGGGCACCTTGAGTAATCTTGGTGACGGTACTGGCGATACCGCGGACCCCGAGCCCCCCAACATAAGCTGTGTCCTACCGTGGTGATGTGTTTTTAAGGTGAAGGGTAGAAACCTCTAACGGTGGCCGTCGGAGCCGTGGTCAAGCTCCGGCCGATGGGCTCCCTGCCTGTCTACCAGGCAGGGAGCTCCGGGACCTCTTTGACTACCAGGGTAAGGTCAAAGGAGAAAGTACCCCCGTCTCCCTGCTTTTCAATGTATCATATGGCATTTTCTAAACCCCCCCCCCAGACGTGATCGGCCCCCGAAAAGGGGCCGCACCGAAGTTTCTTTTCCTCCTTTGCAATCGATCTCTCCCCCAAAGCCTGATAATTTCTCGCGGTTTCTGATCATGGAATCTGTTGACAAGACAAAGCCCATCACTTCCCAGTCTGTGTTTCTAATCTCCAAGTTTCTTGAAAGCCTTATCGGAAAGTCGTACAAGGCTAAGAAACTCACAACGGGAGAAGTTTTGATAGAAGTAGAAAACAAGCAACAATCCTCTAACCTCCTCAAGCAAACGCGCATGGTAGATGTTGACATCAAGATCACGCCCCATCGCAGCCTCAATAGCTGCCACGTGATCTCTGATCGGGATCTAATGAATGAGACTGAAGCAGATCTGCTCGAGGGCCTCCGAGATCAGGGCGTGACAGCAGTGAGGCGAATCACCATACGCCGAAATGATGAAATAATTCCAACCAAGCACATAATCTTGACACTTGACCGCTCTAACCTTCCTGAGTCGGTCAACGCAGGCTTCTTGAGATGTCCAATCCGACCCTACGTGCCGAACCCACGCCGCTGTTTCAAGTGTCAGCGGTTTGGGCACGGCACAACGTCTTGTCGTGGTAAATTGACGTGCGCAAAATGTGCAGCACATGATCATCAAACTGACAATTGTAAATCCGAGAACTTCACCTGTGCCAACTGCCAGGGACCACACGCTGCCTATTCTAGGAGCTGTGAAAAGTTCAAAGAAGAAAAACAGATCATTGCCTTGAAAGTCAACGAAAACATCACCTTCCCAGAGGCACGGAAGAGGTTCGCCTCCTTCCCTCTGGGCAGGTACGCCGACGCAGCTCGCCGGGGGGCGGAGCGGCGTCTGGTTTCGGCGGGGACCCAGTACCGCGAGTCGGACTTGGTCCCGCCACCGCCCCCCCCCCTGGGTTGCCTATGGCAGCCCAATCCACCTCCGCACCGCTCGCTCACCCAGCAGCGGCTGTGGTGGCAACGTCTGTTGGGGGATGCCGCTGCATCCACTGCTTCCTCTCCACCGGCCCAAAGCACACGCAAGGGCACGGAGATGGAGACGGAGGCAGTCGCAGCGACCCCCTCCCCCGCCTCACTGCCTGCGCCATCTGGGGTGCTTCCCCAACGCCTTCGGAACTTGGCAGCGCAGGGGCGAAGACACCCGAAAGTAGGGTTCACGTCAAGGGGGCCCAGTCCGCTGGGCCACCCCTTTGCTTACAGATGACGATATGTGGACGTCGAGCCCTTCCGGCTTTCATCGCAGCGGAAGGAACGGCTGCGACGTCCAGGTCAGTAGAGAAGGCCAGAAAACCCCTTCCAGAGTCCAAGCCCCGAAAGACACTAATAAATAGTCACACTCCAGTAGCTCTGAACACATAATATGGGAAGAGAAAACATAATACAATGAACTGCAGAGGCCTTCTGAATAATCTTGACGATGTATACGAATACTGCATGCTTATCACCAAGTGTAATGTGTGTTCAGGAAAACACATTTGAATTCTAACACACAAATTTCTTGAAACAGTTACTTGATATATAGAAAGGAACAGGGATGGCTGCACGCACTCTTCTGGGGGTGTGGCCTAATTGCCCGGAAATCTTTAGCATGCCACCCTGTCACTCTGAACACTGTCCTTGAGGCTGTGGCAATTCGAACAATAATATTTAATAGGTTGATAACGGTATGCTCCATATACATTCCTCCTGATGTTTCACTTTTAAGCTCTGACTTCGAGGCGCTGGTTGACCAAGCTGCCCGAACCATACATCTTAACAGGCGACCTTAATGCTCACAATTCTTTATGGGGCTCTTCTCGTACGGATGCCCGGGGTCGCCTGATAGAGAGGTTTCTTACATCCTCTGGAGCATGCCTTTTCAACAATAAAAGCCTACATACCATAACATAGGACACAACACATACTCATGTCTTGACTTGGCGATTGGCTCAGCAGTTCTCTTTCCTCTCCTCGAGTGGGGTGTGGCACTGACCCATACGGTAGTGACCACTTCCCCACCTCACTCACATACATAGGTAAAGGCCCATGCAGTCCATCTTCCCCATAATAGGTTCAATGAAGCACGAGCTAACTGGAATACATTTACAGAGACATCCAAACTACACCACACATCCATAGGACACCTACACGTCGAAGAAGCTACCCAACTCCTCACGGCGCACATCCTCGACGCCGCCGAAAAGTCCATTCCCCACGCCTCTGGTGCCCGCGCAACCAGCGGAGGCCGTGGTGGAATGAGGACTGTAGGCGGGGCGCGAGAGGCCCAGAACAAGGCGTGGGGTATCCTTCGTCGGTACCCCACGTCGGGAAACCTCCTCTTGTTCAAACGGGCCAAGGCGTTTAGGAAAACGTGTGCGCCGTGAGGCAAAACGAGAGAGTTGGCTCCTTTCCTCATACATCAATAAACTCTACACAGACACACGAAAGTATGGACGAGAATACGGAAACTCAAAGGACAACAAGCACACAGCCTGCCTCTGGTCAGCACAACAGGGGACACACTCGAAGGACCAGGCTGACACACTCGCACAACACTTTCAATACGTTTCTAGTTCAGCACACTACACAAACACTTTCATGAAACACAAACAAACGGCCGAAAAGAAGCCTATACTAGATAACATAGGTCATCATCTTCTTATAACTCAGAGTTTTCACTGCATGAGCTGAGGGCTGCTTTGAGCACGTGTAAACCCTCAGCTCCAGGCCCAGACAACATTACATACACAATGATACAACACCTGCACGCAGACACTCTTCTAACACTCTTACACCTATATAACAAGGTATGGCTTTCGGGGCACGTTCACAATCTTGGAGGGAGGCCATTGTAGTGGCTTTCTTGAAGGAGGGAAAGGACCCGTCGTCCCCCTCAAGTTACCGTCCTATTGCCCTGACGAGCTGCCTGTGCAAGCTCTTCGAGAAGATGATAAATCGCAGGCTCGTGTACTTCCTTGAGTACAACGGTCTTCTCGAGAGCTGCCAGGCAGGCTTCAGGGTGGGGCGATCCACGAATGATCAAACTGGTGCACTTGACTCATACATCAACGGATGCCTTCGTAATAAAGCAGTACTGTTTAACTGTCTTTTTCGACCTCGAGAAGGCCTACGACACCGCTTGGCGTTATGGGATCCTTAGTGACCTCAGGTCATTCGGCGTTTCGGGTAATATGTTGAACACCCTTGTTAGTTATTTGTCAGAGAGAAACGTTCAGAGTAAGAGTGGTTGTGCACTTTCAAAGGTTCACGTCCAAGAAAATGGCGTGCCGCAAGGTGGCGTGTTGAGTTGCACTCTCTTCATAGTAAAGATGAACTCTCTTGGAAAGGCACTGCCACCAACAATCTCTTATTCTATGTATGTAGACGACGTGCAAATATCTTTCAAATCATGTAATATGTCAATATGCGAACGTCAAGTCCAGCTTGGTGTCAAGAAGCTTGCCGGCTGGGCAGACAAGAATGGGTTTAAATTGAATCCTGCAAAAAGCTCCTGCGTTGTGTTCTCCAGGAAGGCGCGGGGTCCATCCGGACCCAGACATTACTCTTAATGGCGTGTCGCTTCCTGTGAATAAGGAGCACAAGTTTCTTAGGTGTGGTGTTTGATCACAAACTCACATTCATTCCCCCAATCAAGGAACTTAAAAATAAATGTCTCAAAACAATGAATATACTTAAGGTTCTCTCCCACCAATCCTATGGTTCCGACAAAGAACTCTTGCTTCGCTTGTATACTGCTTTGGTTGGGTCTCGTTTTGGACTATGGCAGTGTGGTGTATGGGTCGGCGACTAAGACAGCCTTGCGAATTCTTGACCCAGTTCTAAACCTGGGCCTTCGTCTTTCGTCGGGTGCTTTCCGCACTAGCCCTGCTGAGAGTCTTTATGTTGAGTGTAATAAGTGGAGCCTTGAGAACCAACGAACATACATGGACTTGCTTTATGCTTTTAAAATTCATCGCTGAATAATCATCCTTTTATCCTGTCTTTAACGACACATCCACATCTCTGCTCTTTGTAAATCGCCCATCCGTTCCTCTGCCCTTTCACTTAGAGTGAAAGAGCGAGCCTCGGATCTCAGTGCTTCGTTTTTAGATGTGTACAGGTCATCCTTTCAAACAGTTTACCGCTTGGCAAGTTCGTCCTGTGTCGTGCGACCTTTCTTTTATGAAACTTGACAAAAATCGGGTACCGCGAAGCTGCAATACTGCAGCACTTTCTGTCTCTGCAGTTTAAATACCCACTTGCAGAATTTTACAGTGACGCGTCTAAAACCTCCACCATGGTCTCCTGGCTGCTCATGGTCCGGATTTCAGTGCAGCCAGAACCATGAGCGCCACACAACAATTTTTCAGCAGAAGCATATGGAATTTTACTGATTGTACGACACATACTTGAAAATCATATTCCAAAGTCTATCACTCTACACAGATTCCTTGAGTGTTGTTCGCGCACTGTCATCGCATACACCCCCCAAAAACCACATAGTAATCTTGTATTTAACCCTATCATGTCTGTGTATGCGCAGAAGCATCAGCTGCTCCTCTGCTGGGTCCCAGGACACGCTGGGATCGCTGGAAACGAGTTGGCAGACGAGAGGGCAGCTGCTGCTGCACTCAGGAACACTGTAGACATAACAACCGTACCATATACAGACCTCAAGCCACACATAAGACAACACTTGCGTAGAACATGGCAAACACACTGGAGTGAACAGACAGACAACAAGTTACACGCTATAAAACCACGCTTGGGACCATACACCACTGACACACGCAACAGACACACAGAAGTCGCCTTGGGTAGGCTGCGGATAGGGCACACCCATGCAACGCACTCGTATCTGCTGACGGGATCTTCTAGACCCCAGTGCAGCAGGTGCGGAGAGGCCCTATCCGTAGTGCACATACTAATCACATGCAAGGCACTTCACACAACACGACACAAACACTTCAGAGAACTCTACAGACAACATATTCCCCTACATCCATCGTTTTTCCTAGGTGATGATGCCATTGTTTCCGTGAAACGTGTGTTTGAGTATTTGTCCGACGTCAAGTTTTTAAACCTCATTTCCTATCACGCATCATGAAATCTGGCCCTATACACCAGCCATGCTCATTGTCGTGTTGTGATTTTACTTTTGTTTTTGCTGATTTTACTTAGTGTTTAAGGTTTCACCGCTATCATCGACTATTGTTTTGGCGCTCTTTGCCCCAGTTGGCCTTGCGCCATAAACATCCAACGATCATCAAATTCAACTCGTGCATTCGCACTTTCACATTCTTCCCCTCGGGGAAATGCGGGGAATTTTTTTATGTGCCCCTGTCACACGACAAACGGCCGCTAACAGCATTTGGATACGGCGACAGGTGTGGACAGCTCGCTGGTAAGTGGTCTGTCATCAGTAGATGCGTTTGTCAAACGTTTAGATAGGGTTAACTGCGAAGTACCCGTGCGCACACAGCACGTACACGCAACGGGCAAAGAAAAAGCGCTCACTCTTTTATTTTAACTTGTTTGTGGGTTTTGGGGTATGCATTCGCATTCTTTTGTATGCCGGTTTGTAACAGGGCATTCGAGATAAAATCGCTTGTCGCGCGCGGCGTCGTTTCAAAGCAACATGACGGTTACTTCGTGCTGGCGAAAATCAGCGCAGTCAGACGGAAGCGGGAAGGAAGGTAGAGAGGTCGGGAAAGAGGGCGCTCATATTTAAAAGAAAGCGTAAATGCAAGACGAGAAAAGGAACGCACACCCGCCTGCGTTTCTTCTTTCTCCGAACTTCAGGACAGAGCACGCACACGGGTACGTTGCCACAACTCGAGCGTACGGACGTCTAAAAGTACCTTATATTTTTTTTCATTTTTATTGTACAGCGCCTAATTCTTGTTACAGTCGTCCGATTCATTCAGTTCAGTTCTATTCGCCCCGAGAAAATGCTGGAATTCTCTCGAACGAAGCGGCCGTAACGCGACCCACTCGCCGGCTCGCCGGCAAGAAAATACCAAAATAAAAAACTAAAATTTGAAACCATCTCCCCGCAAGGGGGACTCGAGTAAATGCGTCCGTCATAGGGGGTGGGTGTATTGCGTTAACGTTTAGTGTTTGGGAGTTTGTGGTAGTGAATGCGTTGTATCAGCAGCTTCTTGACGTAGTTTGAATGAGTCAAGGATATAAAGGCGCGTTCGTCGCCTTCCATTCTGTGTCGGCTTTGTGGCGCGGTGGGTAGAGCACCATGTACCTCGCGTTCCGCCCGCAGGGTCGTGGGATCGAAACCAGGCGCCGGAAGTATTACTTTTTTATATAGTGTAGGGGGAGGGGTGGCGACCTGTGTTGAGAGCGAGGAGGGTAGCGTGTATGCGGGGAGCTAGGAGGAGTGGGGGAGAGGCGCACCTGGAACGGATGCTTGCGGACGCCGAGGCACGACAAACGCCGGGGTGACATCGTGAGTTAAAGAAATGCTCTGCATTTAAAACTCCGCCGCTCAGCTTTCCCCGAAGCTCAGTTCTTTCGAGGGGGCGAGCGTTGCTTTGCCAGTGCTAAGGCGTGTCGATGATTCTAGAAGGAAGAAAGAGGGAAGTGGTGTGCCGTCGGCGGCGGGCGCGTTGCGGGTTGTGCCTCCTATCTCCGCGAAGTGCGCAGTTATAAAAAAGAGACTCGCGCCGAAAGCTAAGTTAGTTGCGTTTGGATGTCGTTTCAGAGGTAGCCGATCACCTCCGCAGCGTGCATCATCCGGCCCGGTCGGTGAATATTGTGGACTCTGTCTCTCATATGCATCGAACTGTTCGTGTTCTTTTTAGTTAACTGCTCTACTTTGTAATATGTGTTTGTTAACGCTCCTGATTGTAAATTTTGTATTTCAACTGTTGCTCACATATGTATTCATTCTCAGTTACCTCTCGCTTACGTTCCTAGCCTCGTGCTTTGTACCGTGTTTTGGCTGTCCAGATATGTCTTTGTGTTGTTTTCGTTCAAGGCTCTGACTCATTCTTACCGCTCTGGTCGGCGAAAGCTGCACATGAGACGGCCACCCCCCTCGTCACCTGTGCCCTGTAGATTTGGTGGGATTGTTTGCTCGCTTGAGCCGACTCCCCGTATCTTCTAACAGCGCACCCTATTAAGGAATTGGTGAGATACGTAAAAGATGCTATGAGCCTATCGAACGATTAAATGCATATAGTGTGGTCCACGACAGCGACGTGGTTCGAACCCGAAATGTTTTTATTCCCTTTCGGATGATAATGAGGGCTCGGTATACAATCGGGGCCTGTCAGTCGCCAGCTAAGGCCACGTAATTAAAAGTTCGAGTCAAACCCTGCCGTAACCGGCATGTAGTAAGTGAAACGATCCTGGCCAATCCCCCAAGTGGGTATGCGCCACAAACTGCGCAGGAGGCCGCCTGGTTCTTTGCTGCGGCAGGAAACTAAACATCCCCCTCGCGAGGGGCAACGATCAAATGCAGAGCATTTCCGGGGGCGCACGACGTTAAGTAGTTTGCGTTACGTTAATGTTGTTGCACTTGTTGCTGTTGGTTGTTGTATTGTAATTAAATGAGAAGACGTAATTACGTGGTCACGTGACATCATTTATTAGCAGGTGGGTATGACATCATTTATTAGCAGGTGGGTATGATTATTGTGGCGCAGTGGGAAGAGCACCATGTACCTCGCGTTCCGCCCACAGGTAGTGAATGCGTTGTATCAGCAGCTTCTTGACGTAGTTTGAATGAGTCAAGGATATAAGGCGCGTTCGTAGCCCTACATTCTGTGTCGGCTTTGTGGCGCAGTGGGTAGAGCACCATGTACCTTGCGTTCCGCCGCCAGGGTCTGTGGATCGAAACCAGGCGCCGGTAAGTATTATTTTTTTTATATATAGTGTAGGGGGAGGGGTGCGGACTACGATGGACAACTAGAACGGGTGACATCGTGAGTTAAAGAAATGATCTGCCTTTAAAACAAAAATGCATGCCCTTATGGAAGAGAACCGAGTTTGCCGTAGCATGACACAAGTCTGCCGGGCATAAAAAGGGATATCATTTTTTAGAAGAGCAATGCACACACTCTTTTCTTAGTAATAAACTTTATGTCATAAGAATAGTAAGACCATACACACAAAAATTACCTCGAATCATCTGACACTCGATTTTGACACGGAGCTTGCAGCTCCAAAAAATGCACTGTGGTTTTGCGTGACGGAAACTTCTACAATCACGTTATATTAACTAGGCAGGTGTGTGTGGCCTGCAGCGTTGGAAAGTTTGCGAGAATACCGTTTCCATTCCAACTGTTTTTTTTTGTTGCCATGCAATCACAAGTAATTTGGTGCCATGAACGAGGTTTACGTTTGATCACAAGGCGTTGTAGTAACGGTTGCGGCTACAAATGACCCTATGCAACCAATCATGCTTGTCAGCTCGGTGACACAGAATATTAAGGTGTCGGAATACGGATGACTGAGTCGCCTAGTTTATCACTAGTTTAAAAAAAGAAAGTGTTTTCTGACCCAGTGAAGGACTTTCCTGTATGACTAGCTGTGTTATGACAGATGACTATACTTGATGAGACAAGCCGTAACAAATTAGCTTTGGATGTAACACCAGGAGGGAAACAGGTGGAGGTATCTGCAAGTATAACTGAAACAGTGTGTGCCTGAATTCATTATTTGCTGACACGATTTTCTTCTGCAGATCCTGATACATGATCGAGTTGAATGACTTCATAGATCTTAAGGCAGGATAGGCTGTGCTGTAGAAGGCAAGGCTGCATTCGGAAACCAAGTTGGCCCCTCCAGCAGAAGTGAGTATTGCCACGGCTCGCAACAGCCGTCCAGCTCGCGAAAGCTGCACTTTTTCTATGAAAGTGAGCCACCATGGTAGGGGAGAGGCAGTGTAAGGGTTTGCATCTTTAACTGTATGCCCACTCACTTGAATAGATGCAAGCTGGCATCTTAAAGCAAGAAACAGCAGTTAACAAAATCATGCAATACCAAAGTGTTTTTCAGTCAAAAACAAAAACTAATCTATCAACCTAGAGAGACTTGCATTTTATCTTCACTGTCATTTAAAGTTGTGCTCGAGTATATTGTGCGGAAGTAATATCTTTTTTATTGCTGCAAAAGCCACGACGGTTAATGTACTGGCACTTGGTTTTATGAAGCCTTTGCATTCCTAATTTAGGTACTGGAATTCGCAGGGAACCTGGCCTTACAATTTTATTACTGTACCGAATTATTAAGTTCATTTAACCATAGTGTCTGTTTTGAATTTTACGTGTGGGGCATTTTTTCCTTTTTTGCTTTTTCAGGCAGATGTTCCTCTGACTCCCTGCCTGCATTCCGTGAACGGGGACGTTAGCCTCCACATCGATGGCCAGCGTGTCTTGACTGCATCATCTTTACTGGGAGGACTGTGTAGTCTGTTTGCATCGTTCTGGGTTTTCAACATTCAATATCCCAAGAAGGCACACAGAGCTATAACGTTTGTGGAACATCCCTTTTTGGACCTTGCCAGCACCAAACCACGTGTGAAGGATTTAGAACTAATTAACTTTTATCGCATCAATATCGCTCACTAATATTTGTTTTCAATCCTGTAATCATTGGATAGTAGTAAAAAAATTCCGTATTATATTTCTGACTTTTTCTTTTTTCTTTTTTTACTGAAAAGGGGATATTTGATGGGCCGTTCTAGCGCGCGCCCATCTCCCCCCGTTGCTAGGGAAGACGAGGAGGAAGACGAGTAGCGCGCGCACCCGCAGCTGTTGCTATGCGGACAACGGCGGCGGACGATTCAGGCTCGCTTAAGAAGTGCATTCGCACTTAAAAAACGAACAAACGCACACCTTGGATGACGCGCAGTATCATCCATCTAAAGCGGAAAATTAAACGATTGAAAAAGAGGCATGCCCAGCGAAATGTGATCCAAAAGCTACAAAGAAGCCTGGCAAGTGAAGTGCAACAATCCAAAGACTATTACTTTAAAACGTTAATGCCAAACTTTATTAAAAGTGACCCAACAAAGTTCTGGAGTTATCTATCCGATAACAAAAAGCCAGTGATGTCAATTTCTGTCAAAGGGCGCACGGTTACAAATCGCAGTGACATCGCATATCACTTCAACATTTATTTTCAGAGCGTGTTTGCCAATTCAGCAATATGTGTGCCAGAAACGTTTTTGTTTGAACCGTGTGAAGGGAATTTCATTTCTTATTCTGGTTTGGTTTCAATGCTTTTAAACTTGAAAGCAAAAAAATGCTGCGGTCCTGATGACCTTCCGAATGTGTTTCTTCGGCGTTATGCCGAATGCATCGCCAAATTTCTTGTTGTAATATTCCAAGCGTCCTTGTTAACTGCAACACTACCACGTGACTGGAGGATAGCTAGAGTCATCCCTATCTTTAAAAAAGGGGATCGATTAATTCCGGATAATTACCGTCTTTAACTTCAACATGCTGCAAATTAATTGAACATATCATAGCCAACCGTATTCTTGAATTCCTTGAAAGACACTCGATTCTAACAAGCTTCCAACATGGTTTTAGGAAAGGCTATTCGACTGACTCAACTGGTCACCGTCACAGACGAGTTTGCAAAGGCCCTTGATAATAATGTTCAGGTAGACACAATTTTTCTTGATCTTAGCAAAGCATTTGACAAAGTTCCTCATGACAAATTATTTCAAAATTTAAAAAATATAAATCTTCCGGAAATTTTGGTAGCGTGGGTGTCTAGGTATTTGATGAATAGAGAGCAGTATGTTTTGATTGATGGTCATGCCTCGAGCTGTCTTCCTGTCACATCCGGAGTGCCTCAAGGTAGTGTTCTGGGGCCGTTGCTTTTTCTTTTTCATCAATGATACGTCACTGTAGTTACACCCACCACTCATGTCCGGCTGGTTGCAGAGACCCTATTTTAAAAAAGGGGTCGAATGCTCGTTACCTTTCAATATCAAATCGTTGCACAGCTCTCGCTCATTTCACCACAAATTGAATTTTTTTTGTTGTTGTAAACCACTGCAACCATTTTTTCTTCACTTTGTGTACTTAGTACTGATGGGTACTGATAAGTTCTGATAAATACTGACGCGTTCTCGATCCTCTAGTATTATATAATGATTTCACTTACCATGCGGTTGTGTTTGTGCCTATCTGTTTTTCAAGTATTTCCAGTTCTTGTATTATTATTGTTTCTACAATTTGTTCAACTAGCATCGTATTGCTGTCTTCAATTCCTAACTGGCGTGTTATTTAGCAATGTACCATTTGTGGTTTCTTATAGGAGGTCGCCCTAGTTTTTAGTCTGCGAAAGTTCGTTTGAAATAAACCTGAAATCGAGAAAAACCGTGTGAAATCATGTACTCCCGCAGGGAGCTAGAAAATCTCCCTATTGGCCTTGAAAACCTCCTTTCGGAAGGCCTACAAAACTCCCCAAGCTTTCGTCAAACTCCATGCAAAAGAAGTAAATGCTTCCCTTGAACCTCCTAAAAAACGCCCTAAACTAACATAAGTACTTCCAAAGGGAGCCATAATAGGCTCCTATTCAACCGCCTAAAAATTCCATAAACATCACTTAAAAACGCCCTTCAGGAAGTAAAGAATACTCCATTTTGACCTCCTTAAATTGTCCCGAACATTTCTTAACACTCCCTAAATACCTCCTTTCTATAACCTAAAAACGCCCTGTTTTGAGGAGGTAAACAAAACCTCCCTGTTCCATGTAGTAAAAAAAACTCCTACAAGGAGGACCACTAGAGGACAGGCGAAAAAGAACCTCTAGGGAGTATATGGGAGGAAAAAAAGTTTAGAGTGAAGGAGCGAGCACCTTTCAAGTCTCTCTCCTTGCGAGAAAAAAGAAAAAGAATTTTGATATGGCCAGTGGGTGAGGGGGCTGCAAAAGCTGCAATTCAAGGCAAGCAGCTCGATGAAAGTGACTTTGAACAGAGGCCCGAGCATGTGCACTGCGGCATTTTGGATACAAACGTTGATATGAACGCTGTGCGAAGTTATTTTACAGAAGATGCTTGGTTGGCAGTGGAGAGTGTCCTGACATATAAACAATTGCAGCAGTGGGAGTGTAACACCTGTAGAAATGATCTTGACACAAAGATTTGGTCATTTGTGATTGTGCTTGTTGTGGTACCACTTGTCGTTTGTGCGTCTCAGCAAGCAGCCGAGAGCTAAAGTTTCGCAGTGTAGTGATTGTGAGTTGCTGTTTTAATCTGTCTGATTGCGTTTGGTATATGAACGCAAAATCAGATGTTTTTGGACGTCTGCCTGCTTTGCATAATTCCATGCAGAAATATTGTTTTTACTGAAGTTCGCGTTTAAAATTTCATAATTGAAATAAACAACGGCGAATTCTAGCCATGCAATCTTGATTTTTTGACTTATCACTCTTTATTGTGCGACTTTGCTTGAGGTTCTACAAAGGAAACACCAAGGAACATTCACTGTCGGCAATCAAAGTGTCAAAGTTCGCGGCAGGCTGAGTCAAGGTTTGACATGCCCGCCGCAATCTTGCCGACTCGTTTTTTCTATAACTTGACGTAATTCAATACCAATCTATCTTCTTCTCAAGCTCGGCAAACCTCGAAAACTTGTCACCAACGTTAAACTTGACATCTCCGGCTGCCGGCAACTTTTCTCCTGGGCTAATCTGCCGGCAGCCGGCACCCGCTGAAATGTGCCCGCAGCCGGCAAAATAGTCCCCGCGGAAATCTGCCGGCAGTCGGCAAAATAGCCCGCGCGGAAATGTGCCGGCAGAATAATCACGTGGTCTGGGCCAGCCAATGGGAAGGAACTGCCGGCAACTTTTCTCCCAGGCTAATCTGCCGGCTGCCGGCAAAATAGCCACTGCCGTCATTGAATTTGTAAACTTCATGATGAGCGGGAGGGCTGAGGTATTTCAGCACTTGCTTTATTCTTTATAACCTTTATTAGAGATAGTAACATCTACAGTAACCCCATAAACAGCAATTAACTTTGTTACAAGTTTTTAGGGAAGATTAATTAAGGCACAAGCATTGGACGTTGTTCTGGACTTAGCCGGTACAGTGACACCGCTTTGCATGAGTGTGCAGGCACGCTATTCTTCCGCTTGTTGAGTTGGGAGAATTTTTAGCTTAGTAGGAGCCCTCTCGTGCTAAGCCTATACTGGCCAGCATTAGAAGCTTTTAAAAAGTCCTGAAATTGCAAGACGTACCCTTGGCTCGTGCCTGCTCGAGCTAACAAAACGGATTGTAAATCAGATATCGCTTGAGGAAAATGGGCTTGCAACGAGTGAAGTCTACTCAATTCTGATAAGTCAACCGAACATGGCCACGACCACAACCACTGTGGATGACAACTGTAACGTTTACCGCTGTTTTTGTATTACTGCTTGATATGAAAAACGCATTCTAGTTTAACCCCCGTATTCAGAAAGCATACATAACTTATGCCATAAGGAAGCCTTTCGTAAGTGCCCGAAAAGGATAAGTATAAGAAAAGCATGGAGAAAAGAATACTCCATGAAGAAAAGGCTTACGCGGAATTCATAAGGCGTACTTATGGCAACTCAAGTCGTCCTTACGAAAGGCTCCCTTTTCCGCATAAGTGAGACCACTGGTAGCGAGGCTAGGGGAAAAGTTAACCTCATATCACGCGCAGATGCTTGTAATAATTTTTGTTTTTGCGAAACATCAGAAATAACGAATAAGGGAGCATTTTTGAAAGAAGAGTTAACAAGTGTTTGGGTTACAACGCCACGGTTTCAGCGTAAACTCTATTTTCCATGCTAGAGATGTCAAAACATCTCCTGTCGTTATATTGACGGCGTTCTTTTTGTTTGTGTTGGGCAGCCGCGTTCATGTGTTGTTCGCGATCCTTTGGCATTTTCTAGTAGCATTAGTATAGCAACATTCTTTTATTCAGAATGGAAAGAAAAAAAATCAATTATATGGTCGAAGAATGGGGCTTGCTTACGGAGCTCGCCAGGAAGTATCGGGTCATCATCGAACACAAAAAAAAACAGACAGCATGTGGGTGCATCGCAAGAAGGCGACGCGGAGGCTCGTGGCAGAAGAGTTCAACAGCCAACACGGTGTCCGCCCCAGGACACAGGACCAACTGAAGAAGTGTTGGGAAAATTTAAAAGAGAAATACCGCCAAGGGACTGCCTGTGACACAAGGGAAAGGTTCAAGACAGGTGAGCTTCGTGTTTCTTGCGTTTGCCTGCGTTTTGTAGTGTTTAATGCCGTGCAATGTTAGTGCGCTTCGTTCAGCTGCAGGCGCGCAGAAGAAACGCGGAATGACGTTGCTTGGCAGGCCGCCGGCTGTAGTGCCGGACGTTATCTGTTAATGATATGGGTGTGACAGGCCGACGACGTGAACATTGAATCGTGTGTCACTAATTTGTTTTGCTGTAGATTAGGATTGAATGTGCACAGCCCGTGTTACTGTAGAAGCGGGTGAGAACAGCGGTATACGCATGACATCATGTAACCGTGCCGTAAATGTATATTCCTGCGACTGCGCACTTTCTTGAACATCGGTGACGCAGAAACAACGTGCGGCTTCGTAATGTCAAGGTACCGCCTCCAACTTGTGTTCGAAGTTTCTCGGCTTTCGCATAAGATATCTGGGAAGGTTTTTTTCTGGGGTGGGGGGGGGGGCAGATACTGGCTAGTGTTTTCTTAAGGCAGTCACTCCATTTATCATATTTCTACGTCATATTTTTTTTAAGGTGGAACGCAGTGATACGTTTCATGTCATTTTCAGCTCAGGGTACATGAAGCACTGCATTTGAGAACTCTTTTTTCAAGTTAGCCAACGCAATTTATATACGTATGCGTTATTACCTTGAACTGGGTGCAGTGGTGTTTTTTTATCTGGCGGTAGACTCAGCATGCATAACCACACAGATTTTTGTAAGCTCACCAAACTCGTGTGTGTAACAACTAAGGTAGGAGTGCAAGACGTGCATTTAGCATCAGCCAGCTGATTATACGTATCTGTGCTTTTCCAGGAGGCCGCCCTCCACATAAGAAGCTCACAGACGAGCTGGAGCAAGTAGGCGCCATTGCGTCCCACATGAAAACCCGCCTCGACAACCCTGTCGACGGGGACCTGGACTGCGGCACCAAAACGGCACTGCCGCCTCCCATGATGAAGTCCCACCCAGGACGAGCAGCATTGGTTGCAGCTTCCCCAACTCACCAGACCTACACACCAGGAGTGATGGCACTACTGCAGCCATCACAAACCGATTCCAGACTCTGAGGACAGATCGTATGATTTTAGAGCTGTTTTATAACCGTAGATAGTTCTTCAGTTACTTCAAAATTAACTTTGCATTTTAGCATGGACTTATAAAAGACAACTCGATTATCATGTGCAATAATGTAGCCTGAAATTATAAGCAGTACAAGATCACAATACACGCTTTGACTACTTCCAAAAACAGCACAAAGACAAGTGACAAGCAAGAGTGCTCTAGTTTTTCTCTCCGTACGTCTTCGTCTCTGCATGTATTTGAAGTAGTCAAATTCTGCGCCTAACTAGCCCAACATCAAGTTTATCACGGAACACGCTTGGTCATTAGGGAACCTTCGAAGGTAACGAAAGACAAGAGGCATTGCATGCATGTGCATTCACCTCAAAATACTCATAGCCCGGTTGAGTCTCGGCGCCCAGTCAGGTTTGTCTCACCGATAAAGTTCGCCGGCTAGCTCAATTAGTAAACATTTCAAGCACTACGTAATGTTTCAAGCATGTGACGAGGTGTGAGGTAAAAGCTTCAACGCCATGTTGTCCCTACCTCAAATGAAACGGGCGTAACAGATCCGGTACTAGTTAGCTTCATCATTCTATAACTTCTTTGCGAATTCGTTGCACGATGTCAGTGTCCTCAAGCACTGCCCTAGACCGCAAAGCCTCTCGTCATAACAGAAAAAACCACTGTCACGCTTGCTTTCATTGTGCGGCTTACTTTGGGTCTGCGGTTTGTAGGTAGCGTAAACAGCGCAGTCCCGAATTTCGAAGCAAAAACAATGCTGGATACTCCTTACGACAAGGCATTCACACACCCAGAATCCAGCAGAAAAAAACGCCCACACAAACGTTCTTGCTCATACCTCGCCCGCAAACCACGTTCGCGTTGGGAAATTTGCTGCCCGTGTGGCAGAATGCAACCATACAAATGGCGTCGACGCCGCCACACACGTGCACAGGGAATGCATGCACTGTGGCTTGGCTGTGAGCGGGCAAATTTCTAGCCACAATGATGCTAATTCGTTGCCTGGGATTCCACTGTGAGCTGGTGCCCACACAATCCTTACTGGTCTCGTCGGTTGTCTCTGACTTGATTTATCCGAATCACCATGCCGTGTAATTGGCCACTTTCAAAGTGGCACCATGATAAGAGAATCATACAAAACAAGAGCTATCTGCACTTTTGAAACAAACAGGATTTTTCGGTTCTGAATTGGCGTGTGCTTTTCCCTGCAAAGCTGACATGGGTAATTGTTATTGGAGGCGGCTGTTGCAGCTTTGGATGTCTGACCCTCCAAGTCCTCCTGCTGTGGCTGAAGGGGAGGACATGGGTGACGTCCCAGCTGCATGCACAGCCGAGGTAGAAGACGCGTCACCGCCTTTCTGGACTCTTCCCACTCCAGCAGGCCAGCAAGAAGGAGTGTTGCCGCTGCCTCCCCACCCATCATAAGCCAGGCCAAAGCAGCAGCTGAGTGTCAGCGATGAGCTACGCGCCCACATGGCCTTCAGTGACAGAGTAGATAGCCCGAAGAACCGGGAACATTTTGCTCCGGATGCGGCTTCTCAGCGCTGAAAGCCGTGAAAAGGCAGAAAAAAGAAATTGCACGACCTGGAGTAGAAACCTCAAGGCAAAACGAATTTTAATTGAACTTAAGATTCACTGGCAAAAAAAGTAAATGGAATAAAAATGGCCTATCTTCGCTGCTTCTCACTCTTTTCCTCTAACAGGTGGAAAGAGAAACAGCGCATCTTGTGAATGAGGATTATTGGTGGTGGATCACCACAACAAGCACATTGCAGGAGTGCGATACACCTCTTTATGCTGAAAACGTGTAAGCCAAAAAAAAGCTGAGTAAAATAAATAGCTAGTGCCATACAACAAAAGCCATAAAAGAACATTCTGAAAGAAATCTGCTCATAAATTCTTGGTACGCCTTAAAAAACGTGCACTTTCTTTATCTGGTGCATTTTCAGGAAAAGTATTCTTCAATCAGCCGTGCCCTCCTTCTGTAACCATAAAGGCGGGCATCTTGCCCATTGACGCACTGCTGGGGCTGGCTGGTCGTGGCTGCTTCTGATGTGGTTGTCGGCTTCATCTGGACACGGCTCGTTCATTGGCGCCTGATGTTGTGAAGGGCGGCACTACTGTCACTAAAATTGGCACAGTTTTGGTCTTGATTTGCAGCGTCATCTTCAGGCATGGAAACCTTCTTTCGAGACGCCAAATTCCCTCTCAATGGAGTTTCTGGTTTTTGATCTGTGCCGTGTTGTACCTGTAACACATAATTCAAATGTATGCACTTAAGAATCTCATTAAACCACATGACGGGGACGCAAGAACACTATGTAGCAAATGGTGGTAAGGCTCATCTATTTACCACGAAACTATGAGTTAGGTTTTTTACACTACTTTCCAAACTAGAAACAAAATAGCTTAAGAAGGCACACACTGAACAAGGTGGTTTTGCTGTATTATGCTCTTACTTGCACATTCTGCAATGTCACTTGACAATACGAGCTTCCTTGTACTGCGCGCTGCCTGCCCGTCCGGGGTCCCTGAGCGGGGTCAGCATGTACGGCCTGGCGAGCGTATCCTTGATCACCTAGGAGTACACAGGACGCACTTCCGTCATCGTATTGAGCGCAGGCACTGCTGCTTGTCGAAGATTCGACTGTCATGGGCTGAGCCAGGCCAGCTTGCCACGAGATCAAAAAACTGCAGTTGTGGCCCAGTTATCGCCTACAAATAAAAGGTGGGAAGTATGAAAATACAAGCACAATGTGCTCAGCGTTGAGTAAAAAAAAAAGCAAAAAATATGTGTACAAGAATTTCCCCCCTCTCTTTTTACTGGAGCTTCTTTTCAGTCAATATGCAGGTGCAGGCATTTGCCCTGAGTTAGCTAAGGAGGGGGTAGGGGTCATTGTGGAATCATGGTTTTGATGCAAGGTAAGGTGTGCACCATGAGCAAAAAAATTGTGCAAGCAATGATATAGCCCTGAATGAAATTCTTGTTGGGTGTAGTATGTAGACTGACAGGTTGTCAGCTGCAGGATTTGTCTAATGTTGAAAGGGGATTTTTCCCCTGCTCCAAATAACCAGGTACCCCCCCCCCCCCCCCATCCATCTACACACAGCGAGTGGATGCCTGCACTGACTAGTGAATGGCACGCCGCCAAGTTGCCGTTCAGGTGGCTATATACTTGCAACTCTTTTCATGCGGGAAATGTATTGGGCGGTTTTGGACTCACCTGAACATTTACAGAAAAGTATCCTTTTCTATTACGGAAGACGTCGACATCGTCTCCCCATGGGCTCCGGATTGGCACATGCGTGCAGTCGATGCAGCCTGGTCACTCCAGGGAACCGGCGATGGCGTAGAACTGCTGCATCACTCCAGGGGCGTTTGTCGCAGTAGGCAGTTTACACAGGGCCGGGTACAAAGTAGCCGCGATCATCATTGACAACAGGGCGACGACTCTCGACACTGTGGGCTGCGAAACGTTCACCAGGTCCCCGGTCACAACTTGAAAGGTTCCCGCTCCGTAAAACCGAAGCGCCACGAGCAGCTGAAGCAGCGATGGCAGCAGGCAGCCGCGTGCGTCCGTATTCTCGCGAATCGGCAAACTTAGCGAGCAGCTGCTGCACGGCTCGCTTCGAAAAACGATAGCGACGGAGAAACTCGCCGTCTTTGTATTCCTCCATGGGGTTGCCTCGATCCCTTACTACTCGCGGTGGTGTATGCGCCAACGCGTAAGCGTTGATCTCGTTCGCACGGTCCAAAAACTCGATGGTCCAAAAACTCGCACGGTCCAAAAATTCGACTACATCGGCTAAGCTGTCGTCGTAGTCGCCCATCTTGCTTATCCCGACAAGGAGCCCTTAAGATTGGTCGGGTGCTACCTTAAGCAGACCTTACTTTTCGGGCCGATAAGTACGTGAAAAGGCACCCTTTCAGCATAAGAGAGTTCTTGAACACGTTAAAGCGCCGAAAAGTGTCGGGAGGGAAAAGTGATACTTAAGGTAGGTTTGGGAATACGGGGTAAGTCTAGCAGCAATGCGACTCAAAAAAAAAGAAACTAGGCCAGCTTATGTACTCACATTGCCAGAAAACGCCCGTGAGGACTTTTTTAATTTGCCTTTCTTTTACAGTAGTGATAGCCGACTGCCCAAAGATAAATTCTACTAAACCATTCTGTTCAATGTCGTTACACAAAACAGCTGTCATTCTTGCGCTGCATCTCATTACACTCATTAGTACCTTGGTAACGTCGTTGAGATCAGGCATGTACAATACATTTTTGGTTAAATAAAGAAGAAACGGCTACAATGCTTGTAGCATTAGCAGGATGGGGCTAATCTGCAAGATCAATGCCGAGGAAAGAAGCAGTATGTCTGCGAGGATTTTTCAAACACCGCCTACAACGCGTTCGTCATCTGCGCGAGCACCGCAAAGGCGGCTGTGGCATTCGGAGGAACCACGGTGCACGCGGCTTTCAAGCTCTCTCGGAAGACCACCGGCGCTAACAAGGACGGAGGCCTCAGCGCCAGCGAGTTGAACACCTTCCGCGTGGCCTTCCGCAACGTGAAATGCGTGGTCATAGACGAGGAGAGCATGATGTCTGCGGACAACCTAAACGCAGTCAACTTGAGTCGACCCCATGGCTGCTTCGCATACTACTCAGGGTTCCCCTACGGGAAGATGGTGAAATTTTTGCGTGTGGCTGCTTCCAAATCTTGACACCAGGGGCCTCCGTGATACGTTTGAAAGATAGCAGCCAAGGTAAATATAAATGGTAGCGAAGCTTCGGCCAAAAAGCGGTTCAGAACCTATTGCCAGCGACATCAACATGGGGGTTATGGGAGTGGCGATGAAGCGCGACTAGTGAGGAGGACCAAGGGCCCTATTCTCGACTGCACAAATTGGCCGGCATTCGCCCATGTTTTTTTGCGTAAGCACGCGTAAGCATCAGTGACGTACTGCACCTATAGCTATGACGACATGCAGTGTAATTTGACGAGTCACATCGATAAAGATCGCTACCCAAGGTATCAAATATTGTGCAAGAAAGATTTAAAAACACTTGCATGTACTTCAAAAATTAAGACGGTAGCTGAGGCTGACAGAAAAACACATTTCTGGAGGTCAAATTTGGAGCCAACACCCAAGGCGAGTGAGTAACGTTGACTAAAAGCGAGCGAAAGGCGGATGTCGAGCTAAAGAACATACACAATTTTTACCGTATCTATTTATTTCTTTCAATCGCTTTTAATAACACAGCTGGGCTCTCTGCTTCAATGCAAAACTTTGTTGCGTTATCACCTTCCTGCCGCCACCGCTGCCATGCCATCGTCTGCTGCTATGTTACAAGTTTATGGCGTGATCACAGAAAAATACGGCCGCGACCATGCTTCTATGACACATAAGAGCAGCGAAGCGCTACGCCTGATAACCGCAGCGCACCGATGTCGCCGATTCACTCATTCGTCAAGCTCGACTTCAATCAGCGCTGTAATAACCAAATAGTCACTTTTCTTTGTTATTTTTCTCTTGAGTTCGATCATGTGACCCAACAGCTTACCTAGGACGAGTATGGACAAATGCCATGCATTGGGTTCTCTTTGTCATGAGAGGCTTGTACTGCCCTCTTATGTTGCGGTTACGCCACAAAATTTTTATTTTATTGCCAAACAAAAGAAAACTGCATGTTATCTGTATGCTCCATGATCGCTGACTTGAAGCAGTTGAAACTATAATTTGTTTCGGTAGAAAAATGCTTAAACAGCGCGCATGCGAAACTGCGCCTGCTGCAAATTGCCGCACATTTCGGGGAACCGGGAAATTTTTCCCATTTTTTTTTTTCGCAAAAAAGCCGCCTTTTTTTGGGTTTTTGTCTTCCATTTTAAAGCTTCTCGACTGCACAAATTGCCGGCATTCAGCAATTTTCCGGAAGTCTTTTCTGATTGGCTTTCAATTTAGTCACGTGCTTCCGTTGACAAAGCGGTTGTTGTGCTGTCGTCATTTTGACGTTTCATGTCGTTTACTGGACACCAGTTCTAAAGTTTGCCTTATTTCTCGTTACTAAAGGCGCATATTCTTGGCCGGCAATGAAAAACCAGACTAAATGCAGCGGACTTGACAATGTAAGCCTGTCTTTGCTATTCAACAACAACTGCTTGTAATACACGCCCCCTCTGTGATTGGCGAGAAGGCGTGACGTAATTTAAACAGTTGGCGGAACGATTACGCCATGCATTAGCAACTTCAGCCTGCGTCAAAGTGACGTAAGCTACGTAACAGCTTGAAAAGGCGGCTGTTTTTGTCGCAAAATACAAGCAAAATAGGCACAATATTGCCCCGGCTTACGGCGCCGCGAAATGTGCGGCAATTTGCAGCAGGCGCAGTTTCGCATGCGCGCTGTTTAAAGCATGTTTCCTACCGAAGCAAATTATAGTTTCAACTGCTTCCATGTCAGCGATCATGGAACTACAAATAACATGCAGTATTTGCTTTTATGTTTGGCATGAAATAAAAATTATTTGTTTGGCGTAACGCAACATAAGAGGGCAGTACAAGCCTCTCCAGACAAAAAGAACCCATGCATGGTATTTGTCCATACTTGTCCTAGTAAGCTGTTGGGTCACATGATCGAACACAAGAGAAAAATAACAATGAAAAGTGACTATTTAGTTCATTACAGCGCTGATGCTGTCGAGCTTGACGAATGAGTGAATCGGCGATATCGGTCGCTCCATCAGGCGTAGCGCTTCGCTGCCTTATGTGTCATAGAAGCGATGGCCGCGGCCGTCTTGTTCTGTGATCACGCCATAAACTTGTAACAGCAGCAGACGATGGCGTGGCGGCGGTGGCGGAGGAAGGTGATAACGCAACAAGCTTGCATTGAAGCAGAGAGCCCAGCTATGTTACTAAAAGCGATTGAAAGTGATAATAGACACGGTAAAAAAAATTCTGTGATGTTCTTTAGCTCGACATCCGCCTTCGCTCGCTTTTGGATCAACGTTACTCGATCGCCTTGTGGTGTTGACGCCAAATTTGACCTCCAGAAATGTGTTTTTCTTGTCAGCCTCAGCTACCGTCTTAATTTTAAAGTACATGCAAGTGTTTTAATATGGCTTGCTTGCAATATTTGATACCTGGGTAGTGATCTTTTTGAGTGGACTCGTCAAATTGACACGCATGTCGTATAGCTTGAAAGTGCAGCACGTCAAATGATTGTACGAAGCGTGCTTACGCCAAAAAACATGGCGAAATTGCCGGCAATTTGTGCAGTCGAGAAGGCTGGAATAGGGCCCCAAGGGCCCTATTCTCGACTGCACAAATTGCCGGCATTTCGCCCATGTTTTTTTGCGTAAGCACGACGTAAGCAATCAGTGACGTGCTGCACCTATAGCTATGACGACATGCAGTGTAATTTGACGAGTCACTCATAAAGATCGCTACCAAGGTATCAAATATTGTGCAAGAAAGATATAAAAACACTTGTCATGTACTATAAAAATTAAGACGGTAGCTGAGGCTGGCAAGAAAAACACATTTCTGGAGGTCCAATTTGGCGTCAACACCACAAGGCGATCGAGTAAAGTTGATCCAAAAGCGAGCGAAAGGCGGATGTCGAGCTAAAGAACATCACACAATTTTTTTACCGTATCTATTTATTTCTTTCAATTCGCTTTTATATAACACAGCTGGGCTCTCTGCTTCAATGCAAGCTTTGTTGCGTTATCACCTTCCATGCCGCCACCGCTGGCCACGCCATCGTTGCTGCTATGTTACAAGTTTATGGCGTGATCTCAGAAAAATACGCCGCGACCATCGCTTCTATGACAGATAAGAGCAGCGAAGCGCTACGCCTGATAACCGCAGAGCGCACCGATGTCGCCGATTCACTCATTCGTCAAGCTGACTTCAATCAGCGCTGTAATGAACCAAATAGTCTCTTTTCTTTGTTATTTTTCTCTTGAGTTCGATCATGTGACCCAACAGCTTACTAGGACAGTATGGACAAATGCCATACATTGGGTTCTCTTTGTCATGGAGAGGCTTGTACTGCCCTCTTATGTTGCGGTTTATGCCAAACAAATAATTTTTATTTTATTGCCAAACATAAAAGCAAAAATACTGCGTGTTATTTGTATGTTCCATGATCGTTTACTTGGAAGCAGTTGAAACTATAATTTGTTTCGGTAGGAAACATGCTTTAAACAGCGCGCATGCGAAACTGCGCCTGCTGCGAATTGCCGCACATTTCATGGCGCCGTAAGCCGGGGCAATTTTTTGCCCTATTTTGCTTGTATTTTGCGACAAAAACAGCCGCCATTTTTAAGCTGTTACGTAGGATTACTTCACTTTTACGCAGGCTGAAGTTGCCAATGCATGACGTAATCGTTCCCGCCAACTGTTTAAATTACGTCACGCCTTCTCACTTAATCACAGAGGGGGTGTGTATTACAAGCAGTATTGTTGAATAGCAAAGACAGGCTTACGTTGTCATGTCCGCTGCATTTAGTCTGGTTTTTCATTGCCGACCAAGAATTATGCGCCTTTAGTAACGAGAAATAAGGCAAACTTTAGAACTGGTGTCCGTAACGGCATGAAACGTCAAAATGACGACAGCACACACAAACGCTTTGTCAACCGGAAGCACGTGACCAAAATTTGAAAGCCAATCAGAAAAGACTTCCGGAAAATTGCCTGAATTGCCGGGAATTTGTGCAGTCGAAAATAGGGCCCTAGGGCCCTAGGGCCCCAACACTAATAACAAAATACCTAGTTTTATTCAATAATAAAACAATATTGATAATTTACAAACCATAGTTATTTCTGAATCACATTTATTTAGGCATAGTGTGGCAAAGAAATAATGAAAATGTTATTCATTCTCTAAAACCAGTTTTTTTCTAGCGCCCTCTGAAGAATGGGACATGCCACAACATGCAACTGCTCCGTGATGCAGTCCTTGTAGTGTTCGGAAAGGCGCGCGGTAAAGTTCGTCTGCTAGGAAACGCCCCTCACGTGTTTTGGTGTTGCGCATTCACATTCCTTTTTTCCTTATTAATTTGATGTGAGCTTAATTTTTGCTTGTGTGGAGTTGCGACGTGCTTGTGTGTCGCGGGTGAACACGTTAGTACCGTGCCCGACGGTCACGGTGTCCGGTAGGGCGATGCTGACAACGGTTGGCACGGAGCGCTTTCTCAGTACCCACGAAACCGATGTGCTGTACAAGGTTGCAACAGCAACTCCCGGACGCCTGGCATTTCACTGCACCGTTTTCCTCTTATTTCCACAAGGTAAGGAAAACCTATAGTACTGCTAATACGTACGCAGGGGATTGTGTAAGGGGGCGTCGTTGTGCTTTGAAAAAAAGAAAGGGTCTAAAGCTTTATGTTATGTCACAGTTATCGCTTTATTGGGTCGGAGCAAGTGGTGTCAAATACTCTAGGACTTCTCAGCGTATTCCAATAGCACAAGTATTGTGTGCCACTCGGGTTGAAAACGACTTGCTTTAATTGTCTATCTCAGTGCCTTCTCTATAGCATTACAACGCTTGTAGTGATCGTTGCTCCCCCGCTTGCATGCGCAAGCAATCTTTCCATCGCAGTATTGTGTTGTGCTGCTCTGTGCTGCGCCGCTGCCCCATCTTTCCTGCTATGTGTTTTTACTTACTGACGTCGCTTTCTTTTGCATTGATCCTTTTTTTCCTCTCTTTTTGCTTATCTGTTGCGACACTTGCCTAACCAATGCAACCATGAAATTGCAGGCGTGAATCCTGGGTGAACTTCTGCAGAAACCCATGTCTACTTCATAAGACGCCGGGACAGCTGCGGTTCAGAGTGGTGTGCTCGCTGCACTTTCGTGAATCCGCATTCCTGCGGCCCGGTTTTCTGCGTCAAGATGCAGTGCCTACCATATTTCCGGTTATCGGTGAGTAGATCGCTCAGCCGTCTTTATCGCTACAATTGGCATGCGTGCACATTTATTCCTACGAAAAATAGTCTGTTTATATTTAATATAGCGGGGTTGATGCACCGATATAATTGATGAAAACAACAGCCAGAACAGAATCTTAAGAATTCATTCCTAAGTAAAGATACAATACGTGCATACTACATCTTTCTAGCAGGCACTGGATCTAATTCCCATGACGACACGTGTGGTGACCGTGGCCATGATCATGTCCAGCCTTCGAAAACTGAAGGTGAGTTTCGATTCAGCGTTTCACATAGATTCACGTGGCGTAAAAGAAATCTTTCGCATTGTGTCTTCAGAGTCGGGTTTGCCAGGCCGCGTGAGCTCGTACGTCCCATGTAATGCCTCGTCCATGGGCTGCCAACTGCCGGATGAGACCGTGCGCACAGTATCCAGTGTAGAAGGTAACTTTTGCTTTTTGAAATTAAGGCAACATATACAGAGCGAAAACACTACTGCTGCCCTACAATAAACGACCCTCCTCCCCACCACCCGCCAAAAAGAAACTCAGGATGCAGCGCAATGAGGGATCACTGTGACCACACATACGCACGTCCATCACAAGGAAGCGTAGCCCCTCCCCAAAAAGCCCCAGGTATCTCCTGGCCGATGTACTCTCTGCGCCGCTCTCGTCACTTTTTCATTTATTTTTCTTGTGCTCCTCGTTCGACGGGCTATATTGCATCATACACCGGGACAACTCGCCCGTGGACAACGCCGTTCCTCCACAAGAGGCCAGAGGTAACGCGGCTGCACAGGCTCCGTGGCTTCTCGAGCCGACATGCACCCGACTACCTGAAGGTAGCGCCTCCAAGGCAGAAGGTAATCTTGCCTCTCCAAGCTTAATTCAGCAACGTAAATACAGCGAAAACACCACTGTTCTCAAATAATAAGTTCAAACTAAAAAACTGCAGGGTGCAGCGCAATGAGGGATCACTGTGACCGCACATACGCCTGTCCATCACATGGATGCGTAGCTCCTCCCCAGGAAGTCCCAGGTATCTCATGGCCGGTGCACTCTCTGCGCCGCTCTCGTCACTTCTTCATTTTTCTTTTGTTCCTCGTTCGACGTGCTATACTGCACCATGTTATCTCCCTAATTCGCAGAACAACGGGACAACTGGCCCGTGGACGACGCTGTTCCTTCGCAAGAGGCCAGAGCTGATGCGGCTCCACAGGCTCCGCCGGCTGTACAAACTCCAAGAGTCAACTCTGTCCCTGGTGTAGCTGCTGAAGTTTCAAGCCAATGTGAGCTTAATTACATAGTGCACGCCATTTCGAACGTCAACGGGCTATCTTGTTTCACGAAAGAATGAAAGGCATAACTACAGGAAAAATTTTCTCACCAGTACAAAAGTACGTTCTAATCACGTAAAAACTCTCATCAATTTATATTACAAAAGTGCGTTCTCAAAATGATTACATCACTAATTAGAATATAAGACACCTGTTTATGATGTGCCCTGCGGTTGGCTATCGGTTTAGAGATCCCAAAATTATTATCGTCGTGAGGTGTTAAAATATCGCGACTAAAATATAACTTGCTGCCCAGGCAGATGTTAGTGATAAGAAAAATTAGTCTTTCAGAAAAATAACTATACTTGCAAAGATTTGTGTAACACCAAAGACAGAAAAACGGAAAAGCAATTTCTGTGATTCCTCGTGCGTACATCGACGTGAGCGCCACGAAGAGTGACCCTTCAATTAAGCCTAAGCCTATATTTCAATGCGTTGTTAAGTTTTCTGTATCGGCGAATATTTATTTTATTTAACCTCAATGCGCTGAATGCAATCTCGTACAATAAGGGATGTAAAGCGATCCCTTAAATACGCCGAGACGTTCCCTCTGTGCCAGTCAGCGATATGAAAGGCAGCAAGAGTATAGTATACAACATATGCCTTAATGTTGCACAAAAAAACTATCCGAAAAAATATCTGCTCCACCATTGTTGAAAACGTTAAACACAATCGGTCTCGTAATCGTCTATAATGCATCTCTCACGGCGAAATTCTTCACGACTTGGTTTCTGACGCAGTCATTTAAATGCTTTCAAAGTGCTTGCCACGTAAGTCACCTGCATGTTTACTCTGCATTGACGTTCTTATGTCCGAATAGGCAAAGTATAACCATATATATTCTAGAAGTATTCTTTTCTAATGTGTAAGGTAATAGAACATGCACTGTATTGTGGCTGAATGATCCTTTTTCTATAGAGAAATTGTTCACAATGGAATATGCGCAATCACAATGATTTGCAATTGCATGGCTTCTTTAAAATATATTGAAGTTTATTTCTGAAGCTCAGAACATTGTCACGAAGAGTGGTCAATATCATAAATATACATTCAAAATCTACAAAGCGCACCCCTTAAGAAACCGCATCTCCCACAGTGCCTTGTTCGAGTCACCGCGACGTGCGGAGAAAAACCAAGGAGCTAAAGGCGAAGCTGCGGAAACAACGGGACTTGAACCGGAGGCTCCAAGCAAGATTGCAGAGGCAGCGTCAAGCCCTAACAGTTCAGGAAGTCGTCCGGAGCGTCCGCTCACACGTGTATCCAGCTGTTGCTGAACTCGTGGAGGCTCAGCTGCGGATGAACAATGTGAGCCGCTTTGGTCGCCGTTGGTCGAGCCAAAACAAGTCCTTTGCCCTAGGGCTCTACTTCCATAGCCCAAAGGGTTATAGGTACTGCAGGAGACTCCTGAGGCTGCAGTCAGTGGGATCTTTGCAGTTATGGCTCAAGCGGGTGCCCTTAAGGGTTGGGTTCTTCCCGCAAATCTTCGACCTTGTAAACAGAAGAGCGGCTACGTTTTCCATGAGTGACAGAGCCTGTCGCATTGTTTTTGATGAAATGCACATCAAAAAAGAGCTTTCGTACAGCCCATCACATGACAGGTTTGAAGGCCTAGAAGAATACGATGCTGTGCAAGGCAATAATCATCTTTGCAACAAGGCTCTTGTCTTTATGGCAAAAGGTATCCGAACGCCATGGAAGCAACCCCTTGGCTATTTTTTTGCTCATCGAGGAACACCTGTGAGTGCTTTGAAGGACGTGCTTTTTCAATGCTGCAAGTCCCTTGGGGACGCTGGCTTAGAACCAGTGGCTGTTGTCTGTGACCAGGGAAGCCAGAACGTGTCGCTTTTTGCAAGCCCTGTGTCAACCGAAGAGCCGTATGCGGATATCGATGGAAGGAGGCTCTTTACATTTTCGATGCTCCTCACTTACTTAAGTGCCTGCGAAACATGCTGTTTAAGTATGCTTTCAAAATAGGAGATCATCTAGTGAAGAGCGAATATGTCAGACGGGCTTACGAAATGGACCGCGAGCATGACATTCGTTCCATCCCAAGACTGAGCGACAGACATTTTAACCTGACATTTGCTTCAAGGATGTCTGTAAAGTGGGCCGCAGAGGTGTTTAGCAACCACTGCGCAGCTGCGATGTACGCGTTGGTAACTTTTCAGCAGCTACCTGCCGAAGCAATCCATACTGCACGGTTCGTCGAAAGAGTAGACCGCTTGTTTGACTGCCTCAATAGTTCCCAAAGAGTGGCAAAAACCCCTTACGCATCTGCGATGTGCAATGGCTCTGTCCGTAGAAAATTTCTGAAGGAGTGCATTGGGGTGTTTGAGAAAATGCAAGTAGTTGGGTGCCGGAGGCAGCCGCCTTGTGTGCGCGGGTTTTGTTTGACAATGCGGCCTATTTTATTGCTTTGTGACCATCTCACTGTCCATTATGGATTTGCCTATCTACTGACTCGTAGGATAAATCAGAACCCGCTTGAAAACACCTCCTCGATTATAAGGTCTAAATCAGGGGCGAACGTCAACACCACAGCTCGTCAGTTTCAGGCCGCTTTCAGGCATCTTTTGGTCAGTAACCTGTTCAAGGTGTCTAAAAACTCTAATTGCACCGAGGACATGACATCGATCTTGGCGACGTTTATGACGCCTTGTTTCATCTCTTCGCTCGAGTCAGGCTGCATTGGTTTGCGCGGGAAAAAAATGCTGAGATTCAATGTGGACAAGTTAAACGTCAAGCATGCAGCAAGCGCAAAGAGTCAGCAATTGAGTTTATTTTTTAAAAAGCTTTATCCCAGCGGGTAAGCCGTCCAGCACCATAGCCCCAGTACTACCGAGCGGGTGGCGTCGTGGTATGTAGTTGATGCAGCGGGGGGTGGGGTGGGGTGGAAGTGGTGGTCGCCGTACCTAAAAGGGTCGACAGGAGGAAGTGATTCACTGGCCAGCTCATATGCTGCGATATTCGCTGCGGCGAGTCCCTGATTGTAGGAACCATGGACATGGTACTCAAAACCTTCGGGGAGGGGAAAGGAGAGCTCATGATTTGGAGTGCCTGTTGGCAAACGCCACAATGCATGTAGTTTCGACAGGCCTCCGGCGAATTCGTGAGGATGCGGGCTTCGGAGTTTGCGGAGATGGCAAGAGTGATTTGAGGCTGTTCCTATCTCCTGGCGTTAAGAATGCAAATTGCAGCCAAGGCTGCAGCTGTGAAGACGTCCAGACGTGGGCCTGCACTATTAACGAGAAAGCAGTTGACTGGCGATCCCACGTTTTTGATAATTATTCAGCTTGAAGTGCGCGCCGACCGTGTTCGTGAGCCGGGTGAATGGGTCTTTGTGATGATTGATCGGTTGACTTCGATGTGGGAGCGTACGTCATGCGGGGTATCATGGCGGTCTTTCACTGTCACGAGATGCGAAATGAGGCGGGTGATGGTGTCCCTTACTCCGGAGCTGCTACTGAGTCGTACTTGATTGGCAACTCTCTGCGTATGTATAATTTTCTATGTAGTATTGTGCTCCTCTAGGGCCCACACTCCATCGTTTGCAGCAGGGAGTGGGAGTCTCGCGGCGACGTTGTAAGGTTTACAAAGTGCCCGGACCAGATGCTCTTTTTAAAGGGTCTTAGAAAGATGAATTCGATCGCGTACGCATGCATTGGATGACATCATGAATTTTGCATTTATTCTTGAATGCCTTTGTCGGTGAGTGTCGCCATGGCATCTCACCCTTTTCTTTCTTGCGCTCGTGAGCGCGCGCAAAACCACCGCATAACGCTCATCACGCTTCATGCATTCCGCTTTTATACGGCACGAATGTCATTATGGGGCCAAAAAAGAACGGGTAACATATATGCTAAAAGTGACGACCCGATGCAACTTAATTCATAGGGACTTGCTTTTCTGCCTTCTGGAACAATGTACACCAGCATTTTCGTCATGTCTTATTGCAATATATTTACATCCACTTTAGATTGCGCTGTATTCACCACATCCTATTAACAAAGTTGTGGTGGCGCGTTAGCTTGCTTCTTTTCCTGTGACCCTGAGACAAAGGCGGTATAATAAATGACTTACAAGATGTTTAAAGCACGCATGCTTTCTTTGGGAAGCGTGTAAATCTGACCATATTAACAGTAAAAAAGTTGACCTTATGAATGTTAACTACAAAGGTTCATACATACCTACCTGCTGGTAAAAAATCTTAATATTGTACATATTTGCCGCACTTACACAAGCAAAGGGTGAGTTTTCGTTTTTTAGATGTGCGCCTTCAGGTGAATCCATATTTATGTTTGTTACGGTAATGCACTAGTTCTTTTCTCTTGTTTCGAAGTAGTCCATGTTGTTGAGACTTTCATTGCTCATAATGCTATGTATTACGGGCAAAGTCACCCACGAACATTTTGTTCTTATTCTCATACGTGCTGATTTTGTACAGTGTAATAAAGTTGTTTTAAGTTTATCCTAGAATAAAATTGAAATGTCATGATTATGGCATGTCTATGCGTTATTTCTTTTCTTAGAACTGAAGCACACAAATCGCGAAAGCATTATATAACCCTTAATCTCTGCTTAAGGCACGCACGCACGCTGCGTATGTGCGACGCAATTAAACAACCAAGCCGTGGCGTAGGCAGAAATTTGTATCGGGGGGAGGGGGTGACACGTTTTTTTATATGAAAAGGGAGCCGGGCCGTGCATAGAGTTTCATACTATTATGAAACTCTATGGGGCCGTGGACAAGTGTGGTCGGGTGCCATTTTTGTGCTCTGTATGCCATGGCAGAAACAAATTTCGTGTGAAGGGGGGGAGCGATACGTGCCCGGTTCCCGGTTTGCCACCCACTGCAATCAAGGTAAACTACTTGCTTTTATACAGCAGTGGAAGTCAAAAACAGAATAAAGTTCCAGAGAAAATGCAAGATGTTTTCAGCAACACCGAGGCGAATCATACGACAGTATGCTTAGGTAAGTTTCTCTAGTAAGTCTGTACTAGCAGTGTTGCCATCGCTGGGCGTCAGACATCCGCTAAAATGCAAATAGAAATCCGCCAGATTCCGCTAGATTCTAAAACATATCTGCTAAATTTTCCGCTGGGGCCTATTTTCACTTAAAAGCAGTGCAATTTCGTATAAAAAATACCTTTGTCACTCTTAAAAGCTCCCCAAAACTACGAGAGCTGAAATAACATATAAAAGAGACCTCCAAGGAGTCTAACTGGAACACTTGAGGCTTCAGTGCTGCGGTGGTCGTCATTGGTCAATTTCGTCACAGGTGAGGCTAGAAGTTATAAATGCTCACACTGATGAAAACAAAAAGAACTCACAGGTCAACGAAAAAACACATCGAGGTCTTCGCCGCCACTGTCGTTGTCTGACACCATCTCCACAGGACCGCTATACTCGGTTACAACTTAAGAACGGCAACGGAAGTTGCCGCTGTGCCTCATCACCGCAGCCGGATGTTACTCCGTGCGCCGCAAGGAGTGCGTTACTGGGAATATTTTGAACATGGCACGAGCCGTTTCCGTAATTTTTTGTACTTAATATGCTTATAAAGTACTGCAGCGACGGCAGACAAACTACGCGAGGAAAGGCAGACGATATCACTCATTCATGGCATCTCCGTTCAAAAAGCGCGCGGCCGTTGACATCCGGGTCCGTCGATTAGGCGGAATGATACCGTATATGAGCTATTGCCGTTCTTAACTTGTTCCCGAGTATAGTACTTGTTGAGGGACCACAAAGGTGACTTGGTTGCACATAGGCTGCAGATGTCCCGATTGCACTAACAACTGCCGCGGGAAGTTCGTAATCAAAACAACTTTTCTGGTGTCGCTTCAGCCCCGCTCTTACGACGAGGATGGAGTTTGTTGTTTCAGGCTTCAGCTTGTTCCTCAGCTTGGAGTTTACTATGTTAAGCTGACTAAACGTCCTCTCTACTTCGGCATTTGAATTCGGCATTTGAATCGACATGGCAAATGCGCCCAGCTCGGTGAACGGGTTTTCGCCGCAGGCGTCCTGATAGGTGTGAACTTCACACCAGAAGGACTGCGTGGACAATATTTGGTTCCAGTCCAGGAGGGTGATTTTGCTCCACTGGTTTTGAATTTTATCGATTGTCTCAGGGGGCACTGCCATTGCTTCCAGCAGAGGAATCAATGGCTTCTTCACGACGCACAAAGCGTTTTCGACCGATAAGAGTGATGTTTTCTGGAGAACTGTGATGTTGTCGGGAAGTCCCTGTCTGAATTAATCTACTAGCGTGGTAATAAACCTTATGCAGCTTTCTAGGATCACAGCTTCATCTGCGAGAGAAAACCCATCGCTCTTCTGAGCTTTCACGTTGTCAACGTACGTAGCCCAGATGTGGCTTGGGGTTCAAGTGGTCCTCAAGTCTGCACGTCAGACCGTCAACCTGCTCTGTCAGAATTACGACTTTTTTAACCGAGTTCAAAGCAAAGTCATGAGGTCTTTCAGCAGCTTTGTTTGATCCGCATCTTTCGCCTCGAAAAAAAGCCAAGTACCCCAGATTGATCTGGTTTTCGTACATACCATACAGCACCTCTGCCGCATAGCACTTTTCAGTCCGCCTCGCCATCTCGAAGTGCGCCTTCAATTCGGTCCACTGGTCTACGATCCTTGAGACAGCTATTTCGAGGGATAGCCACCGCGTCCTGCACGCTTGCACAATCTTCAGCGGTTCATCGCCGTCATTAATCAGACCATAGAGCTCCTTGTACGCAATTTTCCGGGCAGGGGATCTTGCGAGCCAGTTGTACGTTTCGCTTATTAGGTAATCCAAGTTTCTCGGCAATGCTTCCACTGTAGCACCCGACGTGGCTAGCTGCAAAGAGTGGCAGATGCAGCGGATCAGTACGAGGTGGGGAGCCTCAGCTTTCAACTTCCGATGAACGCCAAATATTGATCCCCGTCATAACGCCCGCGTTGTCTGTCCCTACGCCTCTCATCATTTCCAGTTTAAGACAGTACTCCATCAGAGTGGATTTCACGGCCGCCACATTTTAATCTTGATTGATTGATTGATTGATTGATTGATTGATTGATTGATTGATTGATTGATTGATTGATTGATTGTAGGGTTTAACGCGCCGACGCAACGCAGGCGGTGAGGCGCGCCATAGTGGAGGGCTCCGGATTAATTTTGACTGCCTGGGGATCTTTAACGAGCGCCGAAATCTCGTACACACGGGCCTTTTTGCTTTTCGCCTCCATCGGAAAAGCAGCTGCCGCGGCCGGGAAACGAACCCGCGTCCTCGTGCTCAGCAGCACAACGCCTTAGCCACTGATCCACCGCGGCGGGTTACACAGAGGTCTTAAGACCCCGTGAGCAGATACGAATGTGTTGCATGTGTTTGCCCTATCTGTAGCCTAGCAAAGGTGACTCCTGTATTTCTGTTGTGTGTGTCAGTGGTGTATGCTCCCAAGTGCGGTTTTATTACATGTCATTTGTTGTCTGTCTGTTCACACCAGTGTTTGCCAGGTTTTTCGGAGTTGTTTTCTGATGTGTGGCTTCATGTCGGTGTAGGGTACAGTTGTTATATCAACTGTTGTACTAAGTGCAGCAGCAACGGCCATTTGATCTGCGGCCTTGTTCTCTGCGATCCCAGAGTGACCTGGCACCCAGCACACGGTCACTTAAAGGTCTAACGCATATAAAGACCTAATGGTGTTAATCAGAAGATTGACTGCATGGTTTTTAGAAGATTTTTGTGATGACAATGTCCGCAGTACACTTAAGGAATCGGTATGAATTATGGACTTTAAAATTTTAGTTTGGAGGATATGGTTCACGACAAGACAAGAAGTATACCGTAAGCCTCGGCCATGAAGATACTAGTATACGCATTTATGGTTTTACTAATATTCAAGCTGCGTCCGTGCGCAGAACAGGACACAGTGGAGAAAGTTTTTGACGCGTCAGTATAGAATTCTGCACATTTGTATTTGTGCTGAAGAGACAAGTGTTGCAGGATGGTAATTCTTGGTACTCGCTTTTTCGTAGATATGTATAAAAGATTCCTCATTCCATCAGAGCCTCCTTGCTTTGGGCGGGGCACTGGAGGCATGGGGAATGGACTTTCTGGCAGCATCGAGAATGTGCGCAGTGAGGAGTTGGGCAGCTTCGACTGCTTGTAAGTGTGCTATGGCTGCGTTCTGTAGTTTACATGTATCTGTGAATGTACTCCAGTTTGCTTTTCATTCATTAAACCTGTTATGGGAAGGTGAACTGCTTGGGCCTTTACCTATACATGTAAGTTAGGTAGGAAAATGGTCACTACCATATGGTTTCATGCCCACGGCCCACTCAAGACAAGGAAAGAGAACTGCGGAACTAATAGCCAAGTCAAGATATGAGTATGTGTTGTGTCCTATGTTATGGTATGTAGGCTGTTTCTTGTTGAGAAGGCATGGTTCAGAGGATGTTAGAAACTTCTCTATCAGGCGGCCTTGGGCATCCGTGCGAGTAGAGCCCCAAAGGGAACTGTGCGCATTCAGGTCTGCCTGTGAGGATGTATGGTTCAGACAGCTGGTCAACCAGCGCCTCGAAGTCAGAGCTCGAAAGTGCACAATCAGGAGGAATGTAAATGAAGCATACCGTTATCAACCTATTAAATATTATTGTGTGGATGGCTGCAGCCTCAAGGACCGTGTTCAAAGAGAGAGGGAAGCATGCTAATGATTTCCGGGCGACAATGGCCACACCACCGAAAGAGCGTGTGCAGCCTACCCTGTCCTTTCTGAATACCATGCATCCATTTAGGAAATGTGTTTGTTTGGAATTGAGGTGTTTCTTAGAGACACCGGCTGTAAGGCCCTGATCCTTTAGACCTTCGAGAAGGTCGGAATCTGTTTCGGTAAGGAGATCTGTCTCAGAAATCACACCCTGGGAGCTGTTCAGGCTCTGGTGGGGTGTGACCCTGATGTCCAGATCAAGGATGCGCGTTTCGGCAAGAAGAGTACGGGCTTGTTGTTCAGTACTGAGTTTGACAAGGATTTCTCCCGTCCTGAGCTTTTTAGCTTGTTACTTTTCACCTAATATGCCTTGCAGAAATTTCGAAACCAGGAATACCGACAGTGAAGCGACAGGACTTGCCGAGTCAGCTGACTCAATCACAAGAAAACGAGAAAAGTTGTTCACGGTTGTTGAAAAGACGGTTGTTCAAAGAGGTGGGAATGAAACTTCGGTACGGCCCCTCCGATCATGTTTGGAGGGGGCGTTTAGACAATACCATACAGCACAGTATAAAAGCAGGAAACGGGGGTACTTTCTTCGCCAGCCTTACCCTGATAGCTAAAGAGGTTCCGGAGCTCATCCGCCCATCCGCCGGAGTTTGACCACAGCTCCGGTGGCCACCGTTTGAGATTTCCACCCTTAACCTTAAAACACATCGTCACGGTAGCTTACAACTTATGTTTGTGGGCTTGGGGTCGGTGGTGTCGCCAATACCGTCAACAAGATTACTTGTGGATGACGACTTTAACAATGTTTACCGCTGTTTTTTGTATTATTTCTTGATATGAAAAACACCTTCTAGTTGAGTAGAGTAAAACACATTTGATCAGTATAGTTTAAGTCTAGGAGCAATACGACCCAAGAAAAAAAAGAAACTTGGCCAGCTTATGTGAGTGCATTAGAGTACTTACGAATAAATTGTCCAGCTTGACAGGGATATTACTTTGCAGTTTAAGAGTTAGCAGTAGTAAATTTTTACACACTATAGAACGTTTTCATTTGTATTATATTACCTCGAAAGCACATGGAACTAATAAGAATCATGAATTTTAAGCCAGAGGCAACAAAATTTTGGGAAAAGCAGTGCATTCAAAATTACCATGACATTTAAGGAATGTACTAGCTTACAGTATCACTAAAATGTGAAAACATCAAAACACCTTGTGTGAGCCAATATTGTATGCTACCTGTGGAACGCAGTTTGATCTCACCCCTTGCAAAATGATGATTAAAGGCAAGAGTTCCACAAAATAAAAAGCAACGCCTGTTTATTCATCCCAGTTATAAGGCAAGGTTGAAACTAGGCTGAGACTAAGCACGACATGAAAAAAAGCACAGCACAAACAAAATATGCACAAGATTCTAACAGGACTGAAAGCTGTATGACTTAACGAGTTTCTTCTCTTCATCAGCTGCTTGTCTTTGTGTGTTAACAGCTGGCATTACCTTGTTTTTAATTGGCTGCATGTAGTATGCAGAGGAGTCAGTTTTGAACTAACAAAAAACAAACTTTGCACACAGTGCAGCGACACAAAAAAAGGAAACAGGCACGTCTCGCATAAAGCCTTACCTCTCAGAAGATCCTCAGGAACAGGAGACAGCTAGCTCGAAGCAACTTCCTGCTTTCCAGTTCTTTACAGGTGCTATCTCCTGCAGTGTGGAGTGCTAAAACACACAAGGCAAACAATCACAAAAGGTGACAAAGAACAAGCGACGGCTGAGCCTGAAAACTGAGAATGGAAGGAGTACGCTTAATGGGGCCATGAAGAGAAAATACGATTGCTTAATGTGACAGGACTGAAATTTGGTAACCTACTCAACTCTATTCCAGCCCAAACAGGTGTCTCTAAAGCTAACAAAAACCTAAACATTTTGCGTAAGACGTCAGTGGTTACTTCATGGGAGAAATACTAAAGTCAAAGTAACCAGTGTGTTTACAGCCCGACAACATTCAAGCAGTATGATCGAACGGAACAAAAGGCATGCTGCAGTCGCATTCACTTTTCTCGGTGGCGGCTTTGGTTGCCGGCCCCCAGTACCACAAAAGTCCCTGAGGCATTGTGGTGTGCCGCTGCTTCGTATGTTCTCCTTAATACCTTGAATAGCTGTGGGTAGTCTGCATTAAAATTAATATCATTGTTATCACCATCAAGCAGGATTTTTAATGGCCAAATTCGTAGTCTGGCTTTACGGTTAATACACAGGATACAACTTGCTCATCACATGGTATTTCACCATAGGCAAGTGATCGAATTACTTGCAATGTGGGGCCTAATCCCAATGCAACCCGATTGTTCTTTTGTGATCATACCAGTGGAAGTGGTATAGAAGCATCCGACTTGACAGGGAAGCACAAAACAAAGCCACATTGATATCAGGAGAGAGTGCTGACGTCACACACAAAAAGGAAGAGGCAGGAGAATTAGGTCACTTCCACCCCTCTCTCCACTGTTTGAGCTAGCGTGCATGCCCTTGAGCCACAAAAAAGGAGGAAAATGTGGCAACTATTGAATTAAAATCCCAAGAAGACAAAATACAACTTTAATTCGAAAAAATGTGGCTTTGGTAACTCATTCAACTTAATTCCAAATGACGTTTATTAACAAAAAACCAACAGAAGTTGAAACACCGTCAAATTAGGAGCTACAGTGATATACTAATAGAAACCATAGTTATCAGATTGTAAACTGCACATTAGCATGCAAGTCATATGACCAAACAGAACTAGCAGATCCAGTACGCATGCCCATCATGTGTCCAGGAAGTGGCTTTGAGTGGATTGTGCGATTGGCGGCCGCCAATTGCACAAACACGATTCTGTGATGTCAAAAAGAAATTGTAGGAAAGTGACTGGTGTTGCCGCTGCTTCATGTATTTTGCCTAAAGCCTCATTTACATGTTTAAAATTTGCGATAAATATGGTATAGTTGCTATCAAGGCAAAGCAGTTTTTTATGAACCAATGTTGTATTTTGTCTTCATGGCCCCTTTAATGCAAATCGTAGTGGTCAAGGCAGGTTGTGTGATTCGAGTATCACATCATAGCTCTTGCTCACTTGCACAAAGGCGCTTGTGAGTTTTTTTTATAAATGAGGTCAGAAAACAGTGAAATTTCATCAAAATTGATGAATGAATGCTTGTATTGAGACTTAGAGCAAAGGGAAATTTACAAGCTAATTTTGAGTATTACAATTCTTTTCATGCGTAAGCTGTAGTCATTCTGACATAATGATGGGAGATGGGACATATTGTTCTTTGTCATCGTGTTGCAAAGACAAACATTAAGCAATGATGTCGCACCTTCATTACGAATTTTCCCATGTGAAGAAACAACCGATTACAGATTAATGCAATGCGATGAAAAAGACAGCCTAAAAACACGGTACTTGCCGTCCATACCCCATATACTGCCCTGTCTTTTGTTTGGCTTCAAGAGGCAAACCTGACAGCATTGAGCGCTGCTACCAAAAATGTAGCGTAAACGTAGCGACTGGTCAACAGTAAGGGGTATAGTTTAATAAGAAAAGAGACCAAAAACCCTATAGCAGTCTAATGGCGACTCTGCTTGCTGAGGGAAGCCCGCGAGAGAGAGAAAGTCCTCTTCCTCCTTTAGCCGGAGTGTTCCCGTGCACACCCAATCTCACGCGAACGAGGGATTGACGGCACCACCCTGCGCTTCTTGAGTGCCTCAGAGTTGCCTTCTAATGACTTGACTGTGGCATTGCCCCCCTCTTCGGAAGAAGCATCGTCTGGATGCTCGAAGTGCGGGTCACCTAGAAGTAATAGATGACGGCCCCGGAACGAGATAATGGAGTGCTTCATTGCCGAAGGGTAACCGTCACAGGGATTCGGCAGGGAAAACGTTCTGTCCATCAGCACTGTAGAAGACATGGCTAGTCTCTGTCGTAGTACGGCTTCATTCGGACCCCGTGCACAACCTCTGGAGTTAGCCTGACGCGTCGGGAGCAGGGTGCCCTTCCATAAGGGGCCACTTCATAGTTGACGTCGCTAAGGCGGCGAATAACTTTATATGGCCCGAAGTACCGACGAAGCAGTTTCTCAGAACGTCCACGCTGTCGAACTGGTGTCCAAACCCAAACCGCGTCCCCTGGTTCGTAGAACACGGCCCGCCTGTGCTCGTTGTAGCGAGCAGCATCAAAACTTCGCTGACGTTGAATTCGCTCCCGTGCTAGCTGGCGTGCTTCCTCGGCTCTTTGCACGAAATAGTCGGCGTCGCCGTCTTCATCCTCATGGACCGGAAGCATGCTATCAAGAGTCGTAGTGGCAGTGCGACCATAAACCAGCTGAAATGGAGTCATGGCTGTGGTCTCACTGCGGTGTTGTACGCGAAAGTTGCGTATGGCAAGATCTCATCCCACGTTTTATGCTCGACGTCGACATACATTGAGAGCATGTCGGTGAGGGTCCTGTTAAGTCGCTCAGTCAAGCCATTGGTCTGCGGATGGTAAGCTGTTGTTCGCCTGTGAGATGTGTGGGTTAGTACCATGACGGACTGCATGAGGTCAGCTGTGAAAGCAGTGCCCCTGTCCGTTATGACAATCTGGGGAGCTCCATGCCGTAAAACGATGTTGTGGACGAAGAACTGAGCTACCTCAGCCGCAGTTGCCCTTGGGACAGATGCTGTCTCCGCGTACCGCGTGAGGTAGTCGGTCGCCACCACGATCCACCTGTTCCCCTTCGTGGAGGTAGGAAATGGGCCCAGGAGATCCATGCCTACTTGCTGGAAAGGGGCCATCGGTGGTTGTATTGGCTGAAGAAGCCCTGCTGGTTTCAAAGGCGGAACCTTCCTCCTCTGCCAGTCGCGGCAGCTCTTGACGTAGTGCTGAACTGTTCGCAATAGCTTCGGCCAATAGTATTTCTGGCGTATCCTCGCCAGTGTACGGCTGACGCCCAGGTGCCCCGCCGACGTTTCGTCGTGGCAGGCGTATAAAATTTCCTGGCGCATCGCTGTTGGTACAACGAGTAAAAGCGCGTCCGAGCTATTTCTGAAATTCCGCTTGTACAACACTCCGTGCCGGAGGCTAAAGGACGAGATGTTGCGGGCAAAGGCGTGCGGAATTTGGACATTGAGACCTTCCAAATACTGGATGACAAGAAGCAATTCAGGGTCCTCTCGTTGTAGTTGGGCCATTTCAGCAGGAGTAACGACTCCGAGAAAGGGGAAGTCTTCGTCGGTGTCTGGGCTTGCCGACTCGACAGGTGCCCGTGACAAGCAATCAGCATAGCTATGCTTCCGCCCGGACCTGTAAACGACCGTCATGTCGTACTCTTGTAGGCGGAGACTCCATCTGGCGAGGCGTCCAGATGGGTCTTTTAGGTTTGCCAGCCAACACAAGGAATGGTGGTCACTGACAAGCATTAAACCGCCTGCCATAAAGGTACGGCCGGAACTTGTTGATGGCCCAGACGACGGCAAGACACTCTTTTTCAGTGGTGGAGTAATTCATCTCTGCCTTTGATAGAGTGCGGCTGGCATAGGCTAGAACTCGCTCGGCTCCGTCCTGCCACTGAACGAGGAGTGCACCAAGACCGACGTTACTGGCATCGGTGTGGATCTCCGTATGTGCGTGTTCGTCAAAGTGAGCTAGTACTGGCGCTTTTTGTAGCCGGTCCCGCAGGTGATTAAAGGCCACTTCTTGCTCTTCTTGCCATGCGAACGGGTAACGTCGTCTTTTGTCAGTCGCGTCAATGGTTCCGCCAGGTCAGAAAAATTCTCTACAAAGCGTCTGTAATAGGCGCAGAGGCCTAGGAAGCGCCTAACAGCTTTTTTATCGGTTGGTCGGGGGAAGGCTGCTACGACTGCCGTCTTCTCAGGGTCTGGTGTGACACCGTCTGAACTGATGACATGTCCTAGGAAACCGCAGCTGTTTGTAGCCGAAGTTGCACTTTTCGGGTTTTATAGTCAGACCAGCCGACTTTATAGCGTCAAGAACTAGTCGAAGTCGTTGTAGGTGGTCATCAAAGGTGGCAGAAAACACGACGACATCGTCCAGGTAAACCTGGACGATGCGTCTGCCCACTTTAAACCGGACAAGACAGTGTCCATCATTCGCTGGAACGTCGCGGGTGCCGAGCAGAGACCAAACTGGAAGTACTTTAAACTCATAAAGCCCATCGGGAGTGACAAACGCAGTCTTCTCTCGGTCTCGCTCGTCAACCTCAATCTGCCAGTACCCACTTTTGAGATCTAAAGAGGAGAAGTACTTTGCATTACGCAGTCGGTCTAAGGCGTCGTCTATTCGTGGAAGAGGGTATACATTTCGTTTTGTTACGCGATTTAGCTTCCTGTAATCGACGCAAAATCGTAAGGTTTTGTCTTTCTTTTGGACCAGCACAACAGGGGATGCCCACGGACTTGTCGACGGTTGAATCACGTCGTCTCCTAACATTTCAGTTACTTGGGTCCGGATGGCTTCTCTTTCCTCATAGGACACGCGGTAGGGATGCTGGTAGACTGGCTTGGTCGTTTCGTCGACGATGATGCGATGTTTGGCCACAGGCGTTTGTCGAACTTTCGATGAAGTAGAGAAACATTCGCGGAAATCCTCGAGGAGGGCTGTCAGCTGCCGTTGCTGCTCTGCCGACAGGTCAGGGCTGATGTGATTAACCCGACAAAGTCTTTCGGAGCCGATGCTTCATGCCCACCTTCTCCCACAGTGCAAACTTGTGCCGCTTGAACGAATTCGTGCGAGGAGGCGATGGCGGTGCCTTTTGGGACGTGTTGAAGCTCGTTCCCGAAGTTTGTCAGCACCACATTCGCACACCCGTTATGCAGGCGGATAAGGCTCCTTGCAACACAAATTTTTCGTTCTAAAAGCAAATTCATGTTGCCTTCCACTAGCCGTTCGCAACTTTCCGCCACGTCCCCTTTAACAAGGATCATTACGCTGCTTCGTGGCGATACCACCACGCTGTCGTCCACTACGCGGAGGGCACAGAATTGCCCTGCTTCTGAATCGTTTCTGGCGATGGCTCGTTCGGTGGAGAATGTAACGGTCGATGTCTGTAGGTCGATGATGGCGCCGTTCGTTTGCAGGAAGTTCATACCCAGTATGACGTCCCTCGAGCATTCCGGGAGTACGATGAAATCGCCCACGTAGGTGTACCCCCGTATAGTAACCCTAACCGTGCATTGGCCTGTAGGGGTAACCAGGTGACCGCCTGCCGTGCGAATGTGAGGCCCAGTCCACTGCGTCAGTACCTTCCTCAGCTCTCTTGCCAGATTGCTACTAATTACCGAGTAATCCGCACCTGTGTCCACGAGCACAGACTTGGCGCTAGGGGTCACTTTTAATGCTCAACACGTCTCGCACGCACACGCTTCGGCAAGGGTGAAGCGTGCTTTGCTCTATCTGCCTGACTCTGCGAAAGGACCCAGTGCAACGAGATTTTGATATCTTCGTTTTAAGGGTGACAGCATTTGTTTGGCTGTCTAAAAGGCAAATTTTGGTATGTGCCTGTGTCAATCAATTCAACGCGGCATGCAACCTATTATTTATTGTTTTGTCAAACCCACGACTCCGTCGATTTCTGCTCGCCTTTTCCCGCATCAATACTTGGTTTAGTACGTGTGTAAGGTGGCCTTTTATCATACTTTAGTCAAACTATTTCTCGCTTTAATTCCTTCTGGTTTTGGTGTTGCCAAAACCGGAGTTTTTAGTTGCACAGTAACTGCATGTTTTAGCCAAAAATACTAAGACGCGGTGGGATATTCGTGGAATAAGTCCGTCACCAAGATGGGCAAGATATGTTATCTGTGGGATCGGGGCAGAGCTAGCAACGCGCACTTCCCCTTCACCGTTCGCCATCGAAGCGTGTGCGAGCGACGCATGTTACCAAAGAAAGTGACGTCACCAAACGCTGAATGGATGAGATTTGCCTCTTGAAGTCAAGGAAAATACAGGGCAGCGAGCGTGGTTGGACGCGCACGCGCACATGGATGTCTCGACAGCAGAAATGCCACGTCATATGGCGCGGCAATGCATTTTGCCACGTGCCCGCGTGCCCCGGCTTATTTTGCGGCCGTGTGTACAGTGGGTCTGCATTCGTTTCCCGTCTAGTAGACGGGAGCCAGTGCAGACGACTAGACGGTCTACTAATTACGACGTGACATAGCGCACATTAAGCAGAGTTGCAATGCAATATTTCCTTAGAACGAAAAAAAACACGTAAGGAATCCCCACGCACTGTTCAAACTGACATTTATTCCGCTTTTTTACTTAAAAACCGCGCATTTTCAACGTTCCTAGTTCGCCTCGCCCGACCTTGCTCCGCCGAGCCTCAGCGCAGCGCTACCAACATGGAGGCAATCGCCGCCGATTGTGAGCCAATCAACGCGGAAGAACTCCTTCACGAGGATTGGAAGACTGTGCGCAGCAGACAACGAAGTCTTCAAGAACTTGCAAATAATTCAACCGTGGAAAATCGCCGCTTGCAGAAACCGCCACGCCGTGGCCCTCCGGCCGCGCCGCTGCCGCCTGACGACATCAAGATAGTGCTCCGACCACGGGGAGGACTGGATCTTCGCAAAGTTACGCCGGCAGCACTAGCGGACACGGTGCTTCAAGCAGCCCAAATAGCCCAAAACCCTCAAGATCAGCTACGCATTCGACCTACACCGAACTATGTCATCGTCAGCACTCCCTAAGAAGAACGAGCTCAACGCTACGCCGACATCAAAGCCATTCAGGTAGGCGGCAATACCTTCATGATTGCTGCGCATGTGGCGGCTCCTTCGAACACCACGGCACGGATAATTTTCAATATCTCCGAAACGGATACCCATGACGAAATCCAAAGCAGCATTTTCAGCTACAACCCAGAACTCCCCATTTTGGCCGTGAAGAGACTCGGGACATCGAATATGGCACAAATCCTGTTTAATGGAAACCGAGTCCCTTATTGGGTGCGGTACAGATCGACGACGTACCGCTGCAAGCCATATCGACGTAAAACTGAAGCATGCCTCGCCTGCTGGCAAGTCGGTCACAGACAAGACGTTTGTCCTAATCAGAAACCCTCAAGCCGCTGCAGTATCTGCGGAACACCGAATACCACCGAAGACCACACGTGCACCCCAAACTGCATTGTGTGCGAAGAAAACCACCCGACAGAGACGACGGACTGCCCGCAACGTTTTCAACCACGCCGACGCATAACATATGCTCAAGTGCTCAAGGACTCGCCTTCAAACCCCTCATCAAACAGTTTCAGCCAACCCTCAAATGACAGCGGGACCAAAAGGACAATGAATAACCAAGAAGCAACACCCAACGAACAGCAAGCAGACCTAACGGCGAACCGAAGGTGAGCCACACAGTTGCTTCTTCCCACTGCTCAGCCCTCAAAGTTACATCCCCACCACCCCCCCCCACCAACACCAGCCGCGATACCCCCTGAGTTCCTCCAAGAACTTAAGGCTATGCACCAGGAAATACAGGCACTCCGTGCAGAAAATCAAGCTCTAAGAAATGAAATAACTCTTAAAGCTACAAACGAACAACCAGACGCACAAATGGACACAGATCTCCCTCCCGCGCAAAAACGCAAAGCGGCGGATCCACTCCCTAACGAACCCGAACCGTCACTGGACCATCGAATTACCGTTGTTGAGAAGAGCTTAAAGGAGCCATGAAGAGAAAACACAAGTTTGGTTCATTCAAAAGATTGCCTCGTTAGAATCATACTGACACCACTTTTAACGTAAACTTCGCTCAAATAAGCTACATAATTAGGAAAAAGGGAATGGCCATGCGACCCACCAGCTCATTTCCCGCAACAGAACCTGTGATGTCATTTGAGCCAGCTCTGCGATTGGCGGAGGCCGGCACAAGCAGACGCAAATTAGGTAGAGCTTACAAACTAGCCGAACGAGCGATTTGCGCTTAAATTAGGGCACATTCTTTACAAAGCAATAAGAATGATGGGACAAACAGTGGAAGTTACGAAAGCACATGTAAACATAGAAGTACTGATGCGTACTGCTGTTCGTACTGCGCACAGCATGCTTGGTTTACCTGCACAGCACTACGGTGCTTGGGGTTGTCTCAGACGACACTGGCCGATTGACGCAAGCAACGGTGTCTTACGTGACCACATTTGTCGAGCGAGCACTGTTTCAGGGAACGAATATTTTCTCCCAGAACAAAAACAAGCCAGGTATAATACAGGCAAAAAAAACACAACGTTTGCCACGGTATGGTGGCGCCATCTAGGTTCGGGTAACGTAAAGAAACGCGGGAACAAAGCAACACCGCTGTACAGGGTAAAGACAACCTTTGAACGGTCCCGTGCCGCCGCAATTGGGCCAACGTGCTCAACGCGTTGTTCTTTTCGTTTCCCACGAGACCTAGCAACGCGAAACAGACAATATGATTCAAACTTCTTCAGTAAACCACGTTGCGGGCGATAATTTTAGCGCGGTTTTGACACAATGACCAAGTAAATTAACTGGTAGCGAGCTTCCAAGCAAGCCCATACGTTCAGAAAATGGCGGCTTATAAGCTGCTCATGGGGCTTAGCGCCATCGTGTGAGGAGGAACACTTCCGGCGGAACAAAAATAAAAAGGAAAGTGACGCAAGTCCGGTCAGAAAGTGACGTCATTTTGGTGGCATTAGCGGGAAATTTGACTTCAAAATAGCCTTAGCAGGCCTCTGATCGCTGAGGGCTCATGTCATTGCCATCTGACGCAAGTTGGCGAGCCCTTGGCGTGTGTGTTCAAGTCAACGCCCAGCTTATACTCGTGACTGAGAGAAACGTACTTAGCATACTGTCGTATGATAGCCTCGGTGTAAAACATTACTTGAACCTTATTCGCTTATGCTTCAACGCGTAAAAGCACAGTGATTTATTATTGCAGTGGGTGCAAACGTACCCCCCCCCCTCCGCATTTTTTTTTTTGCCTTGAAAGCACAATGACACTTTGCCTTTCAGGCCCCCCTTTATATAAAAACTGCCCACTCCTCCCCGTACCAGTTTCCAACGCCACTGCTGGTTAATTGGTCGAACAAGCAGTTGTGTGCGTTAAGATAGATCAAGTTATAATGCTTTAGATTTGGTATTCTGTTTAAGGAAAAATACGCATGTCACTTATACTTTGAATTTTTACAGGCAACATGAAAACATTTCCCCACGCACAATGCACGATACAAAGACAAAATGTTCGTGGGACCATGATTATATTTTCCTTACCGCAAAATTTGCTTTCCCGTAAACATGCATTTCAATGAAGGTCAAGCAATCGAAAAGAGAAGAATAGACGCATCTTACGCAGAAAACGGCCCAGGAATGCGATTCGAAAGGCAGAGCACACCGCAGCTTTCCGGCGTCTATCAAGTTGACAGGTTTCTAAGATCATCGATTCACGCTGCAATTTCCTGGTGCATTATGGCAATGTGCAAGATAAGTAAAAAAGGAATGGTCAGCAAAAGCAACGACGGCAGTATGTAAAGCACATGCAGGAAAGATTGGCAGCGCAGCACGGAGCCACATCTGCGATGGAAATATCTGCGCATCATCGGGAAGACGGACTCAAGTTGTAGCAATAGAGCACTGAATAGACAATTAAGCGACACTTTAACGAGTGTCTAGCTAATCCTAGAGTAAAACACCATGCTCCGACCGCCAAGTGAATAACGTATTTACATAACAAGCTTTAACTTTTTTGAGCACCACCATTCCCCTTACCAACCCCCGTCCGTATTAACAGTACATGTTCGCGTTACCTTGAATGGAGGAAATGTCAGTAAAACGCCAGCACGGGATTCTTTAACTTGACAACATCGTCTGGTCCAGAAACCGCCCACCGTGGGCCGTCCGGCCGCCCCGCCGCACGTCTAGAAGTGTCCGACATAAGCACTCGCAATCACGCCAGCAAAAGTACACCAATTAGAAAACAATCAAATCGCACCACCAAAACAGCAGGCTTTCCAGAGACGACTTAGGACGCCTTTCAAACACAGGAGCCAAAGCAATGAATGTGCCATTGGGGCCTCAAAAGGTGAAATGAAAGCTTTCAAATATTTCCATGGCCAAAAAATTATTCAACAAAATATTGTTCGTAAAATTAATTGATTGAACAAACTGTTTTTTGTACAGTGTTTGTTCCCTCCTCACCAGCCCAACTCGACTAACAAATGCCGGCAATCGGCAAGTTTTCGAAGCTTTACTTATTGCTTGACAATATTGCGTCACGTGCACCGGTGACAAGCGGTCAGGGTCTGTCGTCATTTTACTTCAGCGTCTACGACAATTCTAAAGTTTGCCTATTTCTCGTACGAAAGACGCAACTTGGCCACATTGAAAAACCAAAGCGACTCAACATAACCCACATCACCAATACGCTGTAATACACCCTGTGCTAAGGATGTCCGCCTTTAACAGGGGGACGAATCGCTTGCAATTCAGCGCTAAAGGACCGTAAGCTACGTAATATAAAAGCCTGTTGTCCAAAACAACAATAGGACAAATGCCGTTACGGCAGCACGAATTGCGGAATTGACAGGGCAGTGCAGTCTTACAGCTGTTTCCCCGAAAAGAGCAAGTTTACTGCTTCGGCATCTGAAAATAAAATCAGCAGTCATCGTTAGTTCGAAAACAAAATTCGTCGATGCAACAAAGGCAGACTCATGAAAAGTGCCCAATGATTTGAAGAAACAGTTTGTCTAAGATCTCGTAGATAAGAAAAATCACATGTAAGAAACTTGTAGTTCACTACAAGTTTAACGGAAGCCATGGACTCAGCGCATTCGCACCCGATACGGTGCCTTCCAGCTCTCGTCCGAGCGGTCGCAGCGTTTGAGCAGACTAAAGACGAGATTTGCGTATTGGCCATGCTCAGAGAAGAAAGAAAAGCTGATGTACGAAGCCAGTAAGCAAAAAGCATGACACTGTCTCGACAACATGCTGTTTTAGCCGACACACCGTCGCGCCTTTTGGATGCCGTTGCGAAGCAATGGGTTTAGCGTCAAATTTACCGACCAGAATGTTTCTTGTACCGAGCAAATCTAGTTTTATCAAGACAGCGTTAAACTATCTTGCACATATTGACCAGTAGGTCTTAGTGAGAACTACACGCACGTCTACAGTGACAACGAAGCATTGCGTACGTGCGATTGAAAAAAACATGCGATCGAATTTCATCGGAAGGCCCCTATCGCGCTATCAACGTCTCAAACCACCAGCGATATTGCGCGGTTTGACACAATGACTTTCGGCGGTGAGCGAGCGACCCAAAATGGCGGCGCCAGCGTATACGTGTCTCTACCCTGTACGGCGCGATGCGTATGAGCTATTAGGCTGTTTTGCAAGTGTTAAATACATGGCAGTGCTCTAAATCAAAGAAATTTCAGAAACCAAACAACCCGATCCCTAACGCAGCCCATGGCAACCTGATGTGCTTGCGGACCAATTGGCGCACCATTGGGTTTTTACGCGTACAAGTAAATCCTCACTCACCAGACAACATCCCGGCATGACACCAGCCTCTTGTATTCCCCCAAAGTGCTCGACAACGAACTTTTTTCAGAGATAAGCAGTCACGCTCATGGACAACTATGAGCACCAGCGTCATGAACAAACGGCAAGCGAACGATACGTAAACTGAAACAGATCTTAAGCTAAACACTACGCAACACAGACGCATCCTATCGGCAGCACACGTACGGTGCCCAGCCGCCGCAAAACGCAAAGCGATTTTGGCCGCGCTTTATTCCACTCGATCTGTAACCAGAGAAAGGAACCCGCAGACTCGATCACGCCAGCTGAATCATCACGTGTTTGGGCTTAAAGGGCCATAAGTTAAAACACAGTTTGGTTGAATCAAATTTCGCCTCCTCGAACAACGAACCACTGTTTTAACGTCAAAGGTTCGCTAAATCAACCCTACATAAGGAAAAAAGCAATGGCCATGCGACTACACAGCGCATTTCTGCAACAAGAGACCATCGTGTGTCATGTTACCAGCTCTGCGACTGCGGATGCCTCACAAGCCAGACCTGCAACGTCTAAGAGACCTACCGAAACTAGCCGACCAGCCGATGGCTGGGGCTAAATGTATGGAGCAATTTTTACGTTACTAAGAATGATGGGAAGACTGATAGTTACGCAAAGCACATAAACATGAGTCGCGTGAATGAGTACTGTGTCTAGCTGCGCACATGCTTGCGCCTTACTGCACGCACAACGCTTGGGCGTCTGTCTCAGCGACACTGGCCATGACCAGAACGTTCTGTACGTAAATTTCGTCGAGCGAGCACGCTTCGGGAACAGAATATTTTCTCCGAACAAAAACAGCCAGGTTTAAATACGGCAAAAACAAACCAAACGTTTGCCAGGTATGGTGGCGCCATCTAGGTTCGGGTAACGTAAAGAAACGCGGGAACAAAGCAACACCGCTGTACAGGGTAAAGACAACCTTTGAACGGTCCCGTGCCGCCGCAATTGGGCCAACGTGCTCAACGCGTTGTTCTTTTCGTTTCCCACGAGACCTAGCAACGCGAAACAGACAATATGATTCAAACTTCTTCAGTAAACCACGTTGCGGCGATAATTTTAGCGCGGTTTTGACACAATGACTTGCTTCGGCGGTGAGCGAGCGACCCAAAATGGCGGCGCCAGCGTATACGTGTCTCTACCCTGTACGGCGGATGCGTGAATGAAGGTATTCTATGCTGCAGAGCGGTCGGTTCCTGTGATGTCATTGCAGACCCCGAAAACAAACGATTTAGCGGGAAAATCAAAATTTTAACCTGAATTGTTTAATTTCTCAGTGAATAAAGCATCGTTTGTATCCGGACAAGCGCTGGGGCCACTATAAAACACGAAATCTTTCGAATAAAACCAACTTGCATTTTCTCTTCATGGCTCCTTTAAGCAACATCCGGAAAACACTGCACGAGCAGAAGGTAGAATTTAAATCAACCTGCAGCAACTTTAGTGCCAGCCTTGAGACACTCCGAAACGAACTACACGAAGGCATTAAACGAGTACTTGAAACAATCCAACCAATAATGGGCCAAGATCACATGTCATTCCCTGCTCTTAATGGCCAACCCTAAAAAGAGTATAACGCTATGGCAATGGAATTGCCGAGGATACTCTAAAAAAAAGCAGAGCCTACAGTTATTCATCCAAGCTCAGCAATCCCCTCCCCAAATTATAGCGCTACAGGAAACAGGCAAAACGGTCTCGCTCCCTGGGTACAGAGAATTTCAAAACAGGAACAGTTCACTCACAACAATATTGGTACACCGCAACATCCCAGCAGTAAGGGAACAGTTCGAAAACACCGACGTCAAACCCGACTTTGTTACAATTCATCCCACCCGAAAACAAGATGACACGCTCCACATACTCAACGCATACAGCCCCCCAAAAGCACACCACCAAAATTTTAAAAACCTCTTCACACTAGCTAAAAATGCAGCGGGGTCACAACCTTTAGTTATAACAGGCGACTACAACGCACCACCTCGAGCCTGGGGTTACACTACAGACACAGCAAGAGGAAGAAACCTATGGGAACAGGTACAACAACTACATCTCAAACTTGAAAATGACCCCCAGACACCCACCAGAATAGGAAACAGCGTACAGAGAGACACTACACCCGATCTCACCTTCACCCATCGCATAAAACAAGCAACGTGACAAGTTACAGAACACACACTAAATAGTGACCACTACATAATACAAATAACAATACCCATAGGTAATAAGCTAAGACAACTACGCAAATCACCAAACATAACAGACTGGTCAAAATTTAGACTTCATAGTCAAAACCAACAGGAATCACAAGAAACGACATCTCTAGAGAAATGGACACAGCAATTACTAGAGGATGTCAAGCTACATACGAAAACGCCAGATGAAACTCTCCCGGATGAAATAATGGACCCCCATCTCCTACACCTTAGAGAATCATATCAACAGCATCCAAAAAAAGATGGCGGAAAAATAAACTCAACCATCGCCTACGCAGGAAACTAGCAAAGCTGGGCGAAACAATACAAAAGTACACAGCTCAACTAGCACAAACCCAATGGGATGACATATGCAACCAAATGCAAGGAAACCTGTGCGTGAAAAGAACATGGCAGTTATTAAAACATCTGGGGGGGAGGGCACACCCCCCCCCCCCTGGCTACGCCCCTGTCGGCAACGTATTCAGGTGTAGTGCCGAGTTGCATGAAGTCGACACGGCGGAGGGCTGGATGGCAAATCAGGTGGGAAGGGGAGGGGGGCTTTGAAGGCAAAGGGAAAAAAATCAGCGGATTGCTAATAATATTCGACAATAATCTGGCAAAGTGTGAATATGGGGAACAATGCAGCTGGTAGCGATCAATTTTCTGTACTTGCCTCCCCGTCAAACACTATTGAAGGTCAAAGCTGGCGCGTCGGCGTCCAGATTAATCTGGACGGGGTGGGGGTTCCGACGACGTGCTGGGGCCGCATAATACAGCCCTGCGGGCCACATTCGGTCCGCGGGCTGTAGGTTGCCGACCCCTGAAGTAGATATAACCAACACAGTCAATGACGATCGCATGTAAATATTTGGGCCGCGCACCGTGTATGTGGCTGTGTAATGTTATGTAAATATAGAATTATACATCTCTGGAATAGCGGACATGCGATTTGGTGCTTGTTTTGCGTCCTTTAATTGCGCTTAATTTGTTTATTTGACGCTATTGCCTCACCTACTCGCTAGTACACATGTACCATGCCGTTCGTAAATCGTATGGCGTAAAATGTTAAGCAATAATCATTTAGTTTGCGAAAAGACCAAATAAAATTTCCGCTCGTTTTCAAGGCGGTGCCAGGCCAGCAGTGTCAGCTGAGTCGGCTGTGCTTCTCGCTTCGTCTTGCATATGCTGCCGCTGAAGCACCCATTTACAGTAGCAGCATTATCTGTTTATGGAAAACTTCCGAACTGTTTCCTTGTCAACGGTACGCAAGAATAAAAACGATAAGGATCCGTAAGGAAGTTAGACCACCCGACTTGGGGATACGGTCCCACGTCGCTAAGATCGGGACAGCTCGCTCAAAAGAAAGCCGATAAATCGGCTTTAGCGAAATTTTGTTTAGCCTCTGCAACTACTTTAAGGGCTTTTTAATGCAGTATGCAGTAACTTAAACGCACCACAATGTGATTAAATTAAGTACAACCAACTTTCGCTCAGTCTTGTAATTGAAAACACATGGAGGGCGGTGAGGGTCGTCTGCCTTCGTACTACCCAGAGGAGTCGTCCACTAGGGGCGCTGCATGTCGCTAAAACTTTTAGTTAAGTCTTCGCGGGCAAGTTCTGTCAACACGGCTAAACGCACTTGCAAATACATTAAATACATTAAAGGAAGACCAACATACCTTCAAACATCGTCATCATACCCTGGACTAGCGGGCACTCACGACGAATCGCAGGACGCCGCTTCTTCGAGGTCTCAGGTTGCACCGAAATTCCAGTGCCCACAAACAATCGTCACCTCAAATCAAAGACCGAGCACATGGTATGGTAAAAATAAAGTAATCCTGGCTTCCTGCCGAGTATAATAAACGTGTCAGATGATGCGCTAACGTTGAGAATGGTAGTTTAGACTGAAAATCATCGAACAAGGTAAATAAACTGAGATTACGCGTGGAAACGATCGAAAATTATCCCAACGCGTTTACCCACCTATCATCTTGGCCGCCCATTCATTACTGGCTTTGCTTTGGCTTCGGCTTCGGTCGTCTTGCTACTGGCTGCACCCAATGTTCAGTTTTAGTTTCAGTTTTTTGTTGCCGTTGAGATGCTTTACACAATAAATAACTGTAGGAGATCCCATAGTCATAGACCATAGAGTTTCTCGAAGCTACTGAGAAACTCCATGGCATAGACTAGGGAGGAACCGCGTACATTGGCTAGACCTATTTTGGTTTCACCAGTACTTGTCAGTACTCACTCCACTGCTGAACGCACTCGTTGTTTGAACTGCGGGGAAGGAAACTACCTCGCAGGTTCTTTTCAGGTATTTTGTTCGTAGACACCCTAATTCTGTGGCGATTGGCACCTGCCACAGTGCCAATGATTAGACGAGGGCGCTTGACAACGGCACAAAAACATATTCTTAAACCAAACGCACGCACACGGCAGGCAATTACAACACAAAGCTTAACAACATGTACATAACTCTAAGAAAGAACAAATCTACAAACAACAGTCACAGAAAAGTCCCCACCAAATGTCTAGGGTGATGAGGCGCTGTCCGCTGAGTGACGTGGGCGACGTGGGTTCTGGCGACGATGCGAAACGAGGCGTCGCTGGGCTACGATTATTACGTCGTGCACGCCGGAACGTCGACAAGGAAGACGCACCGTGTCGTCGTATACAACGGTCTGCTCGGCACCCGCTCACAATCATGCGCCCTGTAGCCAGTGATGCCAATTTAGCGGATTTTTCGCTAAATCTGGCGGATTTCATTTTATTCTGACGGGGAAAAAATTAGTCTAGCGGCTAGTGGATTTTTTGACGGGCCATTTTTATACATAGCGGATTTCTGGCGGATACCTCACGCAGTGCACCGATTCAAAATCGCCCTGCAAGAAACCATTTCCGTGTCCTCTAAAAATGCAGAAATTGCTTAACTTCAGGGGTTAGGAGGGCTCCTGTTCACTTGCTCCGCCTATCTCAGACAAACAAATCCGTAATGTTTCAAAACGGCTCTGAGACAATCGAAAAAATTCAAAACCAGTGGAGCAAAATCACCCTCCTGGACTGGAATCAAATATCGTCCACGCAGTCGTTCTGGTGTGAAGTTCACTTCTATAAGGACCCGTTCGCCGAGCTGGCCGGATTTGCCATGTCGATGCTCGGGCTGCCGTATTCAAATGCCGAAGTAGAGATGAGGTTTAGTCAGCTTAACATAGTAAAATCCAAGATGAGGAACAAGCCGAAGCCCGAAACAACAAACTCCATCCTCGCCGTAAGAGCGGGACTGAAGTGACACCAGAAAAGTTGTTTTGATTACGAACTTCCCGCAGCAGTTGTTAGTGCGATCGGGACATCTGCAACGTATGTGTAACCAAGTCACCTTTCTGGTCCCTCAACGAGTACCAGTGGTCCTGTGGAGAATTTGTCAGACGACGACAGCGGCGACGAAGACCTCGATGTGTTTTTCGTTGACCTGTGAGTTCTTTTTGTTTTCATCAGTGTGAGCATTTATAACTTCTAGCCTCACCTGTGACGAAATTGACCAATGGCGACCACCGCAGCACGGAAGCCTCAAGTGTTCCAGTTAGACTCCTTGGAGGTCTCTTTTATATATTATTTCAGCTCTCGTAGTTTTGGGGAGCTTTTAAGAATGATAAAGGTATTTATCATACGAAATTGCACTGTTATTTTAAATAAAATAGGCGGATATGTTTTAGAATCTAGCGGAATCTGGCGGATTTCTCATTGCTTTTTAGCGGATGTCTGACGCCCAGCGATGGCAACACTGCCTGTAGCAGCGGGCAGGGGGCAACCGGGACCTGCAGGTCGCCGACGGGCAGCAGGCGGCGCGGGTCGTCCAAAGGCGGAGTACGCCAACCATGGACGCCAACGTTGCACGCCTCCACGAGTCAGGAGTCGCGCCTCGGCTCCACGATGCCAAGGCGCCCGGTAGACGCTTCTCGAGTTCGGGTCCAGAAAACCCGACGAGCATCGAGTCTTCCACCTGGACGTCGCGCTCCTCGAACCTGCTTCGTCCGCACCTCCGGCGTTCTCCTCTCTGTTCTCACCTGGCTTCCCTAGCACTTCGGTTGTGGCCGCCTCTTCTTGGTCCACGTTCCCCTCTCGTGTGACTTGCCGCTTCTTTTTCTTCGGCAAGGCTGGATGAGGGATATCCCTTCACACTATATTGAGCGACTCCCAAGAAGCCGTCCGAAACCTAGCGAACGGACGCGTATAAGCAGCGAGGCAGTCAAGATCATCAAGAAGTCGGGAACGGCAAGAAGAATAGCAAGAAATTCTGCATAAAATATGGGAATATAATCTGGGAGACGCAATGAAAAAGACCAGTTCAATGCCGGGGAGAAGATACCCACCCCAACTTTCTCATTTTTCTCGGAGGCGTCGGTTGCAATAACCACGTGCGATGAACTCCGACTAGTGAGCCAGTAGAATGTTTTTATTTAAGTTAGTTGGGCTAGTTAGCTCATGCCCGTGTTTGTCGTTTTCTTCGTCCTTTCCAGCAGCTCTTTCCGCAAATTTTACGCTGCAGTTTGACGCAGGAATTAACAAACGGTGCATTGTTAGTTTTGCTCAAACCTAATTTTTGCAGAGACGCTGGCCTCAATATTTTGTAAACGCCGCCAGACCATTATTACAGTGAATTTCGCGTGGTTCAAGCAGGCCCGATGAAGTGAGGCAAAAATGGTGTCAAACCATTTAGGGCGCTGCGATCATTACCCCTGATTACAGTGAAGGGACATGGACAGAACTATAGCTCGCTCCCCAACTAAAGACCTAGGTTCGGAACACGGTGACGGTACAATTTTTTTCCTTTCTCTTTATTCTTTTATGGCGTTTAGCATTTTTAGCCATATTATGTTATAGCGGTCCATGCAAACAACACAAACATGGGGCGCTCCGAGCGCGCACGGCACGCCTCGCACGCGCAGTCGCTGTTTGTGCCACGAGAACCCAGCGCGAGATAGAACCAGTGGCTAGTTTCAGCCGCAATCAAGACAGAATCTTGTCTGATACTGCGCCGATGTTGAGGCTTTATCGTTGTCGGTGCACTAATATTCGACCGGTGCACGACGCGCCAGCCGTGTCGAAGCGGAGGGGCTGTTCGAGCAACGCTGCGCGCATGCGGTGGAATGTCTGAAGAGGCGAGTGCAGTCGAACCAGGGCATCTCACTCCAGGCACCGGTTGTCCTGTCTGCCGCCTCGCATGAGGACAAAGTACGGCAACTCCGTCGAGTCCCTCAAGGAGTTCCTGCGGCAGTTCGCCAAAGTGTTCGCCGTAGGCAAAGAGGGCAAGGTGCACGTGCGGTGCAGAAAACTCCGGGCAACTTCGACGCTCAACGGCACTGGCTTCATGGCCACCACGTCGCACAGCTGCACGGACGAGGATGACGTCACCTGCCCGACCGACGTCACGGGCAAGGTATATCGCATATTCAGCGTCTACGGTTTCATCTCCGTCAAGCATCCCATCCGTACGAGCGTTTACTTCGACGTGAAGGCCTTTGAGAATGCCCAGCACAGGAGCCTGCCATCCTCAGGGCTGCGGGTGGGCGACTGCGTCACCCTCGACACCAAGGTGGGGCCCAAGGAGTGCGCAGCCCGCTTCCGAGCCAGCCGGGCCACCCGTGCCCCCGTTACCACGCCCTTGTCGTCGCCTCGTCCCTCACTCCATGGCGAAAAGGACGGAGGACGGCGCAACACCGTAACGCACCTGGTCAACCAGCACGGGGTGATTGTAACGGTCAACCCAAACTACGGCTTCATTAAATTCGACCGCAATAACAGTGCGCGGACCATCTTCCATGCGGACACCGTGGACAAGCCACTCGGCCCGTCTATCAGCAATCTCGCAGACTTGTTCGCCGTTGGAGATAAGGTCCGCTTTAACGCCAAGCGCATCAAGAAGACGTCCGGCAAGGTCAGGTGGAAGGCCACAACAGTGCATCTCTGCCGCAGCCACGACCGCAGTTGTGCCGGCGTCCCTGAAGATCAGCCGAGCGGCAACGACGTTTTCATGTCCGATGAAGAATGCGACATTCAGGTCCTCCTTCAGGCCAAGCTCGATGAATACGAGAGCCGAGAAGCTGACTTTGAGAAGCCTGCTGCTGGATGCGCAGAATGGGATGCAATCTCAATTAACGCGGACTCCAGCACCTCTTCGGTAAAGGGAAAGAGGAGCGCGAAGCACACGTTACCGGAGTGGGAAGGCAGGCGGAAGTTGGCCCGGGAGCGGGGATTCTTGTACTCCGTGACCGAGTCGGTCGGTACGGTAAAGTTCGGTCCCCGTTGTGGCTTGAAGGCTACCGCGGCCGTCGAGGTCACGTACCGCGACATGAAGGTGATCGACAACCTTCTCTGGGAAGTGGCGGATGGCCAGGAAGTACGCCTCGATGCCGTACAGGCGGAAGACGAGAAATGGATCGCTACGCTGGTGTGGATCGGGCAGAGGCCCCAGAAACCACTTGCCGGAGATTGCGAGGACATTTTTCACAGAATCCCAAACAAGATCTCTGGAAGTGAGAAATCATTGCCAAGAAGAGCCGAACCGGGACCAAGCGCTGATTTTAGCGGAGAAAAAACCACCCAAAATTTGGGCCCGGGATCCCCACGTTCCCAGCTTCCTGTCTCCATTTACAAAGATGCGAAGGGGACCATCGTTAAGACCAGGGAGTGCTCCGGGACTTCCGAGGTTCGGGAGCGCACAGCCACCAGAAAGATCGAGTTCACGAGCGGGTGTTTCTACAAGAACGGCGCCGTGTTCAAGGACGACCTCAACGAAGGGCTTAGTGAGGGTGACACGGTGTTCCTCGACTACTTGGTTGGCGTCAAAGGAATGAGGAAAAAATGCGCTGTGACGTCGCCTGGCAGGGAAGGAGACCAAGACGTGTCTGGAGATGAGTGCTGATGAATTTCGGTTCCGGCTTCAGATTGACACGCAGGACGCGGAGAACTCGCTCTGCTTTGAAGACCTCGAGACAGAGATAGAAAGAGCTGGTGCGGCGTCCCGTGGTCCGTTCCGTGTACCCTCGGACAATGAACAGCCAGTGGACGCGGTGCCCAGTATGGGAAGTGAAGCGAGCAGCTCGGCCTCTATGGCTGGCCCTTTTTGCCACTCTGTCAGCGCCAGCGAGCACTCCTGCCCACAGGCGGACCCTTAAGCGAACAAGGAGCCGTCAGCACGTGGCGGTACTCCGGAGCTGTCTTTCCTTTCTACTGGTGCAGACGACGATGTGCTCCTTCGCCTGGACAGAAAGGTGGCGGCGGAGTTCGTAGCGCAGAAGGAGAGTCTGCGTGTCATCCTCCGCGATGTTGGTGTCCAGACCGTTGACGAAGAGCCATCTTCCAGGCAATACAGCAAGCTTCTTTTCTTTGCCTTCGTGAACTCCAGCACACAGACCGTCCCGACAGGAGAAATCAAGTCGAAGGAAATGTTCATCAGCTGATGGCCATCGAGCCTGCTTCCTGGACATCATACTTGGCGCGATTTCAGATTGCTCCTGTCATTTTTTTTTGCACTGTGTTTGACAGAAATCCTATTCAGAAAACGGTTATAAAGAAGGGGCTGTTCTTGAAAAAGCAACGTGTATCATCCTGTAGTCATTCGAATGCCGTGCACGTGGCAGCATTGTATTGGGGCTTTTTCTGAGAAATCTCGCTTTCCAACTGCGTTCCCCGAACTTAGGCTGCACTCTTTCTGGGTGTTCACTGTCTCCGCGTCGCTCAAAGTACTTTATAACGCGAACAATGTCGATCGCCTCTATCTTTAAATAAAGGATGGGCAGTGTTCACAGAAAGCCTAAAAAATGCAGAGCTTTGGTACTTGGAGGAAACCGCCCCGCACTACGGTACTCCAGAAGCAGCTTACCACTGTTCTCTTTAACAGACACTGAAGTCAATATACAAGCTGCTCTCGATATATGCCACTTTTACTGGAAGCTTTGTTTTTAAATGTATAAATTAGCGGAAACGTGGACACGTGCCGCCGCCACTGACTCTGCTGCGAAACTGGTATTGGAAATCTGGCGCGCCAATCTCTTTCCTGGATGAACCTGGATGGCGATACTCGTACACACTTGGGGCGGCGGTACCGCGTATGGAGGAAGCGTGCGCACGAGCGGTTGGTTCAACCCAACATTCGCAGGGCCTCACAAGGATAATTTGTTTTTCTTCAACAAAGTGTCTATACTAATCACGGGTCCCGTAAAGGAACGTTTTGCTTGATGGTGCGGAACTGCCAAGGACGCGGGAGTTCGGGAAATCACGACTGACCGAACCGGTCGGTACGTTGTAGCGTTGTATTCGCTTGCTTCTATACCGCTATACGCCTCGAGCTCCGCGGCGTTTACGGGATGAGCGCTGCGTGGCTGATAGGGGCTGATGCAGTGTTTTGGTTCTCTTTCGCTTTTTGTCTTTCCGCGCCGTAAACTACTTGCTGTGGTGACGTGTCTAAGCAAATAGTACGTTTGGGGCAGTTTTTTTAAAAAACAGCAGCGCCTTGTTAGAATGCTCGAACGCCAACAAGAGCTATCCGGGGACGCGGTTCTGTGCGCTTCTTGGCCGCTCTTACGGGCGTCGACGACGATAGCAGCATATTACCACTGTCACCTCCGTATACGTCAGGCAAAGTGAATTGTATTGTCGTCTCGTTCAGACCTAATACTGGCACGGTGAGGGGTTGATTTCGTTTTGCGGCGCGGACAACAAATGCGGCTTGGTTTCGAATATAGACGTCGTAGAAAATTATGTTTCGTGGATGTGATTACCCAAATCCTCACAGTATCTTTTTTTTTTTCTTTTACGAGAATATAAGCCACACAAAAATGCTAAGTATATTCCAAGGCTCTGCGTCGTTACGTATGTGCAGACTCACTCCCTATAGAAAGGACAAGGTAAAATTTGTGAATCCACGGAATAATTAATTGTCTGCTAGTCGGGAAGAAACAGAATAACTCGTACGGGAATGCATAACCCAGTGAAGCTTCCGAAATGCTAAAGAAGTTCGCCTAAACGTAAGCCAGGTAAGAATAACCATACCAATTATAGTTCATACCACAAGCTGCATGCAGCACTGTGAAGGCTACATTGTGTCAATAGAGCGCCCACTCATGGCGCCTAACTCACCGTGAAGGGGGTTTTGAAAAGACCTTTCAGTCTCCCCTCTCGGCAGGGGAACCGCAAGGCCCCGGCGACTATTCTCGCTTTCCTTCGCGGTGAGCTATAGGCCCTCTCAGTGGGCGCTCTATTGACAGCAATGTAGCCTACACAGTGCTGCATGCAGCTTGTGGTATGAACTATAGATGCGAAATGCACTGCTATACCGGCGGACATCGGGTAGGGAGAGGGGACGCTCAAAAGGACCCTGCAACACTTTCTATGAACGCTTTGGGAGCGTTTGGAAGCACTGCGAAAGCTATAGGGATCGGGCAGCTGGACAGGTGGCGCCACCACAGGGCGCTCCCCTCGTTAGTGGAATGAGCCGGTGCATTGGACTACGCAATTTGCTTCGGTGCTTTGAATGTTTTGGTGGTGTTGTGAGCGGATATGTGCGGTGAAACCAAGTCTAGACAGGTGTGTTGGGTTGTTAATGCAACAACGGCTGCGTAAACTTGTCGGATGCTTCTAAAGTTGGGTATGGGCTGCAATGACGTGAGCGCTTTTTGCAGCGATCTACACTTGGCTCCACCCGTTCTGAGTAGGACCCGTTCTGAGTAGGCTCCACCCGTTCTGAGTAGTATTAGTATTCATTTCTTCCTATACGCACTAACGGCTACGTAAACTTACTGGGCGCTCCTAAGGTTTGGAATGGGCTACATTGACATGAGGGCTTTTCGCATCGCTCTGCGCCTGTCTCGGCGCAATGTGAGTAGGAATTAAACTAGTAATATTAGTATTCATTCCTACCACTTTAAATTATGTTCACGGGTTTCAATGACTACGGTTTCCGCGCCAGCCTTAACGCTGGGATACCTCGATACGTGAGCTTTCAAGAGAAAGGCACTTACGTACGAGATCGCTTACCGTGTGGCCGTGGAAACGTCGTGGCAGTTTACACTTTCTTTCTGTAACCGTGAGCTTTGTGCCTTCGGTTTTCTGGAGTGACAGTATGGGAGCCTGAAAGGTAAAGCGGAACTCCCACGTTTGTAGTGGTCATTTTATCAAGAGCCAAAGTTATTCATTCAACCACCCAACAGCCCAAGCTACAAACCATCCCCGCTCCCCTTCCCATTTTACCGCCTGCGTGGAATAAACACTGGCACCGATAGTTTTAAAATCGGGCAGTGTTAACAACAGCCTGTGTTTTTCAATGCGTAAGTATTCTTTACCGAGTACCCCCCAAAAATCGTGTAAAGCCTTGTGAAGAAACTAAGAACGAGCGACTATATGTATATATATAGTTGCCTCAAATAGGGGTGCATCAGCCCGAGTCCTCCAGCACAGACGCATTTCCGACTCGCTGGAAGCAGTTATTGGATTTGGAGTGGGGTGCACGGAAATTGCAAAATCAAACAGCAAAATCATCCATCCCTCCGTCTAACGACGACAGTGGTTGAACGCTTCGTGCGAAATCGAATATGAAATGATCAATGACAAAGACGCTTCGATCAGAAGACCAAGCTGCGTGCTGGTTATATTCAAAGCTCAACTAGTCAACGTTTAAATACAGAGGGCAACCAAGGAAACCCACACAAGAAAGCTTTGCGATAAACCATCATCGTCGTTACACGGAGAAGTGCATGCTTTTTGAAGCGTATGTAGCAACTTCTAAAACGACCGCAGCAATTCAGTTGTGCAACTGAGTACAGGTTTTCGGCACCCTCCTGTCTCTCGTCCTTCAGCCACGCAGGAATTGTTTTTTTGAAAAGCCATAATAACTAGCCAGCAACCATTGCGATTCATGTAAAGCAATGCTCTTCCACGACAAGCAGTGACGTTCTACTACCATGCGGTATTTATTCTGTAAGTACCGATGACTGTAGTAAGCGTATTTCTGTAAAATTAAACATGTTTCTACAGTAGTTCATTAAGGTACGGAAGCGTCGTCCATTACGATTTCTGTTTTGAGGTAAATCTTAGAAGGTACCCTCAAACTTTGTCTTTCGCTTGTGCCCGACACCGTTTCGTCATCAACTGCCGAAGGCCAGTGCCGCAGAGCATACATTTAGCTGAAATATATTCATCGATACGCCAAACTGCATGCAGGCATGAAAAATTTGCACGAAGGAACGGACTTGCACTTCCAGCTTGGCGCATTGAGCGTCGTCTGCTATTCGTAATTACTGAGTATGGGCGTAAAACACACATGTGGCATGTCTCGTAAAGGTCACCTCCACGCTCAAGATTTACCGATCTGAAAAAAGTCCTTGTGGTTATCTACGCTTTGCAAGCGGCACCGCAGCAGAACGACAGAAAGCCATGCATAACAACGCTGCGCTGCCCTGCCCGCCACCGGCATTCCACTGACGAACGGTTCGCCACGGGCGGCGCTGTTCACTGAAGCGACGGTGGTACCATACAACGGCAGCCCGGTCCCTATAGTTATCGCCAGCACGGAGCGGCACTGCGTGATTTGCTCGTGGCATACGCCTTCCGTTTCTGCTTTGTTTTTGGTGGCTTTATTTTTAAAGCTGCTATGAAAAAGCGTTCATTGCTGCAACTGAAAAAAACGGCCAACAGCCGCTACATGGCCATGATGACGTAATTCGAGCGGTCGAAGAACGTCAAGACCGGGAAAGAGAGAAAAATCTTTTGAGCGACTTTCCAAGTTATCTGATGGGCATAGAGCAGTAATGTATGGGTGAGGTACTTTGCGACCACCTAATTTAAGTTCTCGGTTGTTGGATGACTACGTTCTGCAAGCATTTAAGATTTCAAAATGTTGAAAAAAGTGTTGCAGGGTCCCTTTAACTATCTTTGTGTACGAATGCGAAGCGAAATTAAGAAATGAACGTTTCGGTAGCCACACACAGAAGCTCCGCGTTCAATTCCCTTTTGTTGTTTGGCTTCAACGAACAGCTGATCACTCGGCGGACGCACTTTTTGAAGGATAGGGTAGGCAGTTTACAAACGATAAAATGTGTCGTTGGAAGAGTGTGGTATCTTATAAGCCCTGTAATTTCAGTTTGTGCTAGATTCTGCAAGCTCCCTGTGTCATAAGACTGCTTCGACGAAGCCTTGAGTCGCGGGACGCGGATTACTCTATAAGCCCGTCTCCGCGTTGCTCGCGGCGGAATTATGTAGCAGATGATGAAGTTTGCCGGCGCTGACCTAAGGACACACGATCGACCCAGCATTAAATTTTTTGTCGCGTGCGTATCCCCGAGTATAATTTTGCTTTGCCCATCATACTTATTTGGTAGAATGTTTGTAAAATTTATGCCACGCTGGCTTGTCAATGGTAGTGATGAACATCTGAGGTATGACATTGGCAAGCGTAACTGGCACGCTGTCAGGTATGAGCGCTCCGCTAGATTATCTAAGCACACAAAACCGATTTGCATCATTGCGAATAGCCGTAGCATGACCATGTGAGGAAATGCTGCTTACGTGCACGCTGTTAGTAAAGTTTAGGGCAGTGAAATTACAATCAGCTCCATGCATACGCCGGGTTCACGACGCCAGCCTGTGGCACACAGCTGGCGCTTGTACAGACCGAATTAACCACACTAAGATCGCGTCAGAAACATTTACACTCGTGCAAATGCACCACATTCGCGAACAGACTGACTTCTCCACGTGAATGTGTATTTCCAAAGCATACAAACGGGAAATCTCAGTCGTGAACGTGCCGCAAAAGCAGCGGCGAGGATGGGGAGCGGGCCGGAGTCTCCCGCGGCTGCTTTCGAAACGGGCCGCTAGGGGGATTTCAGTGGCGCCGAGCCACCAACCTCGGTTTAAATTTTGGCGCAAAAAATTGGGAATAATGGTTTTCAATGACACTACCACTGACGCAGTGTCTATCCAGCATGGCGAATTACCCAGAGTGAAGGAATTTAAATATTTGGGAGTATGGATAAACGAAGCATAGAGCTCTGTGGGAGTATAACATATGAATTAGGGAGAGGAATGTGGAAAGGAGTAATGGTTCCGGATCTCACATTTGCGAATGCTGTACTCTGCTTAAAATCAGACGTTCTATCAGGCCATGAAGTGAACCAGAGAACAGTAGGCCGTTTAGCCTTAGGCACGCATGGAAAAACAACTAAGTGCAAGGAGATATGGACTGGGCGTCGTTTGAAGTTCGAGAAGTGCAGAGTAAAATGTTTTGAGAGGAGATTGAGAGCAATGGATCAACGTAGGTGGGCAGCTAAGGTGTTAAGATACCTATACTTGAAAAGCGTGGACACGCAATGGTTAAGGAAGACTAGAAGGCTAACGATGAAATACGGAAAGAACAGTAGAGAATCCAAAACAGCCAAGGTAACCAAAAAAGAGGCGCGGCAGATAGAAATGGATAAGTGGGGAGAAAAAATGGAAGCTAAAACGTCGTTAGAGATGTACAGGGAGGAGAAATTGGACATCAGAAAGGAAATTTTCTACGATAATTCCCAGGGCAGTGCTTTGCTTTTTGAGGCTAGAGCCGGTTGCTTGAGAACTAAGAGCATTGTGGGGAAGTATTCACAAAATGACGGGGTATGCGTGGTCTGCGGTAAAGAAACAGAAACTATACGGCACATGGTGTTAGAATGCGAGGGTATCCATCCAAATTTACACGAGGGAAATATTCGGCTTCCAGAAGCCCTAGGATTTAGGGTAGCACAGAGGAGGTTAACTTCAAGGCTGTCGAGGCGACGAAAAGAAGATTAGAATGCTGGTGGACGAAAAGCAGAGAGGGGAATATTGCCTAGGACAGTTAACACCTGTAACAGGAAAAAAAAGTGTTTTGTGCCTGCCCTAAGCAGAGCTAGTATTAAACCAAGAGTGTGGAACATAGGTATATTGGTCCTTTTTGGTAAGATGACACGTCATCACCACGCTACAAAGGGTATATTAATCATCATCATCATCATCACTAAAGGGGCCTTAGCCCCTACAGGCAGCGCATGCCAGCACTCTAATGCGTAGGTTTTCGCTCGCGTGTGCAAAGCGGGTGCCGCCGGCACCGCCCATGTTCGGGCGCAAAGCGTTGCAAGGCGCCTTTTTCTTAAATCTCGAAATCACCTGACGCATCACGCGTTATTGGCGATAACAAGTCCAGATGTGGCGTCTGTGGGGTCTGCCCGCGCTAATCCAAACTGTCTAATTCGAACAAATTTAAGATCCCTTTCTAGTTCGAATTAGCCAGCCTTTAGTGTATTCTCTCTTCCAAATTTAAAGTAATGCATGCATTTAATAGTGAATATCGCAATTACTTGTTCTACCTTATCCAGGAATGCGACCTATATAGACCTGAGGGGATTCCCGGCCCAGACAAGTTACAAAATAGTACTTGCCTTCAGGCAGACGAAGGGATCGTTATGCATCATGCATGCGAAAGCGAAACTTGGCAGAATGGAACTATTTCAGAACACCAAGATCGAACCCATTACAGTACACTCGACATTGCGGCTGTACGTAAATGTTAGCCAAATAGATGATATTATTGTGAATGCCACACTCATTATATAATACATATGTTGATTTAACGCAAGTATTCACGTGTAACTATCGTCATGTAATATAATGCCTGCACAAGGTGGCCATGCGTGCATTACGTCCTGAATCGCGGGCGCGGATTTGCACCACGCGAAATCCTAGCTTATTTTCGTCCAGCTCACAACTTCACCTGGCATTAAGAAACCTTAATAATCAACACCAATAACGGGAAAGAGACATCAAAGGCGCTTGTAAATTACCGAGTGGGTGTATGCAAATCTAGTCCCCTAGAAAAAAATCCTGGCTATGCGCCGTGCACCTCCCTCCGTCCGGCTATCCAGGGAAAATTCTCTTTCTACCACCGTTATTTTTTCTGGAAATTATAAAAAGCGCTTCGCCACACGGATAAAAAAACAAATGTACAGGTCTACGTTCTCTATCGCGTGTTCGTGTGGAAAAATATCATGCCGATCGGCACTGGTGAACGCATGGCCGCGAAACTTCTTGGCACGTCCACATACAATTGGCACTATCAAATAGCTTGGTGGTTAGGGTAGGTTTCAAAATGTTGCAAAATCAGGGTATTCAGTTGTAATTGCGAGGGAATAGTGGTGGTGGTCTTGCGGATGTCTGCATGGAGTATGAAAAATGGGAAAGAATCTTCACGTGTAAGCGTATACCTCATTTTGCAATATTACAAACGTAAATGAAGATAAGCAGTGGTATCACCGGGAGTTTCTTTTTTTTTTCTGGAAGGGGGGGGGGGGGTGCTCGCACTTTTACGGTAAATGGTGCGGTGGATTGGAAAGCTCATGCGGAAAGCTCATCAGCCAAGAGCTCACCGGATACAATCTCAATCATTCTTCCGAAACCTCTTGCAAAGCAAGTACGTAGCCAGGGCTAACTTTAGAAAAAATTATCGCGCTTTTCTCCAGGTCAGTGAACTTACACCGAAAGCATTACCGTAAAAAAAAGTCCAGCGTTATTCTTAGTTTCTCTAGAACACCACTGTATGCCATCTACCCAACAACACTGGCCCACACCCAGCACCCTTTACCATATGGTGTAGGAGTGCCGACAATCACCATCATTAACCCACCTACCAAACCTCACCCTGGAGCAGTGGGAGGACCGCCTGACCAGCTCACGCCCTCAAGACCAGCAACGACTGCAGTGGACACGGCCCGCCGGGCAGCCAAGGACCAAGGCTTCCTGCACTAAGGAGGCCTCTCAAGAAGGAACTCATACCGCTCAATAAATGTTTACTCCTCACGCTCCTCCTCTAGCCTCCTAAGAAACTTATGCGCGCAGGTGTCATCTCTGGGTCCATAAAAACAAAAAGACAAAACGCATGCATGCACACACACTCATTATATATATATATATATATATATATATATATATATATATATATATATATATATATATCTATATATATATAATATATATATATATATCTATATATATATAATATAGATATATATAGATATAGGGTTGTAAATGAGGGGCTCGTTAGAAAATACAGGAAGAAATGCCGGCAGTCTACACGCCAAAGAAGGCATAGGGGAATGGTTAGAATATTTTTTTACCGTTAGTGACGGTTACATTATTATTTATTATTATTAATTACGTGAAAAGAAAGAAAGAAAAACACGCGCCCAGAGTGGGGACCGAACCCACGCCTTTCGATTAGATCTCGAATGCCTTATACAATTCGGCTATCTGGGCGCTGTGTTCCGCTTCACTTCTGGGGGTATGTATATATACTACAAACTGTATCTGACGCTTGAGGGTGGTAGCCAGCGCCACTCAGAGTACACGGGGAAAAGGGGACCTTCTTTCAACCCCCGGGGCGTGACGCGAACGTCTACAGCCTGTCATAAACGGGTAACTGGCGGGAAACCCTCTTATGCGACCTTGGCATCAAGGCTGCCAGAACCGAGGTCCTCGCTAAGCTTTCGCATGATAATAGGGTTTGTAAATGAGGGGCTCGTTCGAAAATACAGGAAGAAATGCCGGCAGTCTACAACGCCAAAGAAGGCATAGGGGAATGGTTAGAATATTTTTACCGTTAGTGACGTTACATTATTATTTATTATTATTAATTACGTGAGAAAGAAAGAAAGAAAAAACACGCGCCCAGAGTGGGGACCGAACCCACGCCTTTCGATTAGATCTCGAATGCCTTACCAATTCGGCTATCTGGGCGACTGTGGTTCCGCTTCACTTTCTGGGGTATTTATATATACTACAACTGTATCTGACGCTTGAGGGTGGTAGCCAGCGCCACTCAGAGTACACGGGTAAGGCATTGGTACAGAGTACATTCAGAGTACATTCGAGATCTAATCGAAAGGCGTGGGTTCGGTCCCCACTCTGGCCGCGTGTTTTTCTTTCTTTCTTTCTCACGTAATTAATAATAATAAATAATAATGTAACGTCACTAACGGTAAAAAATATTCTAACCATTCCCCTATGCCTTCTTTGGCGTTGTAGACTGCCGGCATTTCTTCCTGTATTTTTCTAACGAGCCCCTCATTTACAAACCCTATTATCATGCGAAAGCTTAGCGAGGGCCTCGGTTCTGGCAGCCTTGATGCCAAGGTCGCATAAGAGGGTTTCCCCGCAGTTACCCGCTTATGACAGGCTGTGGACGTTCGCGTCACGCCCGGGGGTTGAAAGAAGGTCCCCTTCTCCCGTGTACTCTGAGTGGCGCTGGCTACCAACCCTCAAGCGTCAGATACAGTTGTAGTATATATAAATACCCCAGAAAGTGAAGCGGAACACAGTCGCCCAGATAGCCGAATTGGTAAGGCATTCGAGATCTAATCGAAAGGCGTGGGTTCGGTCCCCACTCTGGGCGCGTGTTTTTCTTTCTTTCTTTCTCACGTAATTAATAATAAAATAATAATGTAACGTCACTAACGGTAAAAAATATTCTAACCATTCCCCTATGCCTTCTTTGCGTTGTAGACTGCCGGCATTTCTTCCTGTATATATAATATATATATATTATATATATATATATATTATATATAATTGTAGTGCGATAGATGATTCGCCCTTTTAGACTTTTATAGTACATTGGTCACTGTGAAGGACGCACTACGCACTATGCCCCGTGTGGGTATGCGACGATATGTTGCCACGTACAGTGCCCAACACCCTTGTCTATAACACGGAGTCTAACTTCAACTAGGTACTAGGTACCTCTCAAAACTGAGGACTCAAACTTCTCACAAAAAAACGTTGAGGTCAAAAAATATACGGTTAAGACTTCAGAATGACACAATAGTTTTCTTCAAATGCTTTTCAGCCGAGGCAAGATAGGGCTATAAGTACGAATCCTGTGTTATACACAAGTGTGTTGCCCTCTGTGCCTGGAATAATGGGTATGGAACGAATGGGGACTGTGAATACGACGAAAATACAGTACCGGCCTCGCTGAAAACGCGCCACGATCTCGGATAGCTCGCTGCACCTTGGTCATAGCTACGGCTATTCCTCTTGGCCTTTACTTGGAACGCGCTCCCCTGTCAATAAACACGTTTGCAATATATATATATATCTATATACTATATATATATATATATATATATATATATATATATATATATATATATATATATATATATAAAGATTTTTTGAAAGTATTTGAGTATTTGACCGTTTGACCGTGTACCCCATTGCCGCTTAATTTCTAAATTGTCTGCTCTTCGATTAGATTCACTAACCCTTTCATGGATTCGCAACTTTCTTTCACTAAGACAACAGTTTACAGCTGTCAATAATTTAATTTCTCCTACATGTTACGTTACCTCCGGTGTACCACAAGGAGGCATTCTTGGCCTTTTGCTTTTTCTTATGTACATAAATGACTTCCCCGTTAATATATCATCCCGCATGCGTATTTTTGCCGATGACTGCATTATCTACCAATCAATCTGCAGTACTAATGATCACCTCTCCCTTCAAAATGACCTGAACATAATTTCTAATTGGTGTAACACATGGTCAATGTCACTAAACATCTCAAAGTGCAATGTTGTCTCATTTACCCGTAAGCGTGCAAAATCAATTTTTAACTATCACATTAATAGCAGCCACCTGGACCACGTTTCATTCTGCAAATACTTAGGTGTTACATTCACTGAAGGCCTTTCCTGGAGTAACCACATCGACATCATCTGCGCCAAGGCTTCCAGGTCATTAGGTTTCTTGCGTCGAAATTTGCGTCATGCTCCATCTGACATTAGTAACTAGCTTACACAACATACGTTCGATCACAGCTCGAGTTTGCGTCACCCATCTGGTCCCCATACCATCAATATCTGATTAACAAGATTGAAGCAATACAGAGAAGAGCTGCAAGGTTTATTTCAGGCAACTACAAGTACCCCTCAAGTGTATCGGAGATTAAATTAAATCTTTCACTTCCCCCGCTTGATCTTCGAGAGAGAGAGAGAACTCTTTAATGTGGGCTGGAGAGCTTCGACGCAACATTTCTCTTTTATGCTTTTTTCACAAATATGTTTACAATTCAGCCCACTCAACGCTACATCTTAAAGTTCCGACTAACATTTCACGTAGGGTAAATAACCAACATAGTTTTTCCCGCCAGTACGGTAAAACTGATGCATTTAACTTGTCCGCACTTCCCCTGGCCATCAGGCTTTGGAAAGGTCTTCCTGATAACATTGCCGCCGAATCTAAACACGACGCATTCCGTAACCTTCTTCATGCCCACTTTTTTTCGTAATACTGTACCAATGTGTTATCACTGTTTTATGTGAACTTTGTGTTTTGCATTTTTGTGCATCAAGTGTTTGTTTACCCTTGCGTGCTTTTTATCTTGAATGTGCGTTATGTTAGTCTTGGTTAGTGCAAGATATAGCACACATTATCTTTATTTTGCGTTTCTCTAGATATGTATTTGCGACCAATTTCTTGTATAATGTTTTTCTTGGGCTGGTTTTTTGTCGTGCCTTTTTGAAAATCTTGTCAATTTCACACTTTTCTTATGTACCCCCCTTACTCAATGCCTGTCAGGGCCTGTAACGTACTTTAAATATATATATATATTGCGAATGAGAATGGGAAAATGAGGGGCTCGTTGAAGTAAGACAGAAATAAGGGTTGGCAGGCAAGAAAACCTCGGAAAGCAAAGGGAAGAATGTGTTGGGTCATTGAAACAGATGACGAATTTGGAAAGATAGAAATAAAGTGGAGAAAAAATGCCCGCCGGGTGGGATCCGAACCCACGACTTCCAGAATACGCGTCTGGTGCGATGACCACTACGCTACCGGCGGGGCTGTTTCCCCTCCACTTTATCGGGTATTTATGTTAAGGTATTTTGTTTCCTGTGCTTGGGGGTGGTAGCCAGCGCCACTCGGACTACTCGAGGTGAAGGGGACCTTCTTTTTAACCCCCGGGCCGTGACTCGAGTGTCTACGACATGTCAAGAGTGGTCGACCAGCGTTGAACCCTCTTAAGCTACCTTTGGCACCAAGACTGCCAGAACAGAGGCCATCGCTATGCATATAGCGAATGAGAATGGGAAAATGTGGGGCTCGTTGAAAATAAGACAGAAATAAGGGTTGGCAGTCAAGAAAACCTCGGAAAGCAAAGGGGAGAATGTGGTAGTTGTTGTGGTAGGTCATGGTGGTAGGCGGGTTCGGATACCGCCCGGCGGGCATTTTTTCTGCACTTGCTTTCTGTCTTTCCGAATTCTTTATCTGTTTTAATATCCTACCACACTCTCCCCTTTGCTTTCCGAGGTTTTCTTGACTGCCAACCCTTATTTCTATATATATATATACATATAGCGAATCAGAAATGGGAAATGATGGGCTCGGTGAATTAAAACAGAATAAGGGTTGGCAGTCAAGAAAACCACAGAAAGCAAAGGGGGGAATGGGGTAGGTTATAGAACAGATAAAGAATTTTTTGAGTCAGAAAGTGGCGAAAAAATGCCCGCGGGAGATTATATATATATATATATATATATATCTATATATATATATATATATATATATATATATATATATATAATATATATATATATATATATATATATATATATCGCACCCAGCCGGTATTCTGGAGGTCGTGGGTTAGGATCCCACCTGGCGGGCATTTTTTCTCCACTTTCTTTCTTTCTTTCAAAATTCTTTATCTGTTGCAATGACCTACCATATCTTCCCCTTTGCTTCCCGAGGTTTTCTTGACTGTCAACCATTACTTTCCGTTATTTCAACGAGCCCCTCATTTCCTATTCTGATTCGCTATATATATACCGAAAGAAAATACCGGTTGGTTCGGTTACGGTTCTGGTTCAGACGAAATCATTTCGTTCCGGTTCAGTTCCGGTTCGGGAGCTTGAACCGGTTAGATGAGTTTAATTATCACTGAAATTAGAAAAAAAAACAGTTAGTAGTTTAAAACGACAGTCAAATCAAAATACAAACAAAAATTCAAAATGCTCCTGTTCCCCAAGGGCAGTGGCGAAATTGCAAAGCTAACAAAGTTAACATTTTTTTTTCGGTTCGGCCCCCACTCTGGGCGCGTGTTTTTCTTTCTTTCTTTGTTCCGTATATTTAAAAAAATGTTAACTTCATTAACCGTAGTAAAACAAAAAAAAGAGCCTAGCCACACCCCTATGCCTTAAACTGAAGCAAAACAGCGCGAAAAAACGAAGGACGAGGGAGAACACACACACGAGCGCTGACAACAACTGAGCATGTTTATTGCAAACGCAAATATATACGCTATACAAACAGAGATACAAAAAACAACCACAAGATATGCAAACAGCGTAAGCATTTTTTCGCCGCGCCCGAACTAATCACACCACTCTGGGTACTGCTTCATCCTTTCAAATACATCATCTCTTTCGCAGTTAAGGTGACCGAAGGCTTGCTGACGCACTTATCCCTCTCTCGGCGATTTGGAATGCTTCAACGATTTCCCGCGTGATTTGGTCCTTGTGCTTCTTGATGAGGTCGCATCTTTCGAGAAAAGGCCAACAATCTTTGCAAGATGCGCAGTGGTGGCAAGGTTGCTTCCTGTGCGATTTTTGACTGTATTAGCGTGTTCTCTTAATCGGTCGTTTACGCATCTTCCTGTCTGTCCGATGTACGAGCGACCGCAGGAAAGTGGAATGTCATACACCACCGCGGTGTCGCACTCCCGATAGTGCTTGTCATGCTTCTTACGGCACGGTTGGGCCCTTGGCGCGTCACTATTCACTCGGCGGCACATACCGTTCAACTTGGTCCTCGCCGAAAAAACTACCCTCACATCAGCTCGGTTTCCCACCTGTTTTAGCCTATGGGAAACCCCGTGCACATAAGGAATGACAGCTATTTTCTTCTTCTCCTGGTCACTTGTCGTTTTTTTTTTTCCCTTTTTTCCCCCTTTGTTCGGCCACCAACCTTTCGGCAACGGCCCCCAGAAATTCGTTTGGGAAACCCGAAGCAGTCAGCCGGCTCACCTGGGCTTTAAAGCTTGCGGAAGCTTGGTGGTGGCAGGAACGAACCAAAGCGCTCCTCAGTGCCGTCATCGCGATCCCTCGCTTTACTATTTTAGAGTGTGCTGACGAAAATGGGAGGATGCCCTTCCGGGATCGTGGCTCGTACCTCCAACAGACGTGGTCTGCCGAAAAAACGAGAATGCGACCCTCCTCAGGTGACGACAAGTGACCAGGAGAAGAAGAAAATAGCTGTCATTCCTTATGTGCACGGGGTTTTCCCATAGGCTAAAACAGGTGGGAAACCGAGCTGATGTGAGGGTAGTTTTTTCGGCGAGGACCAAGTTGAACGGTATGTGCCGCCGAGTGAATAGTGACGCGCCAAGGGCCCAACCGTGCCGTAAGAAGCATGACAAGCACTATCGGAAGTGCGACACCGCGGTGGTGTATGACATTCCACTTTCCTGCGGTCGCTCGTACATCGGACAGACAGGAAGATGCGTAAACGACCGATTAAGAGAACACGCTAATACAGTCAAAAATCGCACAGGAAGCAACCTTGCCACCCACTGCGCATCTTGCAAAGATTGTTGGCCTTTTCTCGAAAGATGCGACCTCATCAAGAAGCACAAGGACCAAATCACGCGGGAAATCGTTGAAGCATTCCAAATCGCCGAGAGAGGGGATAAGTGCGTCAGCAAGCCTTCGGTCACCTTAACTGCGAAAGAGATGATGTATTTGAAAGGATGAAGCAGTACCCAGAGTGGTGTGATTAGTTCGGGCGCGGCGAAAAAATGCTTACGCTGTTTGCATATCTTGTGGTTGTTTTTGTATCTCTGTTTGTATAGCGTATATATTTGCGTTTGCAATAAACATGCTCAGTTGTTTGTCAGCGCTCGTGTGTGTTCTCCCTCGTCCTTCGTTTTTTCGCGCTGTTTTGCTTCAGTTCATAATGAACCAACTGGCCCCACTTCAGACATTAATCCCTATGCCTTCTTTGGCGTTGTAGACTGCCGACCTATCTTTCTGTGTGTATATATATATATATATAGTAAGGAAATGAGGGGCTCGTTGAGGAAATACAGAAAGATAGGTCAGCAGTCTACAACGCCAAAGGAGGCATAGGGGTGTGGTTGGGCTCTTTTCTTTATCACTACGGTTAATACCGTAGTGATAAAGAAAAGAGCCCAACCACACCCCTTGCCTCCTTTGGCGTTGTAGACTGCTGACCTATCTTTCTATATAATTTTAATATATATATATATATATTAAAATATATATATATATATATATATATATATGATATATATATATATATAAGGGTTGGCATCAAGAAAAACATAGAAAGAGATGAAGAATTTTTTTAGTCGAAAAAAAAGTGGTGAAAAAATGCCCGCCGGGGGGGTCCGAACCCACGACCCACGAACCCACGAACCCACGAACCCACCCACGCTACATGCTTAGCGAGGGCCTCTGTTCTGGCAGTCTTGGTGCCAACGGGAGCTTAAGAGGGTTAAAACGCTGGTCGACCACTCTCGACATGTCGTAGACACTCGAGTCAGGGCCCCGGGGGGTTAAAAAGAAGGTCCCCTTCATCCCGAGTAGTCCGAGTGGGCGCTAGCTACCACCCCCAGTGCAGGAAACAAAAATACTCAACATAAATACCCGAGAAAGTGCTGGGGAAACAGCCCCGCCGGTAGCGTAGTGGTTATCGCACCAGACCGGTATTCTGGAGGTCGTGGGTTCGGATCCCACCCGGCGGGCATTTTTTCACCATTTTCCTTTCGAAAAAAAAAAATTCTTCACCCTTTTCTATGACCCACCACAACCCCCCCTTTTGCTTTCCGGGGTTTTTCTTGACTCCCAAACCCCTTATTTTCTGTTTTTATTTCACGGACCCCCTCATTTCCCATTTTCTGATTCGCTACTGCTAGCGAGGGCCACTGTTCTGGCAGTCTTGGTGCCAAAGGGAGCTTAAGAGGGTTCAACGCTGGTCGACCACTCTCGACATGTCGTAGACACTCGAGTCACGGCCCGGGGGTTAAAAAGAAGGTCCCCTTCACCCCGAGTAGTCCGAGTGGCGCTAGCTACCACCCCCAAGTGCAGGACACAAAAATACCTTAACATAAATACCCGAGAAAGTGCTGGGGAAACAGCCCCGCCGGTAGCGTAGTGGTTATCGCACCATACCGGTATTCTGGAGGTCGTGGGTTCGGATCCCACCCGGCGGGCGTTTTAAAGCAAAGCTTTCTACCTCTACCCCCCAAGGGTTCTTTCGCGAACCGTTGGGGGTCACCAGAAAAAACTCCCGCAAAACAAATAAAAGAATTTACTTGCACCGCCAAGAATCGAACCTGGAACTAACAGAGTAACAAAGCAAGAGCCCGTAGTCTTACCGATTCAGCTACGAGCCCACGCGGAGACGGGGAAGACAAGTGGTGCACTGACCAAGCACATCTACGGGTTTAACCCTTGCATTCTTGCTAAATGCCACGCGATAGATAGCGATAAAGGAAGCTGACAACCAACCTATGGCATCTCACTTCTAGTACGCCAATGAGCCTGTGCTTCCAGTGTTCGCGTAAAAAATATCTGCTCCTTGTCGTCACCGTCACGCCAGACAATACATCAAGCAACACATTCAAATGCTCCTTATGGCCAGGCCATCACCCCAAGCATCAAAATTCTGGGCCTACATCTTCAGGGTCCACACCAAGAGTGACATATCCTTGCAGTGCCTCAAACACGCATCAATAAATAAACACATGATCAGGCGAGTTGCCGCTAAGAAGCGAGGCCTCAAGGAATCCGATACCTTTCGATTAGTTCAAAGCTTTCGTCCTCTCGAGAATTACGTCAACACCCCTGTCTTCTTCTCGGCAAGGGGGGACATAAAAGATGCTTTATATAATGATTAGAAAGGCTGTAGAGCAAGCCATTGGTCTTCCCAAGAGTGCGTCAACAGAGAGGCTGCTTAGCACAGGGACCTACAACACGGTGGAAGAGCTGATAGAGGGTCATCTTTCTATCCAGAAGCTCCGAACGAGCAGAACTGCGGCGGGTCGCCGCATTGTTCACCAGATTGGCTGGGCAGCACAGAAAGTCACTCCGATTGATGTACTCCTGGGCTTTTGGCGACAAGAAATAAATATGCTCTCTTTGCTTAGAAGTATGAAGCCCTCAGAAGACGAGTGTCGCCGACAAGCACGGGCTCAAGCGCTCAACGCCCACTCTCGGTAGGTATCACGCAGTTATCTATACAGACGCCTGCAAACATAGAAAGCAGCAGTACGCCATCATCGTGGCTACCTCCAGAACCAATCTCCTTGATTGTACCTCACTCAAGACCGAAGACATGATGGCAGCAGAAGAGGCAGCCATCGCCTTGGCTCTCAGACCGGGGTTCGTAAAGTAGTCACCAATTCCCAACAAGCCTACCGGAATTACCTGTCGGGCTTGGTGTCCCGACCTTCACTGCGTGTGCTAAAAAATTCCCTCGCACTTCCCCGAGGGGGAGAGTGTGTAAGTGCGAATGCACGGTTGCATTCGCACTTAAAAGAAAGATGCATTTATTCACAGACACCTATTTGTGTTGTCGTTGTACTTGATTGCTAGAAGGATCGCTTTGTGGTCCGTGAAATGGACCGTCAAAGGGTCCTGGAGGACAGTGCGGACTTGGCAGTTTCTCGCAAAGGCCAGGTCGATGAAACCGCCGTTGATGGTGGTGGGCGAGTCGAGGGGTACGCGCACCCGCAGCTGTTGCTATGCGGACGACGGCGGCGGACGATTCAGCCTCGCTTAAGAAGTGCATTCGCACTTAAAAGGAAGCGTTTTACATAGTTATCTCAGCTTTGAAATTTCGTGTCAGTACTCCTTTAAGCGGGTGCATTAGCCCTTCTCACGCCCGATTCCTGGTCAATCCCTCACGTGGGTATGTGCCATGAGGAGGCGCCCAACACCCCAGTCACTGAGCGGAGAGAGGAGGAGGAGGAAACGCGCGCCCATCTCCCCCCGTTGCTAGGGAAGACGAGGAGGAAGACGAGGAGCGCGCGCACCCGCAGCTGTTGCTATGCGGACTACGGCGGCGGACGATTCAGGCTCGCTTAAGAAGTGCATTCGCACTTAAAACCACTGCCCAAATGGTTCCATTCAGCTCATCTGGACACCCGATCATGCTTTCATAGAGGGCAACGAATGCGTCCACTAAGCCTGCACTTTCACCCCCGTGTTATGGAGCTGCACGAGGACAGTCACCCGCTTGTGTCGTTCAGGAACATAACCCAGCTTATCACCTTCTGAGGCAGACCCTACCTTCGCCTTACCCTGACCCCTCCATAGAACAACAAACTACTATACGGCTCATAGAATCCGGCTCCTTCCCACACCGGACGCGTCTTCACTTAATGCACCCGAATAGCTACGATGCTGAATGTAAATTTTGCTCATAGTAGGAACACTCTGCCACATAATCGGGGTTTGCGACTTTAGCCCAAAGCACCTTCCTCTCTTTCCATCAACTACCAAACAAAAGCAATGGGAGATTCTGCTGTCCAGACCCTCTCTGCCTACCCAGCTTCAGCCGGTGGGCAGAACACAGGCGGCGCGGAGTGAATATGGGCTACACTCAGGAAGGAACCACTACCCTGGGCCGCACTCTGGGCCTTTCAGAAATCTCAATATAAGTATTTCCTCCTCCTGCACCTCTTCCTGCTCCTCCCGCTCCTGCTTCGTCTCTACCGCCGAGCTCGTCGCCTCCGTCTGCGACGGCAGAGACGGAGAAGTGAGATCGCCTGACACCGGGTTTGAGCTGTAATTTTACAAAAAAAGTTTCCACTCAGGTGCTGCACCAATACCACTCGACCAACCACCGTTAATGCATCATGCATTATTTTAACCTGAGCAAGAATATCGCTTTGAAGTAATAGAGGGTGTGGTTAAGTGCATTTCACTTCTCTCTGGTTTCACGATTTGTAGAGCGACGTGAGTGAATTTAAGTGATGTCGCATGGGCAAACGTGGGTGCCGCTTACAGCTTTGCTTTCCAACCACATTCACAAAGTGGATTGGCGCCAATGTTTTTCACCACTTTCTTTTCGACTCAAAAAATTGATCTCTTTCTAAGACCCACCACAACCTCCCCTTTGCTTTCCGAGGTTTTCTTGACTGCCAACCCTTACTTTCTGCCTTATTTCACGGAGCCCCTCATTTCCCATTTTCTGATTCGCTATCTATATATATATATATATATATATATATATATATATATATATATATATATATATATATATATATATATATATATATATATATATATAATTTATTTATTTATTTATTGATATATATTTCACAGGAGACGAAAGATCTAATTAGGAAACGGCAAACCATGACAATCTCTACCGCAGCTGACAGAATAGAACTAGCGGAGCTTTCGAAGTTAATCAATAAGCGTAAGACAGCTGACATACGGAAGTATAATATGGAGAGGATCGAATACGCTGTAAAGAACGGAGGTAGCCTGAAAGCAGTGAAGAGGCGTCTTGGAGCGGGGAAAAATCAGATGTATGCACTTAAATATAAGCAAGGCAATGTCATCACAAATAGGGATAAAATAGTCACAGTGGCCGAGGAGTTCTATAGGGACCTGTACAGTAGCCGGGACATCCAGGATAATGCCGAACGAGACAGTAGTTCAGAGGAGATAGGCATCCCACCAGTAACGACCGAAGAAGTTAGGAAGGCTTTGAAAGAAATGAAAGGGGGCAAAGCACCTGTTGAGGATCAGATAACAGCAGACCCCTTGAAGGATGGCGGAGAAATTGTACTTGAAAAACTGGCAAACCTGTATACGCAATGCCTAATGACCGCAAGTGTACCGGAATCTTGGAAGAACGCGAACATCACCCTAATCCATAAGAAAGGCGACATGAAGCACTTGAAAAATTACAGGCCGATCAGCTTACTGTCAGTCGTCTACAGGTACTTACCAAGGTAATCGCTAACAGAATTTCTGCAACCTTAGATTTCAGTCAACCTAAAGAACAAGCAGGGTTCCGTAAAGGTTATTCAACAATGGACCATATTCACACGATCAATCAGGTGATAGAGAAGTGCGCTGAGTATACTGAACCCCTATATATAGCCTTCATAGATTATGAGAAAGCATTTGACTCGGTCGAAACCCTAGCAGTCATTCAGGCATTACGGAACCAGGGGGTAGATGAGCATTATGTAAGAATACTAGAGGATATCTACAATGGGTCCACAGCTACCATCATCCTCCATAAGGAGAGCAGCAAAATACCTATAAGGAAGGGTGTCAGACAAGGAGACACAATCTCTCCAAATGTTATTCACAGCATGTTTATAAGAAGTATTCAGAACGTTGGATTGGGAACAGGTGGGAGTAAGGGTTAATGGAGAATACCTCAGTAACCTCAGATTTGCTGATGACGTTCTGTACCACCATCATCTTCGCCCCAGAGCGAGGATTCCCCAGCGATGTCGTGTGCCATGGACGTTCCATTCTCAATGGCAGAACTGCTGGCTGCACTGGCCTCCATCAAAAAATCCACGTGCCCAGGTCCGGACGACGTCAGCTATACAACCCTTTCGCATTTAGGCGAAAAGGGGAAAGGATGCCTTCTAAACGTTTTTAACCGCTCATGGGAGACCGGACGACTAGAGCCGAAATGGAAACACGCCCGCATTGCGCCAGTTCTAAAGCCAGGGAAAATTCCAACGGCCATAGAGTCTTACCGTCCCATAGCCCTTCTGAGCTGTGTCGGCAAACTGATGGAGAAGATGGTGCTGTATCGCTTGGACTGGGATTTTCAGAAATGTATACCCGCCACAGATGTCTGGCTTCCGTAAGGGCCGTAGCAGCATCGATAATGCCATTGCCCTTGCAACCAGCATAAAACAAGCTAAGAATCGGCGGAACATTATCATTGCCGTGTTCCTGGACATCAAATCAGCCTATGACTGCGTAGCGCATGATGCTATTCGCTCGGCGATGAAGTCTTCAGGAATAGGAGGCCGCATGTATGCATGGCTATCAGACTATCTCTCCGATAGGTATATATACATGTCAACACACAGCGGCGACTCAGCACTGTACAGAGTGACTCGAGGTGTTCCCCAGGGCGGGGTGATAAGCCCCACGCTGTTCAACATCTCTATTATAGGCCTGGAAAAATGCTTGCCGCAGTCGGTTGAAATCTCCTTGTACGCGGACGACATCTGCATATGGAGCTCTGGCCGTAACAGACGTGTGCTATGGTCGAGACTTCAGCGAGCAATCAACTCCATTGCATCGTTCTTGGCAGCACGAGGAATGGAAATTTCGGCAAGCAAATGTGCTGCGTTGGCTTTTACGAAGCGGGACCTCACGCACTACCTGGCTCACTGTTGGCGGCACTGACATCCCATACCTTCCCAGCTATAGGTTTCTGGGGTGACATTCGACAGGTCACTCACCTGGTCACCCCATGTCCGCCATCTCAAGGAGAAGCTTACCTCAATCGCCCGTATATTCAGTATGCTCTCCAGAAACTCCGGCGGTTGCTCCGTTAACTCTCTCCTTCGGCTCTACGAAGCGCTCTGCGTTGGCCCCATACGCTACAGCATCGCCATTTTGGTCCTCCTTTCTAAAGGAACTATCAAGGCTCTAGAGTCCACGCAAGCACAGATCTTGAGGACTTGCATTGGTGTTCCGAAAACTACCTCTACTGTTGGAACATTGACGGAATGCCGACGTCTGTCACCCTTGGCTCTCGGCATGCGGGAGCTTCTCCGCGTGCGAATGCGTATTGTGGCCAGGCAATGTGACCACCCTTTAGCGCCAAGTTCGGTCCCTGAAGTGTGCGACTTCCTGCCGCAACATTACCAGCCGCCATCACTTCATCTCCACCCGCCCTGGATGTTGCGGCCCATGAAAATAGTGACCACGGTGCCCGGAATTACACGCAAGGGGCATAGTCCACCTGCCGCTCTACGGTTTTTTGCTCTTGAATATATGTACAACACATACGGAGGTCATACACATCTGTACACTGATGGATCGGTTTCATCCACATCATCCACTGTCGCAGTGTGGATACCTTCGTCCCGCACCACCCTCAGTGCCATGCTCAGCCACAAAACATCATCTACGGCTGCCGAACTTGCAGCTCTGCGGATGGCCTTGGCTCACATCATCGAGCAGCCGGCAAGCGCGTGGGCCATCTTCACGGACTCTCGGGCTGCACTGCAATGTCTGGCGTCTTTCTCCAAAGATCAGCTTGTGCTTGATGTACAAGCTTTACATCTTCAAGCTCTGCAAGCGCATCATCAAATAGCACTTCAGTGGCTCCCTGCCCATTGCAGGATAACTGGAAATGGGAAGGCGGACGTTGCAGCATCCACAGCGCATGACCAACGCGGATCAAAAATGCCGGTGCCATTTTCTCGCAAAGATGCTTCAGCCCTTGCATCCAGTGTGGCATGGAGCATGCAGCGATCGCTTTGGGCAGACGCATCCCTCCATTACGCGCCCCTCTACTCTATCGACCCGCATTGTAATTTTAAGATGCCACCTGGACTATCCAAGCATGATGAAGCAGTACTGCACCGCATGCGGTTGAACGTCGCCTACACGCGATACTACTGCTACAAAATCAACCAGTCCTCCTCGCCTCTGTGCCCACAGTGTGGTGTGCGTGAAGACCTCCAACACCTAATATGTGACTGTGTGCGCTTTACTACACAAAGAGTGTCTCTCGCAGTGTCCCTGGGCCGGCCGCTGTACGCAAAACTAGAACTGAGGGACGTATTAGGTCCTTGGAACTCTTCCAAACGTGCCGCTCGTGCAACGAAAGCCTTATTGGCATACCTAAAAGACACAAGTCTTGATCAGACTTTGTAATTATTTAAAATCATATGTATTCCTCTTCATCATTATAATCATCATCGTCATCGCATTCATCTGGCGTAGCAAGCCAGGCATCTTAGCTGGGCTGACATCGCCAGTTTTCATTAAAGATTGTTATCTCTCTCTCTCTCTCTCTCCTTGCTAAGTAACTCGGGGGACGAATTGCAAAGCATGCTTTCCGCACTGGACGAACAGAGTAGAACCGTGGGCCTGAAAATTAATATGCAGAAAACTAAAGTAATGATCAATAACCTCGGGACAGCACAGCGGTTTGAGATAGGTGGCGAGGCAGTGGAAGTGGTAAGCGAATATATCTACTTAGGCCAAGTTGTGACCCCAGATCCCAACCATGAGGCAGAGATAATTAGAAGGATAAGAATGGGGTGGGGTGTATATGGCAGACATTCTCAGATAATGAATAGCAGCCTACCATTGTCGCTGAAGAATAAAGTGTATGACAGCTGCATCTTACCGGTACTTATCTTACGGAGCAGAAACCTGGAGGCTCACTAAGAGGGTTCAACTTAAATTGAGAACGACTCAGCGTGAAATGGAGCGGAAAATGATAGGTGTAACTTTAAGGGACAAGAAGAGAGCGGAGTGGGTCAGGGAACAAACACGTGTTAAGGACATATTAGTAGAGATTAAGAAAAAGAAATGGATGTGGGCGGGGCATGTAATGCGAAGGCAAGATACCCGCTGGTCATTAAGGGTAACAGAGTGGATCCCTAGAGGAGGCAAGCGTTGCAGGGGGCGGCAGAAAGTTAGATGGGCAGATGAGATCAAGAAGTTTGCGGGGATAAATTGGTCACAGTTGGCACAGGACCGAGGTAATTGGAGAATATGGGAGAAGGCCTTTGCCCTGCAGTGGGCGTAGATAGGCTGATGATGATCATATATATATATATATATATATATATATATATATATATATAAAGAAAGGATTTTTATATAGGAAAGAAACTGAAGAAAACACGTCCGGAGTGGGGACCAAACCCACGCCTTCTGATTAAATCTCGGATGCCTTACCAATTCGGCTATGTGGACGACTGTGATTTCGTTAGCCGAATAGGTAAGGTCGACTCGGTAAAGGCTCGCGAAAGTTCGCGAATTGGAACACTCGCGCCACATGCTGCCGTCGATGTGATGTCCTAAGCCGCCCCACCCCCATCCCCCTTTTTTTTCCTTATTTCTTTTCTCTCTCTCTCTTTCTCTAACATCTACCCCTAATCTATTCCTTTTTCTAGTCTTTTATCCTCTCTTCCCCTCCCGCTGCACTGGGTTGTACGCAGGTGAGCTAGCCACCATATCCCTGCTGAGCTCAATATCAGTGTGCTTTCTTCTCTTCCATTTAATCGCTTCTATCTTTCTTTTTCAAACACTAGTGCAATGTCGCGCTCCACTGCCAGTGACCCTGCGTCTGCGACTCTGCAACGCGGCGGTCCAACCGGCCCAGCAGCGAAAAGCGCACCCGCGCTAAGGTGGCTAGAATTCTAGCCACCTTACCCGAGCTCAACGTTCCCTCCTTTCCTGCCATCTTTGGGGAAGAACTGGCGTTGTTGACGACCTCGTGATGCAGGCCCAACGTCTTTTCTTCTCTGAAAATCCCCAAGCGAGTGTTATAAAATCCCTACATATCCTTGTCCCTACACGTCAAAGTTCGAGTTCGTTCGCGTTCATTCGGCCTGTATTCCCTTGCGCCTATTTATGTGCACGGCAGGACGAAGGCCCCTCCAGATATCCAGATTTCAGCAGAATACCCTACCACAGAGAGAAAAAAAAAAACTATTTTCTCTCTCTATGACTCTACCGGGGTGGCCGAATCCTGTTCTGGGGAGGATGTGCTGTGGTTGACCCAGCTGCACCTATCTAGTCAAGCCTCCCTTGTAGCGAGCTTTGTTATTCCAACCGGACCAGGCAGCACTTCAGACGTCGAGGATACGTAAAACCCACGTTGAAATCGCCTCAGAGCACGGAGGGAATGAAAGCACCATGCTTCGAGTGTAAAAGAGTCACGTCGGATCTGTTTACTTCCCCCGCGTTTTGACGCGAGCAACAAATGAGCGTTTGGAGATTTTTTTTTTATTTCTCGAAAGGCTCACGCCACTCGCGTTTGCATTATTAACTCGTAGTAGTTAGCAGTGACGTGAAGGTGCGCATAAGTAGGAACTCATGCGCGCGATTCAGCTAATGACAAAGTACGTATCCCCCGAAACGAAAAAAAAAAATGCGCTTATGGACTGGTGTAAACCAAATAAAAACGAGAAACACGTGTCTGCATGCTGCACTTACCACGGTTTTGTGGCAGCTGCTCGAACAGGCATGGAGGAAAATGTGTCGGCGGTAGCCGACTCGAATTTTGCGTCTGCCCCGCAGCTCCCGGTAAGTTAGATGAATCATAGTTGCACGCATAGGCGGAGACTACGGGGGGGGTATGGACATTTGCGCCAAGTCAATAATGCAGTAAGCTTTTAGCCCCAATAAACTTTTAAGTGAAATGAAGAGGCAACACTAAGGACTATTGTCAACTGGTAATAGCACTTGGCGGAGTAGAGGGGGTGAAGGGATCAGCATCGCCGAAGGGGGGGGGGGGGGGAGGGAAGAGGGGAGATGGGGCTAGGTTCCCAAGACCTGTGGTCAGCTAGCTATGCTTCTCACGCACTTTGTAGCAATGACAGACCTGCAATTTTGTGTGTGTATATGGCTGACGGTACTATTGACGTGTTTTCAGTCTGCCATCTAGATGCGTCATCATACTTGTGGTGCCTTCTTGGTACGTACTGCAGGACGCTGTAAATAAACAAATAGCACTGCTGACTTAGGCAAAGGGGCAGGGTTCACAGCACCTCAAGTTACTTACAAGCCAATGCACAAGTGCGCGAATTTTGGCTTGGCAAAAGGTTAACCCTACCCGTTTTCCTTCTGCACTCCTCCCAGAATCGAGGCACGTGTCGCTGATATCAGCCCGTTAAGAGAGCACGTGCTGCCCAGTTGGGGCTCTCCAGTTAGCAGTCTCAAACTCACCTGTGCCCTAGCGCAAGAATATCTGCGAATACGGAATGCTGGATGCCAGTGATAATCGAAGAGCCCCCATTGCTCTTGTAGGGTACTTTCACCAAGGGACCGAGACGGGCTACTTGGTGCATGCAAAAATAAACAGAAGGTGATGAAACAGAGGAAACAAAACATGGTATGCTACAAAACAGCGTACCATGTTAAATGCGCTCTGTGTAACTCAACCAAGTACCTTCACCCTTTCATTCCTTGCTTGTGTGTGGCTTCACAAGTGTGCAAGGGAAAAGGTGCCTGTGTTGTTCTCCGGTGAGCCTGTTCATGCAGTGCCTCGTTTGGCATCGATACGCCAACTTATGGCAATCACTGCTGCAGCATACTCGATCTACAAGGAATTTTCTTCAAGGCCATGCTGCAATTACTTTGCTTTTCCAAAGCAGCCAAGCACACATGCTTGGTGGGACCTAAACGTGTGAGCTCACTGGTGAGCCAACCACAAGTGCACCTGTAGAGTGAATGGAACCATCTCGCACATTGGCAAGCACGATTGCTTCAGTGTGCTTGGGGCTCGAAGCCAAGACTGCGCCATTGTCGTCGTGGCTTCCCTCTCGCCAACCAGGGGCTGATGGCACCAGCGTGGAACATGGAGTGGCAGCACGATCCTGCTCGGAGGAGGGGGGCCATGAAAGAAAGAGGGGAGACGGAATTCTCAGAGCAGGAGTGGGCCCACCACAGTGAGTGGCGGGAACGGCGGTGGCAGTGCAGCTTTGCTCGAGCAGGTGGCCTCAAGCTCAGATATGCAGCCACCTGGATAATCATGCACCAACAGCACAGGCTTGTTGATTAGCTCCCTCAAAAGAAGCAGCACGCAACATGCACCCAACAACTGCACAAAAAATAACCCTCTCAACACACAAATTCAGTTAACCACATCGCTCTGGGCAGCAGTGTTGGAAAGTTGATACTAGTATTTTTTTTATTGTGCCTAACTAGTTGAATGAGGCTAATTTTTTAGTTACTGACTGCAGGGCTCAGGTGTTAATGAAAAGGTGTTAAAGCATTCTGAGGAACAATTTTTTCTAAAAGTTAAGGTTTACAAAGCTCTATTTTCTTGCGACAAAAAAACAACAAACAGAGGAAGCAATGTAAAATAAGCAAGTAAGCCAGTATCCAATTGTTGAAACACTCTGATGAAGTAACTCTCGCACTGGGACTGACTTCACTGAAGTGCAGGTCGTCTCTGCATTGTGGAACTGAACCACCTGAGATTTGCAGACGACACCATCAGCAAGTCCAGAGATAAGCAAAGAATGCTTCCGAAACTGCAATCAACAAGCTCAGTCGTAGGGTGTACGAATATCCAAAGTAATGATAAGCATAGCATCGTCAATGAGCTGAGCAAACGATGCGAAGGAAATCAGTGTACAATCAGCATGGGCTGGGATCATGGAGGAAAGGAAAGCAAGTGCGATAGAAACCACGCAGCTTCTGACGGCTATCGGAGGCCAATAGCGGGTTCCACAGCAACCAACTGCACCAGATACAAGAACACAGGAAGGGTGGGCGTGGCCGCCCCGGGGCTTTTCCTTCCCACATGGCTGGTGTGCACTCCCCAGCAAGGAGCAGTCGCTAAACAGGGGCCGCCGATGGCTTATGGGGGGAGGCACAAAACAAATTGCAAAGGAAACCGGACATGAAACAAGCACCTGGGGTGGAAGGCATCCAGGCTCAGGCTTCAACAAAGAAGGGCGAGAATGCAATACAGAGAACCGACCATCACCTGGGAATACTCCAGGATAATAGTTGGAGGAGTCCTGCAGGTTTCACTAGCTGGGCGATGTGGCCGAGAGTCAGCTCGCAGCCAAGAAATTTTCTGTCAGCTAGGCGAAAGCCCAAGGCAGCCCAGACATCCCCTACCGAAGTCCCAGCCAGGTTCACTGTTGGCCTGATGCATGTACACTGGCCCATGTTGACTACCGTGATGTGCATGCAGTAGCATACAGTTATCGTGCACCAAGATTTTAAAAAAGAGCAATGGCGTTACTCGAAGAAAACCTAGCGCATATGTTTCCAGTACGGTGGAGCAACGGCCTGTAATTTTTTCATTAATGAGATTTAATTAATTGCAATTAATTACCTAAGTCGCGAAGTCCTGCCCTACTAATTAAAGTTTCAATGAGGCCCTTGTGGTTACCCACGGGAGGTATTTAACTGAGGTATTTTCAGCGACGAACTAATTGCTTACTCATTTATTCTGACTGATAAAGAAACTTCGCGAAATATAAAAAGTACTACGTGACAGCACTCCCACCCGTTTAAGAAACTAGTGCCCTCAAATGAGCTGACTGAAAGCGAGTGCTTTGCCCGTCACATGCACAAAGAGAAAGCGCATCACCTTGACAAGAGCATGTATACAAGGAGCAGCAACGGCAAGTTTCACGGGGCGCGCGTGGCAGATAGGGCACAAACTCGGCCACGATTTCTTCTTTCTTTTCTTTATTTTGTTCTGGCTAATTCAGAGCCAGCCTGTTTGAGGGCACTGCTTTATGATGCAGGCAGGAGCGCTGTCACGTGGCATTTTTCATATTTTGAGGGGTTCCTTTATCAGTCAGAATAAATGAGTAGGCAATTAGTTTGTCACTGAAAACACTGCAGTTAGATGCCTCAAGTAGGTACCTACAAGTGCCTCAGCGACACTTTAATGACTAGGACAGTACTTCTCGAGTTAGCTAATTACAATTAATTAAATCTCATAAACAAAACAATTACTGGCTGCTACTCCACTGTACAGAAAACGTTATGCGATAGGTTTTCTTCGAGTAACGCCATTGCTCTTTTTTAAAATCTTGGTGCATGACAAGTGGGTCATCCTGTATACAGCGCCCTTCCCACAGACATCGATAGCCCAACTGTGCCTGTGCCTTCTCTATATTCTTACCGCTGTGTAGCCGAGAATAAATCCAGATCCTTGCAATGTGCAGCGCTTATGAGAGATACTGAAGAACCAATTTATCTCCACATCTCTCCTGTGCACCAATCACCAGGGATGCTGGTTTTGTTGAATCAAAAAAGAGCTTTGCTGGGTACACCATCTCCATTTAGCCTCATCAATCTTCCGAGCTTTGAGCAACATTTCCTGACATCCAGCGGGGTCAGTGTGGCAACCCTTGCAGCATTTCACTAGCCAATCACTCGGCATGTTTATTTCCCTTATGACGCTTTCCTGCTCTTTGCCAAAAGATGGACTAGCCCTTAACGAGTTAGTCCTAGCAAAGACTGCCTTAATGTCCCCTAATTTGGACAGCTTGTTTCTGGAGTCCTGCTTGCTTTGTTTTCTCATATGACCCCACTGCGAAGAAAAAAAATTCTCAGGGCACTTAAGTCTGCTGACGTGCTTCGACGGAGAAATCCTGGCAATACTTATTAACAACTTCTGTCCCACTACACCGTGTTTATGTCTCCTTCACTTTCGTTTCGTCGTCTTACAGCGAGAATTGTGCCAGCAAGCGGACTGATACACGCCACAGCTACCCTAGAATCAGGGCTCTGCTTGGCTGGGGTGCACCTGTTCTACGCACGTGCCATCATGTCACGCGACACGCGGTATTCTACTACTCCTACGTTTCAAATTCACTGTTTTGTGAATTTTGTGAAATGGGCACATTAGCCATTCAAAGTTCCCGATTGCTCGCCAGTCCCCCACGTGGACATGTGCTACAAAGAAAGGAATAAGAACGCACCAGCAACATTTCTTCTATTTGGTAAAACGGAAGATTGGGCAAGTTGGTACATTAGAGGAATAAAAAAAACTGGCGAAGCTTGCAGTAAGTCGCGGAAGGCTTGAACCATAGCGAAGCTGCAGGATTTCTTGCTACGTGAACACTGAAGGGCACATCACCACACATTTGTACAAGTTTGAAATTGTTTATTTACATGTCCCGTCGTTGCTTTGCACTGTGCTAGCAGTGGTCATCGTCATATGCATTGATATCGTTCATGCCAAGCATTGCATGCACAGCAGCGCTTGACGACAGCTGGGGCGCAGCGGCGGCGCGTATGTGCACGACAGATGTGCGGTACTCCTGGAGTCGTGTCGAGGTTCCGTGGAGCAGGTATTGCACCAACAATGCCACCACCTGTGGCATTGACAATTGTTGGTTGCTAGGCAACGCGAGGCGCTCCTCAAGGTTTTCACTTTTTTTGCTAAGCCATTGCACGAGCCGGGGATCTCTCTCTCTCTCTCTCTCTGGCTAAAGCCACTGTGCGTGCAAAGGACGCTCGGCGGTCGTTGCGAGGCATGCATTCACGAGCACTCAGCATTTTCTTGGTATTCTTAACGCGTTACGCAGCACACATTACGGCCAGCTACAACAGCTCCGCTGCTAACAGTACAAAAATGATGAAACACAAGATGAAGCACATCTCTTGTGTTTCATCGTTTCTGAGGTGTTTATTCTTTTGAAATTTGTTCCACTGCTGGCAACACGCAGAGATACCACAGCAACAATTTTCCGCAGAATGGGGCACTTAAGGCTTTCACCTTGTCCAGTCACCAGATGCGCAAAAATGAAACTCACTATGACACAAATAAATACTACATCTATATTATGCCCGCCCCCGAAAAAATTCGAACTTAAAAACATACGTTTGTCTTGTTCTTGCAATGCCATGTATAATCAATCCTAGCCTCCATTAGTACTACAAGGCACTGCAAGATGCTCGTTAAGAAAGGGAAGGAGCCACCTTCAAAGTTCGTCAGGTATGAAATATGGCATCGGCAGAAGCGCGCAGAAAGTAGTCTTGCTGTTTACAGCTCAAAAAGGGCAGAGAATGCAAATAAATAAACTGAAGTTGGGGTCAGAGCGGATGAGTATAAATGCTCACGATGAGACCGAAACAGCAAGGAGTTCAAGTAGTTTGAAATATAATTAGCTCATCTGCAATTGCCTGTTCTCGTTAATTCGCTACACTCATGGGTGCTGGGACTAATGCTGATTTGTGCACTTAAAATTCCCGCCGCCTGCGTGGCCTTCGCAGACACATTCCAGTCTGCAGCAGCCGTGCAGTGTTTACCAGCCAGTGGAAAGTGTTGATAGAGAAGAATATCAGCGTCGGAGATGGCCCGAGTCAAACCTTTGTGAGAGAAAATGAGTGCAGAGGCACATTTAGAGAGCGCTATGACAAACCACGAAAGACAACAGCACTCCCCGAAATGTGCATTTACAGCAGAATGCAAGTAAGCAAGCTATGTATGTTGCATTTAGTTTGAATGCTGTCAATCTGAAGTTGCACAATCTGTAGCAGCTGTTCAGTACCTTCTTTTAAATGCTGGTATCTGATTAGAAGATTGCATACAATGAAAGGGCTGGATGACTGCACCAGCAAAAACCACACTAATCTGCACCTGTAGCTGCGTTCTCTTCAAAGAGAATCAAGGGAAGACCCATTGGTAGATTGTTAGGAATGCGTGAGCATTTCGCTCCTTTCGTTGCTCCGCAGGTCTGGCGTACTGTCGTTGTTGAACACATTCTGTATTCTTTTGACGCCAATGGTAACAATGGTAATGGTAACAATGGTAACAGCAGGCATCAGTGGTAACAAACGAAGACTGTGGGGGTCCCTGGTTCAGCCACTTGTCGACAGTGTGGAGTGCGCTGGCAGCCCAAGTCTTCATGCAGCAAGGCTAGCCAGTGAGGAAGGAACAGCCGGAGGCATCGCCCTCTCCGCTCGACTGCTTCCATCCTGCACCAGCCACTCTGTTACAGATGGAAGATTTTGCTGACATTTTCTTGCCAGAGAAGAGGTGCGCAGCGCGTGAAGTGGCCCCACTTGCTCCACCAGCACGGATTGCGAGATGCATGCTGTCAGCACAAAGAACCACCAGGTGGCGTTTGCTGAGGCTCCTCTCCCTCCTCCAAGTGCTTGTGCTCCTCCTCTCCCTCATCCAAGTGCTTGTGCTCCTCCTCCTTCTCCTCCTCCTCCTCCTCCTCAGAGTGCTCGTGCTCCTCATCCTCTTCCCCCTCCTCCGAGTGCTCGCGCTCCTCTTCCGCCTCCTCTGGCAGGCGTGCCTTGGCCCCCTTGCGCTGGGGGATGACCTCGAGCAGGGCCTCTGTCCAGGGCTGGCCGCGGCTCGCCCTCAGCAGGATGGCAAACACTGCGCACACAGCACCCACATCAGTGGGAACACGCCACGTACGCACAACGCTGACAGCGTGCCCCACCAGAGCCTCGCCAGGTACACAGAGGATCAACACCCGACTAGCCTGCTTGAAAGGAGCACCGGCTACCCTCAGCAGTGACTGGTGAACATCAGCAGCGATTGCAACATAAAAATCCACCCTCATTCTAACAGCCCTTTCTGCTGGCTAGACTGCACGGGTGGGCACTGCGGCAGTTGCATCGGCCAAAAAAGGCGCACAGTGCACTCTTGAAAGCGCACTTAACTGCAAGCAACTTCCTCATTTATTTTACTCTTTGGAGGTGAAACAACGGTGCTACTATTCAGAGATTCTCATCCCCCATAACTGTGATTGCTGAAAAGGATCCATAACGAAAGAAGCCAACTGTCGCTTAAAGGGGCCACGAAGGCAAAATACAAGTTTGTTTTATTCGAAAGATTTTGTTTTATGGTGCCCCCAGTGCTTGTCTGGCAGCAAACGATGCTTTATTCACTGAGAAATTAACAATTTAAGCCAAAATTTTAATTCTCCCAAGAAATCGTGCTATGCAGGGTCACCAATGACATATCCAGGCTAGGTATTTGAAACGATTGTTAGTATGTTGATTGGGCCTGCAGCGAACAGCGAAACGTGTTTTGTTGCCTCATGTGTCGCTCATCCTCCCAGATGGTGCTACAATAGGGAGTGTGCAAGAGAACATTGGCGCCGCCCTCGTGGGTACTTCCCACACTACGTGGTGAGTAGCTGAGCAGACAGCCCTGCCCACCACGCAGTGTGGGAAGTACCCACGGGATGGTGACTTCGTGATGTCGCATACGAACTGTTGCGTCGAGAACTGTCGATAATTTCCCGCCGGAAACGAAGAGTTTTTTTTTTCAGTTTTCAATACGGCCATGCCTTCAGCACGGGTGAAATGGATACGCTATGTGCGCCGCATGAAGTAAGCGGTTATTGGCATTTTCGTCCAAGTATGTCTGTGTCTGGAAGATGATGGTAATTTTTTTTTTTTTACATGGTGCCGATGGAACCAAATGGCAGCCGTCAAGTGGGCAAGAATATGCAGTGCCTACTTCACTGGCGGCAAGCCATCGACGGATCCAAGATCACCGTCATACGCGCCTACAATTTTCCCGCCGGCCTACCGCGAAAGGCCTGGAATAGCTAGAGACAGAGACTCCCGTTATGAAAGCTCAGTCTGTTTCCTTTATTACTTCTCATCAGCTAATGATTTGCATGTCTGGGAATCTCATAAGCCACCTGATAATAATGCCAAACTGCCAAATTCCTTCCAGAGAACCACCCAAAATTGTGCATTTTGGAATGGAGGTTGGGCTTCACTGCACGGTGCGGGCACCACGCATGCTAACATTTTTTTTACGTCTGACAAACTGTTCCCCGCCAGTCGACATTTTTTCCAGGATTTGTTTTTTAAATGTTTCCCTACAAATTGTATCTTCCAATTTTTTTTACTCCAGGTGGTTTGTTACACATAACTTCTTTGTTATCATTCTGTACGACAACTGGACAAAAATTTTGATCATTTTGTTCGCAACTTCATGTAATGAAAACATTTTAAACACTGGTGTTGTTTGGAAGCACACTAAATCATTTGCATTTTATGTTGCTGCAATATGTGCCTAACCAATGTGTCTAGCACAAAAAAAAAAAAAAGGTTTTCTGAGACCCCTGAAAATCGGTCAATTTCCCACGGTAACGAAAGAGTTAACCGGAGCCTGGCTCACACATTCACTCCCCCTCTTACTGGTATTGCAGGCTTCCACAGTTTCCTGAATCGAATGGTCTTTGTCCCCGTCAAAACGGGGCAGCACTGGTACTTGCACTCACTGCAGTACGCCATCAAGTTGCAAGAGATGCCTTCCGCAGGACAGTACTTCACATCGCTTTTCATTAACCGTTTCCCTGTAGCCTTATTGTTTGTCCTCCACCGTTCTGTCCCTGCGCATCGTCCGGCGTAAATGTTAGTCATGCTTGTTTGTACCTCTCATTCCTGCGTCCCTGCTACAGGTCACTGAGTCTCCCAAACCTTGACATCATCACAATGGCAATTTTGTTTACTACGTTTGTGGCGCACTGAACAAAAACTTTCTCATGGGTGCTGCCACATCCCCCTTTTCTTCTGGGAGCACTTATTTTTTCTCACTACATGGCCAGCCCAAGTCCATTTCTTTCCCTTAATTTGAGCTATGATATCTTGCACTCGAGTTTGCTCCCTGCTCCAGGAGGCTCGTTTCCCGTCCCTGAGGGTTACCCCTATCATGCTTCGTCTCATGGCTCGTTGGGCTGACCTAAGTTTCCTTTCCAGTTGTTTAGTATGGTGCCAAGTTTCCGCTCCATACATCATCACCGGCAGCACGCATTGGTAGTGTACTATATTCTCTTCGCATTCCAACGCTTTGTCATCAAGAATTGGGTGAAAAAGGAGCACCGACTGGGCCAGATCGGTAATGCCAATCAGACTTCGGTGTATTTCGACATGCCTGTGGCCTGCACCATGAATGACAAGGGCGTGAAACAAGTGAAGGTCAAAACTGCCGGCTACAAGAAGTAGCGCGCCGCCGTAATGTTGTGTTGCATGGCCGATGGGCAAAAGCTGCCGGTGTACATCATTTTTAAGAGGAAGACTCTTCCAGCCGAGGAAGTTTTCCCTAAGAACGTTGTCGTGCGAGCCCACGACAATGGTTGGATGATTGGTGCCCTCGTCGAAGATTGGGTCAAGACTATTCAGCAACGACGTGCCGGTGCTCTGCAGTTTAAGGAGTCACTCCTGGTTCTGGACTCCTACTGCGGCCACTTGACAGATGTCGTTAAGTCCGTGCTTTTGGAAGGGACAGTACGGACATAGCAGTAATAACCGGTGGTATGACAAGCCAGCTACAACCGCTCGACGTGGCCATCAACAAGCCATTTACGGGCAGGCTGCGGAAGCATTGCAATGACTGGCTGACGCTGCAAGATCACCAACTGACACCGACCTGGCGCATCAAGCGCGCTTCACTCAGCCAAGTGGCGAACTGGGTCGCCGCGGCATGGGCCGAAATTTTGGCCGAGGTGATTGTGCGTGCCTTCCGCAAGTGCACAATTTCGAACGCGCTGGATGGAAGTGAGGACAGTGGACAGTGATAATGAGGACACAAAGAGGACAGCGATGATGACGACGACGACGACGACGACGACGACGAGTGAGCATTGAACATTCTGCGACAAGCGCCGCAAGCGTAATAAAGTGCATGTTTTAGTCTCAGTCCAGTGCTTTTTTTTTCATTCGAGTTACATTCGAGGTAAGTTTTTTTCTTTTCTTTTTTTTTTCTGACATTCCAAATTCCGGGAGTCGGCCTGGAATCGAGGCCGGCCTAGATTCGAGTGAATGTGGTATTTGAATGCAGTTAGCGTTAAACTCGGGTGAGTGCTTTTCTCAAGGGGTACGCCTTTGAATGGAGCAAACTTGCATGCTGTCCACATCGTCCATCTAAGTACTAGCGCACCTCAATGAGAAGCCGCACTGCCCCACTAAAATGAAACGATGGCCACTTGCCTGGGGAGGCCACCAAGGTGGTGTTTCCAAACATGCAACTTAAAGGGCTATGAAGACAAAATGCAATTTAGGTTCTAAAAAGGTTGCTCCATCCGATGACAATTCCACCAATTTCAGCACAAACAAATCAAGCACAAATATCTTGATTACCACAAATAACTGAGATATTACAGAAAACGTATAGAGCAGTGGGAACGCCCCACCCACTTTCTGGCAATTCTTTTGTGATGCCAGAGAATCTTGTTTGTGCAGGAACAGACCAAACCAACCACCAAGAAAAATGACTTGGCGATTTCAGGAAGGCCTCTAGTTCCATTTGTTTTTATCACCTGAATGCTAACTTGCTATTTCCCGAGGTGCACCAAGCAAGGGCAGCTGTAGTTATCAAATAGTGCAAACAGAACCCGCGAATGAAAAGGCGCCTTTTTTTTTTTTTCTATATCGAAGTTAGAGGAGAAGAGGGAGCACGCGCTGTGTCCGATGGCTGATTCCGTCTTTTTTTTTTTTTTTTTTTCGCAACCCCAAAATGGTGCCCCAGCTGCGCCAGTCGATCAGTGGACTTTCAAAGAAACCGCACTATAAACGGTATTGTGCTTTGGGCAACTGCGTTTTAAGCGGTTCTTTGGGAGGCAAATCGGTGGTCACAAAAACCCGCACTATACATAGCTTGCACATGACGTCATCACAACCCTTCCTTGTGACCCACTTCCAACTTTTTTAGTGCTCCGAAAGATATGAGCACCAGATAACTGTGCAGCCTTTCGCCGTGCTTGTGGGTCACAAACATGGCAGCTACGATGACGTCAGTGCAATCCATCTATAAGCGGTTTTGTTATAAATGGTCTACACCGCAACTGCAGTAGCAGGCAGGTCCGGCTCGATTAATTGACAAACAAAGTGCCGAGCATCTCCAGCAGACGCACTCACCTTGGTCTATGGTGAGCACCTGGCGTGTCTTCATGACGAGGCAGTTTCCGATGGGCAGCCGAGCGTGCCTCACGCCCTGCTCCTCGGCCAGCCTGTGGCACAGGCCCTGGGGGCAGAGAGAGGGAACACGTCATCAGCTCAGCAGACCAGTGGGGCACACGGGGTGGCTCACAGAACGCCCGCCCACTTTCTCAGGGAAGCTGTGCATAGAAGCCCGAGCCCCTCCGTGAAGAACGTAAGCTCCCTGGCCAGTTCTGGAAACAGCTAGTGAGGGAGCGCGGCTTCCCACCACCCTCGTCCAGTTTTCTTGGGTGGCTTCTCGCAAGAGAGAGGAAGGTGGCCCGAGCATTGCTACCACATCCCGGACGTGCCAACCTCCTGCACGCCCAAGTACTGGAGATAAAATAACGCCAGCAAGTTCGCTAACAGCGACATTGCGATTCGCACATCTACGATAGAGTGGGAACACGCTGAGAGAACACCCTTTCCAGGCCCCAGCATTTGCAATTGGCAACAGGAGGCCGATGCAGGGGGCTGATGCGACGACAGCAAGACCTTCTCTCGTTCAGCGGTCATGAATGCACACCCCGCCCAACCTGCGAGTGGACCCCAGCACAAAGCCTGCCACAGATGGTGATGCACCCAAGGAGCGTAACAGAGAAGCAAGCAGGGGTTTCTGCTGCTATCAGTCAGCGCCTCTGTTTTCTGCATCACTGGAGGGCTGTCAAAAGGACAATGCCGCCACCACACACAGGAAAACAGGTAAGTACGACAGCTGAACCCCACTTGGGAGCACCTTTTGTAGCTGCAAAATTTTGACTCTGGAGCACGAAAACCTTGATTTGGAGCAGTTAACAACATTTAATAAGTCGTAATAGGAGCTTAAAAAATCAAATTTGCAACAACTCAGGAGGGGGGGGGGGGAGGGAAGTAGACTTTTTAATTGCTTTTTTAACAAGAGTATCACGAGGTACGTTGTATTGAGGCTGTATTCATCAACAACGTAAAGCGCGGTTAAAAATATCAAATTGACAAATGCTGCAATCTTAACGTGCTTTGTTTATCATGTGAACACTGACAATACTATTTTTGTAATCCCGAAGTAGTGTACGAATGAGGGCAGCGATACGGCAAAGCAAGGTGACATCTCGTCACACCCCACCAGCCCTGCCCTTTCAATCCCCAAGGCTTACCACAATTGCTATTTGGGTGCTGTTTAGCCACCTCCCCTTTGGCATTAGGTTTCACCTCGCATGCATTAATTACAATCACTCACATTCAATAGCATTGAGTCCTGCTATCATGCGCTACCCAAACATATCGCCACGACGCAGCGTGCACCGCAACTTCTGGTATGTCGATCATTCCATTCTTGAGGCTTGTGCACCTCAATTTTAGATGCACGCACCGCGTTTCTTACTCAAGGGTCAACCATGAAAAAGTCGCAGGCATCACATCGTTTTTCGTCAACTTTTGTCATTTGAGCCGCGCGACGGCCTATAATTTGGCACATGTTCTCAAGCCTTATCCCTGCATTAAGGTCACTGTTTACTATTGCAACAGATAAAATGATTAAGTGGGAAACGTAGAGTTTCCGTATATCGCGTAGCGCAAGAGTTGCGCGTCTGATTGCCACATGCTGTGGGTTCCAGTTCGACAGGAAAGCCCACTTTTCATGCTGCACACAAGACCCCGTATTCAGTCAGTTCTGCTCAACTGAGCATCGGCGGTTGTAGAAGCAGCGACAGCGGTGGCTACTCAGCTGATAAGCAGCCGAGAATCGTGCGCCAGTTTTTGTCCGCACCGCTCCTCGCCACTCCTCCTCGCCGCTGCCGCTGGCGCAGCGGCCCGGCGGCAGCTCCTACATGCGAGATGGGTGGCTTTCCCGCACGACCTGGAACTCAAGATGCCGGATGGACGCGCAACTGTGCTCCCCTAGGGGAGCTATATACAGGAACTCTAGGGAAACCTAACCAGGGAAACAATTGATGAAGCACACTCAGCACCTGAACTATGCTTTAAAAGCTGTAGTCGCTTCATTTCACCGTCTTTCTTTTTCTGCCCATTGTGCATCTGTGAGTGTGCCCCGATAAAAGTTGTGGCTGGAAAGTGGAAGACTAGGGCTCGGCAAATTTAACGATACCAAGATGGCAGCACCCAGTGGTGGTTTTGCGGAGTTCTGGAGACATAGCGCTCCAAAAATTGCTTTTTTTTCTCACCCCCTATGTGCAAATGTTTTGGCACCTCAGCTGGCATAGGCATTTTCCTATGGCAGCTTGCAGATGTTTTTGATGGGGAACTTTTGCAAACGCATAGAATACAGGGGTGGAAGTGCTGCAACATGCTGCACTAATCTGCTTTTCCTGCGCCATCCTGCTCTAAAAGGCAACATTACGCCAAAACTGCTCCCAAGTGGTGCTGCAAAATGTGAGGCAACACTGAGATGGTGTTCAATGCCAGTCGCATTGTTCAGGAAGCAAGTAGGGACTCGTTCGTTCAGCTGTCGTTCCCAACATGGCGTGCTCTGGCAGACTCCCTGAAGGACTAACGCTCCACTCGTCACAATTTCCGGGTTTCTAAGTGGTGGCAACTGGCACGGTTTCACTGGACTTGGGAGTGAATTTGGGGTGCGGGCAATGTGCTAACTTGGCCCCCTAAATGCTGCTTCACCGCACAGCACCCTGCACCGCGACGCATGCGTCGTCACCAGCAGTTGCTGCAATCTTCCCGCCTAGCGTCACAAGCAAAGAATAAAAAGTTTTGCTCTTCAGTCAGGCCCTCGCATTTTATCCTACTGGGAGGGCAAGTGCTGCTCCAAAGGTCACATGCCACTGTGCCATTTGTGCCGTGTCAAATAGGGTGAGAAAACAGGCGTGGCACTGGCACAAGCGAGAGGAGAGATTGTTACGCTAGCAAGTATCGGCAAGCAATCAGCTCGGGAGGAGTGTCGGAGTGTCCAGCCATACAGTACCAGTTTTTGGAGGAAAAGAGGCAACGGGGAAAGGCACGTACCTCCCCCCCCTTGTTTTTCCATTGGTAAGCGCACTGGCTCTGCTGGAAAAAAAAAATCCCGGGCCATCTCCACTAACGTAAAAACTGGGGAGGGGAGAACCATGCAGTGTATAAGTGTATCCAAAGATTGTAATTCTCTCTTGCCACATGGCGCGCGCTGATCTGGCGCTTGTGTTCAACCGGATTTAAGCAGTTAAATGAAAGACAGACTGGTCGTAAGTTGTCTTTGTGTCACACGCTACAGCATGCTAAGTATGCTTTACAGGAGAAAACCTGGCGTTTGAAACCAATTTCGAGACAAAATTCAACAAATTTCTGTTATTAATGCAATTAAATCCTGACTACTCCTGTATTTTAAATTAGTTTAAATCACGTTAGTTTAATTTGAACCGGTTTTATCCATTATACACGTGTTTTTTGACCATCGTTTGACAACTTGATTCACCGTGATGGAGAAGGAGACGCTGACAGCCCGAGCCCCTAAGGTGCTTCACCCCTAAAAGTTGATTAACACTGATACATTCGTTATTTGGATAAACATGACCCAGTTGCACGGTATTTTTTTTCTCTTTTGTTTTGTGAATGTGAGCATTTATTTTTAATTTCTCTGGAGTCTAGTCAGGTTTAGTTCAAATTATCTCTTGTCTTTTCTAGCTTCTTTGCCTCTTAATTTCTTCCGCTCTCAGGTTTTTTTTTCTTCTTTCTTTTTTTTTTTTTCGGTGTAGAAGGTGTAAAGTCTCGTTACATGTAGAGTATTTGTTAGGCGTAGTCTCGTTCGGTGTGTAATGAAAGTAAACCTTTAATATTGGGTGAACGAGAGAACACTTCGTCTATCGCTTTGAATTTCTTTCTGGTATGTGCTATGTCATTGTTTTGAATGTATCACCCAACTTCTGCAAAAGCCTCCACTAAGAGGCTAGCAGTATGTTCTAAATAAATAAATAAATAAATAAATAAATCTGCTCCCAAACAGACTTGCACTGTTCTGAAGTTCAGCTTATGGTGCTCCAAGCTGCCCAAAATATCCCCTTTTACTGTTCCAAAAGTGCTCCAAAACAGCACTAGTATTCCTGCTCCCTGAGCTGCTCCAAAAGGCTCAAGCCCGTTTCCACCTTCGCAAATATAAAACATGCAATCTAAAAATATGAGTTAAAAACAAAGAACAATCTATCGGTCATTTTTTTTTTGCTATCTGATCCTCACTTCCCCCCTAAAAATACCTAGGCACTGCTTGCAAAATCATGCTGCTAAGTGTGCCATTTTTCCCTACTTAAACTGACTGCAGTGCCAAAATCCTTGCTATTTGAGCTGTTTTGGAGAAGTGTGGTGCAATTTTTGCAGTTTTCATGCTTGTTGAGCACCTTGGCAAGCAGAAAAACCCAATGGTATCAAAACTGTGCAATATGCGCATCTGTCTCACCTCTGACCCGGGCAGACGCGGGCATTTCAATGTGTCGAAATAACCCCCCCTTTCCCTTTACATGGTTGGTCAGCAGCAGCAGTTGACGTTCTATTTGTTGGTCCTCTGACCTTGCATTCAGCACAACTTTGATATAGTTCGCAGCACATTTTATTTCATATATCTAAGTGGGCCTTCCACATTTTTGAAACCTTATTAAAGGCAGACTGTACTGCACTTAAAGGAGCCATGAAGAGAAAATGCAAGTTGGTTTTATTCAAAAGATTTCGTGTTTTATAGTGCCCCCAGTGCTTGTCCGGATACAAACGGTGCTTTATTCACTGAGAAATTAAACAATTTAGGTTAAAATTTTGATTTTCCCGCTCAATCGTGCGTTTTCGTGGTCCCAAATGACATCACAGGAACCGACCGCTCTGCAGCCTAGAGTACCTTCATTCACGCATCCGCCGTACAGGGTAGAGACACGTATACGCTGGCGCCGCCATTTTCGGTTGCTCGCTCGCCGCCGAAGCAAGTCATTGTGTCAAAACCGCGCTAAAATTATCGCCGCAACGCGGTTTACTGAAGAAGTTTGAATCATATTGTCTGTTTCGCATTGCTAGGTCTCGTGGGAAACAAAAAGAATAACGCGTTGAGCCCGTTGGCCCAATTGCGGCGGCACGGGACCGTTCAAAGGTTGTCTCCACCCTGTACAGCGGTGTTGGTTTGTTCCCGCGTTTCTTTACGTTCCGTAACCTAGATGGCGCCACCATACCGTGGCAAGCGTTTGGTTTGTTTTTGCCCGCATTTAAACCTGGCTTGTTTTTGTTCTGGGAGAAAATATTCGTTCCCTGAAACAGTGCTCGCTCGACAAATGGGGTCACGTAAGACACCGTTGCTTGCGTCAATTGGCCAGTGTCGTCTGAGACAACCCCAAGCCCCGTAGTGCTGTGCAGCTAAACCAAGCATGCTGTGCGCAGTACGAACAGCAGAACGCATCAGTACTTCTATGTTTACATGTGCTTTCGTAACTTCCACTGTTTGTCCCATCATTCTTATTGCTTTGTAAAGAATGTGCCCTAAATTTAAAGCGCAAATCGCTCGTTCGTCTAGTTTGTAAGCTCTACCTAATTTGCGTCTGCTTCTGCCAGCCTCCGCCAATCGCAGAGCTTAGCTCATGTGACATCATAGGTTCTGTTGCGGGAAATGAGCTGGTGGGTCGCATGACCATTTCCGTTTTTCCTAATTATGTAGCTTATTTGAGCGAAGTTTACGTTAAAAGTGGTGTCAGTATGATTCTAACGAGACAATCTTTTGAATGAACCAAACTTGTGTTTTCTCTTCATGGCTCCTTTAATGCAATTGGAAAAGGGGAAATGAAAAATGAATTCTTTATATCCAAAATTTCATTTTCCCCAAGTCCACTACAAAGATCCCACGCAATATAAAATTTATAGCCGAGGTAAGCAGTATTTGCTCTGACAAATGCCTCACGACATCCCGTGGGCCCCAGCAGGTGAGAACTGCCCCTCCCCACCAAAAGGCCTCGCCCGTCACGGAGCCCTGAGACCTGGGATTAGAGGGCCTCGAGGTTACATCCATTACGTCCACAGCGGCACTTGTGGCAGCCGGTCGATGTACATGTGTCGTCATTACCTCGTCCCGCTGATGCCATCACAACTTGGCTAGTCAAGCCCCCCGTTCATCATCTCTGCCCTTTGTCGTCATCCTGCCGCTGAGCGGAGCTGGTCGTGGCATCCCTCAATCAATTGTGGCGCCATAAGCTCTCAGTGGATTCCGGGGGATGCCTACTGTAGCTAGGGTCAGCGCTGTGGCAGCACCCACATTGGCATCCAGCAGCCGTCGTATGCCCCCAGCAACTACACACTGCCAAGGCATGGTCTTTGTCACTGTCTGTGTCTTCGCGCCATTTCTCAGTGCATTCAAATCGCGGCTGACTTTCCTGCTGCGATCAGCATCTTTATTTCGCGCTCTGTTTGCGATGTAGTGAGGAAATCCCAACAAGCCCAAGTGCTTGATCTTTGAAAATCTCTGCACAATGATGAGGGGAGAGGCGAAAAGCCAAACCTTGTTGCGGTTGTGGTCGACGAGGCCCCCGATGACGTAGGCCTTGTCTTCTTCCAGCTCGTGCAGTTCATTGTCCGACTCGCTGGACAGGTACACCACGTTCTCCCTGCCAAAGCAGCTCACGTGATCCCCCTTCCAAGTGTGCACCTGCCGGGGGAACACTTGGTCATTCTCTGAGAAGGTGCACCCCTAGGGCCACGCCTGCGTTCAGTGGTCGGAAGCGTCCTTCCAGTTTTGCATTCGTTTGCCCTGCCAAAGTGTTCGACTAGACGGCTGCGCTTGCAAGAGCTGCACAACTATACTGTTCTAGAGAGGTGAACACTGTCGCATTACACTGTCTGCAGTAACAGAAAAACAAAAGTCCCCTTGCAACACTTTGTGCGCACTGCTAATAAACTTGCGTGACCTTTAGTTCACACGGCCAGAAACACCCGAGCCAAATGTTGCACATCTATATCTACACGTGGCAGGAACCCACAAAATGGCGCACAAGAGGCACGAAAGCTGAACACGCTTGTTTGAAACTCGCCATGTTGTGCAGGGCTGGGTTTGGTGCCACTTGAGCTCTAGAGATCCTATTGGCTGTGGCTGCGCAACTGTCACAGTTTCTCAACAGCAATGCAGTCATGACTAAAACAACACACATATTGACTTCATTTGCTAGCAGCCAAAGTTACTGGTGACAAAAATGTAAAAAGTAAAAAACAAAAAAAAAATGCTCTTCTCTCGCAGTACTGACTGGTACAGCTGACTTTTGTCAGTGCTGTGAACAAGCCTAAGCTTATTTTGCCACCTAAATTGCAATCCGAAAGCAAGGGTGCAGACGGCAATGCAGTCTGACACACACACAACCACTCGTACTTGTGCAAGTCGGCACAGTGACGCAGTGTGTGCTTGGGCTCGATGCTGGTCCTGACCGTGGCTGCAGTTTAGCTGCCCTCACTGCCACAACGTCACAGTGAGCACCTAGACATCTAACTAAAGCCGAGGCTGGGCTCGTCTTCCCTCAACCTGAGAGCAGCACGAGTAGCCAGAGCTCTAGCGGCAGGAAGACACCAACACTGTGCTGCCGCGCTAATCCCGTTCAGGCGCCAGCTGCCAAACGCGCTGCCCGCCATGGGCAGGGCCCGCAGAAGGGGTGACATTATGAGGGCATCAAGCAACCACTTACATCCCACCTCTCAAAGCCATGCATGCTCGGGGAGTCCTTGAACGATGCAGCCAGGCCAGTCAAATACAGCTGGAATAGGAAATGTGAAACGTGTGAAATACTGCGTCATCAGCCGCTTAGGCAACCAAGAATGAGAAAAACCTCCCTAGGTCCTACACGCATCGAATGACAGGGCCTCACTTCTGCACAGCCCAAACCCTGTACGGTGATGCATGTTATGCAGGCTTTAAGGCAGGAAGGGCAGCCAAAGTGCAATGACAAGAGAACACAACACCATGGCAAAGGGCCCAATTTGTCTTTTCCTGGGGCGATCTTGTAGCAAGGACAATCTTTTTGAAGCCAGGTCCAGGTGCATGCAGTCAATCCCTGGTGCTCTGGCAGCACAATCACAACTCATCAGTAAAGCCCTATCCAGTAAAGCCCTATCCAGAAGGTGCCACATAAACCCGGCATAAAGAGGACTCAGTGACCACAGGATGGGTCTTCTATGTCGAGCTTCACATAGACACACGTACAAAAGTGTGCGTTAAAAGGACACTGAAGTGAATCTGTCAAGCTACTGTTTTGCTTGCACTGCGTAGACTGGCTCAAATAAACACACTTTTCATCGTTTATCCGGATGATAAGGTGGTAGTATTCATTTTATAAAGCCCGAAAAAAGAAAAACTACCATGAGCGGTTTGCAGCGGCCGCACCAACATCAATACAACGTGCTACGGATTGGACGATGTCCAAGATTAAAATTCAAACCAGTTTTGGTTTCGGTTTTGTGAAACCACATCCGACATTATCGTTGGCAGGGCATTCTCAATATCCCAGTAATCGGCATACCACGCTTCTACCATGTTGTCGGCTGTAAAATGCCTCAGATACGCCTACAAGCACAGCTTGGAATCGTAACAATCCCTAGCCAAGGCGTACGCAGTGGATGAACGCCCTCCGCGCATTCTTGCATACATTTTTTGAACTCTGCCAAGAATTTTGCCTTCAGAAATTTCACTCTGTGTTCAGACCTCTTACTCCATTTCTAAAGCAATCATTAAAAAGCACATTTACTTAGCTTCATTTCTATGTGCCTTGTATATTTTTAAATCAAACAGCTTTTGCATACAAAAGCTTTACTGGAACCCACCAGAAAAGGCCATTTTTCCCATGGGCATCCACCGTCCGAAATGCACAGGTTCGCCCCCCAGAGAGCCGCGACGAACGTAACGCATGGTACGCCAAGCTTGTGCTTGATGCTCGCTGAGGCTAGCCCCATTTCGGCATAGAAGCAAGCAGCGCTCTTTCCCTCCCTTTCGCCAGTAGACCACTAGGAAGCCATAGCAGCGTGTGCACGTGCCCTCTGAGAAGCACAGCTGCCTTTCCAAACACTTCAGTCACTGGGGACGATGGAGAGATGCGCACCAAGCACACTGAGCGGCCAGAGGGGGCCAACCAAGGTCTGCAACCAATGCTACACCCACTGCGAGGCTCCTTGGTTGGTAGTTGATGGAGGAACCTGCTCTCCCCACATCTGGCACGTTTGGCATGGGGCGCACTTTGAAAAACCTCAACACATACAGGGATTTCCCAAGGCTCAAGTAAGGGACTAACCTTACAAATGATGTCGATCAATCAGTTACAATTTAAGGCACTTATACACGGTGCAGAAGATAAAATAAACCACAAGCAACTGGAAAGATACCAAACCACTGTCACTTATGAAAGAAAAAAAAAATGCTTAGAATTGAGCTAGGAGAACATTCTTCCGGTAAAAGAAACATCGCTTGACAAGACAAAAATATCCGCATGCTTGAAGCGAGACTATTACCACTGAGCCTGCAACTCCAGGCAGCGAAAAGTGAAAATGCCCATGTGTTGAAACTTCAGTGCACTTCAAATATCTCCCGGTGGTCAAAATTAATCCGGAGCCCTCCACTTCGGTGCGCCTCACAGCCCGAGTGCCGCTTTGGTGTGTTAAACCATAGCCAGTCCGGAAGCGCTCGCTTGCTCTGCGCTTGCTCGCCACCTTTACAGCCTGAGCAGCCACCGCGATTACAACAGAGCTGCTTCTACACAGTGACAAGCTAACCTTTTGTAGGGTGCACGTGCACTCGCATCGAAGCGTCCCAACCCTTCAAAGCGTGTTGCATTGCGAACGCATTAGTCCTATTGATTGCTTTTTTTGTGCTTTGCTCCTGATATTTGCTTCTTCCTGTTGTATGAAGCAGTGAAGGCAGTACAGACGCTTGTTGGGACAATGTAGCTTCCTCGCTTCGCACAAGTCTGAGAGAAAACATGTCGCGTCTTTTGTCAAAGTAGCTTGCTGCCTACGCCCGCACTTGGATTGCAGTAAGTTCCTAGATGCATTTTTTGTTTCTGTGCCTGTCGGCGTTTCCGAAGTGACTCTACGTGTGATTGGTGCTTCTGGTGCAGTGCCCGCACAGCACGCGCACGGTGTTCTGTTGTGTGTTTCTTTGCAAGTCGCGGTCTGGGAAAACTGCTGGCATGTCGTTCCACCAGCTTCTTACCGATGAGGAACTATGCGCGAAGTGGCAAATAAACATTTCCTGGGAAAATCTTGTAATTAATAACAAATCTCCCTCCACCGCCATTTGCAGCAAGCATTTCTTTTGAGGGGCTATGTCAGCGGATGCAAAATTAAAAAGCTTGTTCCCGGCACAGTGCCAACCGTATTTGAGGGCTACCCACCTAACAATGCGTCCCTTGCAAAAAAAACCCCGTAAAGATGCAGAATCTCAGGGTTCTACTCCTCCCATCAAGCAAGGGAAAACCAAAGGCAGAGCCAGAAGATCACGAGCTTGTTGTCTTGATTTCACCGGAAGGAGACGTCGAGCAGAAATTCATTAAATGCTAACAAACAACGAACGGTGCACAGCTCGCCGGTCAACACATTTCAGTGGCTGCCAGGCTTCAAGGCTTTGGTTCCTGCTAGACGAAAAGCCAGGCAGGAACTACAAGCTGCGAGAAAGGAGATCGACTTTCACTGTAGTAACAAGCTACATCCATTACTGAAAAAGATTTGCACGGATGCTGAGAAAGGAGAGAAAGAAGCTGTCTTTCTGCTTCATCAAATACAAAACTATGAAAGGTTTCCATGTTACATCTAAGAAGTCATTAGAGAGTGTGTCATTCGCGCTTTCTTTCGCCCAAAGGCTGTGATCATGCACGAGCTGAGCTTCTGACACTACCACAAAGTGCACATAAGTGCACTGCACACTGCAGCAGAGAGAGATGATGAATTACAAGCCACGCAGCACGGACAGCACTAGCAGCATCATGGTCAGTTCGAGAGTCCCGTGTCCTTTACAAAGTTCAGCAGTGCGTACAACGCGTTTTCCCGATTGGAAGGGTAACAGTCCAGGAACAACAGGTTCGAAAAGGTGCCTGCATGCAGTCTGAGTTTCCTGTACGACACTGTAAGCGCAGTTCATACCTGCAAATATCTTGGACATTTGGAAGGAGCGTTTGCTTCGTGCGCGAGCCACCGCAACAGCTGGGGAAGCCGCCGGCGAAGGGTTGGATTAAGTGTCCCCATAAAGTTGCAGCGATAGGCAGAAACCACCACCCTTGCACAGGCCGTAAAGGCGGCGAGCAAGCGCGTCCAGACCGGCCATGGTTAAACACTATGATATTTGCATCTCCACACCACAGAGGCTGAACAGGCTGAACATCCTAGGTTTAGTGCAAAAGAAAATCAGTAGTGCACAAAGCAAACCACTCGAAGATGCGCACAGTTTGTGCACTGCTCAATCAACGGAGTGCCATGTACGAGTATTTGTGAATAGCGCTCGAACTAGATTTGAGTTGCAGCACACTTTTACCGCTGAAAGCATCACATTTTTCAAATATGCAAAAATTGCAAATACTATGATTGATGCATGATTGATTGTTAGTGTTATCGCCTTTGAAACGGGGTGATCTCACATGTCATCTCACCAAGAAAAAGTAATATACCTTGTGTTTTATACTCTTAGTTTATTACTAGCGGTGTTCGAGGGCAAGCACAAAATACTTTTTTGTTTTCAGTTGCAGGTGGTAGCTGTCCTAGGCATTATCCTCCTCTCTGCTTTTCGTCCAACAGCATTCTAATCATTTAGTTGTCTCAACAGCCTTGAAGTTAACTCCCTCTGTTCTACCCTTAAATCCTAGGGCTTTTGGAAGCCGAATACTTCCCTCTTGAAGATTTGGATGGATACACTGACACCCTATGAGAGTGTATCCATCCGGATATGGATATCTGTCCGTCCGGAGAAACGAAAACTATGCGGCACTTAGTTTTAGAATGAGAGTTTATCCATTAAAACACTCACATTCTAAAACTAAGTGCCGCACAGTTTCCATTTCTTTTCCGCAGACCACGCATATCCCATCATTTTGTGTATACAACCCCACAAAGCCCTTAGTTCTCAAGCAACCTGCTCTAGCCTCAAAAAGCAAAGCACTGCACTTGAAATTATCGTAGAAATTTTCTTTTCTGATGTCCAATTTATCTGCCCTGTCCATCTCTAACGACCTTTCAGCTTCCATTTTTTCTCTCCATTTATTCGTTGCTATCTGCCTTGCTTATTTTTGGTTTCCTTGGCTGTCTTTAATTTTCTCTACATTTATTCGTTTCTATCTGCCTTGCTTCTTTTTGGTTTCCTTGGCTGCCTTTAATTCTCCACTGTTCTTTCCGTAATTCATTGTTGGCCTTCTAGCCTTCGTTAGCCACTGAGTGTCCATGCTTTTCATGTATAGGTACCTAAAAACTTTGGCTGTCCACTTACGTTGATCTATTGCTCTTAACGTCTTTTCAAAACATATTTCAGTGATGGAACAAAACTGGCTTCACTGCAGCACATACTGCGCATTTCTCGGGTTTCACCGCAAGGCAGGTGACCTTCAGGTTGGCTTCTTTGCACGGCACCGGAACTGTAAAACAAAGCCCTACACAGGCAAACCTTGCACACCCAAGTGCATTCCCACCATTTGAATGAAACGGCCCCTCAGGTGAGCAGCTCAGATCCTAGCAGGTCACACCTGGCAAGTTAGAGGAGGGGCGCCGACCCTCCATGTGTGTGAATAACCTGGCGGAGAACTTGTATTTCTGCCTGAAAATGTCTGCCAAGTTTTTCATTCCACAGCTTTGCTTTGCCACTGCCTTTGTTTTATAATTTTTTGTACCATTTTTCTGATCCAAAACTAGCACGTGTATGAGAGTCCCAACTTCTAAATGTATTTTTTCACAGCTCCATAGACAATAAAAGCAGCGATATTCATATTCAAAAATGTTCTTTTCAATTCACAGTCGCTTTTTATCACATGGGTGATAAAAAGCGACCAAAGAAGAAAAATATTACTTTTGCGCACGTCTTATTACAACTGGTCGACAATTTCAATGAACACATAATTTTTATCATTGTAAAGTTGAGTTGAGAGTGAAATTTGCAGTCCACCACACATGCCCATACTTACAGAGGAGCCAAGGACTGCTAAAACAACTAATACAAATAAAAAATTTCAAACAATCACAGCAATTTCAATCCGTCAGTCAAGAAACAGATAAATTTCAACCATCCAAAAATTTCAATCAACAATAACTTCAGCAGCCACTGAAATTCTCAGCACCCCTACATGGTTGCGCCTAAATTTTTTTCCTCCACGCGCAGAATTTAGTTCAGACTTGTAGTCACCGGCAAGTTCAGGTTTCGATGAAGGGCAAGACAGTGATGAACACTCATTTCTTCCCTATACATCACAGAGACAAATCCCTAGAACAAATCTCCTAGAGCCCATGTAGTACCAACTGGGGACAAGCATTTTTACCTGGACAGGAGCTGGGGACCTGCGATTCAGCGAGTAGCAGCGCTGGATCTGCTTGCGGCATTTCACCTTCTCCTGCGGGTAAGCGCCAGGGGTATTTGCACACACAGTCTGGGTACACAGTTCCCCCATGCCAACAGGCTTGTCACCTCAGAGGAGAATACGTACGAAATTTGCTGGCAATTGGCAGAAGCAGGGCACCCATAACCAAGGCCCTTTGGTTATGGGTGCCCTGCTTCAAGGCATTGTAGGCACGGACATCTAGCAATTCCCACAAGCGTGGCAGCGAAACACTGTGTAGGGTTTCAGCGCCTTCCTATAAAATGATATCACTTTTCATTTACCACACAAAGAAACTCATGCAGTATGCTCAAAAAAAAAAAAAAAAAGGAACGGTAGCATGCATGTCTTACGTGACATCTAGAAAAGTACTAGTAGTAAGGTAGAGCATTAAGTACTGTGAAAAGGAGTTCACAACTTTAAGTACATTTTTAAATAACACTTTCGCGCTAAATTATACTTTCAATTTACACTTCTTCTCAAATTTCCAAAGCACCGACAAAACAAACTGATTCATGCTCACATGGACTGCTTCCTCTCAGAATTTGAATGCTTGCTAACTTCACAAGTGGCGGACAGGTGCATTCTGAATGTTTCTGCAAAAGCTGTGCACAATAGTGGAGGCAGACATAATAAGATGTATCCCCTTCAGTGTGCTTCAGCCCTGTTTTCCTAAGAGCATTGCCCCAATGAAAGCATGTCAAAATGTTTGCCATTTGTTATTTACAGGAGTGAAGTGTTGAGTTTTACCTTAATGTTCTCACTGAAATTTTGAATTTTCACAAGGAGCCACATGCACATACACTTTCCAAAAAATCTCGTTCAATCAAAGCTCTCCAGACACAAGCGTGTCAGTTTTTGAATGGACCTAATTTGTATCTCAAAGGTGCCTGAATTTTTTGTGCGCAAACAAGACCTCCGCAGCAAAAGATTAAGTCACAAAAATTTTCTGCCAAAGTAAAATCTCTCATTTTTCTTCTTTGTGCAAGCACAAGAAAGACTTTCAGGGCACTTTCTTTTTTCTTTCGACATGTCCACTTTATTGTGCAAGAAGTAGTCCAGTGCCTCCATCAACGTGGACACTTGCTTCCACAAATGGGAAGACAGCGAAATTAAACCATCCCTCGCAACTAATCGCAAGCTTCCCCCTGCTCGTGCGTTGGGTCCACAACGGCTGCACAGTGCTGCGAAGTGGCCACGGCCCATGTGGCCCGTACAGAAGGAGAATAGCTCCCTGGACCTCTGCAGAGGGCCAGCCCTCCCTAGAACATCCCTAGAATATCCCAGCTGCTGCTCCTAGAACCCCTCCCTAGAACATCCCAGCTGCTGCAATACCTTGTCCGTCATGTGGGCCCCCAGTGAGAGGTCGATGGCCACCCGGATCTTGCACGGGGACTCCCGCATGGTGGTGAACGTGGGCCTCTTGTGAGTGGTCCCCGCCTCCCCGTTGCTGGCCGCACGCTTGCGCTTCTTGCGCTCCTTCTCCTGGGCCCTGCACCACCACAAGGGCCTCTCTCAGCTGCACAGCCCCGGCGGCCTTCCGCGCACTCGCTCGTGGAGAAACCTCGCTGCCCATGGTGCACACTGCGCCACCAGTGGAGCTCAACCAGGCCTCTGGTGAAAACTGTTGGGGCATGAAGCGCATGGCGCGACTCCCGCGGCCGATTCGAGACCCGCTCCATGGGACGCACCGCGCATTGCTGCACCCCCAGCAGGGAGCACGGAGAGAAAGGAAACACTGGGAAACGGTGTCACGTAATGCAAATGGAGAACAGCTTTTTTTTTCCTTCCTCTCCTGCTCACTGGTCTTGAGAACCAAAAGTTTGTCAAGAACACACAAAAAAAAACATTTTTTGTATTAACTTTAGTTGCAGTCTACAGGGTTCAAAGAACGTACCTGCAAAATATCGCAGCAGTACTTTAAGTGCTTATGCAAATGCTGTTGCACTTTTGACAATTTTCGCCTACGTTTCCAAACTTCACGTCTCAATTTCTCAGGACCATTTTTTTAACATGAGGTCAATTGTTGCACGGAGTATCTTGGGATGTAACAGTGAGATTTGCATCATTTTTGCTGCATCCTAAAGGTTATAAACAGTGCAAGAAGACCACAAATACAAAATTTCTTTTCACTAGCACAAAACTTCATGTAGTTCTTACAAAAATAATAGTATTTGCAGAACTAATACTTGATATGGATGTAGCCTTAGCAATAACAATGCTAAAATTACTGGTGCAGTACAGTTGCACTCCCTGGCCCTTCTTAGAGCAAATGGGTATAAAGCATTGCAGTATTTAGCAGGAAGACAATTCGGAATAGCGAGACATGTTGCACAATTCCCAAATCCGACCACAAAGGTAAAAACTGGCTAAATATTTGTGCTCCGGATGTTACTATGCACTGAATACGCAAATCTCAAGATCTCACATGCCAAGGTTAATAAATAACCTTCTTACGAATAGTGTCCCCTCCTTTCCAGGATTAGGAAGTGGACATGCAATCTATGCTGGAGGCTTAAGTGCGTGCGCCAACCACTTCGTCATGACGGGCTCTAGAATGTGATCAACAAGCAGCAAAGTGAAGCAGAGTGTCTCACAAATGCCATACTACAGGAGTTTCACAGGGAGTACGGTGGCTAGCTGCATGGAAACACCTCATTCCGCACTGCCGAAAACCTCCCTCTCACCATCCTCCGAAGCGATTCACTGATGCCAGCCACGATGACATGCTGAAAAGTTCACTGGGCCAAATTTAATCAACTGTTAGCATGCCTAACCTGCACAACCTCCATGTGAACAACCCATAAAGTTGTTCACGTGGAAGTTGTGAACACCTCCACGTGAACAATACGCCCTAAAATGAGTAAAAAACCTAAATCCGGAGGGTGAGATAGCATGAAAACACGCTGCAAACCAGTGCAATATTCTTGCATTGGGCACTGCAGCAACTGCGAATGGCACAGGCGGCTCTGCTGCGTATTACAGATAAACTATGGCTCTAAACATCCACTAAACTGTTAAACAAAGGATCACATGGAGGAAAGTGCTTTGCACAGCTAACAAGTAAGACTTTGGCATATTCACTAAATTCAGTGTCCCTTTCAAGATCACAATGTTGACATATTTACTATAGAAAAATAACGTCTCACTGGTGACATTTCAAAAAAAAAAAAAAGAAAGCACTGTCGGCCCTCATTCACACAGCCGTCACCTTCTCCGTCACGGCACCGTCACGTCAACAAAAAGCGACGTTGACGGAACGGAGTAGTGTTCAGACTGGATCTACACGGGAGCTTTCCGTCAGATTACAGGGTCGTCTGCCTAGTGATCAGTTTAGCCTAGAATTGAGCGTTTTTAATCTGAAAAGTAAAGAAAATGGTTTGTGCTCACTTTTTGCGAAATTTAGCCGTAAAAATTTGTTTTCTGATCAGCTGGTTTAGCGCGGGGCATGGTCCCGTCACGTTGACGTGACGGAAACGTAGAGCTCGGCCTCCCGTCACCGTCGCACCGTTTTCGGCGAAAAATCGGTCGAAAAACGGCGCCCATGACGGAAGACGGTGACGGGACGGTGCCGTGACGGGGTAAAAAACGGCTGTGGGAATGAGGGCTCAGTCACTGCCTTTTTTTTATATGGTCATCCTCTGCATGTGCCATCTATTTAACACTGTTGGTTCTCAATAATGGCATCGAGTGTTGTGCTCCGGTGGCCAAGCGTTCAAAAATACAGCGGAGTTAAATAAATAATTGGGCTAGATAGAAATGTCTCCTGGCGGCGTCACCCCTGCCTGTCTGTATGTAATGGCTGCTGTTTTTTAAAAGAAAATTCGAAAGGATGTGGCGTCGTTTATTGCGAAACGAAAGCGTTGCTCGCTCTACCCCGACTTTGCCCATTCAGAATGGAAAAAAATATCAGCACCCGCATCAGCCGTTTCATTGCAGCGCCGAGAGTTCGTGTGCTTGGGCCGTAGCGCGGGAGCAGAAGTTCAGACCTAGGCTACACCTGGCTATGAAGGCACACCGCTGTGCCGGGCTAGACCACCTGGACATCTTCGCGGCGCCGAAATCTCGCGCACACGGGCACCGTTCGCGAACTCGTGCTCCCGCAGCGGGTAGCGCGACAGCGACTTGGTGAATTCGCACACACCTCCTTTCCGGCCTCCGCTTGAGCCACTCTATTCTTCGCAGGACTCGTTTCCGGTAGCGCTTCGAAATCGTAGGCTGCGGGTCGTTCAGCACCGCCTCCAGTTCTGCGACGGACATCGAGTTGAACTCCTTATGCCCGGATTCACAACTCGCAGGGTTCGGGACGTCACGGAGGTCGGTGCGGTTTTCCCCAGCCACTGCCCCTTGGTCGTCCCCTGTCGCCATATTCACGACGACCGCCGTCGATTAGACGTCCTGGACGACGACAGCGATCAAAACACCGCAAATTTGCCTCCAGCGACAAAGCACGTGGCTCTAAGCGCGCGGTGCACAGCACAGCCACGCACAGCTGACGACGAAACTGCCACCATTAGTAGAGTTAGATGCATGCTCCAGCCTCCAGCTCTTGTGCCTCTAGAGAGCTGTAACTAGCGCCACGACCTCTTGTAATGAAGCCTTCTTTCGCGAAACCATCGAGTTCGCTTGCAAGAAAACAATTTTGTCGCTCATTTTTTACGTCCACGGCGAGCTTCCATAAAATTTGGAATATGCCGAAGGTTGAAACAGAAACCGAAATCCCTTCTGACCGCCAAGCCAGATTGTGGAAGCTACGTACCTGACCACGGTCCGCAGGCGCCGCAGGTGTCTTGGCGATGGCTGATGGCCAAAAGGGAAACGATTAATGGGATCCTCATCGCAAAGGGTCAGCATTGTCGGAACTTGTAAAACAAAGCGTTGCGTACAACTACGAGCGCCCGGAAAGTTTATTAACAACAACGTGCACGACCCTTCCCGCATTTAGCATTGATCCATCGTTTTTGTAGCAAGGAGCATCTGGATAAAGTGAACTGGTCACTTTAATCTGGACTCTGGAGGAAGGCGCGCGCGGTTTCCCGAAGTATGGTAGCTAGCCGAAGGCTTAACCGCAGAAGGAGAAGGACCCGCAGAGGGCCGGGAAAAAAGATCAGTGCCTACGCGACACCCCATGCTGAAGAAGCTAAAAATCTTGGAAAACTCTATAGACAAACAGTTTCCAGAAAAGTATGATGCGGACTGCAAACGGTTTAGAAAGCCAATTAATTTATTCCATACCCTGTTCAGTTCGCACCCTGCACAGCAGGCGTAGCCAACGTTTATAGTATATATCTATAAACATTGGGCACAGCAACGTGCGCCAAGGTGCTTGCGCTGCGCTACAGTGTACTAGAATATTCTAGTACACTGTCGCTGCCTGTAGCGCCAGAGCTGGCCAACTGTGGTCTCCCTTGATCCCCCCCTCTTGCCGGCTTTTGTAATGATTTCTGATAGAATTTTTTTTCATTTATATTTTCTGCTTGATTAACGGCATTGCATCCGTAGCACGTATATTTATTTCACGCCGCATGAGTAAACTGTCCCAAATGCGAACACAAAAGCACGAAAAGCAGTATTATAAATTCATACTTTGCGAGGTAAAACATGTCAAGGAAGTTTTAATGCAATTCCACTTGTGTAACATGGTCATAAGTGTTACGGTACGTGTATTTTTTTTGTTTCTGACCTCTGTTTGTGGGCTGCACAACGTAGGGACAAACGTATTGAAAAGTAGGGATTTTTAGGTACCGTTTAGCTTCGGTAGGGATTTCGCGGTGAACTCGATCGGCAACGCTGCCGCTAAGAGGGTCTGCGAAAAACACAAAACACTGTACGGCAAAATACCGTGCGCTCTCGCAGTACTCGCGAAGCGGCGAGACTTCACAATCACAACACCCGCGGGAAAAACAAACGCTGAGCTACAGTGGCTAGCCACTGTAACTGAGCTATCCAGGTTTTTTCTCCCTCTCATTTTTGCACATACTTTTTCCGAAACAACCAATATGGTCTTGCGAATAAGGCCCTCCAAGCTAAGTGCTTCGTGACGCTACCTTTGGGCGCACAAAACGGAGACACAACGGAAAAAGACACGACTGCCAGTACAGCTACAGGTCTCACGTCGAAGCAAAGGGCGTTTCTGCATACGCAGTGTCTAGAGTGCCGTCCGACGATGCTGCAAGCGTATGCCCGTATGCTCCCGTGCCATCCGGCTAGTCCGGCGCTTGAGCCGCCCCTGAACGGAGCTGTGAGCACACGGCCAGCATGACGCCTTCGACTTAATACTCATACGAAAGAAAACAAGTTTCTTATAACGCATCAGCCAGCTCAAGATCGGACGCTCGCGGGTGGTTATATAAGCCGTTCTGTTAATGTATCCCTGTGAGCAAGCGAGCCGAAACCAAGGTGCAATGTGCGCTCACTCGGGTTAAGGCACATTCCCACTGGATACTTAGCACGTCGCGCGACGTCGCTAAGCGATGAGCCGGCCGTCGCTTTTCGTCGCTTTGCGACGGCGGAAACCGAAGTCCTTCGTCGCGCGACGACATAGCAAAACAGGGTAGTTAATCACACCGGCGGAGTCGGCTGACGTAGCCGGTAACGAAACGTTTGTTTACATCCGGCATGCCAAACGATGGCAAGCCGCAGTTGTCCCGGCCCGCCGAGGCGAGCCCGCTAGGCCGGCAAGCAGCGTCCCGTGCAGTTCAGTTTTTTGGTCAGTGGCTCCAGCGTACACATGTACCAATCGACGAACAGCCTGGGACTCATCAGTGTAGAGAAATGTTTGAATTGCAAAAGCAAGTAATCTTCGTATATAGGTACGGTAGACTTACTTGCAGCCTTTTCGTACCTTTATCGGCGAGTAGTAAACACCCGTAGAGTTTCATTGTATGAAATCTACACAGTGGAATTAGAAGGTGTCAGAACTGCCTTTGTGAAAAGCAGCGAACATTGCGGTCTGGGATACAAGTGTTGGGGCGTGAAAGCAAACGTGTGTTTCTTCCTGCAATAATATGTTGAAAAGTGTCTGCTTGAATTCGTTATTTTAGACTCCTCCCGCTACCCCCAATGCTTTTGGCACTATTCCTGTAGCATGTGTTTCAGAGTGATTTCTGCCTGTTTCTGTTGTGCTCGTGTAACATAATTTTCTTTCACTGGGAATGGTTGAGCACCAAGGAAGTGGTACAGGTTGGGTAACAGTTCCGCTAAATTACACTGTAGCTAAATGCAGTCGCATCATCTCTCGTCGCAAGTGCGAACACTGCCTCATCTCTCAATGCGCGTCGCCCACCTGACATGCCTGAGTGAATGGGTGAGCGCACAATGCACCTTGGTTTCGGCTCGCTTGCTCACAGGGATACATTAACACAGCGTCTTATATAACCACCCGCGAGCGTCCGATCTTGAGCTGGCTAGTGTATCATAAGAAACTTCTTTTCTTTCATATAGATATCTTAAGATGACTGTAGCTCGAAGTCACTGTGCTGGCCGTGTGCCAAAAACTCCATACGAGAGCCCCTCAGGCGGCTCAAGCGTTGGACCGGCTGGATGGCACGGGAGCATACGCTTGCAGCGCCATTGGACGGCACTGCAAGGCCCAGCTAAGGAGCCGCCAGATGGCACTCTAGACACTGCGTTCTGCATGCAGGGACTAATCGACCGCATGTGCCCGGACAGTTCACCTCACCGACCGAAACTCGCCTTATGGAATACCTTGACATGAGGGGCGTTTTGGTTCAAATGAGAGGTTTAGCGTGCAAGTTGCACCTGAGGTATGAGGGTCGCTGTAGTCGAGAGCTATGCACATTCCGTACGGAGGACGTTTCATCAGAGGTGCACCCTCGTGCATGTGGAGCCACCACAACACTTCTTTGGTCGAGCACATTTGCCTCGCGGGGCAAGGGGTTTGCAGCTACCTGTGTACCTAGCTGTGTCAGCCGCGCAGGCGCAGCTGTAAAGCAGCGTGTTTCACATACTAAAATCACGCTTGAACTAAACTAAAACTAAAGCTCAGTGAAAGTAATGTTAGGCATAATTGAAAGTTGCAATGGCTCTGGTGCACAGTTGTTTTTGTTTTCAGGGTCGAGTTCGGCACGGCCAAGGAAGTAGTGGCAAAAGAAAGGACACGGCGGTTCCATTGAGCTGGAAATCGGAAGCACGCATGAAAAACCCTGTCAAAAACTGGCCATGTGGAACCCAAGTTCCAGCTTAACAGGTTGCCGTTATCCTGCTTTCAGCTCTGCTGTCCACAGCCGAACACCCTTAATTGGCCAACTGCAACCTTTGCATGCACGTCCTTGGTTTTTCAGTGACTACGCATTGAACTCCTGGTCATATGACATCTCGCTTGTGGAGTGTGAGGCGGTGCTTGATAATTACCAAAACTAGTGAATGAAGACAGCATAGGGTTCTCGGTCATTTGCCTGGTGATCTTTCGGTGGTTGCACAATGTAGAATTGCTTGGGATTGGGCGAGTTGGCTCATATTCACTGGAAATTTCAGCTTGAATGTAAGGACAAACGATGGAGGAAAAGAACACACAATGCTCACTATCAACTGAATCACTGTCGATTAAGTGCACATATATACGATACGACATTGCATAACGCAGAAGAATGTGCCACATTCCTTCTCCCATGAGATCAGTTCACAGAATAATCCTGGAGCAACTACTTTTCTTGTTTTGTTATGCCATGGGAGCTGTACCGACGCATGTGTCGCCCTTTTTGTCAGTAACTGCTGCCTCGAAAACTTCAAATTTTGGGGTTATAATGCACCGAAGCTACGAGGTGTGCCGTAATGGAGGGCTTGGATTAATTTTGACCACCTGGGGACGGGCATTTTCGCTTTTCGCCTCCATCCGAAAAGTAACCCTCACAGCAGAGATCAAACTTGGCTCCTCGGCATCCATAGCACAACGCCTTCGCCACTGTGGCAGGTGCCTCGACAACTATACGTGCAAGGCAGTTCACCGAAGAATGTCAATAAGCAATCACGGCAGTGAAATGGAATGTAGCCGGACGGTGTTGTTCGCATTGAGGCAGCATGTCCTCATGCCCTATGCATCTGCCGGTTTGTCCCACGTTGACTACTCAGCGTGATAATGAGATGCTACGTTTGACTTCGGTGAGAGTCCGTGTACCTTGTTTGATGGTTCTTGGTGCATATCTCACTTTTGTGTCCGTGTTTTCTTCGCTACTGTCCTTTGTTTTTGCATTCAAGCTGGAATTTCCACTAGCACAATGTACTGTGGGCAAATACCCCATGGAAAATGACTGAGGTTCAGGCACTATGTCACACCTGTGTGTGTGTGTGCAACTAATAAGACTAATGAAGTTTCCGATAAAATTGCAGTGCGACAGCAGATCACCAGTCATCTCACTCCGTTTTGCCTCTTGCACACCATCAGACGTGCATGTTTATGGCACACACACACAGCATACTAGTAGCGGCATAGTGCAGCTGGGGTATATCAATGTGCTTCGATCATTACAAGACATTGCCACGCTTCTGAAACTAGACCACTTAGCTTCACCAAGAAACCAGCACAGATGTGAGCAGACTGTCCCAAAAATAAAGCAAACTCGCATTACCTGTGGGCTGAAGGATGAGCTGGTATCCACTAGCAATACATCTCAGTACTCATCCCGCCCAGCCAATTCTTATTGTACTCCGCTTGTTCGCGCACACTCTGTGCTGGCTTATTGCTACAGTTCTGGCTTTTCACACCACCTTGCATTTTTCCACGACCGTTACAAAGGACAGCTTCTGTGTGAGCAAGTGGACGGTCCAGTCAGCCCATGCTTTTTAAGAAAAGCAGGACTTATAAAGAAGACAATGCCGCTTCTTTCGCAGGTGCCTCGAACCGGAGCAAAATGGTTCCGTGCGTACGCACGTCGCCAAGCCTGTACCCCTTGCCTTCAGCTCGGGCCACAAAATGTTGGAGACTTGCACTGTTTCACAACGAGAGAGAGAGTAAATCTTTGTTGAAACGGAGAGGGTTCGTACAGGCTTCAAAAGCAAAAATTCAATGATTTTCAAGGACTTTCAAGGGCCAGGGAAACACATTTTCAAGGTCCCCATCTTATTTTTTACCTGGGAGTATTTATAACTTTTTCAACAAAATGCAAAATTTTGATATTGCCTAATACCTAAGAACATTAATGCACATTTAGATAGGCGCTATTCGCTTTTTTTATTTCATGGTTGGTGTTTTTCTTTTTTCTTGGTGTTTTGCTCTCGCTGTCTGATTTCAAAACTTAGTTAATCCTGCCTGCATCTCTTGCTTTGTCAGCAAGGGTATCAGCTGAAATTAAATCAGCGAGTGTTGCTGCAAGGCAGGACAAACTATGTACACGTCTGCCATTTGCACATAAAAGCAAACGCAGATGGAGCATATCAGGCACAGCAAACATGCAATGAGCGAGCGTCCAGAGACTAGATGGAAGATGCAAGATAGAGAACACAAGTCAACTTTCAGTGGATAGTATCCCGACGTGGATTGGGTTGAGAAGTGCCTGCTCGCAATGTTGCCTCATAATGAAAATTCACCGAACTTGTTGCAATTTCACGCAATACACTGAAATTTGATTGTTACAATGTTTCTTTACATTTGTTTACGCCTAAAATCCACGACAAGCTCTTTAAATTCTCGTGAAAAGACAGGGCCATTGATTCTCTCCAGGAAAATCAAGGGTTTTCAAGGACCATTTAAAAATTCCAGGACTTTCAAGGCCTTGAAATAGGGACTTCTAAATTCAAGGGTTTACAAGGTTTTCAAAGACCTGTGCGAACCCTGGGAGAAGAGGTCGGCCTGAGAAACTGATCTTGGGCCTGCTACTTCCCTCTGGGGGAAAAAAGAGAAAGGAACGAATATGAGGAATGACAGTGACGAATGAACTACGTACATGCAGTTAGACCAATACACGTCTCGCATGCAACGGGGCGCCGAATCAGGTTATCACAGCCCACTTTTCAGCACGATTATCGTCCGTATATGAAAAAAAGACATTATTACGCAGTCTGTCAAATTTTTTCACAACCAAGAGCCCAGAATCCAGAGAGGAGTCACTAGGGAATATAAGCAGGGCTTTAACGGCTAGGTTTTGCTTCCTGTTGTCAGCCCACGTGCCCAAAATCTTTTGTTCGGTCAGAGGGTGAGTGTCCAAGCGCAGTAATGCTGCCTCACTAGTGTACCTTAGGCAAACGCTAAGAAAATGTTCGATAGTCTCTGGACAACTACACAGAAGGCAGTCTGGGCTGTCCTCGCATCCGATTGTGTGGAGATACTTTTGGGTCAATGCTACTCTAAGCCGCAGCCTGTGTAGCAAGGTCTCTTGACTTCACCGAAGTCGAAGAGCATGACTGAGCCAGGACTTTAGCACAAGCTTTTCACACGGATCACTTGTGCAACGAGTGCACGCATTAAAGAGACCCTGCAACACTTACCATCGACTACTCGGAATGTATTTTGGGGTAAAGTCTATTGTCCCAGCAATCTTCTCCCGCAAGAATTATGAAAATCTGTTCACTATCACCGAAACTACGCGCGATGAAAAATCGCGCATAAATGTTCCCTCTCAACTCAACCGCAGACAACGCGACGAAAGCTGCGCGCTCTCTCCCGGAGAGGGGGGTGGCGCGCGGCGTTCTGTTCGGCGGCCTTCGATATGTCACAGGCCGGGGAGTTTCGTCCTTTTCCCCGCAACGTGGACGGCTCTATTTCCGGTCTGGTGCCACAAAAGAGCAGTCATGGCTGCCTGCTCGTAAGCAAGCGCTCAGGCTGGTAGGACGTTTTTGGAGCAATAAACGTTTGTTGTCGAGTGGGCTCATCGAAAGTGGAATATTTAGTTCGTCACTCACCTTCCGCGCGCACTCAAAGCAAAAGAAACACCAAAAGCATGCGGACAGGTTCATCAGACATAGAAGAGCTTCACACACAGCGCCGACGATGGCTGATCGTCACAGGAAATGCCAGAATTTAACTGTGAAGTTGACCAGCGACAGCCAATAGGACAGCCAGGACAGCCATGGCCCGATTGACGTCGCAGAGGCCATGCATAATGAGGAGAATTGAAGAGAGAACGGTTAATTTTTCCGCGTCTTTCACGGCGATTTGCACGCTTACCGCTTCACGTGCACGTGTAATATTTAGCTCGGGCGTTCCTGGAAGTCTAATCTAAACGTCGCGCAGGTTTACTTGCACTGCACGAAGAGTGTTGCAGGGTCCCTTTAAGGAGGTTTTATTTAAAAATACGATGCACGTGTGGCTACAAAGAAAAATTTCTCTGCGCCGTCACGAGATGGACGCTAAAATCGACCTGAAAAGTCCCACCCGTGAAAACAATAGTTTTTTTCTGATCTGATCTGTACACATCACTATATGTCATCACAACAGCCATCACGACTAATCAGGGGATAACTCCCTCCCTGCTAATATGAAGGTGCGGACTGATGATCAATCATAACAGGCAGTGGCAGTCACCCTGCTTCACACTAACGCCAGGACTGTGTTGAAACTTGGTGTTTGCGTGTCTGCGAATTCACCCGTAAGCACATCTTTCGTTCTTAGTGAAATTCGTGTAATTCCAGTAAATGCCTTACAATAAACAAAGTTCTCATGTATCAAATAATTTATTTACATCCTAGGTGCTCTCGTTAAACACACGTGCCACTTAATATTGCGCGGCATACAAAAAAGATGCACTGTCACGGCAACAATGCCAACGTCAGATACACTGCACTGACACACGCACTAAAACCGTACAAATCGTGTAAAAAACTCGCCCCTGCACTATGGATGTACAAAACAAGAAAAATATACACTGCTCACACATGGTGTGAATGGCTGTTGCAGGTGGAAGATAGATCAGTTTTAGGCTGACCGTTTTTTCGACAGCAGACACTGTCATGTAAGGTCACTTTGTGCAGTACACAAACTGAAAGGGCAAAAAAGTGCGTGGCACAGGAGCTGGCTAACTGACCATTCGCATCACACTGTTTCCTCACAATCAGTATCTCATTAATATTCTTAGGCCCGTCACACTGAACTCATTTGCAAAACAAATGACCCTTGATTGGACACAAGAATGCCTTTCACGTGAGCCTGACACACCTTGTGCAAGCTAGCCGCAACTCTGCATGCCACTGCGCCTTAGACATCGTCATCTACAACTGAGAACACACACATTGCAGTGAGCACTGTTGCAATGTATGCTGTGGGCAAGAAACTGCAAAGCGAGAAGCTTTTTTCAGAAATAGGCACTCATTCCCAGACAGTGCAATTGCGACAAATGAGCACAAAATATTCGGGCGGCAGTAGTGCTAAGGAGAACATTCACAGTTTCCTACATAACACCAAAATGCAGAGGCATCTTGTCAGACTGTGCAATATTGCAGTTGCAGCACACTTTCAAGGACACAAGGGAAGTGCTGTACACAAGAAAAAACCGGACGAGCGTTCCAAAACTAAAAACGAACAGGATTCCAAACTTGCACATGTAAACAAAAACACACGACAGCACTCGCACACACAAAAAAAGCCAACAAAACGCAAGATTGCACAACATCCACTGCAATGGGAAATGACTCCTAAAAATAAAAGGTCAGTACTCACGCACGCACTCTAGTGACACACATTGCACACCTAAACAAAGCTAAGCTCTACATGTGGCAAGATATGCCTAGGGCAGCAAACGCTTTTTTGGCCCTGCAAGAATGTCCACTGTCCACACCATTGCAAAAAAAAAAAGGAGAGAAAAGGCTGTGTCCAGAGGGTCACTAACAGGGCTGCTAACGACAATGAATAGCGCAACCTGTCTGCTATAGTGAAGTCCGACAAGGCTTGCACGCTTTTGTGTCCAAACGGCGATACAATGCTGCTCATTCACCAAAATCAAACCTCCCAAGATGATTGACAAGAGAGAGGCAAAACAAATAAATCACAACGGTTGTGCACTGGCAGGAATGGGGACACCCACTACACCCACTTCACATACAGGTAGTGCTCATGTCCTCTTTACACTTGCAAACAAATGCAGCCCCTGTAGGCAGCAAAGCTCCATTACGCATGGTGGCATTTTTCTTTTGTTTCCAGGTTGTTAGAGACAAAACCAGGCACAACAATTAGGTAGCAGGCAGGTCATGCGCAAAACAAAACAAGAGCTACCAGCAAATCAAGTTTCCCCCTCCCTCTTCGCAACCACGAAAACAAATACCTACAGTACATTTTACCGCAACCCACAAGCAAATCTGCTTCCCACGCATTTGAGTGCTCTTGCTTATTCCGCAGTCGGCCACAGTTTTTTTTTTCCCCAAGCAGTCTGAACAGCAGCAGCATTGGAAATAACAGGCCTGCCATGCGCTGGCTTCATTCCACCACACACCATAGCTTGATATGCCAGTCAAGCGCGGCGCACCACATAACAAAAGAAGCTCCACCCAGAAAACTAAAACAGACCAGTTTCCCTACATGCACACCCTGGACACGATGTGGGCAGTTGAGCCAAAGTGCAAGCCCACATCCTGGGGGGGGACTGAGCCTGCAGCAAGTCTGTTAAGAGATTTGAGTGTTTCTGAGCAGTGCTCAAAAGGCAGTGCACGCCTTCACAGGCACTGTTTAAAGAGCAAAGGTAAGTTGAAGACACCGCGGCCACTAAATGCCCCAGCCAAAGGTGCCTAGAAAGCTGTTCGATCCACCTAGGCCTGAAAGGGGGCAGACAGACTTCAGGAACGGAGTGGTTTCTGCATTACTGACCAAGCTTCGCAAGTTCCACTGGAACCACCGGAGGTGGGCATATAAGGAAAACAGGACAGAATACTTGAATTCTTTGACAGATCTGGTGAATGCTCACATACTGGTCAGGAACTTGGGGATGCACATTTCTAAATAACGGTGCGATAAAAAAGCATTGAGCAATCAACAAATACGGCCTGCTCTTGCCACAGGTTTGCACACTTTTTTAAACATTTGTTTTACTAAAAACATGGCCTGAACCTACAAAGGTAACACAAGGAGTAAGTTTTTCAGGTTTTCCTCAAAAGTGTTGGGAAAAAGAAAGAAAAGCATATCGTTTCAAGGAGGCATTTTACTTTGATTGCACATACAAGGTCATTTTTTTAAGTGGCATTTTTCTTACTGGGCACTGGAGATTTAAGGGTGCATTGTTGGTTCACCCCTTTTCCAGGCATAGAAGCAGGGGGTGAACCAACAACAATCAGCTTCTTTGAGATGTGACAATTTTAACTTAATTGCATTCAGGAGTTACACGTGTCACATTCAATGGAAGGACAACCCTTGTTACACTGGGCTTGCAATATCATTTTGTTCTTAACTTTTTTTTTATAGCCATAGCGGCTAAGAATCGGCACCTCGGACAAAGCAGCTCAGGAAGCAGGCTCGAGGTCTGTAGAGCACATGCAGCTTCCCCCAAACAATTCCCGCAAATTCCTGTCCTCGCAGAGGACGCCATTCCGCCATGCAGTGAAGCTGTTATGCTGGCACAATCAGAACTGCTCCAGGAATAGAACTCTCAGAAGCCCAGGGTTACTAAAAACACTTATGGAGTACAAAGGCGGGGAGAAAAAGTCTGCACTGCGACACCTTGTTTTGGGTCCCACAGTTCCACTTGAAGGAAACCACGGAAGAAATGACAAGAAACATGTGCCTGGCAGAAGAAAAGGCCGTGCAGGGATGGGTAACTTGCTGGTCACAAAAAAAGCAGTTCGGCCAAATCTTTAGCAGTCAGGTGAATTCTTTCCAATCACATCGGCCAAGTGAGAACTCCTTCGCGACTGAAAGGCGTGAAATCCTTTTAACCACATCAGTCAACCGAGGAACTTGCTGGCAACAAGAAAAGAAACAAGAGAGAAGAAAGAAAAATGCCAGCAAGGGGAAGACCAGGTGAAGAACACAGTTACAATGACGCCTGCAGAATGAATGCACACTCGGCTGACACTGGCTGCCCGTACAAGCCTTGGTCGAGTGAAGTCGAGTGAAATACAGGACTTGGCAAGTGAGAGAAAGCGCCTTTTTGAGCACACTTCTAGGCCTGCAGCTGAACATGCAGGGAAACTGACACACCTGAAAACACCCAACAGGAAACGAGCGCACTAGTAAATTTCAAGAAACTAAGCCATGCCACATGCACGGCGGTGGAAAACGTCTGCAAGGAAAACACTGAAACTGCTAGGACATCGCACACCTCAGAGCAGACGTGTACTGCAGTGCAGGTGCACCACCCAGCCAATCCTGTCAGCCGATCGGCAGCCACCCAGAGTGGGGCAGCTGGAGGGTGAAGAAAATGGTGAAAAGGATGGGACTGTCCCTTGCACGCACAAAAACAAGCACATGCACAAAAAAAGAGTCCAAGCACACGGCTGCTGCCTAAACTGGATGTGCACAGAGGCTGCAGCAGAGGGGAAAAAAAAAAGCACACAAGGGGGGCACACACTGTGGAAGGCCTCCTCCACACCAGGGGAAAAAAAGCAAGGTCTGTCCTCAAGTGGCAGCAGTGCACAAAGGCTGCAGCAGAGAAAAAAAAAAAAGGAAGCACGCGTCGGGGGCACACACTGTGGAAGGCCTCCTCAACACCAGGGGAAAAAAAAAAAGAAAGCAAGGTCTGTCCTCGACTGGCAGCAGTTCTGTGCGAGGACAGGGTCACTAGCGCGAGGGGTTTCCGTCACGGTCCTTGCTGGTGAGCTTTTCGATGAGCTCCTGCAGGGGCACCAGCTCGCGGCGGTCAATCAGGCCGAACTCCTGGACGAAGAAGATGAAGTGCTTGAAGCTGGTGTTGAGGTGTGCCTCCTCGCCCAGCTGCACCACCTCCGAGAAGTGCTGGTGGTAGATGTGCGCGTACACCCGGAACAGCCGCTTCAGGATCGTCTTGGCGATGGAGAAGAAGTTCTTCGGGAACGGCACCCCTGCACAGGACAGCATGAGGAGCAGGAAGCAGCAGAGCGGGCACAACAGGCAGGAGCACAACTCACCGATCTTGGAGGGGAAGAGCGACTCGTCGTCCAGCTGGTCCTGCACCCAGGTCATGAGGTAGTCGATGTACTTGGGCGCCGAGCACTTGATGGGCTTCTTGACCGTCTGTCCGTCAGCCCAGTGGTACTCGTACTTGGGGCCCGCCGACATGACAGCGCAGCTGCTCTCGGTGCAGAACTCGGTCACCGTGCCGTACAGCATGTTGATCTGATTGAAGAAGTCCACCGTGTTGACGGCCACCCACTCGTTGAGGTCCTCGCCCTCGGGCAGCATGACGGCCAACCGCAGGTTGCCCGAGCCCAGCGTGGCCGCCGCCTGCTTCATCAGGTCGTACTGGTGCGTGCCCTCGGGGATGTTCTTCTTGGGCTTGAACGTCTTGGAGGAGCGGCCCCCGCTGCAAAGGGGCATAGACAAGGAGGCCTTAGCCGCCCCCACACACCCCTGAAAGCATGCTGCACTGCAACGACTGACCAGAGCCCCCAGCTACACGCGCACCAGTATCTAGGACTCCCGTATTTGCAGAACGTTTCCAGGCCCACCTATCCCGAGCCACGACATCCTAAAGTGACCGCTTGTCCGTGGGAAAACCCGCCACAGCTATCCAGTCGAGGCAACAGCTCGCTTGTCACTCAAATGACCGGCAAACAGATCCAAGCGCTGTCCACTAATCCTCGTTGGGTTGCCGCCACAGCTCAGCTTGTCACTGGTCGCTACAGATACCTACCTTGGCCAGCTGCTCCGGTATTAAATCGGGGGTCTGTTCTATACAAATGATGGACCCGCAATTTTAGTTTCACTTGTTCCCTTTCGGCAACTCGTGTAAAATATTACACCACCAGTGCAACTGCTGCTACACTGGTCCTCGACGATGGCGTAGGATCGCGTTAACGCTGCACCAGATCGTGGGGAAGCGATTTTGATTTGAAATAAGGTAGGCGCAACGATGCTGTCACGCTCAGCCGGCAGCGGCAGCCCGCACCGCAGGGTCGCGTTCGGGGGACAGCCTCTATTGCAGCTCGAGTGACGCCTCTGGCAACACCTTATAAACCTGGACGATACAACGCGAAGCGCGGAACAGTGCGGGGATTCTCTGCGGCGGATTTTGTGCTCAGCCGCAGCTGATCTAGGCCTACCAGTCCAGGTGTAATCACCGCAGTGGAAATAGCGAGCAAGAGGCGTCGACACGGAACAAAGGCGAATAAAGGTGTGTGTCGAGCCTTCTGAAGTGCGGCCGGGTGCCGCCAAACTTACAAAAGGAAGCTCATCTCGCCGACGCGCGTGTACTTGTGGCACCGAGTAGGTTGTCCTGCTTCTTTCTATACAGGGTATCAAAATCACAGCAGCTATCCGGAAGTGACCATGTTACGCACGAAACCGTGACCAACAGCACCACACGGCCAACAGCTTTCCGGCAGTTCCGGTGTTCGTACTGGGAGCGGCAGAGATGAAGCTAACCCGTTTTTGGTCCAGAGGTCGCCACAAAACATTGCCCCATTGGATTACTGCTGACCTTAGAACAAAAACCTAATAAGCAATAAAGAATTTCAGCAGTTTTTAAAAATAATTGCAGCGATTTTTTACAAACAAAGGCCATTTTTTTGTTCTTTAATTTGTGAAAAAAAGATTAAATTTTGGTTTCGTTTTTGAATGTCAGTTTTTTTTTTTTTTTTCTGACGCGATCCTTTCTAGCAGTTCTTGCTGCTTCTCGCGATTGCTGCCGGCTGAAGATTAAAAATCGCGGTGAGCAACAAAAAAAAAAAAAAATGAACAGCCGCACTCTAAACTTACCGCGATCACTGCCACCAGAGTACCTATTTTAGTTCAGTACTTTTCCATAACCCGTAAAGCTCGCTGAGCTTCACCGCATAACTTTTTATGGCTGCAATGCGCGTGTGTGAAATTGGGGCGCACAACGTGCTTGCACTGCTTCGGGAACACATTTCCTTCCAGACCCTGTTTAGAGTACTCGAACACAGCCTGACGAAAAAGAGCACGTATCAGTTTTAATACGTGCTCTCTAGTTTGATGCAAGGTAGTTCCGCACATTGACCGCAAGACATGACCGGTCCCAGCCGTGCGGGTGCACGCCAACCGGCCCCGCTTGCTTGCCCCCGCTTGCGTTCTGCGCATGCGCACTCGCGCGCCCGCAAGTTCCTTGCGTACGCAGAGTTGCTGCGTGCGCTTCACTAAAAGTGATCGGGGCCCGGCGCCAAGATGCGCACCGAAAACCTGACTGCTAGGATGCTTCTAGGTGGTTTGAGAGTACTTTTCTGGTGGTGGTGGTAAAAACATTTTTACTGAGCAGCCAAGGGAGCTGGAAAGGGACGTGGTCAGCCTCGTACTTTTCTGGGATAGTTCTTTTTCAAGGTATTGCCGCCCCTCTCCAAATTTTTTGCCTTTGAATCCGCTCCTCTTGCCAACATTTTGCAACAAATTGTAAATTGTGCTATATTTGAAAAGTGAACAACCAGCCTGTACCATGAACATCAATTGCGGTACACGAGGGCTTACCTGCCAATGACGTGGAAGAGAAGCGAAGACAGAGAGTGAAATCAATCACTTTATTTCCCGAGCAAGTTGGGTAGGAACGCGTGGTGACCGCCGGCCGAAGGCTAACGGCGACGGTGGCGGCTCGGTCAACCCCCGATTGCGAGCTGCGCGCGCGTCCTCCCACTGCTCGACGCTGAAGACGGGGGGGGGGGGGGGGGGTTAAGAGGACAGGCCCACATGGTGTGGGTTAGTGTGTCCAGGGAGTCACAGAGGGGGCAGTTTGGTGAAGGGAACTCAGAGGGATCGATCTTGTGGAGGTGGGCACGGCACAGAAAGTACGGGGGGGGGGGGGCGCATCCACGCGTCGCTTCCGCGAAGTGGTACATGTGGATGGCGCGGTCCCTGCTGGCGAGCACCACCGATCCGCCGTCCACCCAAGCGACGTCAAAGCAGTGCATGTGTTTGGTGGTCGACTCGTACGCCTGCAGGAGCGCCCCGTCCTGGGTAAACGGGAACAACCCTGCACTCAGAAAAATAAAAGAACAGGAAGCCGAGGCTCCAAAACCTTTTGGAAGAGGAGGAGGAGGAGGAAAAAACGTTTATTGCTCCCATTGAACGGGAAGAAAGGAGCGAGGGATGGTTGTCGGTCATCCATGGTGGGTGGCGTCCCTAGTCCGGGATGCCATGGCCAGCTGCAGCTCGAATGGCCCTGGTCACCAGGCCACGCTGGTTTTCCAGGACATCGCTACTCAGCAGGACCTCCCACTGCCCCTGTGTCGGTGCGATGACTTCAGGTAGTGCGGTGACGCCTTACACTCCCACACCATGTGGGTACAGGGTGTTGGGCGTCCCAGAGCAGAAGTTGCAGTCGTAGCTGAAGAGCGTGGGGTGTATTTTGGACAGCTGTGTGGCGTGCGGAAATGAATTTGTCTGCAGTCTCCGGAATTGTGTGGCTTCGTCTTTGGTTAGCTTCGGGTGGGGTGGCAGGTATCGTCTTCTTGATAACCTGTAGTGCTCTAATATGTCTCTGCTGCGCTTGGGGATGGACGGGTGGTTGTCGGCAGAGTGGTGAGTGCCTATGAGGGTTGAAGCCCGGTGTGAGTGGCCTCGGGCTGCGGTATCTGCCGCTTCATTACCCTCTAAGGACTCGTCACCTGGTGTCCAAATGATATAAATGTCCAGTGGAGTTTTCTGTGCTTTTGAAGCCTTATGTAGTAGATCAAGTGCCATCAAGGCCGCTTGCGAGTCGGTGATGACGGTCACCCGGCCTTGGGTATCTGGTACTGTGGTGGTGGCAAGCACGACAGCTGTCTCCTCCGCAGAGTCGGTGTCATCTGTATTGACCGTTGCTGAGCACAACTCATCTCCTTTACTGCTTGTCACACTAACCCACTTGGTTCGTGCCCACTTGGTTCGTGCCGGGTACCTCGCAGCGTCGACGTATCTTGTTGAGCTGTCCTTGCTAAAGGTTTTTCGCAAGGCCTTGACCCTGGCTTCCCTTCGCCCCTTGTGGTGAACCGGGTGCATGTTGCGTGGGATGTTTTCAACCATGATGTATTTTTTTGTTTTTATTTTTGTAGGGAACGTTAATTTTTTCCCTTTTTAGATGCGGAGCATCTCTTGCTCGGGGGGATGTTACTTGTCAGTGCCCCGTCCGCAGCGCCTCTGATGATGATTGTGGCAGGATGTCCCTAGGGATTGGCCAACCAAAAAATCCATCACGCGTTTAACCACCGTCGTCATCTTCCCGTAGGGGAACCGCTGAAGGAGGAGGAGAAGAAGACAAACGTGCGAAGAGGAGGGCGCGTACGTTACTTTCGGCCGGTAACGTCAACAACCTTGATGGAAGAGTTTCGGCGCCTCGAGAAGCACCGCCTACTCACCGTCACACAACAGTACTTGCGTGCCTTTGCCAACGGTGTGGACCCGGACGCGGAATTCCCCCTGGAGCTACTAAACACCAGATCACTCAACATAACGGCAACACAATGGAACCACACAGAACCCCCATGATGCTTCGCATCCTCATCAGGGTTCCCACGGGAAGATGGTGTAAGTTTTTTTCCCCGTCCTGGGTGAACACGGTAACCTTGAAGCCGCGGTGGTTGGCCACCAGCGCCTCCACCGCGGCACTGAGGCACACAGCGACGGGGAAGTTGGTGACGCCTTCGCCGCCAATCTGACACAGGTAGGCGCCTGCGTAGCTGAACACTTTCATGCAGTGCGCGAGGTTGTCGGATATTAGTATCTCTCCCCTCTCGTTTACCGCCACGCCGTTCGGTAAAGTGAGCCGGTAGGACCTGAAGAACTTGCGCAGGAGGTTGCGGCTGTGGTCGAAGATGACTACTCGCATGACGCGGCACTTGACCACCAAGCGCCCGAGGGGGTCCACCGCCACGGCGCGCGGGTGCCGCAGCTCGAGCGAGCCGAACTTGCGCATAAACTGGCCGCTCCGGTGGAACACTTGCACCTGGTGGGCGGGCGCCCGCTCGATGACGATAATGTCCTCCGTGGCCCGCGCCACCGCCACCTGGCTGGGGAAGTACATCTGCCCGTCGCCCCTGCCCACTTGGCCGATCTGGAACTTGAAGCTGCCGTCCTGGTCGAACACCTGGACGCGGTGATTGTTCGAGTCGGCAACGATGATGTAGCCGTCAGAGTTGACCGCCACCGCGGAGGGCTCGCAGAATTCGCCCTCCTTGACCCCCAGGGAGCCGAACTTGTGATAGAGGATCATTTTCTCCCGCCTCACGCGAAAGGTGGGCGGAGCCAGTCGGGGGTTCTGCTGGGCATCACCCTCTCCGCCCCACTGGCTCGGATGGGGGCTCGGCTCGCCGATGCTCCAGGCCAGGGACAGATCGCTCAGATCGCACGGGCGCGGCGGTTCTGCGCCATCCTGATGGAGCGCGCGTCCACGTTCCAATATGACGGCAGAAACGGCGGCCTGGGTCCCAGAGGGGCCCGCAGCCTCAGGCTACTGCTCCGCCTGCATTTGGCCGAAGAACGTTCGGACTCCCTCCTCGATGACCTTCTGGCTGAACTTAAAGTCCAGCTCCTTGCTGCGGCGCTCCACTTGGAGCAGGATGCGCTGCAGGGCCGCTGCGGTCGAATCGATCAGCTGCTTCAGGCCGAGGGCCTCGGCGCTGCCAGAGCCGTCAGGCTCCACGGCCGCGCAGACGCGGTTCACGTGCTCTATGCAGTCGCGCACCTTGCGTTTCAGGGCCTCGACGGAAGCCATCCGGGCGCCGTAGAAGTCTCGCTGGTCTCCGAGCATCTTGTCGCGGCGCTCCTCGAGCGCCGTGATGCAGGACTAGAAGGCCTTGCCCACTTCCTCCTGGGCCTGGTCGCAGCGTTCGCGCAGCTGCCTCGACATGAGCCGGATGGTCCCGAGCGAGTGACACAGCTGTACGGACGTGCGCTCCACGTCGTCCTCCAGGGACGAGCACTCCTCCCACACCGGCTGGTCGGCGCCCTCCACGGCGGCAGCCGGCTGCTCTCCTCCCGCATCCCCCTCGCACTTTTCCATCGACAGCACTCGGTGGTGCCTGAAGAACAGCAGAGACCGTTGGTCCGCGGCGCAGTTGCGGCAGATTAAACGGTTGCAGTCCTGGCACAAGGCTGCAACGCTCGACCAGTCGGCCGAGCAGCAGGGCATGCGCATTGCCCCGGAAAACCAACCGCTGCCCTGCGGCGCAAACGATCGAGCTACAGACGGGCCGAGGACGAGCGTCGCACTCACTGACCAGTGCCGAATCCTGGGAGCCGCCAGAAGAGGTCTGCTCTTGACCGCTGCAGCCGGCGGAATGGCGGCGTTCGACCGGGGCTCGAGGTGGTGGTGGTGGTGGCCCGAAAAATGGCGCATACCCACTTAGGGGGATTGGCCAAGGAGCAAAATAATGGAGCAGAAAAAAGAATTTGGTCTAGGTAATGAGAGAGAGAGAGATAAAAAACACGAAAAAACAACAGAGAGAAGAGTAGGAAAACTATAGTAAAAATCAGCCTAATCGGAATGTTTTTAACACTGCAGACGAGCTGTCTCCGAAATGAAGGCGTGGATGGCGTTGCACACGTCCCTATGGCATCGGCCCAGCCTAGTCCCCCCAAACGACAAAAGCACCGGTACAGTCAAAGGAAGTCTAAGACGTAGCTGGGGAATCTCCAGCAGCCTTCTCCGATGGTTAGAAAATCGGCGGCAAAAAAGAAAGAAATGCTATTCGGATTCAATTTCTTGGCAAAAGTGGCACAAGGGGGAGGTTAACAGATTTGCCCTATATAAATACCGATTAAGTGGCGGCACACCACAACAAAAAGAAGTCAGCAATACTTCGCACAAGCGAGTTTGGCATAAACTTCTCTTCCAGCGGTACCTGAGGTGTTCAAGTTCAGAAGAAGTGTTCAGACCATGATCGGAGGCATCTTGATTGAACAGGTATTGGCGATAACGTGCCAACAACACGCAAGAAAACGGGGGAAGAACCTCGACGATCGGTAAAGCCAAATCTGTTTTAGCTAATATGTCAGCGGTTTCATTGATGGTTAACCCACAGTGGCCGGGCAGCCAAACGAGCCGAATCTCCCGCACGTGAGTGGGGACGCAGGAATAAAAAGTTTTGAGAATAGGATGTAAAGTTTCTGAGGAGAGAGCCATGCACACGGACAAGGAGTCGGTGAGTAACATCGCGGAAGAATTCGCCGGATCAAGTTTCAGGATTGTAAGGAGCAGAGCAAGAAATTGTGCATAAAAAATGGGGATAAAATCTGGTAATCGCAATGAAAAAGACCAGCTCAATGACGGAGAGAAAATACCCACCCCAACCTTTTCGTCTTTTTTCGAAGCGTCAGTTGCAATGACCACGTGGGATGGGTATTCGGACTGTTGAGCCAGGAGCACGTTATTGATCATGTTAGGCGGGAGAAGCTTAGCGTTTTGGGGGAAAATATTATCAAACGAAATCCTTACTACTGTGGATGGTAACTGCAAGGCGGGAACTGAAAGTAGGGTGGTGTTTAATGGAGTAAGCAACGAATTGGCAAAAATGACCTGTGGGCGCCGGAGACGAGACCAACAGGAGGATCGTGCGCACGCACGCACGCACGCTCCTTTTCGTCCACTTCGTCTTTCACTTACTGCAGGCACGCATAGGACGCACTGCTGAGGACTTTCGGGGTGCTGACGTCACACAAAAAAAGTGGTCCCCGATGACCATATTTGGATGCCACCCACCTATAGCTGTATCGCCGAAAGCTGCGCGCGCAATGGAAGCGCGCGAACTTTCATCCCATAAAACGAAACAACAACAACAAAAAAGGCGACAGGTGATGTGCCCGTGGGGGAACTTCACGCGCTAGCGCAACGGCATGAATGCTAAATCGGCGGGACTGTGTCTGAAGACTCTCGTATTTTCCAGTGCATAACTCACTTCCGCAGAGGTTGATTGCAGTAGTGGGGTATGTAATGATCGGACTTCGGGCCTAACGTCACGCTTGAGGTCGTCAACCGGTAGCCGCCGCTCCACGTGCAATGAGTATGACGTTGCTTGGCATCCTGTATGTCTCAACTTGAAGGTTATCTAGCGTTTTCTGAACCTACGACCTCAGGGCTAACGGTTCACTTTGACGTCTAATGGCATCAACCGGTACGCATTGAAATTATTCACTGTACTCCATTACTTCACACTGCGCGCACCGCTTGACGTCGTAGTACGTCAAAGCGACACGTCTACGGCCTAAGCTCCGGCGCATACCCGCGGTTAAACTATAAATGGAATACAGAGTTGTCCATACTTACACAGTGGTGTATTGGACAACACTTTGATGATGATGATGATGATGATGATGTTCCTAGATGAATGCCACATGCCCACACAGGGGATCGGCCAAACATCAATGATATGAAAAAAATCTTATTTATTTACAGGCTCCTGTGAATAGGAAATTTAGAGAGGCTGAAAATACTTTTTGAAAGAAAAATCCAAAATAAAAAAAAATTAAAGAATTGGGAAGAGCTCCAACCAGGTACGTAAGTTGCCAGCGTAAAGGAATCCAATCAGAGCGGGAACCGATTAGAGTTTTCTATGAAGCTCAGATGGGCTAGCTGAGCACACGTCCCGGCGGCAGAACCCCGTCTCGGACGCCCCAAGCGAAAGGAGGCTCGGCACCACGGTGTAAGAATATTCTTACACCGTGCTCGGCACAGATAGTGCAATCCGAGGCTGCGAAAGCGGCCCTTCAAGAAGCTGAAAAAACGTCGAGAGAGAGAGAGAGAGAGAGAGAGAGAGAGGAGAGAGAGGAGAGAGAGAGAGAGAGAAAACATTTTTATTGAGCTTTATGTGGCTCAAGGGGCGGTTGTGGCCGCTGGCTTGTGCCGGGCGGCGACATCGGCAGCTCTGGTGACCAAGGAGGTTTGTACCTCTAGGTCTGAGCTCCCCAGCGCCTCCTCCCACTGCTCATAAGAGGAAATTAGGGGAAAGGGATCTTTAGGGCACCCCCATAAGATGTGGGGAAGGGTGGCGAGGGCCCGTGCGTAGGCAAAGCATTGGAGCATGTATGGATGGCGCGATGGCAGGACTACCTGGAGGACAACGACCTCTATCCTGAGACCATGATTAGTTTCCGAAGACACCTGTGCACGCAGGACGCTGTGATCCAACTGAAGCACCTAATCGTTGGCAGGGACTCCCGGGACTCGAGGGCCATCATGGGTCTCGATCTGCCGGGAGCATTCGACAACGTCAACCACTCGGCGATTATAAGTCAAGTATCGAAGCGAAACATGGGAGAGAGAACCGATGAAGCTTCCTGACGGGTCGGACGGCGGAAATCACCGCGGGTGACATTGCAACGAAAGTCAAAGAGGTCGGGAACCGAGGCACCCCGCAAGGGTCGGTGATCTCGCCGCTCCTATTCAACCTAGCCAAGATCGAAGTCGCCAACAGACTCGCAGAGGTGGAGAATGTCGGTCACACTATATATGCTGACGATATCACGCTGTGGGTAGAGGGCGGCAGTGATGCTCGAGTGGAAGAGGCCCTGCAGCAAGCGGGGAGAGTGGTCGAGGACAGCCTGGAGGGCACAGGCCTGAAATGCTCACCGATCAAGTCCGAGCTGTTGTTGTACAGACCCAAGGAAGGCACGCGCGCCGAGACAAGGGAACGAGAAGAAATCGCGGTCTACACCAAAGACGGCTCAGCGATCCCCAGGGTATCCGACATCCACGTCCTGGGCATGCTCCTCAACGAACGCGGAAACAACGGAAGTACGGTGGCACGGGTCGTCGGCAAGGCGGCTAATGCCATCAGACTAATCAAGAGAGTGTCAAACAAAAAGAGGGGGCTACGCGAGGAGAACCTCATAAGACCCGTGCACTCCTTCGTAATGAGCCACATCACGTACGTGGCCGCCTTCCACAGGTGGAAGAATGGCGAGAAGAATAAGTTGGAAGCGACCATCCTAAAGGCATACAAGGCGGCCATCAGGGTACCCGAGTCTACAAGCACCGGGAGACTGCTCAGCCTAGGCATCCACAACACCCTAGATGAAGTCATTGAAGCTCAGAGAACGGCGCAGCTGGAGAGACTGGCAACAACTAAGACTGGAAGGAGAATCCTGGAAAGGCTGGGGCTTCGATACCACGAGCAACAGGGAGTCAAGATTCCGATCCCGGACGAGGTCAGGGGCATGATCCGGGTGGATGCGATCCCGCGCAACGGGCACCCCGACTACAACGAGGGCAGACGAAAAGCGAGGGCCAAGGCACTGGCGGAACTACACGCCGGAGACGCGGGTGCCCGCTACGTAGATGCAGCCGAGTACGTGAACGGAAGCGGTTTCGCCGTAACCGTGGTCAACGCCGAAGGCAACGTCAGGGTGGCGGCCAGTACGAAAAGCGACAAACCAGAAGAAGCTGAGGAAGTGGCCGTAGCACTGGCCCTTAAAGACCTAGGGTGCGCCACTGTTCTCAGCGACTCAAGGCAAGCGGTCAGGAACTTCGCACGAGGAAGGGTCTCCTGAGCTGCGGAGAAAATCCTGAGAGGGGCGCCAACAATCGTGGAAAAGAAGAAAATCAAGTGGTTCCCGGCACACGCAGGAGAGGGTGTCGGACGTCAGTGCGAACCACAACGAAACCGCACACGCCCGGCGCGCGAACTAACAGGCCGCGCCGGGCCAAGCGGGGAACGCCCGTGGCACAGCACGAGAGACAGAATGACGGGCTACAAGGAAATAAACCCCAGGCTTATCGACTCGCGAGACGAACGCTTGTCACCTCCCACCGCCCTGCAAAGGCTGAGCAGAAAGCAAAACAGTCGTGTACAGGGAGCTCCAGACAAGAACAATCATGAGCCCGTCCCTAATGCACATGATGTACCCGGAGACGCACCCAGACGATACGTGAAGGGTGTTTCGTAAGGCCACCGCGACCCTCGAGCACATTGTCTGGGGAACTGTCTCAACTTCCCGGAAGAATCCACGACAGGAAGACTGCCACCCGCCTTTGAGGAGGCGAAGCGATCCGAAGACCAAGACCTTCAAATCCAGGCCGTCCAGCGGGTCCTCGTAGCGTTGACCAGGCAGGAGCCCGAGCGACCCGATGACGGGAAGCAAGGCTCGGGCCTGGCGGCGACGGCGAGGGCGACTCCGGCCAAGTCTGAAGTCTTAGTGTAAGGCTTTAACCGCCGGCCCAATAAAAGTTTTTCCAATCCAATCCAATGGAGAGCACGTGCTCTCTGTTCCCTGCGGCTCGCGTGGTATATGGGATTCATGTTGCGGGGTATTGGTTTAATGATAAGCTTTGCATGGGTTTCAGAAGGGAGGGGAATTTTAGCCTCAGGGCAGTCAATACGACCTATACCTAGCCGCGTGAGAATATGGGTTCCAGTGGGAGTTTTAGACAAGTGGACGACTGGATTGGAAAGGTGGGCTTCAATAAGCTCCTCTGCCGTATTGTGCACACCAAGACCTTCAAATCTGGCAGTGCGTGTGTTAAGGGGGAGGTGGAGGGCAGATTTGTATGCCCTTCTGATGAGCCGATTGACTTTGTCCAATTCAGTGGCAGTCGGGTTCAGGTAGGGCAGGGAGTACGTGATCCTGCTGATAATAAAAGCTTGGATCAGCCTGATCCTCTCCTCTTCCTTGAGACCCCTGCGGCGGTTGGAGATTCGTCTGATGAGTCCTATAGTTTGAATAACGTGTTGTTCTAATTTTCGGAGGAATTGCGTGTTAGTCCGATTATTTTGGATAAGCATCCCCAGGATTTTAAGGGTAGAGACCTCTGGAATCGGGTTGTTTTCTATTTGAACTCTAATGTCGGGTGATACTTTAGATCTCCTTTTTGGTTGTAGCAGGAGGAGTTCGGACTTACTGGGGGAGCAAGTGAGTCCCGCTTTGGCGGCTTCTTCTACTACTGTCTGAACTCCCTCCTGTAGGGTCTCCTCTATATGGGAGTCGCTTCCGCCATAGACCCACAGTGTGATGTCGTCGGCGTAAAGGCTGAATTTAAGACTAGGAATTTGATCAAGGCGGCGGGGGATGTTAAGTATGGCCAAATTAAACAACAAGGGAGATAGTACCGCTCCTTCAGGCGTTCCTTTGGAGGGGAGATAGACCGTGTCGGCGGTAATGCCACCAATCTGGAGGATGGCACTTCGGTTGGACAAGAAACTGCGTATATAGTTGTACGTGCAAAGCCCCGGGTTGGTGGATTCCAGTCCAGTCATTATGGCGTCGTGGGACACTTTATCAAAGGCCTTGGTCAAATCTAAGGCAAGGATAACCGCCGTGTCCAAGTTGTTTTGGGGGATTATTACTTCGCGGGATATTTGAAGGAGGATGTCCTGCGTGGACAGGCCCGAACGGAAACCGATCATGGAGTGGGGGAAGGGGTAGAAAATTTGAATGTGGGATACCAAGCGGGCATGAATGATATGCTCAAACAGCTTTCCCAGGCACGAGGTGAGGGAAATGGGCCGGAGGTGTTCCAAAGCAAGCGGTTTTCCTGGTTTGGGAATAAATGTGATTTTAGCACGTTTCCAGGATTGTGGCAGCGTGCCCTGTTGCCAATAATGGTTGAAGTAGCCTGTAATAGTTGTGATGGAGTGGTCCTCGAGATTCTTCAGCATTTTGTTGGTTACCTGATCAGGACCCGGTGCCGAGCCCGATCGCAACTTGAGTATGGCTCCTCGTACTTCTGCCTCAGATATTTCCCTGTCCATATACGAATTTGGAAGACCGGTGTATGGGGGGAGAGGGTTGCTAGGGCCTTTGGGCAGATACATGTTCTTGATCTTATTAACTAGGTCTGCATCCGTGCCTGAGAATCCCTGGATGATGCTAGTGAGGCGATGGGCTTGATCTGTTTTTGACTGGTTCGGGTTGAGGAGATGTTTTAAAAGGTGCCATGTCCGTTTCATCCCCAGATTGCCACGCATCTAGTCGCAGATTTCGCCCCACTGATCCTGAGAAAGTCGCAGTGTGTATTTTTGAATGTTCGCTTCCAGTTCCGCGAGTTTACGGCGCAACCTGTGGTTATGTTTGTTTCGTCTCCAACGTTTTTGTATGCTCTTATACGCATGCCACAGGTGTTGCAGATGAGAATCTATGGTCTCCGATGGTATGTCTGGGTCGACTGCATTGGCTACGGCTCGCGTGTCCGTAATGAGTTGCTTTACCCACTTTTGCAGATCTAATGGGTTACATGCTAACGATGTTTCTTTGTGGGCTTCTCGACAACTCCTGAACTCGTCCCAATTTGTGAGGAGCTGCTGGCGGGGGTGAGTTCTAATGGTGTGGGCAAGGGTGAGATCAGTTTGTATGATGAAATGATCACTTCCAAGTGTGCTATCAGTGATGCTCCATCTGGCATTTTTTGACATGGACTGTAAAGGTGAGATCTGGAGTGGAATCGTTTTGAGCACTGTTGCCAATCCGGGTTGGAGCATTGGGGTCTGATTCTAGTGTAAAATGATGGATCTGCGCCTGGTCCCAAAGATCTCTTCCTTTTTTGTGCATGTGGAATAACCCCACGCCTTGTGCGGTGCATTAAAGTCACCCACTACAATTAGGGCATTGGGGCCGGCTTCTCTCCTGGCCAGGGAGAACAGAAGATTGAATCTGTGATTCTGCGCCCGAGGGTTACTATATACATTCAGGATGAAAAGTTTGTATCCTCCCCTTTTTGTGGGAAGCACCGTGATCAGATCGTGGGGGATTGCTACACTATCGAATTGAGTTCTATGCGCCGGAATGTTTCTTTGGATTAGTACGGCTGTTTTCGGATTGGCTTCGTTTTGGAATGCTTTGTAACCGGTCAGCTTAACTGCCTTGCCCGGCTCCTGGAGGGCTATAATGTCTGGAGGGGTTTCAACGGACTGGATGTGTAACTGAAAGTTGCTTCGTTTTCTGCTAAAGCCCCTACAGTTCCGCTGCCAGACTCGGACGGCTGCGGAGCCACTATTCGAGGACAGGTTCATATTGGGTGCCAATTTGGGGAACGTGCCCAGACAGGTTGTTGACGCTTTTTGAGAACCTCTACTATGTACGAGAGCAGTTCAGCGCGGAGGTTTTCTATGCTACCTGGGAGATTAGATTGAATAGCTAACATATTAGCCTGCTGAGTTTGGTGGTGTTGTTGAAGTTCGGCAAATTCATTTTTCTGCTCGTGTAAGAGCTTCCAGGTTGACGAGACGCTTGCTTCAAGGGCAGTGATTCTCTTATCATGCTGCTCGTCTGGCCTGCGTTTGTTTGCGGGGGGGGGGGGGGGGGGTTGTGTTCGGTTCTTCTAGAGTGCGGGCTTCGATTTTCGTTTTCAGGGCTTTGTTTTCCTGACGCAAGGCGAAATTCTCCTGTCTGAGCAGGTTAATCTCCGCTCTGATGCTAGCGAGCTCTCTTATTATGTCAGGGGAGAGAGAGGTGGAGGGGGTTGGTGCAGGGAGAATGAGCAGTGAGAGGGAGCACTAGAGCCGCCCACCTTTTTGTCGCCGCTCGGCTGCCTGTCTTGAGATGGTTGTGTGGACTGTTTCTTGGGCACTTGGGGTCCTCCAGGTGATTTCTTTTGGCTGGAAGGGGTTGGTGAACGGTGGCAGGGCGTTTCCCTCCTCTGGGTTCTTTGGATGGCTCTTGCTTGGAGGGTTGGGCGTACTGCTGATCTTTCTCGGGGTTGCAAGCTTGAGCGTAGGTTTGGGGGCGTCTGCGGGGTTGGAAGCGGCGGGGACAGTCCGTAGCACCAGTGATGTGTGGGCCTTCGCAAACGATGCATTTGGGGTGACACGGGTGGTTGTCATCGGGGTTAGGGGTTCCACACTTGGGGCACCTTGAGGCCGGCTTTGCGTTGGGGCATACATCTTGGCGGTGCCCCGGCTGCCAGCACGCGGTGCACGCCTCCGTTTTCCGTCGAAAGGGCTTACACCGGTACATCGCGGCTCGGTAACGGATCCAGAAAGGGACCCGGGTGTCATTAAACAGGATCTGGGCGTTATTGGAGGTTCCGAGCCGTTTCGCAGCGAGGATCTGCAGATCGGGATTGTAGTCGCTCACGCTTCGGAAAACTTCTTCGGGTGTGTCGTCATCGGGGATATTGAAAATCACTCCAGTTGCCGTGTTGGCAGGAGCGGAAACATGTGCAACGACTTCGTATTGCTGTCCTTTGAACGCGAGGGATTGGATGGCAGAGTATTTTTGTGCGCGTTCTTCCGAGGGGGTACTTATCAGCAAGTAGTTGGCCACGTGTTGGACCCGTATTTGGTCTACCGGGTTCTGCGGGAGGTTGGCTTTTTGAAAAATAGCATCCGCAAGAGAGGCTTGAGGCACTAACCTGAGATCGAGTCCCCCTCTCGGTCGGAGAACGATCTTGATGTCCGTCTCGGGAAGTGGCGATGCCGGTGGGTTGCGCCGCGCAGAGCGGTGGCGAGCGTCGCGGTTGATTTGCGGGTTGTTCGAGGTGGGTGCTTACAAGGAACCATTTCTGGCGTCGAGGTAGGTTCGTTGTCGGCGGCGAATGTCCGTCCAGCCGCCTTGGTTGAGCTCGGTGGGATCGATGTTCTCTCCGGCTACGACGACTTCCATAGCCACGGTGGTGTGGGGAGCTAGGCCTAGCGGCTAAGCCTAGCTCCGGCGTGACGAACGAACGAGGTGGGTTTACCACCAGAACAGTGCAGGAATCTCCGAAAAAATGTTTTCCAATCGTTCCTTACACCTTCCGGCGTCCGCTGGCACTGGCCTTCGGGATACAAGACGAGGATTTCGGCTCAACACTCGAAAAATTGCGGAGCTTATGCGGGGCACGTCTGGTCAAGTCGAGCGACTAGAGCCCCCCCCCCCCCCCCCGGGAAAACCGTCGAAAGGCCATCAAGTAATGGTCGACGGACTCATCTTCATTACAGTAGCTCCAAAGAAGAGATTGCGTTAAACGCGACCTATAAAGATACCTGTTTAATTGTAAAATGGAATCTTAACCTTCTTCTCCTCCTTTGAGATAATGACACGTACCCACCGGGCGGGGGGCTGGGGGGGGGGGAATCGAACCCGGCCGCCGCGGCCGGGTTCGATTCCCGGCCGCGGCGGCCGCTTTTCTGCAGTGAACACGCCTGTAAGTTCGAGATTTCGGCTCACGTTAAATATCCTCAAGTGGTCAAAATTAATCCGGAGCCCTCCACTACGGCGCGCCTCATCTCCTGTGTAGCGTCGGCGCAAACCTCATAATCAGCCAATCAGCTCCGCCCAGTGCAATATCTGCTGTGTCTAAAGTGTGTCCTGCCGTTTTCAACTGTAAACGGAAACTCCGGCTTCCGGTAACACGGTAAACAGTAACGTAAACACGGTAACGATATGCTAAAAATCCCTAATCAATCAACGTACCCACTGAGGGGGCCTGACCAGGGCTTGAGATTGGTCTAATTAGTCAAAATGTATTTTTTAGAATTAAAAAAAAACAATGATTGTTTTTTAATAGCCTCGAGGCTATGAAATAAGCAATGAGGGTAAGATAAAAAATTGAGCCAATCCACCCCGTGAATGTGGTTGGAAAGCAAAGCTGTAAACGGCACCCATAACGATTACCCATGCGACGTCACTTAAATTCATTCACATCGCTCTACAAATAGCAAAACCAGAGAGAAGTGAAATGCGCGTTTCGCGTATGTCCCTACAATCTCTCTGCTGTCACTTTTTGTATCTGTTGTCATTTTCTTTTCGTTTGTTTGTTTTTTCTTTCCAATAACCCCAAGGAACAAAGAAGCACTAATACCTACTATAAAAGCGTCGTCCCAGACGAGAAAAAAAAATTGTACTACACAAGGCATAAAAAGAAAGAATTTGTTGCTACACAGGGAAAAGAAACTTTGTTGACCACAGGAATAGTTGCACCGTTACATACGTGCTCGTTGTTTTACACTATAGCATGAAAGAACAAAAACAACAGTTCTATGCCAAATTCATTCCAAATGTATACAGTAATACGAATATCTTAACCACACCATTTATTACTTCAAAGAGATATTCTTGGTAAGGTTAAATCAATGCATGAAGCATGAACGGTGTTTGGTTTAGTTGTATTGGTGTAGCACAAGAGTGCAAACTTTTTTCTTATAAAATTAAAGCTCCAACCCGGTGTTAGACGATCTGTCTTCTCCGTCTCGGCGCCGCGGACGGAGGCGACGAGATTTGCGACAGAGAAGGAGGAGGAGGAAGAAATACTTCTGTTCAGATTTCTGAACGGCCCAGAGTGCAGCACTGGGGAGTGATTCCTTCTTCTGTGGGGCCCATATGCAGTCCGCGCGGCCTGTGTTCTGTCCATCCGCTGAAGCTGGGTAGGTAGAGAGGGCCTGGACAGCAGCATCTCCCATTGCTCTTCTTGGGTAGTTGACGGAAAGAGAGGAGGGTGCTCAGGGCTAAAGTCGCACACCCCGATTACGGGCGGAGTGTTCCTACTTCTGAGCAAAATTTACATTCAGCGTCGTAGCGATTCGGATACATTAAGTGAAGAAGTGTAGGCTGTGGGAAGGAGCCCGGTTTGTATGAGCCGTAGGGTAGTTTGTTGTTCTCTGGAAAGGTCAGGGTAAGGCGAAGGTACGGTCTGTCTCAGAAGGCGATAATGCTGGCTATCTCCCTGAACGTGACAAGCGGGTGACTGTCTTCGTGCAGCTCCATAGCACGGGAGGTAAAAGCGCAGGCTTGTTGGGTGGGGCGTATTTGTTTGCCCTCCATTGAAGCGTGAGGGGGTGTCCAGATTAAGCGGAATGGAACCGTCTAGGGAGTGCTTTTTAGCACGCGCAGTGCAGGTGAAGAGACCCAACCCTACTGGTAATTCCAGTAGGCTTGCTGGGAATCGATGACTACGTACCATCCGAACCCCTGGTTGAGCGAGAGCCAAGGTGATGGCTGCCTCTTCTGCTGCTGTCATTTCTTGGGTCCTAAGCGAGGTACACGCAAGGAGGTTGGTTCTGGAGGTATACCCACGATGATGGCGTATTGCTGCCCTCGATGTTTGGAGGCGTCTGTGTAGAAGGCGTCTCTGCATGATCCCCACCGAGGGTGGTGTTTAGCGCTTGAGCCCGCGCTTTTCGGTGACCCTCGTAATGTGAGGGGTTCATATTTCAAAGCAAAGGGAGCATCTTTAGTTTTAGTCGCCAAGAGTCTGGGAGTACGTCAAGCGGAGTGACATTCTGGGCTACCCAGCCAATCTGGTGAAGCATGCGGTTACCCATCACAGTTCTGAGTCGGACCTTCTGGTTAGAAATATGGCCTTCTATTAGCTCTTTCACCGTGTTGTGGAGCCCCGTTCTAAGCAGCCTCTGTGTGGACGCACTCATGAGAAGACTAATGGCCTGCTCGACCGCCTTTCTAATCACTATATAAAGCATCTTTATGTCTTCCTTGTCGAGAAGAAGACAGGGGGTTGACGTAAGTAACTCTCGAGAGGACAAAAGCTTCAATTAATCGAAAGGTACCGGATTCCTTTAGGCCTCGCTTCTTGGTGGCAACTCACCTGACCTTGTGTATGATTTGATTAATGCTGTTTTTGAGGCGCTGCAAGGAGACGTCACTCTTGTTGTTAGCCTCGAGATTTAGGCCCAGGATTTTGATGCTGGGGCTTGGAGTGATGGCCTGGCCATGAAGGAGTATTTGAATGTATTCCTTGGTTTGGCGTGAGGGCGGACGACAAGGAGCTGTGATTGTTTGCGTGAACACTGGAGGCCACAGGCTTTAGCACATTGGCTTACTAGAAGTGAGATGTCATGCATTGGTGTGAGCTTCCTTTAATTTTTGTAACTCTTAGCACATGAGCAAGGTGCACACAGGGCCGCTAGACGGGCGTGCGTGGTCGCGTGACGCTTTCACGTGGCATTCAGCGAGAACACAGGGGGTAAACCCGTAGATGTGCTTGGTGAGTACACCACCTTTCTTCCCAGTCTTCATGGTGGGCTCGTAGCTAAATCGGTAAGACAACGGGCTCTCGCCTTGTTGGTCTATTAGTTCCAGGTTCGATTCCCGGCGGTGCCAGTAAATTATATTATTTGTTCGCTGGAGTTTTCTGGTGACACCAACGGTCGCGAAAGAACCCTTGGGGGGTAGAGGTAAAAAGCTTTGCTTTAAAACAAACAACACATACCCTCCTTATATAGTATAGGGGCGGAGGAATGATGGTACACTACAAATCAGCCATGGCCTCCTTTATAATGTGCCTGCCCTTTCCGCGGCCTAGCCGCCCCTCAGCGCTTAGGCTACTTTCTGTCACGAGGAGGCGCCAGCGACGTAGGATTAGGGGAAATTCTGGGGGTCTGTTAAGTTCGTGCTCCTCATGTAATTAATGAAAGCCGCCGGTGGCTCATATATCAGCGTTGCCTCCGCTTGTAGCTGTCATGCTGCGTTCCTTTCATGCAACCGCAGGTACCCGAAGTTTGGGGACGCTGAAAGCATGCTTTGTGTTCCTTCGTTTTGTGTGGCAAAAGACGGGAGTGCTTAGCCCGAGTACCTCTGCGGGGTTCCCTCTCGGACAGCGAGTACGCCGCCATTATTGCTTGCCGACATCGAGAGGGCGCCGAGCCGAGTCTGCCCAACGCCACCTAGAGCCTGCCCAACTTGTGGCCGAGGGGGAAAAATGGCAGGGCAGGACGGCGCAGCTGCACAAGTCACTGTTGGATAGAGTGCTTGTTCGGGGTTATTGGTACCGCATTGTAACTCAAGGGTAGCCCTGCGGAAGACGAGGACGAAGAGAAGGGGCACACACGAGGCGCCGGCGCCCCCCGCATCCCCCGGAAAAGAACCCCGGGAGTGTCCCCCTCTTCCGCACAGCTATCCTTGTGTTACAATGCCGCTGTTCAAGCAGTTAGACTGTTCTCCTTGTCGGGAAGCGCCGCACACATGTATGAATACTTAGGTACGCCCGGATGAAGGAGTTCGGGAAGCAACATGGTATGATATCCAGTGTGCTTGCGTGCGAGCTGTTCGCATGTGTTTTCATGTGTTCTCGTTTGTATTCCAGCAGTGGGGAGAAGGGGGGGGGGGGGGGGGGGCGTGCTTAAAATTTGCGCCCTTATATTTCGATTAGCTCTTTGCAGGTATTCTTACAAGGTGTGGTGAACAAAGTTCAGGGAATTGTAGAGATCCTGGTATTTAAAAGTCGCGGTGCCTATTGTTGTCAAGTATGAGTCGGAGACGGAGTGCAAGGGTCAAAGCGGTAAAGCCAGTCAGTGCGTACCTCGAAGACATACTTGAAGTTTTCCAACTTATGGAAAATAACGACAAAGAAACGAGTGAAACGAGACGTTATCGCCACTAGCTATTGCACCAGCGGATATTAAGATATGAGGTTTTTATTTTGCTCGGCTTTTGGAACAAGATACTGGTTAAAGGCTGCAAGACTCAACAATGAACTTTTACGAGGCTGCTTTAGACATGAACGCTTTTAGAGAACTGTTTCGTGACGAAAGGGAAACGCTGGTGAGTGAGTCTTTCGATGAAAGGCTTGGTGTCCGCGAGTCGTGGGATGTCAATGTTGAAAGGCGTTCGAGACGAATAAAGAAAACAGATGGCTGGTGAAAAGTGGAAAGGAGAGGCGTGAACGGGCTAAGCAGAAAATACAAAGGGTCATGAACTCCACATTCGACCGTCTTTATTCTGAAATGGACCAAAGGTTTACTCTCCTGCAGGATACCGATGCCAAGTTTGGCTTTCTCCTGGACATAAACAAGCTGTGCTACGGTGACGACGGGAACGAACTAACAACAAATTGTTACACCTTTGACGATCGAGTTTTATCGTTCCGATGGTAGCGCGCAGGACCTCTATGAAGAGACTTTAGATTACCCACTGCTGTTTTCACGGCGTGTCAATTGACCGGAGATTATCAAAACCTGAAGTACCTCTGAAATTTATGATACAGCATGGGGAAGACAACGTATTTCCGAACCTTCGCGTCGCGATTCAGATAAAGTTAGCCATAGCCGTTTCGATATCGCTGCCTGTGAAAAGTCCTTCAGCACGCGAAAACTAATACTTGCCTATTTGTTGGCCACAAGAGCCCACGACAGACTTTCTTATGTTGCTCTGCTGAGTGTGGATAGAGAAGAACCTGTAAAAACAAACTTTTATGATAATATAGAACAGTTTTCTTTATCGAAAGCAAGAAAAGTGCTGCTCTAGTTGTTACGGACTGCCGTAGTGTATAGTATTTTTCATATTTGTGTTAATAATAACCAACTGATCTTATTAAAGCGTTTTAAACTCAAAGAATGCGTTGCCCGACAACGTGTTCACTATGAACATCAGCACTGGCGTTACAAGAGGCAATGATATGCTACCAGGAGACAACAGTGATTGCAGGAACGAGTTTTTGAATGCATCATTAGCATTGATAACAAAATGTGGGCATACTATGCAGATTTGAAGTATGATTAAATATTCTGAGCAATCCTTAACGGTAAGTCAGCGAAAAACGATAGCAATTGCGTAAATACGTACTTAGTCGTTTTCCTCTGTGTGCTTGTACATAATTTATGAGCGCGTCGCCTTATTCGTGTCATGCGAGGCCACAACAGCTAACCAGCAAGCTCCGTTTCTTCTTTCACTTTTTTTTTCTACGAAGTGTCTAGAATTACCTCCGAGGGATCCCGAAATTGAAAAAAAAAAAAAAAAAGTTTTTTTCCACGGAACTTTTAGCCAGTGTCTACAGTTACGTTCGACGGAACCAGTTAAAATACGAAGGTGGATCGGTCGCCCGATGTCGATTATCGCTGATCGAAGAGATGATCCGATGAAACGACGACTCGCTGGCTCGTTGGCCGACGGCACATAGCCGACGACGATCTACTCCAAGTAAACTCAAAATGTACAATATGTACACTTTATTTACATTACTCATTTACAACTCACGGCTCGTGATCGCAAACAAGAGGTCGGGCAAGGCCCGCGTCGAGCGGGGCTCGCCGCTCTCCACCTCCTGTCTCTGTCCAATGAATGTCTCCTGTCTCTGTCCATTTACTGTCTCCTGTCTCTGTCCTGTCTCTGTCCAGAAGAGCGGTTATTCACTCCCCTGACGCTGTCCATCGCAAACTTCGGTTTTCTACAAGAGTGTCGTGCGCTGTTGTCGCAGCAGTAACGTCCTGCGAGGCTATATATTCCCGTGCTGGCTTTTTCGGGTCTTGCTGTAGCCGACTTCCCCGTAACAAGTAATTAACTGTGCGCTCAGCCTGCTCGCGTAGCCTCCCCGCAACAGAAGTGAAAGGTTGATGTTTGCTGGCCTTGCGTCTATGAAATGAACCCAGTCTTTGGAAGTAGAAAGCTGTACCTTGCCGCTAACATTGAAGTGTGCAAGGCACAGGGTAACAAATTTTGTTGTGAGATAAAGGTTTATCTTTCTAGGAACTAAAAGCAATTTTTTTCCAGAACGCAAATTAATGTAGTATCCTCGGAAGCCTCTAAGGCGGAGAGTTGAAAAGACTAAGTTTTTCGTTACCTTCGCATGTACCAGGTAAAATGGAGCTACCCCCTTGACCACGACTTTCGCACGTCAAAAATTCTCAGTCGCAGCAGCGTGGTTACTGGGTTGTAAATGGGATGAATGACTAATTATGTGTGATTAATCAGCGTCAGAAATGTAAAGTATGGGTTTATGAGACAGCTAAGGCGGGGCGATAAAAAATATTCTTGAAATAGCAAATTTACTCTGCAAAAGACACAAGCTGGAAGAAACTCACAAATAGTTAATGCCTTCCGCCGCTAACAAATTTAACAATGGTTAAATCTGACTACTCTGATGAGTTTTTTTTTCATATACGTCATTTTACTTTCCTAAAATTTTGTAAAACAGCCATAATTATTTGTATTTTTTTACTACGAGGTGCTATTAAACTGTTGTTTGAACATTCAAAAAGGTGTTCAATGTGACCTCGTTTTTCCACATTAAACAAAAATAATGCAACATATTTTTAGCTTTCTAGAATACTCAGGTACTGAGTACCATTTTGAGTAAATATTGCGAAAATTGAGAAACATTGCTTTTTTTAATGACGTCGAAAGTTGGCCTTTTTTTCCAAATTTTCATTTTTTGTCGCACTTTACGGAGCCATATTTTGAAAATATTTTGAAAATATTATTGAGCTATATTTTGAAAATATAGAGCAATGAGCAGGCTATAAAGCGTTCAGCAGCCCCTGGTAAACAAGTCTAAAAAACCAGACAGCTTACCCTTTAGGCCTACATGTAAAAAAAGTTTTTTTAGAAGTCCACTTTTGAATGACATTGCTCTCGCTACTAAGTTTGAGAAATATTTTCTCAAACAATATAAGCATGACAAGTTCGGTTTTTATGAATCCAGCAGAAAAGCTTGCAAATATTTGGTAAAAAAATTAAGAGCCTCAGAAAACTTTCCGCTTCGTGTTACAGGTCCCTGTGGAAAGTAGCCCGGCCGGATCGTGCTCTAAATATTTTTCTATTGAATCAACTATGACGTTGCTCACTAAACTAATGCCACTTTCATGGTGGGGATACAGTGTTCTACACAATATTAAAGTTTCATCTCAAACAAAAAATGGTCATAGCACCACTTTGGGTGTCCTTATCTGAACACACCCTGGTGTCGTTTCCCTTGCTCGTCCCTGTGTCCGTTTGCGCTTAAATTTAACTCAAGCAAAACATCATGCACACTACAGTGCAACTGCTTAGGCTGTTCTTATTCAGACCTGCGAACTTAGCAAGATGAAAATTTGGCAGACCGCAGTGAAACGGGTAGGTTTTATTTATAGTTTAGCATTTCGGAAATTACCAAGACTAGAGACTGACATCAGAAAGGGGTGAATGTGCTTATTTTAAGCTGATTTGTTCATACATCACGAGAAACTCTACTCCTGGTTCTTGTTGCGGAGAGCGCCGAACTTTTTTATTTGTGGAGGTACCTACCGTAAAATTCCGAAACTCGCCACCCGTGCAAGGGCCCCCCTAAATCTACTGCTAATTTGAAATTTCCGCACCGTTCCGGGTAGCACTCCCCTCCCACCCCCAATTCGCTCCACAGTGTTCACACCCCGAAATCCACCTCACCCAGGCAACACTGGCGTGCCACAGCCAGTCTCTAATCCAATTCAGCCGTGGTTACCCGCGAGATAGCCCGATAACTACGCGCCATCTCTCTCTCTCTCTCTCTCTCTCTCTCTCTCTTTGTGGCATTTGTTTATTTGGGCGGAAGAATGTGCTCGAATTTGTTGCCGATGCATGAACCGCTGGACCCAAAGATACTCTGGTAACTTCGGGGCTGTGGCATAAGGACTGCACTGGATGGTTCAGAGGAATTTAGCCTGCATGGTTAACTGGCCGGGCATGGGGAGGTTGGGGCGGACATCAAAGGGAACTCTGCGAACATTTCCTTGGGACTGGCTCAGGAGTCTTTTAGTGGTTTTGAAAGCGATGACTAAGGCAAAATGTTAGGTGCATGTGCATCCTGCATTTTTCTTTCCTGGTGGGGGACTTTTGCTGCCGTATTAAATTTCTGTGTTCCAGGATAGCGCTCCCTCCCCATTTTACGGGTGGTCTTGAATTGCCTGAAGGGGGCACATGCTCGAAATTTTGCGGTAGCAGTTGCGGGCTTCGCATTCTTTCAAAACTAGTCAGAATACATCTGCTGAAAACATTGTCCGGTGGAGTGACTCTTCACTATGAGTAGGGCACACATTTACGCACGCATGGTCACCTCAATCAGCACCGCCGCCGTAGCGCATGTGCGCCCACACCTCCCACCGAACTTGCATCAATGCTTCCTGCCGATAATATGTGTTCAATGTCAGCCACGGCAGATAGACGCAATCTTTGTGGTACCTTTTTCCACGCCTTCTTTCAGTACGGTGGTCGGTACGTCCCGCGGGCGGCCTTTGTAAGCCATAAACAACATTCCAGCAGCGCCTAGTCGCGCTACTTCGTGTTACTCTATACAATGAACTATAAGTATGGTGGCGAGTGCTCATCCGCTGCACCGCAACTGTAGCAGCAGGAACGACTAATGTACGCGCGTGATGTTAAAAGAAACGGCCTCTGTGCAGTGGCGGCCACTTTTCAGGAGATTAGAGATAGCATTCGTACAACGGAGATGTGGTCGAAATTCGAGGGTCTCCTGGACAATTCGGGAGAGTTGGCAGTTATAGCTTTGATTTCATTTGTTTGTTTCATAGTTACTTCATTCTTCATTTCCAGCACCATTAAAGCCAGATCAAGAAGCTGACAAGTAGGGAAGTGGGGCAGCCACTGTGAAGAATTCATGATGGAAACAGCTCAAGTCAAGACGAAGACGGAGATAGAGTGAACAGAAACACGACGCTGATTATGGAGAAATTTATACATATACTCTGTGACTGTCCCGTAGGTGCACTGAAAGCTAACAAAAACAAATTGCATGCACTGCATAAGGACAGATAAATACATAAAACTGATTTTGGTTCGTCTGTCATTTATCTAACACGTGTATCAGGGCCGTAGCCAAAATGTTTTTTTCGGAAGGGGTTTGGGTTGCGGGGAGGGCTGGGTTTTGCAGAAAGGAACCGTAATCTCGCCTACGAGCTGCCTGAAAAAAATTTCGGAGGGGGTTTGACCCCCAAACCCCCCCTGTGGCTACGTCCTTGACCTGTATGCCATTAACAGGGCCAAGGTTAACGGCCTGCTCCACTGCAATTAGGCACACTGCCTAACAACGTTTGTAGAGTTTGTTAGAATAATATTTAGGGCAAATTTATAATAACATTAATCCTTATTGGACTGAAACGAAGGGAAAGGGGTGAAGAAGCAGAGTGAAAGAGGACCGCCCTGGGTGGCGTGCTATGCGTGGCAGATAGGCGCAAACAGGCACACGGAGCGCCTGCCAGCCATCCACCGAGGGGGGGGGCACAGGGAGGCGGTGACGCGGACCCACGGTGTAAGAATATTTAGGCTTTAAAACTCGCCGGCCGCCGCGGCTGAGAACGCGGCCAGATCGTGTTCGCCCTTAGTACATGCGTAGACCGCAGCGGCGCGGGGGGCGCTGCGAATGAGGGGCCGGATATCACTTGCGGAGTAGCGGGCGCAGCTGCGGTGGATGCGCGGCGTGCTTGACTTTCCGTGTCATTCAGGCTGCGTTTCGGTGTTTTCTGCTCTCAGAGTGAGGAGTAGACATTATGTTCCAGCTTCCACGTTGTGTTCGTCACCGATCACTGCGGCACCAGCCGCAGTGAGCGTTGTGGAAGTCACGCGGTACAGCAAGGCGACGCAGTGCGCGGATATCGCGGCCCATGTGCTATATCGATGGCAAATCTCTGCGAAAGGCACTTGTAATGCATTGCGTTTTCTCCAGCCAGAAAGGCGACTTGTAGTTAAAAATGGGTGTTACACATAACGGCTATTTTGGCTTTCGTGGAAAAAAAAAATATTTTTTTTATCCTTATGCTTTACAAGGGCAATCAGGGGCCTAGACAGAACAATGCTACTAACGTTATATTAAATGTAAAAACCGAATCGTTATAGGCTCCGGACAGCGCCCAGAGGGCGACACGGAGCCCGCGACACCCAGCGTCCCCTTCGGCAGATATGCGCAACACTGGGTCGGTCCCCGCAAGCCGGTACGCTGCTGGCTCGGGGGCGCTCTTCTTTTTGCAGCGCGGATGAAGCATATTAGTCGCCCCTTTTGAGCTTAAAACGAAGTAAGAGATTGTAAAGTAATCCTGCCACATAGTGCATGTGAATGAAGAAGGATTTATTCGGTTGAACTCACGTATCGGGAGGCATATAAAGGCCGCATAGAGTGATTCCCAGAAGAGAAACGCTTGTAGAGCCTGCCTGCGGGGAAAATCGTCTCAAGATCAGCATGTTTCGCTTCAAAAGAAAGCGTAATTTATATTGTTCAATCCACAAAAGAGGAGGCTTTGTCTGCAAATATATCAGACGTTGCGCGATGTTTCCGCGCGGGGTATTCCATCCATGTGAGTGCACTTGCATGCGACTGCAGAACTACTAACTGGACCACATGGGAGTTACATAGAGGTCTTTGACCCGAATGTAATGTTCCATAGATGTAAAAGTATGAAATTCACGGTTGTTGGGGTAAAAGTGCGGAGGTTCGTAAGTGCCCACTTCGCCGAGAAACTTTTGGGCTTACAGTTAACGTTGTAGCCCAATACGCTAGTTGCATACATGTAAACACGCTTTGAAAAAGAAACTCTTCACGAGAAGGCTATCACTAAAAATTCCTTTGGGCAGGGATGGAATGGGGGGAGGGGTAAGCGGAACATCTAATAGGAGTATCGGAATAAATTACGAAATATTCATATTAGGGTATTTTTTTCTCCCCACGCCAACGGGTTCGGCAGGAGACCTCCGTTAGGAAGGAATAGTAGCGCTTTTATTACCGTCAATACCTTTGCAACAAAAGTCACGGGAGAAAAATTTAGTTCTCTGAGTACACCCCTCACTGGTCCAGAGTGACCGCAATCACAACGGTTGGGATAAATAAAGTTTGTCCTCCTCCTCCTCCTCCCCGAACGCGAAAATTGTTTTCCTGTGTACATATTGTTCCAATTTTTATTGCGGCACGTCTTAGCTCTATTTTTCTTTGCTTTTCAGTGGCTTAGACAACAATTTATTGTTTCTTTTGCAAGAAGAGGCGGTGATTTTGTGCTATCCAAAAGCTCGTGAAACATTTGGGAACATCAATGCCTGTAAGTTGCCGCGCCCCATATGTGGTTATATGTATTTAATACGGCGGTATAAGCACGTGGAATATTAGAAAAGGCAGAGTAGAACCACTGGGTGATAAAACTACAATGCTATAACTGTTCTTGGGGGCCCTCTTTGTTACCAAATTTAAAGCGCACTTATGTGTATTGACCGCCTGCTAACCAGCCTACTAACAAGCTGATCGTACACCACGGCAGCATGTAATCCGCTCGCTTAATGTGGGCCTTTCAAGTTCAGTAACCATGCTTGGTATCTACAAAAAAAAAAAAAACAAAGAAGAAGAATCTTTGGGAGAATGCAAAGCCTTGAACACATACTTCCCAATTGTGTTAGCCTACGGCTCGGCAGCGGCGCGAGAGCATTTTATCAGCGCCCCGTTTTATTTAGAGGCTTCCCCCGACTACATAACATTTTGCATGACTCTGTTGCGTTATGTACTACATATATGCGCAAATAAAGTTATAACACACGTTTTTTGCAAAGTTGCGTTGACTGGCGCTGAAGGCGGTCGGCGCGGCGGGACCGACTCAGAGTTGCGCGTGTCTGTCGCGGCTGGCGCTGCGCTCGCCCGGCAAACTTCGCTGTCCGGAGCCTATATTAAAATGTAAAAACAAGGATAACAAGAATGTTGGTCTGTTCAGAAGTATGGTTCTTCAGAGCCCTGCGTACCCGTATTTTTGTGCAGATATTACAGTCGACGAAACAAATAACACAGACGTTACTAAAGCAGAAAAACAAAAATTGTTTCGCCGCAGGATCTATTTCTTTTTTATTTTTTTACCTGTGGCGTATAGCAACCCCCGAAAATAATTTCTGGATACGCCACTGCGGGAAATAATAGACACCACAATGCAATGCTCCAAATTAGGACCAAATGGGACTATTCAAATCGTACAGAACACGGGCACCATTTGCATTCTTTCACTGATGCCGCAGTCAGTGTTACACTTACGTTGATGCACCACTGCGTAATTGCAGTGACACGTCTGTTACGCATGGTGATGTCGAAGATGCGTACACGTCAGCGAACTCCTCAGCCAGAGATGGTAAAGTCTTGCCTTTGATTAGAGCCATTGCCAGAAACGGCTTGACAGGGCGAGTTTTCCCAAGAAGGGAGTTCACCACTCCCCAGATACGTGGCGATGGAGTAAATACACTTAATGTTGCGCAAAATGCCGCACATTGGTTTCGCCAGAGTTTATTTGTGTATCGCCGAATGGCTGAATTTAACCTATTGAAAGTCGTCTTCGATGTCAAATCTTTCTTCCGCGTGAGCTGACGCTCCGCCCTTCTTCGTGCCGCACAGAGGTTTTTAAGCTTTAAGTCAGGGGCCGGGAAGTGCTTAGGTATCTTGAGCAGCGTAGTCGCTGCTTCCTTGCTTGCTGTCATGGTGTCTAATACGTTGCCAGAAGCCGCTTCTGATTGCAATCGGTACTTGTCCCAGTTGACAACCTGGACAATCTTAGAGGCCCGTAGCCTATATCCTACTGCGTCAATAAAGATAGGGTAATGATCACTACCCATTCGGTCTGGCGCCACTCTCCACCCTAACTGAATATCAGTGGCAATCAGGGTTAAGTCAATGGCACTAGTAGCACTAGGAGGCCTGAAGAAGGTTGGAGGGCCACAATTTGCGACACGGAGGTCCAGCCTATCAATGGCGTCTGCAAGATATTTTCCTCGAGCATCTGTCGCTTTATCACCCCACAGCGGATGGGGCGCATTAAAATCTCCACATATAATACACGGGGCTGGGCAACGGTCGCAGAGTTGCTCCATGAACGACTTCACATGAACCTTTTTCCGTGGTGGGAGGTAAACTGATGCTTACTCCTGAGTTTCAGCACTGGATACCCCATTCACGCTGAGGGAGCTTCAAACAGCCCTCGCTAGCTTACGGAAACGGTGTGCAGATGGCCCGTACGGCATCACGAACCAAATGCTGCTTAACTTGTCATTGGAGTCCCAGCATAGTCTCCTAAAATTTTTTAACCATATTTGGACGACAGGTGACATTCCGTCATCGTGGAAGCTGGCCTGGGTGGTACCGGTGCCTAAACCTAACAAAGATACAGCAGATCTCTCATCATACAGGCCGGTGTCGCTTACTTCTTGTGTCTCAAAGCTCATGGAAAAGCTAGTCTGCGCCAGACTGATGTGGTGGCTAGAGCATCGGAAAAAGCTTCCTGCCTGCATGACCGGCTTCCGCCAGCGGCTGAGCGCCCAAGACAGTGTACTGGATTTGGTCAGCCACTTGGAACATAATAGAGCTTATGGCTTGTCCTCCGTTGCGGTGTTTCTTGATGTGGCTAAAGCATACGACCCTGTCTTGCCAAGTGCTATTTTGAGTCATCTGCAAGAAATGGAGGTGACAGGACACCTACTCTGCTTCATTCGAGTCTTCTTGACCAACCGCTTCATGCAGGTGCGGATAGAGAATGTTTTTAGTTCAAAAAGAACTGTAGTACGAGGCGTACCACCGGGCAAGGTTCTGTCGCCCATTCTATTCAATGTAGCCATGTCTGCCCTGCCTTCTACGCTGAAGAGTCATCGGTCTGTCAATATATGTCTGTCAATATATGCGGATGACATCTGCATCTGGCTCACCGCATACCAGACAAAGCGATTGCGTGTAATAGCACAACATGCTGTTTCATCTGTTCAAGCGTATCTTTCAACAGTAGGGCTGACTATATGAGAGGAGAAATCGTGTTTTGTTCTATTTCCTGGTGTACGACGCCGGTCTGCGCGTCTCAGGATAGAACTGAATGGCATCCCCATCCGCCAAGCTACTCATGTTCGATTTCTAGGAATTGTTATCGACCATAGGTTGAATTGGGGAAAGGCCGTCGACTCTATGGTTTCCTCTGTGGCGCCCAGTACTGCGGAGAATTGCCGGTGTGACGTGGGGAAATCACCCAGCCTCTATGGTCAAGTTGCACGAAGCCTTGATCTTGAATCGCATGCTTTATCAGCTGCCTCTCATATCGCCTTCAGAGACACAATACGAGCGGTTGGAATCCTTACACAGGAAAGGGCTTAGGCTGTCTCTTGGCGTCCCTCAAGCAGCTGGAAACAACAAGATCCTCCATGAGGCGCAGTCAACACCTCTTCGTCTTCAACGTCTTCAACCTCTTCAACCTCTTCGTCTTCAACGTCTTCGTCTTCAACCTCTTCGTCTTCAACACCTCAACGTTTGCTTATGCAAGTGCTGCGCCTCGGAGAAACAAGTGCTGGCTTAGCATTACTGCGGCATCTACGATTAAGGGCAGAGTCTCGTGCTCATGCAACCCTAAACACTCTTGGAGTGCTGTGTCCCAAATGGCCTGGGAAAAGGGCTACTTTGGACCCGCCCTGGTCCCACGAGAGTGTGGATTGTGCATTGACCATCCCTCATATGCGCTTGAAGCGTTGTACATCTATTGCTGAAGCACGATCGCTGGTGCTGGAGCATTTGGAACGGGAATACGGGGACTCTCTGCACATATACACTAATGGATCGGTTGACGCAAAAAGTGGGGTGTGCGGGGCGGCTTTTTTCATACCCAGTTTGAATATTTCGTGGGCTGCCAGGGTGACGCCTTTCGTTGCGTCTACAGCGAGAGAGTGTGTTGCCGTAGAAGCTGCGTTGCGCCAACTGTCATCGTTTGAAAGGCAAAAAGTCACAATATTCAGCGATTCAAAGTCAGCCCTGCACCTGTTGCAGCGGGGTATACCTGTTGAAAAGACCTGTCAGCGATCCCTAGTTCTACTAAAGCGGCTTAAGCATGAAGGCTTCACCGTGCAATCCCAGTGGATCCCGTCGCACGTCGGTGTAGCGGGAAACGAACATGCTGACAGCTTAGCCAAGGACGCCTTATCTTCTACAAGGACGGTGCAAACGCGGTGCGATTTCCAACGCATACAGAAACAGACCGTTCGCGCGCACTTGAGGCAGCTGTGGCGACCAGTACATCAACCAGTCGTGACGAAAGGCCTAAAAAGAGCCGAAGCCTGTCTGCTCCACCGAGTAAGAACAGACTCAGTCCGTACACCAGCTTGGCTACATAAAATCAACATTGTTTCATCCCCTTTGTGCCCCTCGTGCAGTGTGACTGGTGACATTGATCACTTCATTATGAACTGCTCCAAAACCAACCCTGAGCGGACGAACTTTTTTCGTGATCTCCAGAAGTTAGGAGCGCCCCATGGTACATCGGAGGACATTATTTTTCCTAGGGACCACTGGATTGTGCGAAGAGAGGTGTCTCCTCTCCTACTCTGATTCTTGCAGTCCACAGGACTAAGTGAGGTGTGGTGACATTGTGTGTCTGTTATTTTAGGACTAAGTGAAGTGTGATGACTTTGAGAGCCTCTGATATGGTATTGGGGACGATTATGCGGAGCAATTGCCGGCAGCTATGCAAGGCTAAGTCTGCCTTATTCAACAATACTTACTTACTTACTTACACTTACGTTGTTCGATTGAGCTCCCTGATCAGTAAAATCTCACAATATCAGAAGTCTGGAAGTCACAAGGTCTCCGGACGAAATTAATGAGGTTTCTGCAAATTTTGATAAAAAAACCATGCATAGATATAAGGACAAAGAAAGGAAACACAAACACGAGCTCTTGTGTTTTCCTTTATTCGCCCGTATCTACGTGCAGTTTTTTTTGTCAAAATGTTCGAAAGAATCAGTTTGCCCAAGTTCCAAATTTATTAGAAATAATTGAGGCTACCGATGCCGGTATCTTCCTTGTGCTTTCAAAGAAGCATTTACACAGGCACACCACATGTTGTATGCCATGGCAGCGGTGCGGTTAAGTTTAGAAAGCCATCGAGGGCCCACTTTTTACCCGCTGTACATTTTGGTTTACCATAATACGTTTGTTAAGCTGTATAATTTGCCCTGACCCTACTAAGTTCGGTGGAGAATTTTGGGGTCCACCAAATCGCCTTACCACGCCGACTGCAATTATTCCAAACTGGCATCCGTCAATCCCAGTTCAGAGTCACGTCAGTATTTTATATCTGGGCGTGCATAGACAACCGCTCAGCACCGTCGGTATCGGCGTGAAAGACGAGCTTGATAGAGAAACGCTTGGGGAATTTTCACTGACCATTTTCGCGTCGAGTAGGCAGCACTGCAGTGCCTTAGCCATTAAAATGTCGCATATGTATTGTCTTGGTTTAGCTTTGTTCCGGACCCTCGCGCATACAACGGTGGAGGCGTCCCGCTACGCAGCAAAACAGCGCGGGTTGTGTGCCTAGCTATGGAGGTAGCATTTCTGATACAGGCGAAATACGAAAGCGTCACTGACGTCTCTGGACACGTTAAAGAACCACAGTTGGACGAATTTTACCATATTCTCTACACGGCGGGTATTACCACCTCACACCTTGGGCGATTTACACTGCTCAAGCAACATTTTATGCTACGCGTAGGCTCTTCGGCCCAAATGAGCGAGCGTGTGCGTTTAGGACAGCCTTTTATTTTAAAAGGCGGTAAAGTGACTACGCTCTCGGGAGTCGTGCGGATGAGCGAAAAAAATTCGCAATAAAAGCGTTTCGACAACGAGCTCGGAAGGGTCGCACGACCGCGTTCTCGCTGCTGTTTCGCGCACTGCTGCAGTTTCTGTGAGTAAAAATGAAAGTAGCCCAAAGTTATTTGGTGTCGACAGAATTTTCAATCTGTCTGTGCCTGTCTGGAATTATAAAACTTCACGTACACGCCGCTACACCGAACGATCCCACAGCACCTGCATTACGGCTGCCGTAGCTCGGCGAGCAGACAGGCCCTCGTGGCGGGGCGCACTCTGGCGGCGTTCCGGAGAAGCGCAGAGAGCAGCGAACAAGATCTGGCCGCGCCGCCGCGCGCAGTGTCAACACCTAAATATTCTTACACCGTGCGCGGACCATAAAAAGAACTACCACTCCACGTTGAACTGCACCCGTGTCAAATCTTTGGGTGCCTAATTCTAATAGGAACGTGGACTAGCTCGCCCAACTTCAAAGTGATACATGATAGTGTGACAAAACATGTTTTGCCGAGCTCGGACAACCAATACTAACCGCAGTGCAGTACATGGAAAACTTCATGAATATTAACGGGTCTAAAGCAACGACTGTTCTTGCCATAAACAGTTTTATATCAGATTTGTATGAAGTCCCACTACAAATACAGCCCAGGAAGCAAAAGCAGACAAGCCTCGCGTCTCCCCGAAGCCGCCACCGCTACCGAAAGATGACTTTAAGATGGTTATCAGACCCACGGAGGGTCTTGACTTCCGAAAATACCAAGCGGCAACCATCTCCGACAGCATACTCAACGCTGCTCAACTCTCATGGAAGCAAGCAAGCATCAAGATTAGAATCGACTACGACCAAAACATCGCGATCGTGAGCACACCTCACGAATTCGCAGCAAGGAAGCTTGACAGCATCACCCAGCGCAACATCCACGGCAAGTGTTTCAAAATCAATCATTACGGCCTCTTCCCCCAGGATTCAAATAAAGGTGTCTTGCACGACATACCGAACTAGTACACCCCCCAAGAAATTCTCGAAGATTTATGGATGCCCGGATACAATTAGCGGCGTGTCGACGACTTCGACAATCGGGCTCGGTGGTGATTACCATCCTAGGACAGAGAGTCCCCTTCTATGTCTACTACAAAGGAGTAGAAACTCGTTGTTATCTGTGCAAAAAAATCCTTCCGTACTGCTTCAAGTGCTTCAAGCAAGGTCACCGCTCCGACGTGTGTCCCACGCCAGACGTCATAGCATGCGAACGCTGCGGTGCCCGTGACCCACTACCTGACCACCTGTGCAACCCCAAATGTGAGCTGTGCCAGGGGGACCACCTCACCGCCAGCAAGGAATGCAGAATGCGGTTCCGGGAGCCGCACCTTCTCCGAAAGAAGAAATAGGAACGCGACCACCCCTCCACTCCGACGGAGTCCGCCCACCGGTCCCGCAGTGCCACCCGGGGGAACAGTGGGCCAGCCGGGCGCTCAAAGTCACGATCAACCGTCCGTCCCCAGGGGAACCGTTCGCGTCCCGGTCAAAGTCCCGACAACACGGGGAGAGGTAAGGGCGGCAGGACAACGACACTGACGGCAACAAGGTGAGCTGGGCATCCGTTCTCTCTCCCACTGCTCGTCCGTCCAGTCCACAGTGCAGCGAATGTGATAAACTACAACAAGAAATCAGGACACTCAGGGCAGAAATTCAATCACTCAAATCCCTCATGACACAACAACTCAAGAAAAAATCCGCGCCAAACCCACAAACACAACCCGGTACGCTCCCTGAAGATGCCTCAGAAGAGCCCATCCCGACACCTCTGACACAACCCGCTATAGAAAAGAAACGAAGGCTGGAACAGGTGTCACCTATGCAGGACGAAACACTGTAAGTTATATAAACAAAGAAGAATTCCGAAGCGGTCTCGAGCAACTCACTACTCTCGTCCAGGGCCAGCTAAAGACCATCTCCGCTCAGCTAGGGCAACTTGGGAGTCAAGTGGCGCAGCTGTCGGGACAAATGCAGAGCACCCAAACCAGAATCGAGTGCCTAGAACTTCAGCACTCGACAAGCACCGGCCGTCACTCAAGAAGGGACAAACCGTACCTCCGCCCAGGACAGACAGACACGACGGCCGAAAGCTACATCACTAATAATGAAGGCTAACTCCAGACAGAGTCCGCAATCTCCGCTACTAATCTGGCAGTGGAATTGCCGAAGCTTTAGACTTAAGAAGGGTGACTTACAACAATATATTGCTAATCAATCTCATCCCCCTGATGTAATAGCTCTGCAAGAAACGGCCCCGCCCGCAAAAATTCCCGGCTACGCAACCCACATCACTAATAACGGAAGGGATGTCTGCACCCTAGTTAGGAAAGATATCACGGCTTTTCAACACCCCTTGACAACAAACACTCACGATAACATTCTAACCCAACTAGTTCCTCAAAAAATGAAAAGAGGTCGAAGCATTTTTATCCTCAACATCTACTGCCGGCCGAAAAACAAAGCCCCTGTACTGGCGGATATCATTCGACAGGCAAAAAGAATAGCGGGCTCTAATCCCTTTGTCATCGCAGGGGACCTAAACGCCGCACACCAAGCCTGGGGCTACATGTATCAAACCAAACGAGGAAGAGAGCTCTCCAACATTATCGACGAAGAGAGCCTCACCCTCATCACAGACCCATGAACGCCAACCAGAATCGGCACTACCTCGACGAGAGATACCTGTCCGGATCTTACCTTAATATCAAACATCTTCAACGTTAATTGGAAGAATTGTGAGGAAAGCTTAGGAAGTGATCACATGATCATCGAGACTAAAGTGTATGGCCCGTCATACAAACGGCAATTAGGAGAAGCGAAACTTACGAACTGGGACGCGATAAGGAAAAAAAGAAGTCAAGACCCCACCACCACAATAGAAGGCATAAACGCATGTGCCCAAGACCTCTGCAACGATATTTCACAAAACACAAAGAAAATTCAAATTTCCAATCAAACACCGGCAGTGGCCAATCACTTCCTTCACTTCTGGGAAGCCCGGCGCAGCTTACTGCGGAGATGGAGGAAGCAGAGACACAACAGAAAGCTCCGCTTACGAATCGCCAAACTAAACACAGAAGCGGCCCAGTATGCGGCGCAGCTTTGCCGCCAAAACTGGCTACATATATGTGACACCCTAAACGGAAGACTTAGCACTTCGAAGTCATGGCAAATTCTTAGATATCTGATAGACCCTACCAAGAGCAAGCTTGAATCTAGCAAGACAATGCAGACTATAATACACCAGTACCAAGGATCTGGAGAGGACCTCATGAGTGCCCTCAAGAACAGGTATTTCCCGGACACACCCAAGGAAGTTTTACCGACATACAGTGGACCACCAAATGCCACCCTTGATCAGCCAATAACACCGGTTGAGGTGCGGGCGGCCCTGGCCAAGATCCGCCGTAACACGTCTCCTGGCGTGGACAAAATAACTAACAAAGCCCTGGAAAACCTGGACAACGCTTCCATCGTTGCTCTGTCCACCTACATGAACGATTGCTGGATGAGCAGCATTCTCCCGAGTTCATGGAAGGAGGCGGAAGTGAGATTCCTACCCAAACCGGGCAAGACGCCATGCGTCGACAACCTCCGCCCGATTTCCCTCACCTCCTGCATCGGGAAGGTCATGGAACACGTTGCTGTATACAGGTTGCAAAGGCACTTAGAAACTACAGACCAAATGCCCCACACCATGTTCGGATTTCGCCCGCACATATCCACGCAAGACATCCTACTTCAACTGAAAGCCGACATCTTCGAAGCAGCCAGTAGGACCACGCCGAAGGCCATGCTCACATTAGACCTCAAGGGGGCCTTCGACAACGTGGCTCACAGCGCCATTATGAAGAACCTCAACGACCTCGGCTGCGGCGAAAGAATGTACGAATACGTCCGTTGTTTTCTCACAGACCGCAAAGCTATCATCAAAATGGGAGACCTACAATCCGACGTTTTCTCGTGCGGAAGTAGGGGTACGCCGCAAGGCGCGGTTCTGTCCCCAATACTGTTCAACATCGCCTTGATTAACCTCCCGAAAGAACTGAACAAAATTCCGGACATCAAGCACGGCATTTACGCCGACGATATAACGATTTGGGTGGGTAAGGGACCGCTGGGAACCATGCAGGACCGCCTCCAACAGGCCGCAGACGCTGTCCATGCGTACGCAAAGCAATGCGGGCTCACCTGCGCGCCTCAGAATTCGGAGCTTCTCTTGGTTCAAAAACGCCACCGGGATCCCACCACGGACATTCACGTCATGTTGGATGGCATCATGATTTCCCCAACTCGAAACATCAAGATTTTGGGAATGACCTACCAGGGAAATTGTAAAAATACGCAACTAATGCGGAAATTGGACTCGTCAACCGCTCAGATCGTCAGGATGCTCCGCCGCATTGCCAGCCAAAAACACGGAATGAAGGAACAGGACATGCTGAATCTTGTTCAAGCTTTTGTAATATCACGAATTACGTACGTCGCCCCCTGCGCCACCCTCCTGCAGTGGCGGATCCAGAGGGGGGGCCCTGGGGGCCGGTGCCCCCCCCCCCCCAAGGCACTTGTTCCCCCCCCTTGCTTTCCCCTTTCATACCCATCTCCACGCATCCGTTTCATCCGCCAACAACGTAATGTTCCTCCATGTGTGCAGGGCTTTGGGCTCATAGCAGGCACATGTCGACTGCGCGCCGCCTCACATTTCACCCCCCCCCCCCCCCCACCCTCCTCCTCCCACCCCGGCGGCTCGTTCGTATGCTTACCATTCCCGCGGTTTTCGCTGCCAAGCGCTCCCCACTGCAGCCGCCAAGGCCATGAGCAAGGGAGCACTAAGGTCCCTAAAATGACTAAGGTAGCGCCAACTGCTCCCTCCTTCTCCGTTGCCCTCCTCTTTTTTCTCTCCCCTCACCCACGGCGCCGCGGTCCCTTTAACTCCGCGGCGGGGCCGCCATCTTTGTTGGCTTCCTCAGAGCAGACGCCCTCGCAACGCTACGGGCCGCTCGCTGCAGTTTTTCGTGCAGCTTGCTCTTGTTTTCGCGCCGAAATCGCTCTTTGGTAGCATTAATAGTATTTCTAGGGCCCCGTTTTACCAACACACATTAAGTGAGGCTGTTTTGTTGTATATTTTTTCTAGAAGGGGATATTTGCGGGGTGGAGGCCGCGGGCGCATACGGACAGCGCGGTGTTTGTTTACGTGTGCGGCAGGCTCAGGACAGTTCGTGAACGCGAAAGGATCGAACGTGGACGTTTCAAATTGCTATGTTACAGTAATTCCGTTCTTGCATTTGCGTGATTAAGATGTGGTCGTGCAAGCGCTGCACAGATGGCTTGCGCATGGTTCACGGTGACCTTGGTTCGCGGCAGTTCGAGCGCTGCGCTGGCTTTTTTGCGTTCGCGTTTTTTGCGTTAGTTGTAGATCATTAGGCAGCGCTCAGTATGCGTCCCGCATTAGCTACTGACATTCGTGTCACCTTTATTCCGTGTACTTTCCGGTGCTTTGACGCTGTTGCAAAATATATGTCACCTTCACGTCGTTATAGGCTGCTGTCAAGGTCAAAGTTCTAGCGTCTCCTCGTTGGCCTCGGCCATGACGGCTGTACTTTTGGCAGTGCGTCCGTGGCATAGCAATGTTCGTGCGATTGGCGTTCACAATTACTTCGAGTAAGGCCCTGTCGGGCATATCTGGAACAGGCTGGTGCAAAGAACGCGCAGTTAAAGAATGCGCTCAGCTTACAATTAGCTGTAGTGCCCAGTTCGAACCCGCCGCGGTGGCTCAGTGGCTAAGCGTTGCGCTGCTGAGCACAAGGTCGCGAGTTCGATTCCCTGCCGCGGCGGCCGCTTTTCTGATGGAGGCGAAAAGCAAAAACACCCATGTGTACGAGATTTCGGCGCACGATAAAGATCCCCAGGTGGTCAAAATTAATCCGGAGCCCTCCACTACGGCGCGCCTCATCGCCTGCGTTGCGTCGGCGCGTTAAACCCTACAATCCAATCCTAGTGCCCAGTTCTATAATAACTACCGTATTCCAAGGCCAGAAGCGCGCTAACAAGCGCAATTGTGGATCCTTTTTATGCTGTACAGGTAACATTGATTCATGTGTGGGCTTTGATAAATTACAGCTTGCTACAGCCGAGCTGCCGCGACTGCACTGACCTTATTCGAGCAGCCGAAGGCACAACTCGGCATCGCGAAGCTACATAAAGTGACGCCGACGCAACACTTGTTTGAAACGAGCAGCTGACACTTCGGTTGTTATCGGTTTTTATACGCTGGCGGCTTCGATAAGGCCTGCATGCTCCGATGCAGCTGAGCCTAAAATGGCGAATTTAAATGGACAGTGGCGGCGAAGAGAAGAAAAAACAAACAACGCGGGGACGAGGTACTACGTCACTGGCCGTTGGCCAATGGCGCGCGGCGTTCGCCGGCGAAAAAGAAAATGGCAAGAAACGAAGGAGGAAAGGAGCGCGGGCGAGGGCGAAAGGCGGCGAGATCTAAAGATGGCGCTACCTTAGTAATTTCAGGGACCTTAGGGAGCACGGCTCGGCAGCGCCGATGCAGACGACAAAGATTGAGCAAAAAAAAAAAAAAAGGAAAGCTCCCGAGATTTGTGCAACACCTTTGGTCTCTGCCTGTCCAGAGCAGTTTTGAGCAGCTCCTGGGCAGTCCATAACTGCCCCCGCACAAGGCAAATAAAATAAGAATAATAGATGAAATTAAGAATAGACGTGGCCTTGATTTTTACGACAGCAAACGGATAGAAAACGCGTTAAAAACAATGTTTTAATGTTCTGACCAAAAAATACAGAAATAATAAGCTGGCGCGTGAACCACGAGCGCGAGCGCAACCCCAAGCCGAACAGTAACAAAGGTTCCGAAAGGGGGCGCGGGACCATTGCGGCGGGAAAATTTAATTTAATTTAGCTAAAATGTACGGTGTTTCTCATGGGAACGGGCGGGGAAGAGCGTGAGGGGGGGGGGGTTGAGAGGGAATGTATGGCGTGGCAGTGGCTGCAGAAGACTATCGTCTTTCGGCGACATTTGCAGAGAAGCGAGCAGATACGCGGCCAATTTTTTTTATCTCGAGCCATTCCAAAGTTGTTTTCGTATTTTGGTGACGATGGCTCAATGAAAGTTCCATAAACTTCGCATGTTAGGTCCCTGTCTCCCTCAGAACGCAATAATGTAATCCATTTTTACGGATAACAAATCACATAGGCCACAGCAAACGCTGTTGAAATCTGTGAGGTCATAGCGGGATTGTGCGGGAACTTCAAGGCGTCTTCACCTCGCAACTGTTTTTAATGCGTAAGTATTTCTATGCGTATACGCCTCGAGCGCGGCCTGTAGGGGCGCCGGGAAATCCCCCTAGCGGCCCGTTTCGAAAGCAGGCGCGGGAGTCTCCGTCCCGCTTCCCACTGTCGCCGCTGCTTTTGCGGGATGTTCACGGTTGAGATTTAGTGTTTGCGGGCGTTGTAAATCCATGTTTTTGTGGAGCAGTCACTCTGTTCGCATATGAGGTGTGTTTACGAGTGTAAATTTTTCTAACGCGATCTTAGTGTGGTATATTCGGTCTGTATAAGCGCCAGGTGTGTGTCACAGGTCAGCGTCGCGGAACAGGACCTGATTGTAGGTATACACTGCCCTGAATTTACTAGCAGGGTCTTCGTAACCACCGGTTCCTCATATGTTCATGCTACGGGTATACACTACGATGTAAATCAGTTTTGTGCGCTTACATATACAGCGGAACACTCATACCTGACAGCACGCCAGTTACTTTTGCCAATTATATACCTCAGATATTGATCACCACCATTTACAAGCCAGTGTGTGTTGATTTCGGGAATATTCAACGTAAGTACGACGGATAATGCAGAATTCTACTCGGGGATCAGCACACGACAAAGAGTCGTCTTGTCGTCAGGTGAGCGCCCGCAAACATTCATCTGCTACGTATATCCTCTGCGAGCAGCGAGCAGACGGGCTTAGAATATAATCGGCGTCCGCAACTAAACGCTTCTTTGAAATATCGTCACATGGCACAGGGAGCCTGCAGAATAAGAAGAAACTGAAATCAGAGGGCCTTATCCCATACCACACCCTTCCAACGACACAGTTCATCGCTTGCAACTGCCTACCCTGTATACTTCCAAAAATGCGTCCGCCGAACGATCAGCTGTTCGTTGAAGTCGAAAAACAAAACGACAGTGAATGCGAGATTTGTGTGTGTGATTACTAAAACGTTCATTGCTTGATTACGCTCCGCATTTGTACACAGCGTCCCCCTCCTCTACCCCCCCCCCCCCCCCCTGTCTGGCGAAATAGCAGTGCGATTCGCGTATAGTTGGTCTGGTGAGCCCTACCTGGCTTGAGATTCGATGAACGTCTTTAGGATGCCAGAAGCTGCATTGTATTTTTTTTTCATTTCCGTTAGAGCTATTATGTTTCTTCCGCACTTGCACAGCATGTATTTTTCCGTCATTTCATATTAGATTGCTTCGGTTCTTGCTATAAGGCGTGTGTGGGCACATATTTAACGACGTAGAGGTTTGGTATGCTTAACATTTTCGCATGGTTTATATTCTTATAAAAGGCATAAGTTATTGTCCGAGATTGGCTAACCACATCCCCGAAACATATTATTCTGCGACGTATATATGCACAACGAAGCCGCATTCGTTGTCCACGCTGCAAAATGAAGCCAACCTCTCGCTGTGCCAGTATCAGGTCTAAACGAGGCGACAGTAGAATTCATTTGTGCCTGACGTATTTGGAAGTGACAGGACTGACGTGCTGCTACCGTCACCGACGCCCGGAGGAGCGGCGACGATGCGCGCATAACTGCGTCCCCGGGTAGCTCTTGCAGGCTATCGCGTGCTGTGCGAAGACGCAGCTGCTTTTTAAGTGACCTAAACGTACTCTTTGCTTGTAGACGTCACCATAACACATTTTTTTTTAGGGCGCGGAAAGGCGAAAAGAAGCGAAACAGAACCAAAACACTGCACGCGCCCCTATCAGCCCCGCAGCGCACATCCCGTCAACGACGCGGAGAAGCGGCGGCAGGCGGCGCAGCGATCGCAAAGCTCGAGGCGTATACGCCTCGAGCGCGGCCTGTAGGGGCGCCACTGAAATCCCCCTAGCGGCCCGTTTCGAAAGCAGGCGCGGGAGTCCCCGGCCCGCTCCCCCCTGTCGCCGTTGCTTTTGGGGCTCGTTCAAGACAGCGATTTACCGTTTGTCCGCGTTCGAAATACCGAATAACGTGGAGCAGGCACTCTGTTTGCAAGCGTGGTATGTTCACGAGAGTATAAACGTTTATGACGCGATATTAGTGAGATCTATATGAGCGCCAGGCGTGTGTCACAGGCCGGCGTCCCGAAGCCAGCATTTGCATGCAGCTGATTGCAATTCCGCTGCCCTGAAATTTAGTGACTGTGTCTCCGTAAGCAGTCTTTCCTCCGATGGTCATGTTGCGGCCATACACACTATGATGTAAATCGACTTTGTGCACTTACAAAATCTAGCGGAGCACTCATACCTGCTGAGCACGCAAGTTACGCCTGCCAATATCACATATCAGATATTGATCAGTACCATGAACAAGCTAATGCGGCATAAATTTCACAAACATTGTACCAAAGAAGTACGATGGATAATGCAAAATTACACTCCGGAGTCAGCACACGACGACAAATTTAATGCTGGGTCGTCTTGTCCCGAGCGAGTGAGCGCTCGCAAAGATTCATCTGTTACATTTATCCTCCACGAGAAGCGCGAAGATGGGCTTATAGAGTAATCCGCGTCCGTGACCAAACTCTTCTTCGAAACACCGTCATATGAGTCATGACACAGGGAGACTGCAGAATCTAGCATAAACCGAAATCAGAGACCCTTATCAGATACGAAGCTCTTCCAACGAGCCCGTGTGTACGAGATTTCGGCGCGCGTTAAGGCTCTAGGTGGTCAAAATTAATCCGGAGCCCTCCACTACGGCGTGCCTCATCGTCTCCGTTGCGTCGGCGCGTTAAACCCTGCAATCAATCAATCAACTCTTCCAACGACACCTCGTATCGCTTGTGAACTGCCTACCCTGTATTCTTCAAAAAATGAGTCCGCCGAGTGATCAGCCGTTTTTCAAGGCGAAAAACAAACGAAAAGTGAACACGCAGCTTGTGTGTGTGATTACTAAAACGTTCATTCGTTGATTTCGCTCCGCATTTGTAAACAACGATAGTTGAGCGTCCTCCTCCTCATCCCCCCCCCCCCCCACCTGCTAATGTCTAGCGAAATATCAGTGCATTTCGCATCTAGTTGGTCTGGTGAATACTACCTTGCTCAAACAAACGTCTTTAGCATTTCAGAAGATGCACTCGTTTTTTTTTTATTCCCGTACTATTCTATTTATTCCTTACTTGCAGACCATTCATTTTCCCGTGGTTTCATTAACATATACCTTGGTTCTTACTATAAGGCATGAGTGGGCACATATCTGACTTAACATTTTCTTTTCCGTACTTAATATTTTCGCGTGGCTTATATTCCCATAAAGGCACAAGTTGTCAGCTATTGGGTTATCACATCCCCGAAACATATTTTTCTACGACGTACATATTCGAAGCAAAGCCGCATTTGTTGTCTGCTCTGCAAAACGCACCAACCTCTTACAGTGCCAGTATCAGGTCTAAACGAGGCGACAATAAATAGAATTCGCTTGTGCTAACGTGTTCGAAGGTGACAGCGGTGATATGCTGCTGCCATCGCCGACGCCCGCAAGAGCGGCCAAGAAGCGCGCAGAACCGCCTCCCCGGGTAGCTCTTGTTGGCGTTAGAGCGCTCTACCAAGACGCAGCTGTTTTTTTTTAAGTGCCCTAAACGTGCAGTTAGCTTACAGACGTCACCATAACAAGTTGTTTAGAGCGCGAAAAGGCAAAGAGAAGCCAAAGAAAACCAAAACACTGCATGACCACCTATCAGCCACGCAGCGCTAATCCCGCAAACGCCGCGGAGAAGCGGCGGCAGGCGGCGCAGCGATCGCGAATCTCGAGGCGTATACCCCAAGCGTAAATCTGTCTGTCCACACGTAACGTAAGACGAATCGCTTGGTTGCAGGCGATTAGTCGGAAATGATTACGCATCTCGATAAGGCCTATAGAGGAGTTTGTTTTCATTTTTCGTTTCGTTTCTTGTGCATTTTATGATTTATTATAAGCCTTCTCTCGGCAAGGGTGGCGTTTTTGGAATTGTACAATGGCAATTTACTAATACGAGTGAAATAGATTTTCCGTTCTTTATTGTCCCTTTGACACAATGTCCGTAATAGCTTTTTCCACATACTGTGGTGAAATTTGTTGTGTGCAGCGCACCAAACCAGTGAATAATAAATTGCTATTTTAAAAAGTGTTAAGTGAAGTAGTATTTTCATTGTATTCTTGTTGTTATCATTAAACTCTCCATTAGGCTGGAAATAAATGAAGATGTGAACAATTTGTTAAAATTTTCTTGAATATAAAACCAGGCTTGGTCATTACACGGTAAACATTGAATATTGGTTGATATTGTTTATGCTTGGTCATTCAAATAATTTTAAATGGTACTCTTTTCTGTAGAGGTGGACAGAACCATTCGAAAACTGAAGAGACCAGCCCCGAGGACCCCGTACAGCTTCTTCAAGCGGCTAGGAAGGGAAACTCCTCTTGAAGGCAGCATTACCACTGCTGCCGGCAGCACTGACACTACTAGTCCAACGTCATTGACGGTTCCAGACGTCCATACTTCTTGCGTTGCAAGCTCTTCCAAACCCATTCTTCATTCAGCTTTTTCTTACGGCGAACAAACAGATCACGGTGTCACGGTGACTACAGTCCTGCCTCCTGTATTCCACATGCAGCAGCTGCGCAAGTAGTTAGTGTAGACCCGCCAGGTTACATTGAGTCTCCCGAAGCGGACAGCAAGAATATACAAGGAGTTCCGAACGATATCGGCAGCTGTATCGGCAAGCCACTTGATGATTTCTCGAAGAAAATGTTGCTACAGGAGCACTGGAAACCCCCGAAAGGCTACACATTTCCTTTTTCTTTTCATAAAAAAGATGGAAAAGATGTCCGACGTCATGCCACACCGGATCATTTGGATAAGTTTGAGTGGTTGGTCCTCTCGGATATTCACAAAGGGTTTTATTGCGAGTACTGCGCCCTTTTTGTGCCGGGAAACGTTGGCGGCAAGCACAAAACGGTGCCTCTTCAGTAGCTGGTTTCGAAGCCACTAACTCAGTTCAAGAATTTCAAGAACGAAGCCACTAACGCAGTTCAAGAACGCAAAAAAAAAAGCTATCACTTGGCTGCTGTGAGTTCTGGGAAGGGGTTTCTCCAGCGCATTAGCGCGCCTGAGAGAAGCGTAGAAAACCAGCTCAACGCCCATCGATTGTGTCAGGTTAAAGAAAATCGACGAAAGCTAGGGCGAGTCATCAATACTATAATTTTTCTTGGCCGGCAAAATATTTCTTTGCGGGGACACAGATATGATAAGGCGCTCTTGAAAAAAGGTGAAATGAACTTTTCTTTTTTCGCGAACAAAGGAAATTTCAGGGAACTTTGACGTTTCCCGATTGAAAGCCGAGACAAGGAGCTCGCTGAACACCTCACTCGTTCGTCACGCCGGGAGACGTACATCAGCAAGACCATCCAGAACGAACATATATCCTGTTGCGGTACTGAAATCAGCTCTATCATCACAGAAAAAGCTAAAACTGCGGTTTTATACAGCATCATGTTTGATGAGACTACGGATATCGCCCGCGAATCGCAACTAGCGCTGGTGTTGCGCTACGTGCATAACGGCGTACTCCGGGAGGACTTCCTTGAATTTATCTCTTTGAGAAGGCCATGTGCCGAGCACTCTGAGACCATGAATCAAAGTGTCCACGAGCCAACCATTACAAATAAAGATCTGGGGCGCACTGTTCTCGCCATCCTACAAAGGCATAGACTGAATTTAAAAAACTGTGTCGGAGTTGGGACAGATGGTTGTAGCACTATGGTGTCTGAAACGAAGGGAGCGGTAGCAGAGGTTCAGAGAAGTGCGTCGCATGCTCTAAGATGCCCATGCTACAATCACGCTCTTAATTTATCGATTTCGAGATCAACTGAACTGCAAGATATCCGAAACGCTGTCGGTGTGATAAAAGAAGTAGTTGCATTCTTCACAGCCTTGTCTAAAATGAATGAAGTTCTCAAACAGATATTTGTAGGGCAACTCTCAGGATTCTGCGAAACCCGATGCGTCGAACGCCATGAAAGTGTTCAGCAGTTCCGCAGCTGTCTCCCGAAGATCGTCGAAACGTTAGATAACATTGCCCACTGGAGGGAACGCCAGAGTGCGTCCAGAGCTGCAACACTTCTCGCTGCGGTATCTGATAGCCACTTCGTTATTGCTTTGGTGCTCCTAAATAATCTTTTGGCCCACACGTATCCGCTCAGCAAGGTGTTTCAAAGCCATCGATAGACGTTAAGACGGCTCAAGACGCTGTACAGGACACGCTGACAGTATTGCGGGGAAAGCGACGTTTGAGCGAAAACGGATTTTCTAACATTTTTAACGAGGCCACTGCACTCGCTGAGGAGATCGGGACAGATCTTCGCCTGAAGCGCGCACCGAAAAGACAGGCTTGCTCCCAAAATATGTCCACGAGTGACGTTGCCACTTACTTCAAACTGTCTACAATGTGATCATGGACATCATCCAAAGATTTCCATCTGAGACGCTGGATATATTCCAGCTCTTTTCTTTGCTGCCTTCTAATTTAGTAGATGCTAGTTGCACTTCCGGAGCTAGCCTGATTTGCAGCAGCTTTGCAATAAGTACGGCTCAATTACTCGCAAGCCACCGACTAATCCTGAACAGGCGTTCCGCGTTCAGTACGACTTGTGGTTTGCGAAGTGGTGCCGAGAAAACGAATGTGGTGCGCGCATTCCGTCGACAGCCATTGATGCCTTCGGCGCTTGCGATAAAGACTATTTTCCAACCATTCACACACTCCTGCAGGTCCTGGTGACGCTGCCGATCAGCGTTGCGACAGCAGAAAGGTGCTTTTCAACTCTTCGCAGACTGAAGACGTGGATTCGGTCCACCATGTGCGAAGATAGATTGTTTGGACTTGCTTTACTGTCTACGCACCGGGACATTTTCGTCGACGTAAATAGTGTAATTGAACGATTTGCTCATGGTGTGAACCGCAGGTTGCTGCTATCTCTGTAATCCGTCTATAATGGAAAAACGAATGGCTGTAGATTGACTGCTGTTATCTTTGTAATCCTTCTACAAGCGAAAAACGAATGGCTGTAGATTGACTTTCTTGTGTCGGGTGCGTTAGAGTATGCCTCTTTTTGTATCATTCACATCAATCATTTGTGTGTTTAGAAGCTGAGAAATTTATTTGAAATGTTTATTTAGGCACAGTACGCACCTTCAGTTTATGCTGTCTGGTGCTTGAGCGATTCCATGTGTCTGAAAGTATGTCATATGCCTTATTGGAATTTTTGTTTGTGCTTTTTCGGCGTTGTGGTTCAGTCGCCGACGCTCCGTTCGCATTAAATAAATTATCAGAACAATGTATACTGACCATTTTTTGCTTTTTGCTTCACATTTCCCTCCGATACATAGCATATTACAGTAAATCCTTCCTTATTCAATGTGTCGGAAAAATTGTACTTCCAGCTCTGACTAGAACTTAACGCCAGAAATCACGACGGACGTGCTAGGATTTGTCTTGCAAACATCTTAGGCCACTGCGAGTAATTGACCAGTCGCACGTGCGCACTGCGTACTTTTGCCTACTTTCTCCAGAACAAAAATAGCTCAGCGCATTTTCAGAACATTATGTAGCGCCGCAAGGTTTGTTTTCTTCTACGCCTTTAAAATAAGCATGCTTGGGGTACACAGGTTTAGTACACGTACCAGCACGAAAAAGCATTGATTATTTGCGTGGATTTCTTCAGGGGGCAACTTTCATCTCGCTCTCTGCGCCTCCTGCTATGCAAATGTAGTGAGGCCCCCCCCCCCCCCCCCCCCCCCCCCCCCTTGGTGCCACCCTGGATCCGCCCCTGCCCTCCTGGCCGCAGAAAGGCGGAAGATCGATACCATTATACGAAAGGCCTTTAAACAAGCCCTCGGACTTCCGGAAAGCACTTCTTCGTCTCGTTTGATGGCGCTAGGGGTGCACAATACCACAGATGAGCTTACAGAGGCGCACCTGAACGCCCAGAAAGCGCGACTAAGCACTACCCCGACAGGCCGGCAAGTACTTATGAACCTGGGATACCCACCTTTAATGGAAATGGACAATGCCGAAGACATTCCACCGGAAATTAGGTCGAAGCTAAAAATTGCTCCCCTGCCAAGAAATATGACCCATCAGCACCATGAAGGCAGAAGAACAGCCAGGGCACAAACCCTTGAACGGCTGTACTGTCACTCAAAAACAACAGTATTCACAGACGCAGCGGACTACGCACGTGCAAATACTAAAACAGTGGTTGTTGCCACCACCACTGATCTTAGTACTAGTGTCACCCTTCGCCAGGCTACCATCCTCGAAGCGGAAGAAGCCGCGCTCGCATTAGCAATAACCCAGACCAAAGCCAAGATTATTATTACAGACTCGCAAGCGGCGTGTCGGAAGTACATAGCCGGAAGGATTTCCACAAAAGCCCTACGGATCCTAGTCCAAAACCCCCCTGAAAGAACAGTCAAAATCATTTGGACGCCTGCCCACTCATCCCTTCGCGGCAATGCAGCGGCTCACGCTCACGCCCGAGATCCTGCTTGCCGGCACCGCAAGAGGACGATGAGAGGACCAGACATTCACTTATTACATACAACGACATCACCCAACACTACATGCTCACACGACGCACCTTCCCGCCACCGGCAGAAAAATTAACAAAAGAACAACAAGTCACCCTCCGACAACTTCAAACAAATACATTTCCACATCCCACACGCTACACGCCATTCACCCCACAATATACTACCCCCTGTGCAGGCACTGCGGCAACCCAGCAACGCTCTTCCATATGGTTTGGGCATGCCCTTCAAACCCAGACCTTGCACCAATTCCCAGTCCTACATACGAGGAGTGGGAGAGTGAACTTGGCAGCTCTGGCTCGCTGAAAGGGCGAAGACGGCAGGCCACACCAACGGAGTCCTGGACTGAGGACCCCGCCCACTTACAAGCTCGATCTATCTGTCCAATAAAGTTTTCTCCTCCTCCTCCTCCTCCTCCTTGGCATTAAGAAGTGCGTATGAAAGCTGATTGAAGAAAGCGATACATTTTAACAGAGCTGAGCGGCAATACAAGAAAAGAAGGAGCCAATGTAAACGTATTTTCCAACTCTTTATTTATAACAGAAAAGAAAAAAATTAATTGGGCTTCGCGGGCCTACTCTCTGCGCCTCCCCAGGGCCGCCAGCCTTTCCGCCAAGTCTTTTGGCTCGTCCTCGGAGTCGCTGTCGGTATATCGGAACAGGACAGCTGCTCTGCCGAGAGGAAGCGGGTGGTTGTTTTGAGCTGGGGGTACTACCTCAGCTCCTTCGCGGGCGGCCGCCAGTTCTCACAGTCCTCGATATCCTTGTCAAGTTGTCCCAGCATTCTTCGGGCTCGGGGAGGTTCGTCGCGGCCCTGTTCGGGTAGAGGGCGTCCGCCTCCGTTGCGCCTTCTGACTGGTACTGGTTGGCGTGGCCGGCGTTGCAGCGGTCGGGGCACGAGGCCAGGTGCTGCTGCACGTCCTCCTCTGATACCAGGTGGCCCGAGCTGTAGGGGCAGTTGACCAGGGTGCGACGGTATTCGTCGCGGAATCCAGGAGTGTGCATCTCGAGATGGTCTTTACTGACCCTGTGGTCGGGGTTGTTTGGGCACACCACCAGGGGATCCTCGCCGTACGTAAAGGCCCGCTGCTGCTCCGAGTGCGCCATGTCTCCGTGAGCCTCAGCTAGCGATGGAGCAGATACTGTGTCCTGGCCGGGCCCAGCTCTCGAGCAGCGATGGAACCAATGAAACGCTCGGGCGCAGCACGCCAGTATTGGCGGTGAGATCTTTGAGTGGCGCCCCCTAGCTGGCCCATGGCGTCAGCTGTGGGACTCGAGCCGTTGTCGTCGTCTGCTAGACGCCGATTGACTGGCTGCGTTTTCTCTGCTCGCAGTCGCCCGTTTGGCTGCTTTGGTGCACTTAAAAGCTATTTTGGCATCGGTAGGATTTATTATAAACTTCTTGCGCCTCCATAAACACGTCGAGGTTTGTTCCTGAACAAATAATTCAACTCGCGTCGAGATAGACTCACTTTACTAAAATTATTTGTGAAATTCAACACGAAGAACTGCGTTTAGGGCCTCGTGCACTGCAGTTTCAAATAAACACGAGGCGCTACCCGGTAGCGGCGGCGGAGTTTTAACATGAAAGTGTATTGCCGGGTACACCAAGATTTAGATGACATCATATCCGTCACGGAAATGACGCCAGCACAACGAGCACAGGAGAAAGGAGAAATGCCAGAAAAGGTGCATTATACGCCTCGAGCGCGGCCTGTAGGGGCGCCACTGAAATCCCCCTACCGGCCCGTTTCGAAAGCAGCCGCGGGAGTCTCCGGCCCGCTCCCCCCTGTCGCCGTTGCTTTTGCGGCTCGTTAAAGACTGCGATTTACCGTTTTTACGCGTTCGAAATACGGAATAATGTGGAGCAGGCACTCTGTTTGCAAGCGTGGTGTGTTTACGAAAGTAAAAACGTTTATGACGCGATCTTAGTGTGGTAAATTCGATCGGTATGAGCGCCAGTTGTGTGTCACAGGCCGGCATGGAGGAATGCAGGCCGGCGTCCCGAAGCCGGCATATGCATGCAGCTGATTGCGATTCCGCTGCCCTGAAATTTAGTGGCAGTGTCTCCGTAAGAGCCGTGTTTCCGCCGATGGCCTAGTTGCGGCCATATACACTGTGATGTAAATCGACTTTGTGCGCTTGTATAATCTAACGGAGCACTTATACCTGACAGCACGCAAGTTACGCTTATATTGATCACTACCCTGAACACGCCAATGCGGCATAAATTTCACAAACATTTTACGAAAGAAGTACGATGGATAATGCAAAATTATACTCGGGAGTCAGCACACGACGACAAATTTTAATGCTGGGTCCTCTTGTCCCGAGGTGAGCGCTCGCAAAGATAACACTTATCCTCCACGAGAAGCACGGAGACGGCTTATAGAGTAATCCGCTTCCTCGACTAAACTCTTCTTCGAAACATCGTTATATGACACGGGGAGACTGCAGAATCTAGCATAAACCGAAATCAGAGAGCCTTATCAGATACCACACTTTTCAACGAGCCCGTGTGTACAAGATTTCGGCGCACGTTAAGGATCTCCAGGTGGTCAAAATTAATCCGGAGCCCTGCACTACGGCGCGCCTCATCGACGCGTTGCGTCGGCGCGTTAAAACCTACAATCAATCAAATCTTCCAACGACACCTCGTATAGCTTGTGAACTGCCTACCCTGTATTCAAAAAATGCGTCTGCAGAGTGATCAGCCGTTCGTTGAAGGAGAAAAACAAACAAAAAGGGAACACGCAGCTTGTGTGTGTGTGTGTGTGTGATTACTAAAACGTTTGTTCCTTGATTTCGCTCCGCATTTGTAAACAACGATAGTTGAGCGGCCCCTCCTCCCTAGCCCCCCCCCCCCCCCCCCCCCCCCCCAATGTCTTGCGAAATATCAGTGCATTTCGCATCTTGTTGGTCTGAATAGTGTACCTTGCTTAAACGAACGTCTTTAGCATTTCAGAAGCTGCACTTTGCTTTTTTTTTTTCATTCCCGTACGACTATTCTATTTATTCCTGACTTGCAGACGATTCATTTTCCCGTGGTTTCATTAACTTATACCTTGGTGCTTGCTATAAAGCTTGACTGGGCACATATCTGACAACGCACAGCCTTTGAGTGTACTTAACATTTTCGCGTGGCTTATATTCCCATAAAGGCACAAGTTGTCAGCTATTGGGTTATCACATCCCCGAAACATATTTTTCTACGACGTACATATTCGAAGCAAAGCCGCATTTGTTGTCTGCTCTGCAAAACGCACCAACCTCTTACAGTGCCAGTATCAGGTCTAAACGAGGCGACAATAAATAGAATTCGCTTGTGCTAACGTGTTCGAAGGTGACAGTGGTGATATGCTGCTGCCGTCGCCGACGCCCGCAAGAGCGGCCAAGAAGCGCGCAGAACCGCCTCCCCGGGTAGCTCTCGTTGGCGCTCGAGCGCTCTATCAAGACGCAGCTGTTTTTTTTTTTTTTAAGTGCCCTAAATGTGCAGTTTGCTTACAGACGTCACCATAACAAGTTGTTTAGTGCGCGGAAAGGCAAAGAGAAGCGAAAGAGAACCAAAACACTGCATGACCACCTATCAGTTACGCAGCGCTAATCCCGCAAACGCCGCGGAGAAGCGGCGGCAGGAGGCGCAGCGATCGCGAATCTCGAGGCGTATAGTAGTAGTAGTAGAACTTTTATTGTGAGAAGAAAGGGGAAGGGGACAGGGGTGAAATGTTGAGAGGGAGTTGATGAGTGGGGCCCGACGTCCAGGGCTCCAGATGCAACGGCTCCCACCGTGGCTCTCTGGATCAGACGTAGCTGCCCTTCGAGAGATGAGCTGGTAAGGGCTGCCTCCCATGTCTCGATAGGATTCATCTGTATGCTATTGTTTTCCTGGGGCCAGATGCGCGGGAACGCCCAGATTGCGGGAAATAGCGGGGCTACCTCTCCGCATTTTGTGCAAGTTTCTTGGAAGGAATTGGGGAACATTTTTGCCAGTCGTGATTTATGTGGGTACGTGTTTGTTTGTATTTGCCTCAGGATTTGAGCTTCTATATCATTTAATTCCTTGTGTGGAGTAGGAAAGGTACTTCTCTTCTGCCTAATAAGCGAGAGCCTTTCTCCATATTTTTCGGGGAGGGGGGTGTGATAAGCGTGATCGTCAGGTGTGCGGTGTGTGAGTTCACGCTCTGCCTTGTGCGCTGCTTCATTATTCTCCAGTCCTTCGTGTCCGGGACACCAGGTTATATTGTATTTTTTCTTCAGTTCAGGTGGAAGAAGGTTTCTTAGGCGTTTTGTTATTCTTCCTGCGGCAAGATTCAATACTGCTCTCTTGGAGTCTGTTATTATGTTCAGACTTCTGCTCGTCTTTTCGCCGAGTCGAATTGCCATGAGGATGGCACCAGTCTCCGCTTCTTCTGTGTTTGACTGTCTAATTGTCATACAATCTTGCAGAGCTCCATTGAATTCTGTGACCACTAGTGTGGCGTTGGTTTTGTCACATATTCCAGCATCCGTATATACCGTGTTTTCATGATACTTAAAATTTTTTTTTCTGAGGTATTTGGCTCTCGCTTGCCTTCTGTCTTTGTGTACAGTGGGGTCCATGTTTTTTCGGTAGAGGAAGGGTTTTGATGTGACAGAGCTGTTCAGGTTTTAAGTCCGTCATGGCGTCTAGTCGTGTTCTTTCTGGAGGGCTACCTATCTTCCAAAGGATGGATCTCCCAGTTTTAGTGGTGGCAAGTCTTTCCTTCTGGGCGATTTGTAATGCCTCTTTGATCTCTTCGAAGGTGTTGTAGAATCCTAATTGAAAGAGAGAGAGAGAAACAACATCTTTACTTCCGGCAAGTTGTGACGCGGCCTAAACGTCACGTTGGCGGGCCGCTCGGCTTCAGCTGCCTACTCGCACCGCCTCTTCGCAGGGCTGCGCTTTCGGCCTCTGTCGCTCGAGGGCCACCAATGTCTGCTGGACGGCCTCGCGCTGGGAGTCGTAGTCCACCTTTGCCACCGCCTTTTCCAGGCTCGGTGGCAACGCGTCCGTAGTCTCTTCGCTCACTTTGCAGTTCCACAGTATGTGCGGCATGGTCGCCCGGCCCTTGCCGCACACCGCGCACACATCACTCGCGGACACCTCAGGGCACACGTGTTTTGCAACCACCGGTGTCCACACCGCTCGGGTCTGTAGTTGACGTAGCGTCGTCGCCTCCTGCCTGGTGAGTTTTCGGTGGGGCGGCGGGTACACTCGCCTGCCCTCCCGGTACCACTCCAACATCTCCCTGTAGGAGGTGATCGGCAGCACCTCGTCGCGGTCTTCGTCTTCCGCATGTCGGGGGCTCGGGCACGCGTCGCGACTTGCGAGCGCCCGCGCCGCCCGGTCCGCTCCCTCCTTATTGAATTGAAAGAATTTTTCCGTGGACGTGTACAATGGTAGGCCCAGTGCTGCTTTATATGCCGTCCTGATGATAATGTTTATTCGTTCTTTTTCTTGTTTGTTTAGGTTGTGATACGGTAAGCTGTACGCCAGCCTACTCGTGACGAGGGCTTGTGTGATTCTTAATGTTTCCTCTTGCCTCAATCCGGCTCTGCCTTTAGTGATTCTCTTCACAATTCGGGCTAGCTGGGTTAAGGATTTACTGATTTTTTCAATAGTGAGATCGGCTCTTCCGTTTCTTTGTATGGTTATTCCCAGGACGCGAATGTGGTCTCTTTCTGGGATTACAGATTGGTCAATCTTCACAGCTATCTTCTCTTCCTTGTCGCTGCTTCGGTGTGCGTGGATTCTTACAATCTCTGATTTTTCCGGGGCGCACTGGAGCCCATTTTGGCCTGCCAGCTTTACTACCCAGTTTACGGCGTTCTGAAGATGCCTTTCTTTTTCTGTAGTTGACCCTTGCGTCGCCCATATTGTTATATCATCTGCATAGATGACGTGTCCAATGTTTGGGAGTTCTCTCAGCTTGTTCTCGATCTTTATCATCGAAATGTTGAAGAGGAGAGGGGATATGATGTATCCCTGTGGCGTGCCTGCATTTGACATCTGAAAGGGTTTTGATCTCAGGTGGCCAATTCCTACCGTTGCTGTTCTGTTGGATAGGAGCGCTGTTACAAACTTGAAGGTTCTTTCACCGCAGCTCATTTCGCTGAGAGTTTCTAAAATGGCATTGTGAGAGACGTTATCAAATGCTCCCTTCAAGTCCAGGGCTAAAATAAAGTGTTCTCCGCGAGCAACCTTCTTTATTACTTCTTCCTGTATGAGTAGGAAGGCGTCCTTTGTGGACAGTCCTGCTATTTGGGAAGATGCCGTTATCTTCTATGTAGTTGGTTAGCCGATTGGTGACAATTCTCTCATAGAGTTTCCGTACGCATGGCGTAAGAGAAATAGGTCTAAGGTTTTCAATTGTAGGCGGCTTGACTGGTTTGGGAATAGATGCAATATCCGAATGTCGCCATTCTGCTGGTACAGTGCCCGGTATACAGTTTTTCATTTATGTATTCTCTGATTGCTTCCACCTGCTGATCTCCCATATTCTTAGCATGGCGTTTGTGACTCCATCTTTTCCTGGGGCACTGTTTTTCTTTGCCGACATCATTGCATTGAGGACTTCCTCTCTTGATATTTCCCTGTCCATATACTCATTTTTTACTTCCCTTTGGGTGGTTCTCCCTCTTTTGCGCTGTACAGTGCTTATTTTTTAGGGCCTGGATAAGGTATTAATCACTCCCTGGGAAGGTGTGCGCCACTCTTCTCAAGTTGTGGTTGTTTTCTCGTCTTGTGAAGGAGGGGTCTAGCATGCTTTTGAGTATAGCCCATGTTCTAGATGTGCTCCTGGTTCCTTTGAGCGACTCGCAGAAATTATACCAGTTTTGTCTGGCTAGTTGGTCTGCATATTCCTTTGCTTGCCTCGTAATGCCTTTGATCCTTTGTTTGAGTTTCCTGTTTTTCTTTTCATTCTTCCATCTTTTCTTGAGGCTTCTCCTTGCATCCTACCGGTGAGCTAAATGGGTGTCTATGTTTGGGGTCAGTTCAGTTCTCCGTATAATCTTTGTCGAGTTCTTGTGCTTATTTTTAAGGTTGTCACACCAGATGCTAATATCCTTAATTTTCGTTTTGTTTTCCTCGATTTGCATGGAGTCTGTATTTTTTCCAGTCGGTTAGTTTTGCCACACCTAGTAGTTTCCGAAATTTGGTTGCGAGGATGGCAATACTTATGATGTTGTGATCGCTTCCGAGTGTTTCTTGTGTGTTAGTCCAGGTGATGTCATTCTCGGTTTCTTTGGTGAAGGTCAAGTCCGGGCATGTGTGTCTAGCGTGTTCATTCCCGGACCTGGTGGGATTTGTTGGGTCATTTATGTAGGTCAGTCCCATCTGTTTAATTGCCCTGAGAAGTCCCTCTCCTTTCTTACTGTTTCGCTGGTAACCCCATTCCTTGTGCGGAGCATTGAAATTTCCTTGATGATTATTTGTTGTTCTAACAATTTTGCTAGATTCCCAGTGTAGATCCTCGAAGCATTCGCCCTTTTTTGATGGAGAGCTGTACACATTTAAGACAAAGACGCTCTTTTTCCCTCTTTTGTTTGGTACAACTTCTATAAGCGTTGCTGATGGTTGTGCTGTAAGTAGGGTTTGGTTAATTGTCGTGATGTCCTTTTTAACGTAGGTCGCTACTCTAAGGTCAAGCGTTGCTATTATCGCTGTGTAGCCCTTTATATTGGTTTTGCTTCCTGCTTCTTGTAAGCATATGATGTCTGGCTTTATTATGGACGTTTCGAAGTATTGCTCTTGACTGGGTTTTTTCTTCCTTATGCTACGGCAGTTCCACTGCCAGATTTCAAAGTTTTCATTTTCCTTTTGATCTCGATAGATCTTCATCTTCGCTCTCCGTCTCTTCTGTGTCGGAGCTTTCCATGTCCGCTTCCATCACTTGTTGCTTTTCTGCTTTGGGGTTGCGTGGCATTTTTAATTTTCTTTTGCCTTCCCCGCTCTTGTGAAGGGACGTGCTTATTTGACTTTGTATCTGATCTAATCTGTTGTTGAAGGCTTCCTGAATTTTAGCGAGGAAGAGGCCCATTCCACTGGGGTCTTGCAGCAAGGTTAGCAGTACTGCTGGTGATGGGATAGGAGCTGGTGAAGTTTGTGGAGTGAAAGGATTTGAATTCGTTCCTTGTATTCGACCTTGGAAATTTTCGCTTCCTCTGATCTCGTTTTCTCTTAGTTGTTTTTTAAGTGGTGCTATTTCAGCGTTCTGTTTCGCTATTTGTGCTCATAGTTCCTCTATTATGAGGTCCTGTTTAGTTTGGCGTGTTTCGGATTTGTTGTTTGTGTTTCTGATCGAGGCAGCAACCTTAGACCAGCTCACCTTGGCTGACGTTTCTTGGGTCCCCTCCTCCTGCCCTGGTCCTCTCCTCCTGCCTAGGCGGCTGCCCGGGGTGCTTGGTCTCGCTGTATCTCCTTGCAGTTGAGATGCCTTCTTGGAGTTCGCCTGTTGGGTCGTTTCTGGGCTGTGCTCCTCGAACGGGGGTGGTTCCACGCTGCGTATTTGTTGTTCCTTGTTTTTCTTAGTCCTGGTCTTCTTGGGTTCCTTTTCGACGAGGGTGACTGGTTGTCTTGAGATGCTGCGGTCCCTGGTTCCCCTGGTCCCCTGTGCGTCTTCGAGCAAGGGTCATTCGGTGCTGAACCATCTTGGTCGGGTCTGCTTCTTGTTTTCTTCGTTCTTCTTGTTCCCGGATTTTCTATTTTGGTTGCCCGGTGGAATTCTGGCCTTTCGTAGTTTTAAGTTGCACTTCCGTGCCCCTGTCATGTGGCCTTCTCCACAGAGGGCACATTTGGGTTGGCAGGAATGATCGTCAGTTGGGTTTTCGATTCCACAGATTGAGCATTTTTTAGCGTTCGGCGTCTGGCAGACGTCAGAGCGATGCCCCGTCGACATGCAGATGACGCGGATGGGGCTGCCGTCTAGGAGAGGTGAAGCGAAGTATAGTGCATCATGATGCTAACAAGCGCCGACAGTTGGCGTAAGCCAGAGCTCTGGCGTAAGCTGCGTCGTAGCGACACCGACGGGCGAATGGCGCGAACGTCGACTGATTTGATGCGAAGAGAAACGCCAGCGGGTAGCGGAACGCGTTCACGCGTGCACGGTTCAAGCTACAAATTCTAGCTCTTGCTTTCCACAGCTGAGCTCGTCGCAACGCAACCGTCTGCCGTATACGCCACGGAGCAGGACCGAAGCGGTCTCACCTATCCTGAAACCACCCGCTGGCAGGACGTCGTCGCCAAGCACACCGACAAGGCAGCCGCATGCCGCAAAGCATGCTCCTTTCGGTGCAGATTTCGCTGCACATTTCACCTTCGTGCTTTACCGATTCCTATGAGGAAGGAATCAAGCATGCGTTTTTTTCCAAAGTAGAATAAACACACACGGATCAGCTGCTTGCGACGCTGATATGCACAAAGCACATGGTCACCGAGCAATGAAAAAAAAAAAAAAAAAAACGCCCACAGCTACATTTGCGTATCTGCACGGTACTTGGCGTGCGACCGCTGCGAAAAAATGCCATGACGGGAAAACATAAAGATAGCCTTAAACCGTAAATAGAAGGAACGCTACGCAGCGGCACAACAATAAATAGATGGACACACACCATCCACAATTTAGAGACTCGTATCATCAATTTTATTGAAATGTCTCTCAAATATCTCAAACATACCGTCCCGTATAACTTGTAGTTTGCATTTTTGGCACAGCAGGTCCAGTTATAAGTCCGTGCCCGTGGCTATGTCGAGCGATACAGGGGTAAACAACAAGGTAAAAAAAACGTTTAGAGGCTTTCATGAATCCTTCCTCACGCGCATCTACGTCCAAAAATATTCGCATGTTAAGCACGCGTTTATCAACCTTTAAAAGCATTTTAAAAAATCGCAAAGAGATATTTTTCAGAGCCTATCCAACGAACACCCATCGTAGTTTGAGCAGTTTTAGGTACCGTTTTGCTGCGCAAATCTATTTTCAAATACCTGCCTCTACAAACCTGAATCTTCGGGTTCTTGAAGCCGTACATCCTTGGTTGCCGTGGTGTCGCAAATATACACAGGAACGTTTCGCTGCGATTTCACACACACAACGAACACTCCTGGCACCGACAACGCACCTTGAGGTTACACGGGAGAAATTCGCGTCGCAGGTATTCTCTTCACTAAGCTGTCCGCCAACTGATAGGTGATGCCAGTTATGCCGTGGCGCCGACCTGAAGCTGAACAACTGAAAGTTTCCGGCGCCGTTGGGACGGTGCCGTCATCGAAATGCTCTCGCGGCGGCCAGGGACCCACTGGACAGGAGTTTCTGGATTGGTGGAGCGATCGCGCCTATACTCACACACACACTCCTGCAGTCCTCTTGTTCTCCTCGTAAGTGGGCCCGCTGGTTTTCGACGTTTTATTTTTATCTTTCATTAGGGCGGCGGCGCTGGTCTTCAGTTGAAGGCGGTGCAAAATGACTGTCTCCGCGCTGCGCGCGGAGACAATCCCGCGCTTTTCTACAACTGGTTTTGGTGTGATGAATCGCTTTCCCGTCGCCTTTGCGAACCATTTTCTGCCTATTAAAGTATTTAGCTGTTCGCATCCAATTGCAACAGAATAGCGGCCATTCGTTCTTTCTCTTGCTGATAACCGTTATGCCATGCTTCAGGACGTACGTCGTCTTCTCGCGGAATTCAGAAGTTATGCCTTCGTTTCCCGCAAGATGGCGCTGAACGCAGCACATAAATGAGGACTCCAGTCCCAGCCAATCACTGAGGACTGGACGGATACGTTGCACTCGGTTACAATATGTTGCATGGTTTCTGGGTCATTTCCGCAGCCTGCGCATAGTTCTTCCTGTACCGCTCGCGGATTAGCGTTTTTGTCCGCAAGCAACCCGTTCGGGCTTCAAAAAGCAATGCACTCCCTTTGGTATTATCGAATAATTTTTCCCTTGCGATCTCCTGCTTCCCGATCCTGTAGATATCTAAGGACTTCTTCGTATCCATCCTCTTTTTCAAGGTCGTTGTCTCTGTTTCGTTCACTTCATTTTTTATTGCCTTGGTCGTTTCCCCTGCACTTCCAGGTTTCATATACTTTGTACTGAGCCTTCTGGTTCTTTTCCTCCATTGTTGTCCACGCTTTTTATGTAAAGATACCGTAACACTTTGGCCGCCCATCTCTGATCATCCATATTTCTAAGTCGTTCTTCAAAACATATTTTGCTCTGTGCTTCTCTCACTTCGAAGGATGCCCATCCCATGTCTCCCTGCACTGCCTCATTTGTTGTTTTACTGTGTGCTCCTAATGACAATCGACCTGCGGCCCTCTGATATACTTCAAGCCCTGATTGAATCTCTGATTTGACACACACTACTGCGTTTGAAAAGGTGAGTGCTGGTACCATTACTCCCTTCCAGATTCCTCTCACTACTTCATATTTGTTATATCCCCACAGTGCTCTGTGCTTTCATGATAGAGGCGTTTCTTCTGTCTTTCATTCTTAAATGCTCCTCATGAGTTTTTAGATACGCCTGACCTTCGTTTAACCCTTGGCTTTAAGGTTAGCGGAAAAGTGAACTGGACAGCAGTAGAGGTTGGTAAAAGAAGGTTAGAATGTTGGTGGGAAAAGAGCAGAGAACAATCTGGGAAGACATGCGAACAAAGAAGTCAGACTAGCACAAAAACTTCGTAAAAGTATTTTCTTTTTATTTTGACATTATTTTTTATTTATTTTGTTTGTATTTTTTTGGCGAGGTGATTGTACAGTGGCGTTGCGACTAAGGCCGCTGTGCAACGCCACCGCGTTAAAAAGGGGAAGCCACTAAGCACCATCGTCATCATCAAGTGGCGCCACCATACCAGCGCACGAGGGCCTTCGGCTTTATATTGTCACGTAGACAAAGAGGGATAGACTTAAGCAAACTGGTTTATTTGGAACGCACTTGGGCCCGCAAAGTAGAGAAACAAAATCAGGGAAGCTTGCACTCACGCGCAAGACTTGAATGGCGAAGCTCTTGTATAGGTGATCATTGACGGAAACAAAGTTGAGTTTTAGTATCGTTGTGGTGTCGTGGTTCCCGGGTACAAACCAGGAACTAATGGATAGAGCTTGCTCCTTATATATTCCCACGGGAGACTCTCATCCACTTCCACCATATCATGGATCACCTAATCATAACCTAGATTCCACCATCACGGAGGCGGAAGTGCGCAGCGCTCTTCTGCCTATTCGCCAGGCTCGGCACCGGGGCCAGACGGTGTAACCAACAAAATGCTGCGCACCTGGACCACCCTCAATATCGTGCTGCACGCGATACTTCAATTATTTTTGGGAACGCGGGACACTTCCTTCGAATGGAAACATGCCAAGGTCACGCTTATCCAAAACCTGGAAAGCCCCTTACTATAGATCATCTCCGACCTATATCTCTAACTTCATGTGTGGTGGTAGGTCCTGGAGCATATCATTCTCGCCCGCCTAACGCTTCACCTGAATTCCACAAGCGCTCTTCCACACTCGATGATTGGCTTCCGCCCTGGACTTTCTACTCAAGATGTCCTTCTGCCAACTTTCCCGTGAGGTAATCAACCCTTCAACCCGACTTGATACTGCTGCGATTCTTGCGCTGGATCTCACCAAAGCATTTTGATCGAGTTACCCACAGCGCCATCTTGCGTGGCTTGGAAACAATATCCCCTGGAGAGCGCGTGTTACAATTACGTGCGTAACTTTTCTAACGGCGCGTACAGCGTCGTTCAAATAGGGGACATTAATCTGACGTGCTGACTCTCTCTTCCGTAGGGACTCCACAAGGGGCCGTTCTTTCTCCTCTATTATTTAATTTGGCTCTCCTCAACATTCCGAAAAAGCTTGAAAAGATTCCGCAACTTCATTTTAGCCTATATGCGGATGATATAACGTTATGGGTCACTGATGGTAGCGACGCATTCATTGAAAACACATTGCAGCAAGGCGCACGTGTCGTGAATGAGGAAGCACAGTCTGCGGGCCTGGAGTGCTCTCCCTCAAAATCGGAGCTTCTCCTCCTACCCAGCCAAACCGACCCTCTCAAAATTCTCCCGACATCAAAATTACCTGAATGAACATTTGATCCCAGAGGTGCGCACCCTCAAAGTCCTCGGTCTTATCATGCAGCATAATCGCAGCAACACAAAATTTATCTCGCAATTCAGCTCACACGTTAATCAGACAATCGGACTCATCCGACGAATTACCGGACGCCATCATGGTCTCAAGGAGGCTGAGAGAATCAGGCTTGTCCAAGCCTTTATCATTAGTCGTATAACATATTCTCTCCCCTACCTTCGTGTTTCGAACGCCGAAATTAACAAAATTAATTGTCTCATCAGAAAGGCGTATAAAGCTGCACTACAAATTCCTCAGAGTTCATCCACTGCCAGACTTGAGGGCCTCGGGCTTCATAATACTGCCCAGGAGCTGGTCGAGGCACACCATATCAATCAGCTCCGTCGCCTCTCAACTACGTTCACTGGACAGCATATACTGGTCTGACTTGGTATCAGGGCCCAGTCTCTTCCGAACCGGCTATTCCTATCCCCCGGCCTATCCGCGACTGCCTCCGCGTCCGCCCTCTTCCGAGGAACATGCACCCCACCTACCACAGAGGTAGAAGGAAGCAACGGGCACGGGCGCTGGCCAAAACATTTCCCACCAAACCTGACATTATGTATGTGGATGCGGCAGAATACCGCCATCACGACGCCTTTGCCCTCGCCGTAATTAATAGCCCCAATGACCCCCCTGTTACCTCTCTATCCGTACGCACAACCACCCCTGCAGCGGCAGAGGAGGCGGCAATAGCGCTCGCACTAACAACCCGGCCGACACCTACAAATTATAATCACCGATTCGAAAACGCCCATCCAAAACCTCGCCCGCGGGTATATATCGTCCGTGGCGTCCAAAATTCTCCTTCGAAATCCCCCGTCCTCCCTGGTAGACATCGTCTCGACCCCGGCGCACACTGGTTTGGGGGGCAATGAGGCAGCGCACAATGCAGCACGAGGATTGACCATCCGTGCCGGTGCCAGCCTCGTCCCCTACCATGGCGCCAGGTCAGCCAGGGATCAGTTAATCACGTACCACGATATAACCACGCATTACCGCCTCTCTCGCCATCGGTACCCTCCTGCCCACCCTGAGCTAACCAACCATCAGGGGCGCTTATGGCGACTGCTGCAGACAAACTCTTTGGCCTGCCAAGCATTACTGCATCGCATTCACCCCTCGCAATTCCCCTCGCCAAACAGTCCACTCTGTGGGGACCCAGCCACACTGGTCCACTCTATGTGGGCCTGCCCTCAAGATCCCTTTCCCTCCATAGTTAGTGACGAGCAGTGGGAGCCAGAGGTTCAGATACTTCTGGTCACCCGCGCTGACAACGTCGCCGCCGGCCTCAAACCGACGGCCACACCGCTCACGTGAACCCGGTTAAGGCTCAATAAAGTGATCTCTCTCTCTCTCGTGGTTGACGTCGGTGGGATGTCATTTCAATGACGTGATCTTGAGCAAGGCCAGAGTGAGCTGGTCGTTTCGGTCGACGTTTTCGCACTCCACTCTGAAGTGCGACTTATCGTCTCTAGCGGATCCTCGGCACGCCGAGCCTCTCGAAGCGCGGCAGCTCCCTCGGCCGTGCGAACCATCCGCGGCCGGGCCATGTGGAGCCAAAGATCACCTACAGCACCTTCGACATTCAAGACGCGGCTCTTCTAGGGTACATAGCCCATGCGCACGACGACACGAGGACGAACGAGGGGCGTACCCTGTCTTTCTCGTTCCGAGTAAGTGTTGCCACGATACGGCGAACGCTGGAGTCTTTTTGTGTCCATTGCTGGTTAATCTCCCTAAGTGGGTATGGTTAGCTTGACGAACGTGCGCTCGAGACGCACGTGCACGATCTCTCGGCATTTTCTTGATATTTTTAAAACTGCGATCACCATACACAAACGATTTGCTCAACAGCTTCGCTGTTAGAAATAATGTTGGCCACTGCTCGGCGTCTCACACCGACCCACGGTGTAAGACTATATTTAGGTGTTGACAATTCGCGCGACGGCGCGACCAGATCTTGTTCGCCGCTCCATGCGCTTCTCCGAAAAGCCGCCAGAGTGCGCCCCGCTACGATCGTTTAACAAGCAGCAATACCGTGGGTACCGGAATACAAATATTTGGGCATATGGTTAAACGAAGGTCAGGCGTATCGAAATATTATGTGGGGCATTTAAGTATGAAAGGCAAAAGAAACGCCTTTATCATGAAGCATAAAGCTCTGTGGGGATATAACAGATATGAAGTAGTGAGGAACCTGGAAGGGTGTAATGGTGCCAGCACTCACTTTTTATAACGCAGTAGTGTATGTCAAATCAGAGATTCAATCAGGGCTAGAAGTAAATCAGAGGGCAGTAGGTCGATTCGCATTAGGAGCCCACAGTAAAACAACAAATGAGGCAGTGCAGGGAGACGTATTTTAACATGAAACGCGTGGACACACAGTGGAGGAAAAGAACCAGAACACCAGATGGCTCAGGACAAAGTATATGAAACCTGGAAGCGCAGGGGAAACGGCCAAGGCAATAGAAACGATGTGAAACAATCAGAGACAACGACCTGGCAAAAGAGGATGGACGCAAAGAAGTCCTTAGGTATATGCACAATCGGGAAGCGGGAGATCACTAGGGAAAAGATCTTCGATAACACCAAAGGGAGTGCAATGCTTTTTGCAGTCCGGGCGGGTTGCTTGCGGATAAAAACGCTTATCTGCGAGCCGGTACAGGAAGAACTGTGCGCAGGTTGCCGCAGGGAGCCAGAAAGCGCGACATATTGTAACGGAGTGCAAAGGTATCTGGCCAGTCCTCATTGAGGAAGACATCCAGCTTACGGAAGCCCTTGGCTTTAAGGTTAACGGAAAACTGAATTGAACAGCAGTAGAAGTTAGTAAAAGAGGGTTAGAACGTTGGTGGGAAAAGAGCAGAGAACAATCTATAGGAAGACATGCGAAAATAGAAGTCAGACTAGCACAAAAATTCCATAAAGATTTTTTGTTTTTGTTTTTGGCGAGGTGCAACGCCACCCCGTTACAAAGGGGAAGCCGCTAAGCATCATCAGCATCATCATTTTTCTGCTTGCCGTGCTGCGGTGGCCGTAATGCAGGAGTTGTGGGTTCGTTCGGTGGAGCGGCGTGTACGTGAAGTTTTGTAATTGCAGATTGGCACAGACAGATTGAACAATCTGTCGACACCAAATAATTTTGGGCTACTCTTATTTTTACTCGCTGAAACTGCAGCAGTGCGCAGAACAGCAGCGAGAACGCAGCCGTGCGCGTTTCCGAGCTAGTTGCCGAAACGCTTTTATTGAGAGAGAGAGAGAGAGAGAGAGAGAGAGAGAGAGAGAGAGAGAGAGAGAGAGAGAGAGAGAGAGAGAGAGAGAGAGAGAGAGAGAGAGAGAGAGAGAGAGAGAGACGTAAAGGGACAGGGTAGGGCAGAAGGAAGGAAGGCGGGATGTAGAAGGAAGGCAGGAAAGTTAACATGGCTAGAGCCTAGGTTCTCTGTGGCCTAGTGGGCACAGAGAATGGAAGCGAAAAAAACCCTGGAGACTTATAGGGCAGAGAAACGGGAAATTAAGAAGGCGGGATTCTATGGCAATACGAGAGGCAGTGCGTTGCTCTTCGAGGCACGGGCAGGGTGCCTGAGAACCCGGGCATACACGGGTAGCTACAAGCAGCAGGATGAAACGTGTGCATGCTGCGGCAGTGATCGGGAAACTATAGACCATATTGTCAGCAGCTGCACGGAGATACGGCCACCGCAGGGTGAGGGAGAAACGACGCTGGCGGAGGCTTTGGGATTCGGGGCGAGGGGGAGCCTCAATTTCAAGGCCATGGAGGTGACGAAGAGGCGACTGGAGTGGTGGTGGAGGAAAAGTAGGGAAGGGATGGGTACGCAGGCGGAGTGATCATACGGATGAGAATTTAGAACAGCGAGGGGAGAAAAAAGGGGGGTGGGGGCGATGAGTTTAAAACAGGGAAGAGGGAGAGATGGGAGGGAGGAAGCAAATCTATAGGTTAACTGGGAGTAAGGCAAGTAAGCGTGATACAACAGGCAAGTCGGTTGCTGACAACCGACGCCCCGATTCAAACGGAAAGCCAGTAATAATCATCATCATCATCATCACCCGTGCCGTCCGCCGGGCCGGCCAGTCCGGCGCTTGAGCGGCGGAGCTTTTAGCAAACGCCAGCACCGCGCCTTCGAGCTTCAGTCATCTTAAGATACCTGTACGAAGGAAAAGACGTTCCTTATGACGCACTAGCCAGCTCAAGATCGGACGCTCGCAGGTGGTAATATAAGACGTTGTGCTAATGTATCCCTGTGAGTAGCCGAAACCAAGCTGCAATGTGCGCTCACCCAGTGACTCAGGCACATCGGGCGCCCAACGCGTGGCGCGCGATAAGGCGGTTTTCGCACTTGCGACGAGAGATGGTTTTCGCACTTGCGACCACGTGTACGACTTCCTTGGTGCTTCTACCATTTGCAGTCAAAGAAAATTATGTTACATGGACGCGACAGACAGGTAGATCACTCGTGCTACTAACCTGGAATAGTACCCAAAGCATTGCCGGTTGCGGAAAGAGTCGAAAATAACGAACTCAAGCAGACACTTTTGAACATCTTATATTGCAGGAAGAAATACACACGTTTGCTTTCACGCCACAACACCTGTATCCCAGACCGCAAAGTTCGCTTTTTTTCACAGACGCAGAAGTTCTGTCACCTTCGAACTCCACGTTGAAACGCTATGGATGTTTACTACTCGCCGATAGAGGTACGACAAGGGTGCAAGTCAGCCTACCGTCCCGCTATGCATCCAGCTATGACTTGCTTTGACAAGTCAAAGTAGTTTATGCGCACTGATGAGTCCCACACTGTTTGTCGATTGATACATGTGTACGCTGAAGCCACGACCAAAGAGCCGGTGAGCACGAGACGCTGCTTGCCGGCCCAGGGAGCCCGCCTTGGCGGGGGGGCCAACTTTGACCGGGCGGCGGCTCGCCGCCGTTTGGCATTGCGGATGTAAACAAACGTTTCGTTATTGGCTACATCAGGTGACTCTGCAGCTGTGATTAATTATCCGGTTTCGCGATGTGCTCACGCGACGAGGGACGATTGGCTCCGCCGTCGCAAAGCGATGAAAAGCGATGGCCGCCTCATTGTTTTGCTACGTGGCGCGGCGTGCTAATTAAGTCGCCAACATTGCACCTTGGTTTCTGCTCGCTTGCTCACACGGATACATTAACACAACGGCTTATATAGGCATAGAGATAATATACTGACTCTAGAGGGAAAGCGCGCCACTGAGCCAATGCATTGGAACCGTACGACACACAGTGGCAGACATGATACAATTTTAAGGTTGCTAGCTGAGATTTTGCTTACTAAAAACGGCGAAAGCGATGGGGAATAATCTGGCAACGTGCCGCTGTGGCGTTTCCGTGTCCGGCTAGCGAAGCATACCGGGAGAAATTGTAACATGGCGGCTCGCTGGCCAGGCGGATTTTGTGTAGGCGGCGTCGACAGCATTGCGTAGTTTATCTCCTGTGGGTAGGTAACCAACGTGTTTTCGGTTTAGCGTGTGACTTATATGTACTGAGACTATTTGAGCAAGATGTGGCAACGCTCACACAACACTTGCGACCAAGCTCGATTGCGACTGATCGCATGCGGGAGGACGCCAAGGAATCAGCTGATCCGTACTGAGACGCACAGAAAAATGAATCCCCGTCACGATCTCCGTGCATTTTTGCGCTGTGCCGCTTTACTTGCCATTCTGCGACATTTTGCGAGGCGCTCAATGCTTTTCATATGAAGTGAAATGAACTGTGGCTATAGCTGAATGTGAAACCTTTATTGACACACACACACACACACACACACACACACACACACACACACACACACACACCACACCACACACACACCACACACACACACAACACACACACCACACACAACACACACCCACACACACCACACCACCCACACACACCACACACACACACACACACACACCACACACACACACACGCACGCACGCACGCACGCGCACGCGCACACGCACGCACGCACGCACGCACACACACACACACACGCACACACACACACACACACGCACGCACGCACGCACGCACGCACACACCACAAGCACACACACACACACACACACACACACACACACACACACCACACACACACACACACACACACACACACACAAAAACGTTACTGCATCGGCCAAGGCTGATATTGCCGGTGAGTCGCGGTCCCTTTGAAGCACAGGAACAAAAGAGCGCGGTCGATCGCAGGCCAACGGATTGGCAGAATGCATGCCAAGGGAGTATGCGAAATACAGTGAAGTGGCGTGTCCCGATTTCCTTTCTGTCTTTATTCGTCGAGTTCTAGCTGCTTTCCACCACTTCAAAGGAAAAGCTTGCGGGGCTGAATGGGGGCGGTAATTTGCCGCACAGAGCGCGCGGGAGAGAACATTGACTTATTGTGACTGATTAAAAAACGAAACCGCATTTCGTTACCTATTTCGTTCTACCTCCAAAAACGTTTGCGCGAAAGTTTGAAGCACGGAGAGCTGTATGAAGTTCCTTGAATAAACCAACTGAAACGGAACGATTATAAAAGCTCCTTTTATTTCTTTTCCCATGGGAACGATCGCTGGCTGCCACTCCGTAGCCTGTAGTGAACTTGCGGTAGTCAAGTTCAGATTGGAATCGCTGTTACGGCGTCAGTTCAGGGCCAATAGATAAGGTGAAAAAACGAATGACGGCTTCGCAAGCGCCCGGGGAGGCAGTTGCTCAGCGTGTGCATCCAAGTTGTTCCAGCTCCACACATTTTGCACGCAAGCAGATCTGAGCTGAAGACTGGACACACCCACGGCGCAAGTCAGGCGCAAGGGCCTTGCCACTTCCTAGCACACTTGAAGAAAGTCGAAACCCAAACTGAACTACTGAATTACTTTTTGTTCGCTAGTTAGAGCTTAATTACACTAAAAGTTTTTTATCGAGCCAGTTTTAATTACTGAGGCAAATATGTGTAACCATTTTGCTTCAGTTTATTGCTTTCGTTAAATAATTACGGAACAACTTTTTAGAAGGCTGAATACAATTGCTCTGGCAACCATGGGAATGGTATCATGTCAGCGCCCACGATTTGTACGGTCTCGGATCTCGCTTTACCCCACTGTATATAGGCACCCGCGAGCGTCCGATCTTCAGCTGGCTGATGCCTCATAAGAAACTTCTCTTTCGTGCTGGCCAGGGCCGTAGCCAGAATTTTTTTTTGGAGGGGGTTATGGGTTATAGGATGGGGGTAGTTTTGCCAAAAGCAACAGTAAGTATTGCTTATGTGCTGCCTGGAAAAGATTTCGGGAGGGGTTCGAACCCCCAAACCCCCCTCTGGCTACGTCCCTGGTGCTGGCCGTGTGCTGAGAGCTCTGTACAGGAGCTGCTCAAGCAGCTCAAGCGCCGGACCGGCCGGACGGCACGGGAGCATACGCTTGCAGCGCCGTTGGACGGCACCGTAGACAGTGCGATTTGGAAATACATTTACGCAGCAAAACGCTACCCAAAACTACTCAAACTACGATCGGTGTTCGTTGGATAAGCTCTGAAAAATATCTCTTTACGATTTTTTAAATGCAGAGCATTTCAAAACTCTCGATGTCACCCGCGTTGACGTCCGTAGTCGTAGCACCGCACCGTCGTTGTCCGCAGCCCTCCCCCTACACTATATATAAAAAAATACTACCCGGCGCCTGGTTTTGATCCCTCGACCCTGCGGGCGGAACGCAACGTACATGGTGCTCTACCCACTGCGCCACAAAGCCGACACAGAATGGGTGGCTACCAACGCGCCTTATATCCTTGACTCATTCAAACTACGTCAAGAAGCTGCTGATACAACGCATTCACTACCACCAACTCCTCAAACACTAAACGTTAACGCAATACACCCGCCCCCTATGCGACGCATTTACTCGAGTTCCCCTCGCGGGGAGATGGGACCGCCAAAAACAACGCGTTGTGGACTGCGCAGTAAGGTGCCGGCACGTGCGAGAACCGCTCGTTTAAATGCTTTTATAGGTTGATAAACGCGTGCTTAACATGCGAATATTTTTGGACGTAGATGCGCTTGAGGATGGATTTATGAAAGCCTCTAAACGTTTTTTTACCTTGTTGTTTACCCCTGTATCACTCGACATAGCCACGGGCACGGACTTATAACTGGACCTGCTGTGCCAGAAGTGCAAACTACAAGTTATACGGGACCGTATGTTTGAGATATTTGGGAGACATTTTAATAAAATTGTTGATACGAGTCTCCAAATTGTGCACGGTTTGTGTCAATTTATTTATTCTTGTGCCGCTGCGTAGCGTTCCTTCTGTTTACGGTTCAAGGCTATCTTTATGTTTTCCCGTCATGGCATTTTTTCGCAGCGGTCGCACGCCAAGTACCGTGCAGATACGCAAATGTAGCTGTGGCTGTTTTTTTTTTCATTGCTCGGGGACTATGTGCTTTGTGCATATCGGCGTCGCAAGCAGCTGATCCGTGTATGTTTATTCTATTTTGGAAAAAAACTCCGCCGCCGCTACCGGGTAGCGCCACGTGTTTATTTGAAACTGCAGTGCACGAGGCCCTAAACGCAGTTCGTCGTGTTGAACTTAGCAAATAATTTCACTAAAGCGAGTCTATCTCGACGCGAGCTGAATTATTCGTTCAGGAACAAACCTCGACGTGTTTATGGAGGCGCAAGAAGTTTATAATAAATCCTACCGATGCCAAAATAGCTTTTAAGTGCACCAAAGCAGCCAAACGGGCGAGTGCGAGCAGAGAAAACGCCGCCAGTCAATCGGCGTCTAGCAGACGACGACAACGGCGCGAGTCCCACAGCTGACGCCATGGGCCAGCTAGGGGGCGCCACTCAAAGATCTCACCGCCAATCCTGACGTGCCGCGCCCGAGCGTTTCATTGGTTTCATCGCTGCTCGAGAGCTGGGCCCGGCCAGGACCCAGTATCTGTTCCATCGCTAGCTGAGGCTCACGGAGACATGGCGCACTCGAAGCAGCAGCGGGCCTTTACGCACGGCGAGGATCCCCTGGTGGTGTGCCCAAACAACCCCGACCACAGGGTCAGTAAAGACCGCCTCGAGATGCACACTCCTGGATTCCGCGACGAATACCGTCGCACCCTGGTCAACTGCCCCTACAGCTCGGGCCACCTGGTATCAGAGGAGGACGTGCAGCAGCACCTGGCCTCGTGCCCCGACCGCTGCAGCGCCGGCCACGCCAACCAGTGCGTATGCCCTCTACCTGATCAGGGCCGCGACGAACCTTCCCGAGCCCGAAGAATGCTGGGACAACTTGACAAGGACATCGATGACTGTGAGAACTGGCGGCCGCCCGCGAAGGAGCTGAGGGAGTACCCCCAGCCCAAAACATCCATCCGCTTCCTCCCGGCAGAACAGCTGTCCTGTTCCGATATACCGACAGCGACTCCGAGGACGAGCCAGAAGACTTGGCGGAAAGGCTGGTGGCCCTGGGGAGGCACAGAGAGTAGGCCGCGAAGCCCAACTTTTTCTTTTCTGTTATGAATAAAGAGTTGGAAAAGTCATTTACATTGGCTCCTTCTTTTCTTGTATTGCCGCTCAGCTCTGTCAAAATGTATCGCTTTCTTCAAGCAGCTTTCATACGCACTTTTTAATGCTAAGGGCTTCATATGAATCTGATATAAAACTGTTTATGGCAAGAACAGTCGTTGCTTTACACCCTTTAATATTCATGAAGTTTCCATGTACTGCACTGCGGTTAGTATTGGTTGTCCCGAGCTCGGAAAAACATGCTTTGTCACACTATCATGTATCACTTAGAAGTTGGGTGAGCTAGTCCACGTTCCTATTAGAATTAGACACCCAAACATTTGACATGGGTGGAGTTCCACGTAGAGTGCTAGTTCTTTTTATGGTCCGCGTCACCGCCTCCCTGTGCCCCCCCTCCTTGGTGGATGGCTGGCAGGCGCTCCGTGTGCCTGTTTGCGCCTATCTGCCACGCATAGCACGCCACCCAGAGCGGTCCTCTTTCACTCTGCTTCTTCACCCCTTTCCCTTCGTTTCAGTCCAATAAGGATTAATATTATTATAAACTTGCCCTAAATATTATTTTAACAAACTCTGCAAACGTTGTTTGCCAGTGTGTCTAATTGCAGTGGAGCAAGCGGTTAACCTTGGCCATGTTGATATCATACAGGTCAAGGACGTAGCCAGAGCGGGGGTTTGGGGGTCAAACCCGCCCGATATTTTTTCCAGGCAGCTCGTAGGCGAGATTACGGTTCCTTTCTGCAAAACCTAGCCCTCCCTGTAACCCAAACCCCTTCCGAAAAAACATTTTGGCTACGGCCCTGATACAGGTGTTAGATAAATGACAGACAAACCAAAATCAGTTTTATGTATTTATTTGTCTTTATGCAGTGCATGCAATTTGTTTTTGTTAGCTTTCAGTGTACCTACGGGACAGTCACAGAGTATATGTATCAATTTATCCATAATCAGCGTCGTGTTTGTGTTTACTCTATCTCCGTCTTCGTCTTGACTTGCGCTGTTTCCATCATGAATTCTTCATAGTGGCTGCCACACTTCCCTTGTCAGCTTCTTGATCTGGCTTTAATGGTGCTGGAAATGAAGATTGAAGTACTATGAAATAAATAAATGAAATCAATGCTGGAAATGAAGAATGAAGTAACTATGAAACAAACAAATGAAATCAAAGCTGTAACTGCCAACTCTCCCTAATTGTCCGGGAGACCCTCGAATTTCGACCACATCTCCGTTGTACGAATGCTATCTCTAATCTCCTGAAAAGTGGCCGCCACTGCACAGAGGCTGTGTGTTTAACATCACGCGCGTACATTAGTCGTTCCTGCTGCTACAGTTGCGGTACTGCGGATGAGCACTCACCACCATACTTATTCGCCGCGAGCTCGACATGTAGGTGGCGACAGCGTCGCGCTACTAGTGTGGATGCTCCGCTGAGCGGCCCGTAAGAATGCACACTGTGGGCGCGCTGCGTGTCTTTTTCTCGCCGTATGTGCGCACGAAAGGTGCAAACAAGAGTGGTATGCTGTAGTTCGGTTCCTCAACGTTCGATGTATAGCATGGAAGCGGCAGTCAGTTTTCATTATTACGCCAAAAAAAGCGAGGACTCATCGGGAACCTCAGAATGGCCGTAATTGTGACAATGAACTTGTACGCTGTGGCCCGTAGCAAGCTCGATCGTTCCAGACTATGGCTTTGAGCATTCAATAAAAGCATAAATAGAAAGAAATCAAGAAGCCTCGATCTCTGAAATTCAGTTTACAACGGCAATCTCAATCACTTTCATTGGTAGCATGACGCATTCTTGCATTTGTGGGGTGCTCTGAAATGGTAACTCTACCTAACTGCCCCGAAATTCTTTCTAAGAGCTTACGATATTTTTTGTGTGTTCAAAAGGCAACATAAAATTACTGAATTTTGATCAGCGCAGAGATATAAATGTAACCGCTCTAACGGGTCTTTTAAATGAAATTTTAGCGACTCTGAAGGAAGGTTTGATGAATAACGGTTTCGGATCACGTATTTACGCTTTCGTCGCAAGTGAACTTGCGAATTGAATTGTCAACGCACGCAGTACAATCAACATCTCATGTTTAGCTAGGTTTTCGCAAAGTGACAAGCAGGTTTACAGTGTGCAAACCAAGCTTCTGCGACCTCACAGTGAGTACAAATTTTCTGTTACGGCTGCTCTGTTGACCATTTGCGTTCCTTTTAAAATCTAACAGGTTCCTGCAACAGCGAGATGTGTTTGCATTCTTGCGTATGAGGTCGCTTACGAACCCTAAAGATGGCAATAAATGAAGTTGCGCTGTTGCAGATGTAGTAAAACATTTCCTTTTTATTTCTCGTTGCAAATCAGTGCAACGGGTTCCCGGTAACTACTTTGTTTTGTAAACTGAATACCGCCTTTGACTTGGTATTTAATTATTGAGGATTCTGTGCATTTCGTTTTTTTTTCGGGAAGGGGGAGGGGAGGTGGGTCCTGCCAACGTTGCAAGAGCAGCGAGAAGAGAACGCATGTAACGCCAAAAGCCAAACGTTGGTTATCAGTATTACTTACAATCGAAGCTACACTAGACGTCGTGTTCTGTAGCGGTGAAAAAGCAGTACACGTATTTTCAAAACTGATTAAACCCCCTTTGGTCCGAGATTGTCCAGGAATTGTGGGACGCCTTTTTCAAAATTTATTGAAAGCAAGCATTGTGGGAAAAAATTAAAAAAAAAAAAAAACCAGCGAGTCATGGCACACACCCCGCACACATGTGGGCAACAACGTGCATTATATATTACGCGTTTTCTCCTCTTTCTTTAAAACTTAGGTCCACCTTAAGAGGTTAAGACGTGACCAAATTAGCCATTTGGTTATGCTGAGTGAGACACTTTTCTGGACAAGGTGATTTATGTCGGATTTGAAAATGATATATATAAAAATGACACAAGAAATGTCACATGACTGACGCAAACTCATAACTGCTTAATATGAAAAATCCCCCCTAAATACTCTTGCGCATCCATATATATTTTAGATAATACTTAAAATTAGCAACTCGATACAGTTGAATAAATGTTTAATCCTCCTCCTGAGTATAACCAACGACTGTCCAAAAATGATATTTATTTTAGAAAAGGTACGGGAAGGTCACGATCACACAGGCGCTTGCGGGTGTAAAATACGTGTCCGGTAATGTAGGGGCGATAGCGCACGGGTCGTGTGCAGTGTAAATGTTTTTTTTTTTTTGTTTCTTCTTTCTATAAGGACACAGCGCAATTTTACAAGGGTGTGGAATTTGCACGCGTATGCACAGGTCTTGTCGCTTCTTACCCGTTTCGCATACCTTTTATCCTTTAAATAATCACCACGCCTCCTTCAAAAAGCACCCTTCGGCGTCCCCGAAACGGCAGACGACTGCACTCAACAATAAAAAATGCAATGGTGGAAGCGATGTTTATAACACGTTTCACACTCAAGCGGTGACCACAGCGAAGATGTTTCGTGGAATTAAACCAGCGCATTAACCCGCAACGGCCGCTGATTATTGCGTTTCTAGAGGAAATGCGCACGCAGAGGTAACTATGTCATTGCTTACTGCCAAACGAGCACACATAGTGGTTGTTTTGTCGTGTGCAGCGTGCGTCTTACGCCGCACGCAACGTGAAAAAGCAGACGACGCGAGAGCGCCATCCACACTAGGAGCGGTTCGTCCCGCCGCCGCCAGGGGCCGACTGTGTTCGCGCTCGGGGCGAATAGTATGGGTAGAGTGAACTAGAATACAAGTATTCTAGTTCACTCTAGTATGGGGGAATCGGGGGAATCGTGGAGAACCGCGACCCGCGATCCTGAGCCGGCGTGCGCTTAGGGAGAGGCTTGTGCGCTGAAACCGGTCCGGCGCTGCGCTGCTTCGTCGGCGTCTCCCGAGAGATGGCACCACCGATCAGTGCGGGCATTCTTTCCTCCATGGGGCATACGCGCGGGGGCGGGCGGCGCGAACGTGTGCGCGCGGGAGTCGGAAAATCTCGTCGGAGACCCGGTCGGGGCTGGTTCGGCGGAGCATCGCGGCGGTGGCGGATACATGTATCTCAGGTGGGAAATTTGTCGCGTGCCGTGAGTGCCTGCCACCGGTTCGCGGGCACGACCCGGACGGCGTGATTCGTGAGCGCCGTCGAGCCTTATTTTCGCATGCTTTTTGATTTCCCAAATAAACGGCTGTGCTTCGGCACTACTGTCTACTTTATTCTCGTATCGGCGAATCTCGCTGGGCTGCCGTAGGCATAGGAGCCCGCGTGGTTGACACGCCGGGAGCTAGCGTGGGGGCCTACCCCAGAGGGCTGGCAAGGTCCCCGAGGAACCCCTCACGTATCCCACATGGCGCCCGAACGTGGGTCTCGTCTTCAGACGAATTCGAGCTTGCTAGCTCCCCGAGAAAGGCGTTGCTGCAGTCGTAGCCCGCTGCGCTTTGTCCGGAAGACCGGACGAAACGCCTCGCGCTAGTCGGTTGCAGGCAGACAGTTTTGATGCCCGATACAGCTGTGACGGCAAATGTGTAAACCTTCCTTCACGCACCAGGCGGTACGTCAGAAGGATACCTCCGAGCACCGCAGTCGCGGCCCGCTTGCGAGACGGGAGGTACGTAGGCCTTGTTCCAACATGGCGGCGGGTCGCCTTCCTCGTAGCGCAGTCCCCGCGCAGTCGCCCCGGCGGCGCCGGTTGAAGTTTCCCACAGGCGCGACGGACACTACCGAGCGAGGGTGCGGTGTTTGGGAGTTCGCAAGCCGCACAATAAGCCCGCCGCTACTGCGTTTCGAATCGAGGCGGAGTGTTAGCTGATTTGACGCCTGACAAAGAGCGAGGGGGATCGCTGAAGAATAAGTCTCCTCTCGCTGCGGGGGGAAGCCGGAGCAATGGGACCATTGTCTCCGCGCTTCCGGAGTGCGTGCGTCTCGATGCCGTGAAGTCTCCGCTCGAGATTGCGTTTAGGCAGTAAGAGCTTCGCGCGGCTCGGCAGCGGGCTCGTTGGTCCCGAGAGATCGCCAGTCTTAGTAAGAGACGGACTCTCAGGCGACCCATACCGGTGATGTGCGCCCGTATGCCGCTGGTATTGTGGTTGGCGCTGGCTCTACGGCAGCTTGTATTGCTGCGAGTGAGTTGCAGGAGCCCCGCCTGCTTGATGCTGACGCTGGTTTGCCGACCAACGCACCAGGCCGAAATAACTCGGACGGGCATTTCGATGTCTTAACCCCTAATAGTCAGGCGAGCTGCCTCCAGGCAGGGGTGGCTGCTGGAGCACAGTCGCCGGACTCGTGATTCCGCGAGCAAGCGAACGTGCAAGGGGGAGTACCCTCGGGAATCTTTGTTACCCTATTTGGCGAGGTCGTCGATAAGGTTTCCGGCCAGTCACAGGAGATTGCGGAGTCCCGCTGCTCCTTACTTCAAGTTTGGGAATCGTTTGCACCAGTCGGGGAGAGCGAGACCTGCAGCAAACGGATGCCACCGGGAGCCACGCCAGTCACCACTGCCACGGACAGCGAGGATGGCCTGCTGAACCACCGGCGGGGCCGAGCGCGGCCCGCGGAGCTACCGCCAGTTGCTGCTCCGGCCTGCCGGGCGGCAGCCAACCGTTCGGGAGGACCTGCGGCCGAAGCGGCCACGGAACCCAGGAGGCGGCGGGATCTGGCGCCTACGCGAGCTGCGCGAGCCTTCGGGCAGCCGCAGTGGGCGCGGCCGTTCCTGTTGCGGCCTCGAGCTGGAAGTGGGGGGTCGCATCATGGCGCGACCCCGGCGTTCGTCGGCTGCGGCTGCAGGCTACCCCCGGGCCTGCCAACCTGCTGTGCTGCCCAGCCACGAGGGACTCGGAACCTGTGCAATGTGTTTGCGGGTTCGTGAGGCGAGCATCGCGACGGCGGCATCGTGTGGCGAACCCTGGGTGTGGACTGGCGTAGGAGTGGCGTTCGGTGGCTGTGTTGCTGACTTGAGGCGTCGTGACGAGGGTGGTGCTTCTTTTAGGGGGAGGAGTGTGGGAATCGTGGAGAACCGCGATCCCGAGCCGGCGCGCGCTTCGGGAGAGACTGAAACAGGTCCGGCGCACCGCTGGTTCGTCGGCGTCCCCCGAGTGATGGCACCGCCGATCTGTGCGGGCATAGGCGCGCGGGGGCGGGCGGCGCGAACGTGTGCGCGCGGGAGTCGGAGAGTCTCGTCGGAGACCCGGTCGGGGCTGGTTCGGCGGAACATCGCGGCGGTGGCGGATACATGTATCTGAGGTGGTAACTTTGTTTGTCGCGCGCCGTGAGTGCCTGCCTCCCGTTCGCGGTCACGACCCGGACGGCGTGATTCGTGAACGCCGTCGAGTCTTGTTCTCGCATGCTTTGGGATTCCCCAAATAGACGGCTGTGCTTGGGCACTACTGTCTACTGCGTTCTCGTATCGGCGAACCTCGCTGGGTGCTAGCGTGGGGGCCTACCCCAGAGGGCTGGCAAAGTCCCCGAGGAACCCCTCACATATCCCACAAGTTCATTGTAGCCATAATGTAGAGTACCACGAAGTAGCGCGACTAGGCGCTGCTAGAATGTTGTTTACGGCTTACAAAGGCTGCCCTCGGAACGTATCCATGAAATAAGGCGTGGAAAAAGGTACCACAAAGATTGCGTCTATCTGCCGTAGCTAACATTGAATGCATATCATCGGCAGGAAGCATTGATGCAAGTTCGATGGGGGGTGTGGGCGCACATGCGCTAAGGAGGCGGTGGTGATCGAGGTGACCATGCGTGCGTAAATGTGTGCCCTACTCATAGTGAAGAGTCACTCCACCGGACAATGTTTTCAGCAGATGTATTCTGACTAGTTTTGAAATAATGCGAAGCCCGCAATTGCTACCGCAAACGTTCGAGCATGTGCCCCCTGCAGGCAAGTCGAGATCACCCGTAAAGTGGGGAGGGAGCGCTATCCTGGAACACAGAAATTCAATATGGCAGCAAAAATCCCCCAACAGGAAAAAAAAATGCAGGATGCACATGCACCTAACATTTTGCCTTAGTCATCGCTTTCAAGACCACCAAAAGACTCCTGAGCCATTCCCAAGGAAATGTTCGCAGAGTTCCCTTTGATGTCCACCCCAGCCTCCCAATGCCCGACCGGTTAACCATGCAGGCTGAATTCCTCTGAACCATCTAGTGCATTGCTTATGCCACAGCGCCCGAAGGACCGTACCAGAGTATCTTTGGTCCCGCGGTCCATGCCTCGGTAACAAATTCGAGCACGTTGTTCCGCCCAAATAAACAAACACTACAAACAGAGAGAGAGAGGGAAATGGCGCATATTATACGGCTATCACGCGGGTAACAACGGCTGAATTGGATTAGAGACTGGCTGTGGCACGCCAGTGTTGCCTGGGTGAGGTGGATTTCGGATTGTGGACATTGTGGAGCGAATGGGGAAGAGGATGGGGGTGCTACCGGGAACGGTGCGGAAATTTTAAATTAGCAGTAGATTTAGGGGGGCCCTTGCACGCGTGTGGGAGCTGCGGAATTTTACGGTAGGTTCCTCCACAAATAAAGAAGTTCCGCGCGCTCCGCAACAAGAACCAGGAGTAGAGTTTCTCGTGATGCATGAACAAATCAGCTTAAAATAAACACCTTCACCCCTTTCAGATGTCAGTCTCCAATCTTGGTAATTTCCGAAATGCTCCCAAATTGTCATGTTGTTAAGTTGCCAGGTCTGAATAAGCAGAGCCTAAGCAGTTGCACTCTAGTGTGCATGGAGTTTTGCTTGAAATTTACACCGTCCTTGCTGCTACTTGCAAAAGCTACTGTAGTTGTGACAAAACAAGCAGCACTACATAACACTATTCTGGACAACTATGCCAGGAAAGGTTTAGCAATGAAAGTGTGGCCTGAAAACAACATGAACACAGAAAATACCTCATCGTGATGATGGTTGGAGGTTAATGCTGCAAGGTCAACTGGGGCAAAGAGAGCCAGAACAGTGGTTATGTATGACGGCCGGGTGAAGATGTCAGCGCAAGAATCACTCAAAAACGAAAGTAAAATGAGCAAAAGGCAATGACAACGGCTGGTGTAGAGGGCCAGGTTGTGATTATGCGTGACATAAAATTAGATCTGAAAATTTTACTTCTGCTAAATATTTAAAAACATGCTTGACAGAGAACCTAGGATCGTGGGACAGGAAAAACGCTAGGTGTACTGGGATGTGTCGTCTGTATAGCTGTGGGAGGTGTTAATGCCGTGTTGTGTGAAGTGCCTTGCATTAAATGAGTATGTTAACTACGGATAGGGCCTCTTCACACTTGCTACACAGCCGTTTTGAAGACCCCGTGAGCAGATACAAGTGTGTGACGTGTGTGTGCCCTATCCGTAGCCCAGCAAGGGCAACTTCTGTGTATCTGTTGCATGTGTCAATGGCGTATGGTCCCAAGCGTGGTTTTATTACATCTAACTTGTTATGTCTGTTCACTCCAGTGTGTTTACCATTTGTTGCGAAGTTGTTGTCTTATGGGTGGCTTCATGTCAGTGTTTGGTAATGTTGTTATGTTTACTGCAATCAAAAGTGTAGCAGCAGCGGCCATTTGATCTGCGGTTTCGTTCTTGGCTATCCCACAGTGGCCAGAAACCCAGCAATTGTTATCTCGAGACCTGAGGCGTACGCCGACATAAGGGCCTTAAAAACAAGATTGATTACATAATCCTTTGAACGTTTTCATGACAAAAGTGCGCGTACAGCGTAAGAGAATCCGTATACACTATTGTCACGATGCCAAAGAAGTCGCAGTGGTCTTGAAGGAAAACCAATTTATTGGAGCGAAGTTGTGCCACGGCCGGACTGGAGGAGCGGCGGGCGCGCGCTCGCCACTCTTCCAGTCCGGCCGTGGTTGTGCTTCCCTAACAACTCAAAGAATACACAGGCGGCGAAGCAGCAGTCAGCAAAGTGACGTATACGCAAGCGAGCGTCGGCGATCGAATGCCGCGGCGTCTGCTCTGCAGGCTCTTATCTTTCGGCGCGAGTGTTCCTGGAACCATCGATTGCCATCCAGAACATTGTAGATCACAGAAGATAATTCTGTGCTAGCAAAGTTAGGGCGAAACAGTCTGCTTATCTGAATGTGATTGCCCGTGCGGCATAAAAATAAAGAATGGAAGCCGCGATTCGCTTGGAACGCAGATAACACAGCCGGGCGTGGCCCGGCAGTAAAAACAAACAATAAATAAACAAACAAATCCATACATGGTTCGCGGCATTACCCCCCCCCCCCTCTAAGAGTGCATCGACCCATTAAAGACAGTCCGAACAAACAACAAAAAAGTCCGTCATCTTGCATAGTAAGGTTTCAAGCGAACCACGTGGACGACTTCGGGCCGCGTGCGTCGTCGTGATGTTCCGGAATCACGATCGGGGATCACCTCGTAGGGAAGTTGGCCGACACGTCGTAGAATCTGGTAGGGTCCGAAATACCGTCGCAGGAGGTTCTCACTGATTCCGCGTCGTCGAATGGGAGTGCAAACCCAAACACGGTCCCCTGGGTGGTACACGACGTCTCGGCGTCGGAGGTTGTAGCGCCCGGCATCCACCAGCTGCTGGTCCGTTGTACGAACTCGAGCGAGCTGGTGGGCCTCCTCCGCGCGCTAAGGTATACTTGGACGTCGGGGTTGAGGTCGTCGTCTTCTACAAGCGGAAGCATGGCATCAAGCATCGTAGTCGGCAGTCTTCCGTAGACAAGCTCCCAACGGCGTCATTTGTGCAGTTTCCTGGATAGCCGTGTTGTACGCAAACGTGAAAAACAGGAGCACTTCGTCCCAAGTCTTATGTTCAACGTCGACGTACATTGACAGCATATCCGCGATCGTCTTGTTCAGACGTTCCGTCAGTCCGTTCGTTTGGGGGTGGTAAGCCGTTGTTCTTCGGTGATCCGTGTTGGTGTAGCGTAAGATTCCTTGCATAAGCTCCGCAGTGAAGGCCGTTCCGCGGCCCGTGATTAGGACTTCTGGGGCTCCATGTCGCAGCACAACTTGGTTCATGAAGAACTTCGCGACTTCTTGTGCAGTCCCCCTCGGTAGAGCGGCGGTCTCCGCGTAGCGCGTCATGTAGTCTGTCGCTACGACAATCCACTTGTTCTCTGATCGGAATGTAGGGAACGGGCCCAGAAGGTCTATTCCAATCTGTTGGAAGGGCCTCGACGGGACGGGGATCGGCTGCAGTAGTCCGGCGGGTCTCGTCGGTGGCGTTTTTCGTCGCTGGCAGTCACGGCAGCTCCGGACGTAGTGGGTGACGTCGGATGTAAGGCGGGGCCAGTAGTACCTCGCCTTGATTTTTCCAATTGTGCGAGCTGTGCCGAGATGTCTGGAAGACGGGTCGTCGTGGCACGCTTCCAGAATTTCGTCACGAAGATCTGCAGGGATGACAAGGAGGTAATTCGTTCTCGTTCCGGGGCTGAAATTTTTCTTCACGAGGACGGAGTTTTTGAGGCTGAATGCTGGTAAGGTTCGCTTGAAGGCCCTAGGCACGGCGACATTGCGTCCTTCCAGGTAGTCGATCATGACGCGTAACTCGGGGTCGGCACGCTGTTGGGCGGCTAGATCGCTTTCCGTCACGACTCCGAAGAACGCGCTGTCGGCATTGGAGTCTTGAGGTGGTGGATCGACGGGGGCACAGGACAGACAGTCGGCGTCAGAGTGTTTCCTGCCGGATTTTTAGGACAATTGTAACGTGAAATTCCTGCAGGCGCAAGCTCCATCGCCCAAGGCGGCCAGAGGGCTCCTTCAAATTGGCGAGCCAACACAGCGCATGGTGGTCTGTCAGAACCTTGAACGGTGTACCATACACGTATGGGCGAAATTTTGAAATGGCCCATATGATAGCCAGGTACTCTTTCTCCGAGGCAGAGTAGTTTTTCTCATCCTTCGACAGACCACGACTGGCATAGGCGATTACCTTTTCGCAACCACTTTGCTTTTGGACAAGGACGGCACGAAACCTATATCACTGGCGTCCGTGTGCGTTTCTGTTTCGGCGCTGTCGTCGAAATGAGCGAGCACGGGCGGGCTTTGCAGGCGTTTTTGCAGCTCTAAGAATGCCTTTTCTTGGTCGTTTTCCCAGCTAAAAGGCGTGCTATCTTTAGTCAACCGTGGGAGTGGTTCTGCAATGCGGGCGAAGTTTGCGACGAAGCGCCGGTAGTACGCGCGCAGTCCGAGAAATCGTCGCACGCCCTTCTTGTCTTTCGGCCTTGGGAAGTTCGCAATGGCTGAAGTTTTTGCCGGGTCAGGTAGGACTCCCGCGGCCTTGACGACGTGGCCCAAGAACCTCAGCTCCTTATACGCTAAACGACACTTCTCAGGCTTCAGCATTAACCCCGACGTACGAATGGCCTCGAGTACAGACTCCAACCTTGCAAGGTGTTCGTCGAAAGTCCGGGCGAATACCACAACGTCGTCGAGGTATACGAGGCAAGTGTGCCACTTCAGGCAAGCTAGCACACACAGTGTCCATGAATCTTTGAAACGTTGCTGGCGCCGTGCACAGCCCAAAAGGCATCACCTTGAACTCATATAGGCCGTGCGGGGTTATAAGTGAGTCTTCTCTCGGTCTCTCTCGCCCACTTCAATTTGCCAGTAGCCTGTCTTCAGATCCATCGATGAGAAGTACTTGGCATGGCAGAGGTGGTCGAGGGCGTCGTCGATTCCTGGCAGGGGGTACACGCCCTTTTTGGTGATTTTTGTTCAGTCACCGGTTGTCAACGCAGAACCTTAATGTGCCGTCTTTTTTCTTTAAGAGTACGACTGGCGGAGCCCAGGGGCTTTTTGATGGCTGCATAATGTCGTCGCTGAGCATGTCCTCGACTAGAGTCCTGATGGCTTCCCGCTCGTGTGAAGAGACGCGGTACGGTGACTGTCGGGTAGGTCGGGCTCCATCTTCTGCTATGATTCGGTGTTTCGCTAGGGGTGTCTGACGTAATTTTGAACTCGACGAAAAACACTCGCTGTAGCGACGCAGCAAATCAAATAATCCGTTCCGATGTTCTTGGGGCAGCACCGGGTTCATGTCGAAAAGATGCGGCAGCTTGGAAGCATCTGCACGTGCGCATTCAAAGTTGGCGACCGCGATCACTTGACTTGCTTCTTCCGTTTCTTCTAGGAACGCAATTGCAGCGCCCTTGTTTAGATGCTGGTACTCCTCGGTGAAATTGGTGACTAAAACGTTGGATTTGCATTGCTTAAAGCGCGCAATGCCTCTTGCGACGGAGACACCGCGGTTGAGAAGCAACCTTTGGTCACTCTCTGTGATAGCGTCGATGTCAGGAGGCAGCATCCTCACAGTATACGGCGATCATCAAGCTTGCTCGGGGTGGCAGGGTGACGTGATCGTCAGCGATCCTTACAGCAGCACGCTGATCGGGATTCGGCTGCGGCGTCGTGGAGTGATCGGAGGAAAAAGTTATCGACTTGGTCTGCAGATCAATTATTGCGCCGTTGTCCATCAAAAAGTCCATTCCGAGAATTACGTCCCGGGATCAGTTAGGCAAAATAACGAACTCAGCAGGGTACGTGGTGCCGTCTATGGTGACGCGTGATGTGCACGTTCCACTTGGCGTTACGAGATGGCCTCCTGCTGTGCGTATATGCGGACCGCCCCATGTTGTCGTAACTTTCTTCAGCTTCGACGCGAATGAGCCGCTCATTACCGAGTAGTCGGCTCCCGTGTCGGTGAGGGCGACTACGTCAAAGCCGTCGATGGACAACTGGACGTCGGACCCCGCCTTCCTCGAGTTTCGGGTGCGTCGGGGCGTTGTATCTCGGCTTGTGCGTGTTGACGATCGGGCACTATGCGTCGTCATTGTCGTCGTCTTCTGAGCGGCAGGCTCTGTCATTTCGGGTACGCGTCGCGTCGTGTCGTCGTCGGGTTCGGGAGTCACGTCCGGGTTAGATCGAGTCGTTGGGCTGCGGGTACGGTGTTCGGTGCGGCCATGCGTCGTTGGAGGGTTTTCGTTTTTCCGCCGTTGTGCAACTTCACCTCCAGAAGTTGGCTGCTTTTAGTTTCCCCGCGTGGGCTGGGGGACCTTCGACGTGAGAAGTCAGCGGTGCTCTGGCGGTTTGGCGACTTGTACAGGTGGGGCGACGGCGAACGGTTGAAGCAGGCTGGTCCTCGGTTGGTGTTGGACAGGTATTCGTCGATTTCAGTAGGGCGCTGGCCGGGTCGGGGGCGTGGTGCGTCGACGGAGAATCCTCGCATACCGAGCCTCTTGTAAGGGCAGCGACGGTAGATGTGGTCGGCCTCTCCGCAGTGGTAGCACAGCGGGCGATTATCGGGCGTTCGCCACACGTCGGTCTTCCTCGGCGTCTGATATTGGACTACCGGGGATCGGGCGTGCGATAGGGGACGGCGGTATGACGGGGCCTCTTACGACGGATTGGAGCAGGGCGGGGTCGACGAAGAGCTGCGGAGTAGGTCATCGCTTGTGGCTCACGGGGTGCTTCGGATGGCGTAGAAGCACCCAGTGCCTGTTGAACCTCTTCTCGGATGACGTCAGTCAGGGAAGCCACTTCAGGTTGCTGCGCCGTTGGAAAAAGCTTCCGAAGCTCCTCCTTGACCACTGCTCGTATGGTCTCGCGCAATGTATCGGAGCTTGCAGTTGCGGCATCGATTGTCTCCGAGAACAGCGCGTTGACAGGGCGGTCGTACTGCCTCGTTCGAATTTCGAGTCTTTTCCAATGCGGCAGCCTTAGACGTGAATTCAGCCACCGTTTTAGGGGGGTTGCGGTCAAGGCAGGCAAATAGTTCTTGCTTCAAGCCTCGCATTAGAAACCTGAGCTTCTTTTCTTCAGTCATTTCGGTGTCCGCGCGGCGAAATTGTTGCTTCATCTCCTCGACGAAGATCACGACCCCTTCGTTGGTGTGCTGCGTGCGCGTTTCCAGCAAAATTGCGGCTCGTTCTTTCCGCACGACGGTGGCGAATCTTTTAAGGAACTCGCTTTTAAAGAGAGTCCAGTTGGTTAGCGAGCTTTCATTGTTCTCGAACCACGTTCGGGCGGTATCTTCCAAATAGAAGAAAACAGGGCGGAAAGTTTCTTCGTCATCCCACCTGTTAAAGATGCGGACGCGCAACACTTTCTCCAACCACTCCTCAGGGTCCTCTCCGGGAGATCCGCGGAACGATGGTGGTTCCCGAGGCTGTCGCAGGACGAGGGCAGGATTAGAAGCGCTGGTCATGGTGCCTGCGTTGATCATGGTGGTTTTCACGTCGTATTCTTTTTCCAGGTTTTCCGGAAGCAGTCCATACTCTGGTTGAAGACCTTGCTGCCGGCGGCTGACACGAGTTGGGCTTGCTTGTCGGCTTGACGATGCCCTTAGGGTTTATGTATCCCGCACCTCCACCAGATGTCACGATGCCAAAGACGACGCAGTTGTCTTGAAGGAAAACAAGTTTATTGGAGCGAAGTTGTGCTCCCCTAACAACTCAAAGAATACACAGGCGGCGAAGCAGCAGTCAGCAAAATGACGTATACGCAAGCGAGCGTCGGCAATCGAATACCACGGCGTCTGCTCTGCAGGCTTTTATCTTTGGGCGCGAGTGTTTCTGGAACCATCTATTCACATTCAGAACATTGTAAATCACAGAAGATAATTCCGGGCTAGCGACGTTAGGGCGAAACAGTCTGCTTATCTGAAGGTGATAGCCCGTGCGGCATAAAAATAAAGAATGGAAGCCGCGATTTGGTTGGAACGCAGATAACAGAGCCGGGCGTGGCCCGGCAGTAAAAACAAACAATAAATAAACAAACCCATACATGGTTCGCGGCACTATGGAATTTGTGGGATTGAACATTTCACACACTAGTTATTTCCTACCCCGTAGCCATCCGCGCTCAGAAAACATGCCTTGCGAGCGCCGGCTGCGGACAGGTCCGTTGTTTGCGGAGACAGACAAAGGCAGGAGGCGGAGAGGGCAAAACACCAATGGCAGCATTTATTGCAAAGTGCAAATCAAATACACTGCATACAGACTAATCGTAGGCCAACACTGGAAGCGCAGCACTAAACAACACTAGAGATCGAAGTGGTTCGACTCACCGATGGATACCGGAGCAGCAGGGCGCCGCGCGTGCAAGCGCCGGTGCAGTCTCCCAGCTCGCCCGGACGCGTCCCATTGTGGCGCTTTCCCGAGGTCCAGACCAGCGCGCCGAAACGTCCGCCCGCTACCGCATCCCCAAGAGAAGCGAGCGTCCTCTCGTCATGCGACAACCCACCAGACCTCACCGAACCGTGGCGCTACTGCAGAGTAAGAACTGGTTCTCGGGTAAGGCAGAGGGGAAAAGGGTCAATGCCTCCACCCTGGCGACAGTGAACCCTCCGGTTGCTGGCGCCCTCCCGTATGGCTACCGTCGCGCGAGAGAGGCGTACAATAGTGCAACGCCGGCCGCGATGGGAAGCTAGCCAGAAAGGGGTTCGCGTGAAAGTCGTGATCCCCACAACTTTAAAAATTGATGTTGGAAAATGTGATGTAAAACGATTATAATACCGTGTGCTTACATAGTAAAAATGCTGTTGTGGAAGTTCATCCTTTTACACACATTAAAGTTCGGCCCGTGCACAGCACAAGACACAGACACAGCAGTAAAACTCTGCACACTGGTGCTTCTCGAGCAGGAAGAGGAAATATGCTGCGTAATAGCTACACTTGGTGCCCTGTTTCTGTTGAATTGCTGAAAGGACAGGCCACAACACAGAACCCGGAGTGGCTATGGTGCAGTAAAATCGATGATTGGTGTCTTCCAGATGTCTGAAAATGACGCTGCTAGCTCAAAAGCTTCTGCTCTTACTCCGAGGGGGAGCGGCATGGAAATAGATGGACGGTTTAAAAAGAGGTGCTGCATAGAGGCTTTCAACGGCGATAGTGCGAAAGGCGCCATAGGCAAGGCGAATCCCGAAATGCACCACCGGGTCAAGCATTTTTAGTGCCGTTTTCGTTGCCGATCCATACACGACACTGTCATAGTCCAAGCGAGATCCTACCAATGCAGTATGAAGATGAGGAAGAGCTGCTTGTGTGCATCCGTAGGATTGGTGGGAGATCTTTTTTAGATGTGGAACAAATGTTAGTTTCTTATCAAATATTAGGCAAAATATTTGCTCCTTTTTAACAGGAATTGAACGCCGTTTATAGTAATGTCAGGGTACAGATAGATCCCACGCACACGGGTGAACACAATGCAAGCACTTTTTTCTACGTTCAGTTTAAAACCATTGGCGTCCGCCCAGCCAGCAAGTTTGTTCACGCCGAGCTGGACTTGACGTTCACAGACTGGCATGTTACATGATTTGAAAGATATTTGAACATCATCAACATAAACTGACCAGGAAATGGTTGGTGATAATGCCTTCCGGAGCGAGTTCATCTTCACTATTAAGAGTGTGCCGCTCAAAACACCGTCTTGAGGCATGCCATTTTCCTGAACATGTACATTGGAAAGTGCACTAGCAATTTTACACGAAAAGTTCGTTCCGATATGTAGCTAGAAAGGGTATTAAGCATGTTGCCCGAAACACCGGATGACTCTAGGTTGCTGAAGATGCCATATCACCAGGCCGTGTCATAGGCCTTTGCCATATCAAAGATGGTTGTAATGCAGCCCTGTTTGTGAATGAAGGCATCTTTTATGTAGGATCCCAGCGTAACAAATTGATCGTTGGTGGAGTGCCCTGCCGTGAAGCCTGCATGGCAGTTCGTGAGAAGACCATTGTGCACAAGAAAGTACACGAGCCTCAGGTTTATCATCTTCTTGAAAAGCTTGCGCAGGCAGCTGGTCAGGGCAATGGGTGTATAGCTAGCGGTAGTGGAAGGTTCCTAACTCTCTTTCAGGAAAGCTACAACTATAGCCTCCCTCCAAGACTTTGCAATGTGCCCCGAAAGCCATATCTTGTTATATAGGTGGAGGAGTGTTTGAAGAGTGTCTGCATGTAAGAGCTGTATCATTGTACATATGATGGTGTCTGGGCCTGGAGCTGGGGGTTTACAAGTGCTCAGAGCAGCCCTCAGCTGATGAAGTGAAAACTTCGAGTTATAAAAGGAGGTTAACGGGTCGCTATCAAGTAAAGGCTTCTTTTTGGCCGATGTTTATGTTTCATGAAAGTGTTTGTGTAGTGTGCTGAAATGAACACGTGTTGGAAGTGTTGTGCGAGTCTGTTATCTTGGTCTTCCAGTGTGTCACCTGTTGTACTAACCAGGGGAAGGCTGTGTGTTTGTTGTCCTTTGAGTTTTCGTATACGTGTTTAAACTTTAGGTGTGTCGGTGTATGAGTTTATGGATGTCAAGAAGGATCGCCAATTCGGTCGTTTTGCGTGACGGCGCACACGTTTCAACGCCTTTGCCCTTCTGTGCCTCCGTACAGTCATCATTCCACCACGGCCTCCTCTGGTTGCGCGGGGCACCAGAGGCACGAGAATTGAATTTTTCGCCAGCGTCGAGAATGTGCGCCGTTAGGATTTGGGCTGCATCTTCAACGTGTAGATGTCTTATGGACGTGTTGTGTAGTGTAGATGTCTCTGTAAATGTATTCCAGTTGGCTCTTGCTTCATTGGACCTTTTACGGGAAGATGGACTGTTTGGGCCTTTACGTATATACAGTAATCCCTCGTTATGACGAAGTCAGCGGCAAAGCTAAAAATTTTGTTATAAGCGGTGTTTCGATATAAGCGAGAAGTTGAGAAATGCTAAAGCATTTGAGCTTAAATTGCGTCACAGCTGTGAGGAATCAATCACAATGTATTCCGTGAAGTCGAGACAGTGACGGAATCCCGTCTGGCCGGGAGAATACATTTCAAACACGCGAGACGCCGACCAGTCAAAAAATCGTTCTTGACGTTTCGGCTTCCAGCACGGAAGCCTTGTTCACAATGAAAACATCACCAGAAATGGATCGTTTAAAGGGACACTGAAGTGAATTTGTCAAGCTCCCGTTTTTGCTTGTACTGTGTAGTCAGGCTCAAATTAGCACACTTTTCATCGTTTATCCGGTTGACAAATCGGTAATTATTTTACAACTCGCGAAAGAAGAAAAACTACCATGCGCGGTTTGCGGCGCCCGCACAAACTAAGCTGCGACGTTGGGAGGAGGGGGCGCCGTGATTGGACGATGCCCAAGGTTAGCTATCAAACAAGTTTCGGTTTCGGTTTCGGTCTGTAAACAACATGTTTGACATTCGATGGCGTCGTTGGATGGGCATTCTCAATATCCCAGTTTTCGTAGTACCACGCGTCTGCCATGTTGTCGGCTGTAAAATGCATAAGATAAGCCTCCCAGGACGGCTTGGAATCGTAGCATTCACTATCTGAGGCCTACGCAGTGCATGAACTCCCTCCGCGTCCCCGCAGACGCTCAAATGCATGCGCTTTTCCCCCATATTTGGAGCTTGCCTCGCTCATGCCTGTATCGTAAAAAGCGTGTTCGCACCAGGCCAAGGGTCTGTTGATTCTGGCCTGTGCCCACTGCCCGCAAGCAGTCGGTGCTTATGGCAACAGCACGCCAACGAGAACTCGCTAGCGCGGCAGTGCCAGCCTGCGCGAGTTCTGTGGACTAGTTCGTAGAGCAATGAACGTTGCGGCCCAAAAAAAGGTGAACTCAGTATAGAGAACATCGGCGAAAAACAAAAAAGTTAACTCATAAAAAAAAAAGCATGTACCCGCGGCGATTCGAACTTGTGACTGGCAAAACACTTGCGATGACATACCTAGCACCCCAGACGACTAGGCCACAGGCGGCCGCTGGCGGGCGATGGAAAAGATAAGGTATATAATGTATAACCAGTTTACACTTTTATTTAGTTTTAGTATTTCAAGCAGCTTAGGTGACTATTTGTTGTATTGCGCTCGTTGCAGTAAGCGTCCCCCGAGTTTCCACAATAGCTCACGTCTAGCAATTGCATTTCGTAGACGGGAAAGCGTTCGCAGATGCGTAGTCGTGCTGCTGACCGCTCTGCTTGTTCGCCCAGCGCAAAAAAGTGCTTCCCGCACCCTAGTTTTACGCTGTACGGTAAAATATCAGTTGATTTTATTTCCTAGTACCTATATTGACTTTGCTCACTCTTCTCCACCCTTCAAGAGGCCTTATATTTTCCTACTGGCGTACCAGTCAGCGAAGCGTCGCATGTGCGCTTGTGCAGCGCTTGGGTGAAGCGACCTTGACTTGGAGCTAGATACAGTGTACAAACTAACGAAGTAAATAAAGGCGCATTCTTCCATTCCCAAACGTGTTGTGGCTTAGTTTCAACTGATCGAGCGAATTGCGACGACCCGTTGGCGGCCGGCGACTAAACGGTGGGCCGACTGACTCGGTCGCGGAAGGTCGGCGAGCCGTGCAGTAGCGCAGCCAATTGTCAGCTCCTCTCCTGCTGACGTCACACGAAAACGCCACAGAAAATGGGCGAGCGTAAAGAGAGGAGGACAGCATTTTCGAATTGATTTTTCTACTAAATAAATTCGCGTAAACGCGCACAGAGTGGTCGAAACAGGGCCCAGGGACTCCGGACTACAGTTTGCGCTCGTAATCCCGCATTGTTTACAAATCACTTGAGTGTCCCTTTAAATGGGGTTGAGTAATCGATGTAAGAAGCGCGCGTAGATTGGATTTAGATTTCCGTCGTTACGATTAACCGTGTTAGATGTGGTCTGAATGATTAGTGATTCCAGATGCAGGCGTAAAGTTTCCGATTTTTCTGTTGCGACGATTCTTGCACCGTCCCAGTCAATCTTGTGGTCATTCGTGACGGCGTGCTCTGCTAAAGCGTTGTTGCGAATGCTCTTATTCTTTACGTCACGAGCGCGTTGCTGTAATCGTTTCTTGTAGTTTCCTGATTCCCCGATGTAAATACCGTCGCAGTCTGCGCACGGGATTTCATACACAACTCCGGGGAAGCGTTCCTTGGGCAAGCTGTCCTTCACTTTTACCAGCTGGTGACACATCTTTCTTGCCGGAACGTGTGCCCCCTGTACGTCATACTCCCGTAAGACACGTGCGAGACACTCGCTTGTTCCAGGAATATACGGTACAGAAGCCCGTTTTTTGAGGGGAGGAGTCCGGTTGTCCCCTGCGTGACAGCTGACGTTCCGTTGCATCGATAAAGCGTCTAGGGTATCCGCAGCTTGCGAGGTCATCCCTTACCTTTTAAGTGCGAATAAGCGACCCCAAACCATCCACCGCCGGCGGCGGCGGCGTCCGCAGTGCTCCTGTATATTATAAAAGAAACAGCATCCGGCGCCAGGTTTCGATCCGAGGACTTTGCGGCCGCAGCGCGACGCTCTACCGATCAAGCCACGGACGCGACGGTGATATCAGTGTTGACGCGCCTTATATCTTTAACGCATTTCAAACTACGTCGTCAGCGGTGTGCGTTGGCGACTCAGCGGCGTTATAGCGGCTTGATAACTGCGTGGTGTACACGTGATACTACAAACCCGATGGAAGAGATGGAAGAGAAGGCGGCGAGGCGGTGGGCTGCGGGGGCCGAGCGCAAGCGCCGCAAGCGGGCCGACAACCGTGCATTCGCACTTTCACATTCTCCCCCTCGGGGAAATGCGGGGGAATTTTTTCTTGTCCACAGCCACATCCTGGGGCCTTGAGCACAGACGTTCGGCCCGCTGGAGTAACGTGCTAACAACGGCTTGCTTGTGGGCGGCCGGGTGCACAGAGCCGAAACTGAGGTATCGACCTGTGTGTGTATCTTTCCGGTACACGCTGAAGCTTAGCCTCTGGCCCTGCCGTGAAACGAGGACGTCGAGGAAAGGAAGTTTTCCATCCACCTCCACTTCCAAAGTGAACTGAATGGCTCTTTCCAAGCTGTTCAGGTGATCCAGAAACTTGCTCACCTCATCTTTTTGGATGATGCAGAAACAATCATCGATGTAGCGGAGGAACACTTTCGGGGACGGGGCGAAGGAGGCTAACGCCCGCTGTTCAAGCGCTTCCATGGTGAGGTTCGCCGCCGTAACCGAAACAGACGCGCCCATGGGAGTCCCCTGGCTTTGCTTGTAGAAATTGCCCATAAAAACGAAGTAAGTGTTCTTAAGGCAGAAATCTTTGGGGCAACGTTGCATCAGACTCGAGAGCAGCGGTGCACACGTTGACAGCGAGGTCTATCGGCACGCTCGTGAAAAGGGACTTCACGTCGAAGGACACCATTAAATCGTCTTCCTCGATCGTCATGCTCCCGGTCTTCTGGACAAAACTGGAGGAATTCTGAACATGACTTGCACCCTGACCGACCAACGGAGCCAGGACTTGGTGCAAGAATTTCGACAGGTTCTGCAGGGGGGAGCGTGTGTTGTCAACGATGGGGCGCATCGGAACGTCTGGCTTGTGAATTTTCGGCAAACCGTAGAAGGCGGGCGCGGATCCGTTGTGGCTGAGCAGTCTGTAGTAGAGCGCTTTATGGTTTGGAGGAACGGACAGAAACACGTCCTCCAGCAGCTTCTGGAACTCTCTTTCAACCTTGAGCGTTGGGTCCTTCTTGAGGCGGACATACGTTTCGCTGTCTTCGAGAAGCAGCAGCATCTTCTTTTCATAGTCGGCCTTATCCAGGAGAACCGTCGCATTGCCTTTATCAGCTGGCAAAATCAAAATATGCTCGTTTTCACGGAGACTCCTGATTGCTTCACGTTCTACACGTGACAACACAGAGCGGGAAGGTCCGCGATGGACAGCGTTGAGCACGCCAACCACTCGGATGCGGGCTTCTTCGCGGCGAGTGTTTTCGACAAGGCTGACAGCATTTTCTACTGCACATACTACTTTCTTCTTGTCCAGTGCTGGTCCTAAGTTGAAATTCAACCCCAGGTTCAGGACACTTTCTTCATCTCGGCTTGGCCTGTATGACGAGAAATTATGCACCACGGTTCTCGAAGGCGCCCTTATTTTGGACGATTGCACTGCGAGAAGGCTAGTCAGCTTGTCGTCATGGGCACGCTCACCTCTCTGGCGTTGAAGCTCCGTCTTTTGATTCGAGTGCAGCTGGATGCTGGCGAACTCGATGGGGCAGCGGTGCTCCAGGCGACGACGGGCGAAGAAGGCATCGTTCTCTAAGGCACGAATTTTCGCTTTGCAGTCCAGGATCCTAGCTTGCAGCAGCAGCCGTTCCGCTTTTCCTACCACATTGTGACCGTAAAAAACGTCAAGAACGATTTTTTGACTGGTCGGCGTCTCGTGTGTTTGAAATGTATTCCGTCAAGCAAAACTTTATTCAGGTGCAAAAAAGGCACTAAGCTTTGGCTCTAAGATTTGGGCGCGAGAAACCCCTGCTCCAATTTGGCCAAGCATTGCATTACGCTGCTGCGGTCACCGCACATAAAGGTGGCAGTGGCAGCGACCAGTTTTATAAGGCGCGTGCGGGCGTCACGGAACACTACAAGAGTTCCGCGCAGGAAAGCGCCGCAAACGCAGTGGCTCGAGTTTGAGGTTGTATTTGTTGAGCCAAATAAACGATTAACCACTCACTGTGGGTACGTAGCGCAATCATGAAAACCGACCGGTTTACACTAGGGGCTTTGTAGGATGACTGGGCAATTTTTTCCCGAGTTGTGCAGCCGTTAAGTTTGCGACACAACAGTTTTTTTGGCGCCATGTCGACACGGCAGTTTCTATGGAACGAGTGTCGGTGTTCGCGCAACATCTCGTCCGCGCCATTAACCAATGTCCAGGAACAAAATTCAATGGCCCTACCATGAATTTGGACTATTTGTCTAAGGTTAGGTGGGGCGAATCGAGCACGACCGGCTCGAGAAAATCGCCGGCAGAAACACCAGCTTGCGTTGAACCGCCATGTTGACAGCCTGACTCGCCGCTGAGTTATAGTGAACTAGAATACTTGGGTAGTGGAAAAAGCGCCGCCTTCTCCCCACAGCGCCCTTGAAGCAGAACATGTTAACCACCGCGCGTGGCGCTAGTGTGCCCCGCCCGAGGAGATCCGAGGCGGCGCGGCTTGCCGCTATGCTGCTGTTGAGTGGTTCACGCTCGGTTTTGATGTTTCTTAAGCCGCTGCACATGAGTTTTTTGTGTGTGTAATTGCAAGAGCAGCCTAGCTTGCACTAAGCTGATCTTTAAATGTTCTTGGTTCTTTTTTGTTTGTAATTTAGAGAGGACATATGCTTGCGGCGGTCTCTTATTTTCGAAGGGCCATGGCCCATGCGGTTAGAAAGGATAGTGCAATAGCGTGTTGCGGGATTATACCCCTAATAAATTTATTTGATTGCTACAAAGATTTTATATTTGCGATTTTTTTACCCTGTTTTATTTGTTGAATTTCTAACTGTTTCATTATATCTTGCGTCTGCAAGACGTGGGAAGCACTTTTAATGAACTTGTCCATTCGTAATATGGTAATTGTTTTTCTGATGGAGGCGAAAAGCAAAAACGCCCGTGTGTACGAGATTTGGCGCACGTTAAAGATCCCCAGGTAGTTAAAATTAATCCGTAGTCCTCCACTACGGCGCGCCTCATCGCCTGCGTTGCGTCGGCGCGTTAAACCCTACAATCAATCAATATGGTAATTGTTTTATGTTAATGAATGGCCAGCGTACCACTGAACTGTACAGTTTTAAAATGATCCCGTTATAAAGTGTGCCATATGGTGCTTTTTTGAGAATTACAGTTTTGAATGTTGATCGCTTTCGCTGCCTTGAGTGAAGTTATTAAAAGAATATCGTGTGTATTGTGTGGATTAGTGCACTGAAATGGCTTGGGCAAGGTGGGACGCTTTTTCGCGGGACCGAAATTGCCTTTCGTGCCTTTCGGGACCGAAATTGCCTTTCGCATGCATGCAGTGTCTGAAGCTCGGCAGTCATGCGCCACAAATTCGTGATTGTTGATACCAAAAAGTTAGCTCTTTGAATTAGGTTAAATAAAAAAAAATCAAAGCGCGAAGGCACTGGAGCTCTGTTAAACATATATTTCGTCGATATTCTCCAAAATTCATTTTTCTGTGTCCGGATATATATTTACCAATTTCGGTCCAAGTTTAAAAATTGTAAGTCCAATATATTGGCTCTATGGTTACGTTTTCAGGTTGAAAAGGCCAAATTTTTTCAGACTCATGTTTATAGTCTTTCGAGCGCGGGCTGCTATTTCAAAACAGTCCGACTGACTCAGGTTTATTTTATTAAATTTTGCCGGGTCCGGGCGGGGCTCGGGCTTATATTTAAAAATTTGTCGGGTTCGGGCCGGGCCTAAGAATTGTGGCTTGCGCAGTGCTCTAGCGTGATCAAATTTAAAAAAAAAAGGAAATGTGCGTAAGTCGGCCTGCCTAACATACCATGCTGTTTCCGCGGCTGACAAAATGCGACAGAAACATTAGCAAACAATGAAGAAACAGCATCCACACGCTAGCCTCGATCACTAAAGCACGACACACGCGGTCTGCTTGGTTGGCCAAATGGGTTGTACATGCGCACGGCATAGCTGTACTTTTCCCATAAGAACCTTGCTACCTTACTAATAGCATTCGCAAAGCTATTGCAACGCGCATTCGCCGCACCAGGGATGAATTTACACTGCAATAGAACCGATGCCCCTCGAATACAGTCGAAAATGAACGCTGCGGGTTGCGTTATTTGTTTGCTTCCGTTGTCCGTTGTTTTGTGTGTTTTCTCACACGCGCTGCGTTTGCGCGCATTACCCGGACTCGTTTGGCGTTGCTCGTGCGCTCCGGCGAGTTGACGCTTTCGTGTGGTACTGATTCGTACCTGTTCTTGCTTCAAGCGCATCGAGCTTCTATTTCGCACTTGCATTTCGACTCACATGTGGTTTCGGTTTTGCTTTTACCTTCGTGCTCCTATAGTCTGCTATAGTTAAAGGAGCCATGAAGAGAAAACACAAGTTTGGTTCATTCAAAAGATTGTCTCGTTAGAATCATACTGACACCACTTTTAACGTAAACTTCGCTCAAATAAGCTACATACCTAATTAGGAAAAACGGGAATGGTCATGCGACCCACCAGCTCATTTCCCGCAACAGAACCTATGATGTCACATGAGCTAAGCTCTGCGATTGGCGGAGGCTGGCAGAAGCAGACGCAAATTAGGTAGAGCTTACAAACTAGACGAACGAGCGATTTGCGCTTAAATTTAGGGCACATTCTTTACAAAGCAATAAGAATGATGGGACAAACAGTGGAAGTTACGAAAGCACATGTAAACATAGAAGTACCGATGCGTTCTGCTGGTCGTACTGCGCACAGCATGCTTGGTTTAGCTGCACAGCACTACGGGGCTTGGGGTTGTCTCAGACGACACTGGCCGATTGACGCAAGCAACGGTGTCTTACGTGACCCCATTTGTCGAGCGAGCACTGTTTCAGGGAACGAATATTTTCTCCCAGAACAAAAACAAGCCAGGTTTAAATGCGGGCAAAAACAATCCAAACGCTTGCCACGGTATGGTGGCGCCATCTAGGTTACGGAACGTAAAGAAAACGCGGGGAACAAACCAACACCGCTGTACAGGGTGGAGACAACCTTTGAACGGTCCCGTGCCGCCGCAATTGGGCCAACGGCTCAACCCGTTATTCTTTTCGTTTCCCACGAGACCTAGCAACGCGAAACAGACAATATGATTCAACGTTCTTTAGTAAACCGCGTTGCGGCGATAATTTTAGCGCGGTTTTGACACAATGACTTGCTTCAGCGGCGATCGAGCAACCGAAAATGGCGGCGCCAGCGTATACGTGTCTCTACCCTGTACGGCGGATGCGTGAATGAAGGTACTCTAGGCTGCAGAGCGGTCGGTTCCTGTGATGTCATTTGGGACCACGAAAACGCACGATTGAGCGGGAAAATCAAAATTTTAACCTAAATTGTTTAATTTCTCAGTGGATAAAGCACCGTTTGTATCCGGACAAGCGCTGGGGGCACTATAAAACACGAAATCTTTCGAATAAAACCAACTTGCATTTTCTCTTCACGGCTCCTTTAAGCGCTCCACACGTTCGTTGGACATGCGTGGGTGAGCGCACACATGTGGTAATTACTTACAGTACAGGGTCGTGGTTCCATAACGTGCCTTTATTTCTACAGAAAAAACTGAAATTGCTGCCAATTCGGGATCCTTTCTTGGTACGCAACTCTGAAGAAGTAATTAGCTTTCTTCAGGATAACAAGGACCGGGGGTACAAGGCATGCTGTTTTGATGTAAAGGACCTCTATTACTCGCTTCCGCACAGTGACGTTCTTGCTTGCGTTGAAGAGTGTATTGATGAGCATGGCAATGTGGCATTTCAGAACGACACAGGCATGACTGTTCAGGGTTTCCTGGAGCTGCTCACAGTGTACCTGACATCTTCCTACGCTAGTTGGGAAGGCGGCACGTATTTGCAAAAAAACGGGGTCTGTATATGCTCCTGTATCGCGCCGATCTTCAGTGATTTGTTTTTGGCCAGTCGTGACAGAGTCCTTGAAGGTCACCTACTTGGTTCTAGCGTGGCAAGAGTGTTTCGTTTTGTAGGCGATTATTTTGTGTTATTCCAAACTGATGCTGCAAGTTTCCCGTCCGTGCTGACTCAGGTCAGGGGCAATTTCGATGCTTGTATGTCGCCACTGGTTCTGACCCAGGAAGAGCCATCAAATGGCTCCATCAAGTTTCTGGATTTGAGACTCCGGCTGCTAGACCACCACGTATGCTGGCAGTACGACCCGCGTGGCAACAAGCCGCTCCTTCCTTATGCGTCGGCTCACACGAAACTCGTGAAAAGAGCAATTGTCAAGACTTGTCTTGGCAACGCGCTAAGGAAATCCTGCCCCCATGCCATCCAGAGCAGTTTTGAGGCACAAACACAGCGCCTATCGGCCGCGGGGTACCCAACGTGTGTGCAGGCAGCCGTAGCAGAGTCCATGTTGAACGAACTAAAGAAGAAAGAAAAGGAGCAGGAACAGCCTCAGTCCAGCTCCCAAAAGAAGGAACCCATTGCAGTGGTGCCGTACATGCATCGAATTGCTCATGGCCTGAAAAAAGTAGGAAAATACGGAAATGTGAAAGTTGTATTTTCAGCTCCCCTGAAACTGTCGCAAATGTGTCGTAAAGTTAACACTCGTCTCACTATGTGTAACAAGTGCACTACGAAGCATCACAAGCAGTTTGTTGCCTGCGCAGAAAAAGTTGTTTATTCTGTGCCTCTCTCGTGCGGCAAGAAATACGTCGGCCAAACTGGCCGATGCCTGAATGATAGGCTGAGGGAACACCACTACAATGTTTCAAAAACGTCCAGTGGTCACCTCGCCCAGCATTGTCGTGATTGCGTTAGCAAATGCCAGCCCCTTTTTGACCAGAGCGTAGTGATAGGCGAGCATGGCAGCCAAATCGTGCGAGAAATCTTAGAGGCCACAGAAATTAACAAGTTAGGTGATAAATGCATAAGCACCCCATCTATCGCCCTTACAGAAAAAGAGTGTAGATTCCTAGCGCAGTAAGCCCACCCTGGTAATCTTTGTCTTGTTTCCAAACTGATTACAAAATGGACTTGTGTTTTGTGTTGATCGTACTTCTTGCCCCGTACGTAGATTAACTTGTGAATAAACGTAAAGTCAGCATGATGCCACGCTCACGCTCTCATATGGTCACGTGTTGATTTAGTGTTTCCTTCTCTTTTTTCCTTTTTGTTGTTTTTGCCCATGTGTGTGTAAAAACCACTGGCCTAAGCAATAAAACTCAGTTGTTAGTCAGCGCCGTGTTTGTGCCCTCTTCTTTCTGTCTCTGTATGTAGCGCTGTTAATATGAATAAACAGATGACACAATGACATTATCTCCTCACTGTTAAGTCGGTGCTCATGATCCTTGTAGGAAAACAACACCAGCTAGCCGCTGCACATGATCTTGGTTTGGGAAATTGTAAAAGGAGCCTAGCAGGAACCACACTTATTTAAATGTTCTTGGTTCTTTGTTTTAATTGTTTGTAACGTGGATGTAAATAATTAAATGTAAATAAGGTGTAATTATTTTGTGTTTTTAAGTAAGGAAATCATTGCACGGGGATGGCATCGAGCGCGAAACTGGCCGCGTTATCCATTCCGCTGTCCGTGCCTTTCCAACCGTACAAAGGAGTTGGAGCCGCCGCGCAAGTAGCGCCGCCATGCGGTCGAGTAGCCAGTGCATACACCCTACAGATTGCTGTTTTCCACTTCTGCCTAAGGATTCTTAACTGCAGCTGGCAGTACCATGTAAATAAATAATACTATGCCGTGAACAGGACAGCAAGCACTTTGTTGTGGCCAGGTTCCATGCAAAAACCCAATCTCTTAAAAGGACACTGAAGTGATTTGTAAACATTGCGGGATTACTACGCAAATTGTTGTCCGGAGTCCCTAGGCCATGTTTCGACCACTCTGGGTGCGTTTACGCGAATTTATTTAGTAGAAAAATCAATTCGAAAATGCTGTCCTCCTCTCTGCATCCTCGCCCATTTTCCATGGCGTTTTCGTGTGACGTCAGGAGAAAATGACTTGGCTTGACTGCGCTACTGCACGGCTCGCCGACCTACCGACAGAGTCAGTCAGCCCAGCGTTTAGTCCGCCGGCCGCCGACGGGTCGTCGCAATTTGTTCGCTCATTTGAAACTAAGCCACGACACGTTTGTGAATGCAAGAAGGTGCATTTCTTTAGTTTGCTAGTTTGTACACTGTATCAAGCTGCAAGTCCAGGTTGCTCCACACAAGCGCTGCACAAACGCACATGCAACGCTTCGCTGACGGTACGCTGGTAGGAAAATCTAAGGCCAATCGAAGGCGGGAGAATAGTCAGCGAAGTTAACATATGTACTAAGGAAATAAAATCAACTGAAAGTTTTATCATACAGCGTAAAACTAGAGTGCAGGAAGAACTTTTTGCGCTGGGTGCAGATGCACAGCGGTCAGCAGAACGACCACACATCTGCGAACGCTTTGCTGTCTAAGAAATGCAATTGTTAAACGTGAGATATTGTGGAAATTTGGGGGACGCTTACTGCACGAGCACTAAACAACAAATAGTCACTAGGCTGCTTGAAATGCTAAAACTAAATAAAAGTGTAAAGTGGTTGTACATTATATACCTCATATTTCCAGTGCCGGCAGCGCTTGCCCATCGCCGAGTGGTTTGGAGCACTAGGAATTTTATTTTGCAAGCCGCAAGTTCGAATCCCCGAGGGTACATCTTTTGTTTTTCTAAGTTGATTTCTTCGTTTTCGGCCGATGTTTTCTATACTGAATTCACCATTTCTGTGCTGTAACGTTCATTGCTCCACGAGCGAGTTCGGAAAACGCGTGCGGACTGACACTGACACTGCCCGGCGTGCTTCCGGCCGTCACATTTATCTCGTAGTAGTGATGGAATATGCCTAGCAATAACGACTAATAACTCAGAACTTCTAGATAACCTAGTGTGCTTCAACATAGTTTTACATTCTACTAGAGCCTGCAAGCTCCGCTTCAGTATGTTAGTAGTGTATTCTAGCCTGTGGGATCTGTATTCGCATATTTTCACGTGTGTCGGTATATTTATGTTCCGTTCAGAAGAATTCAATAAGCACGTAGTCTTAAGTTTGTGTGGAGGGTGAAAAACGAAACGCACAATGCTTTTTAACTGTACATAGAAGCTCTAGTTACAGCTGTCACCTTTGCTACCCACTATGATGCCTGCTTCGCTTATATTTATGTCAGCAGGGCAGGTACAAAGACGTCTTCCAAATAATTGCCACATATACAGCATAAAAGTGCCGCACTGTTTTGTGCTTGCATTCGGCGTTAGAATAGGATGATTTGCTGTTTTATGCCCAATTTGGCCTTTGGGTGAAAATCTGTTTTATACCCAATCACCCCGAATTTTCTGTTTCTACTAGTGGAACAGCTGCACCATAGCCACTTTTACTCTCCAACCACTCTTCAAGAGCTCATTGGTATTTGCATCAATTCCGGGCGCGAAGACCACAAGGACATTGAACAGACAGGACGGGCGCTACTTGCAACCGATTTATTTAGGGTATGTCGATCAGGTATAGGAAGCAAAAAAAAAAGGTCACAGGCATTTGGCAAGAGCACATTCCTTGGAGTAGATTGATGAAGAGAGGGCTCACTCACAAATTGTTCTTTCATTTGATACAAAAAGTTTGTTACTTTATGTGCCATTACATCCGTGCTTTCTTCCACAATTTTTCTTTTGTCAACTTGGGTGCACAATTATAACGTTTGCACTCAAACGGCCTGGGTAATTTTCTACCGAAGTTGCACGTTTTCAAGTGGTCCCTGATACATCAGCTGATTTGGCCAATGAAAGCTTTATGTCAAGTCAAAGCTGTCTCATCGCACGACTAACAAGGGGCTCCCTTCCTACCACAAATTTTGTGTGTCTTTCCTTGGGTTGTTGTTGTACAAAGCGTGGCACACTTTAAAGGTACCGGAAACACAGTCGGAAGATTTCATCTGGAGGCGACCTTTTTGAAGTTGTGCACAACTCGGTGTGACCTTGGTATGATCTTGGGACGAGTTTCATTTTAAAAATGGTCTGCAGTAGCCATTGGGGACACAGCTTTTGCCTTATAAGAGTCACAGCCAAGATATTTAGAGGACTACACAACAGATAACGTCTGCACCTGCACTATTTTTATGCGGGAGCACTAGGTTCCTGACTTTGTAGTGTTCTGCCCGCTGTTGAGTGAAGCCTGTCAGTCAATCCTGTGTGTGCCCTGAATAGTGGCGCATTCTCTTTCAGAGATTTGCAAGGACAGGGTACTGTTATAGTGTGGAAGCACTAGAAGAGCAGGGTCCATCTGGACCCACTTAGTGAGTGCTGTAGCTGCACAGGATGTGCAGCGGACGATAGTACGGAGAGACGGTTAGCATATATATATATATATATATATATAGATATATATATATATTTATATTATCTCTATCTATATATATATATATATATATATATATATATATATATATACATTAAGACACACTCGAGGGGTCGGCGAAAATTTGTATTACCAGGAATTCATCTTAAGCGAACGTTATTGCGTTGTGGATGTTACAAGTGAACAACAGTGTTGTTCATCTTAATCATGGCACAAGGAGTTCTTCTTCACCGGAGTCTGGTACTTGTAGAGGTATGAAGCTTTGGGAAAAAAGAGCTGAGCACGGCCAGTGGTCAATTTACTATGACAGCAAAGAGGGCAGCCACCAACCCGGAAAGGCGGAATAAGCGGGGAGCCCCAGCTGGGGGAATCAACATGGCTTTGTGAGAGAGAGGCGCAGTTTTCTTACAATATATATATATTATATATATATATATATATATATATATATATATATATATATCCCGGTTCTGGCCTGTGTGGCTTTATTGCCTCATGCTTGGGCAGTGTATTGGCCCCACAGGCTCCACTGACGGATGGACGGGCCAACTATTTCAACTGATATCGAAGCTCAGTGTCACACACAGTCGTCGTACTGAACAAAAAACAAATCAGAACGATGACCAAGCTGTGCTTCCTCCACTCAAGCGCTCCTACTTGCACTTTCTGTAGTCAAATGACTTCCAAAATCTTCTTTATAATGGAGGATATGTAGTTCACAGAAAACAATGAAAATGAAAGACCGACTGCGCATGCTGCATCAGATTGCGAAAAAAATTGTCTTCCAAAGGAATTGGAGGCACTACTCCTGCGATATTCCTTTTTGCTAAAAGTGTACAATGATATAATTCGGAACTGCAAATCACGTACAAATAGAAAAAGTAACCGCAACTATAATAACATATGTTCGAATATGAATATCGTTGGTTTGGTGTAACAGCTTTGAAAGCTGAGCTCAAAAAGAAAAGATAACTTGGGCAATCGCGACCTGACACGAGAGTGTGTGCACTGATTAGAAAATGGTACAAAAAAGGTGAAGAAAAGGCAGCGGAGCAGTGGAAAAAATTTGGCACACATTGATGGGGTTCTTCAACATGCTGTGAATAGAAGTATATATTTGGCTGCAGTCCTTCCAGTAATTTAAAAGAGGCCCTTGCTACGCGTGCCTACTAGGTCCAGTATGTTACTGCAGGCACTGCCAACAAGTAATAACTCATTGTCTTGCTCATGCCGTTGTGTTGACTGGACGGTTCTTCCCAGCTTGTAAACTCTGCACTGGTAACATTCCACTTCATCTAATGTACACCAGAGTTAACACATTGGCTTTGGACAAGGTTTTGCATGCATTAGGCTTTCTTGCACGGCGTAGTTGTCGTGCAGTAAAGCCGACCTAAGCAGGCATGCCTTGCGGTAACTTACTGTAACTGCCCAGCAGCTAGAATGTTTTGCTGCCATCATCGAAGACGTGGGTTCGATCCCAGCCGTGGCAGCCATTTTTCTGGTTGAGGTGAAAAAGAAAACCTGCGTATAAAGATTTCGTTGCACATTTCAAGGCCACCAAGTGGTCGAACTTGATCCATAGCCCCCAATGTGGTGTCCTTCAAGGTGCATGTGCAGCTTCGGCACGTAAAACATAGCCCTCTCCCCCCCTCCTCTAAAAAGGTTACATATTTCTGCTGTTGAGGTCACTTAACTACATTATACCAATAGAGGACCTTTACTTTCAGATTTCATAATATTGACTCAGAAATTTGGTGCCCCCTTGACAGGCTGGTGTTGTATCGCAGCCTTTCAGGATTTAGGGTATTCCTTTCAACAGTGAGCAAACCATGATGTACACCAGATATTACCATTTCAGACAGGAAGAACAGACAGGTAGATAATGCTATCGGTTGCAGTGAAAAGTTGTGCCACCTCTCTAACATTTTGGTCAAGTTGTCATCCCATTCATGTTATGACTGGGTGCCTTTTAAATTTGGAATAGTGCCGTGGAGGCCTTTCATGCCTCCAGCAAAGTGTACACAGACGAACTGACAAAGTAAAAATTTTCTGTATGCACTTAGTGAAAAATAAAGTAGGATTGATGGCTTGCTTTGCTGCCATATTTTCATTTCAATCTCTTAAGAAGGACCTGGCAGTTAAGGTTACTTGTAGTACTCACACTTGGTTGATTGATTGAGTTTAGGGTTTAACACGCCGACGCAACGCAAGTGATGAGGCGCGCCGTAGTGGAGGGCTCTGGATTAATTTTGACCACCTGGGGATCTTTAACGTGCGCCCAAATCTCGCACACACGGGCATTTTTGCTTTTCGCCTCCATTAGAAAAGCGGCCGCCGTGGCCGGGAATCGAACCTGCGACCTCGTGTTCAGCAGCACAACGCCTTAGCCACACGCTTTTAGAACTTCACAGCATAAACAATGCCAAGGTCATCATGCACTGTTGAACCCAGAATAGTGGCTGAAATAGTTGCTCAAAACAACATAAGTAACAGTCACTAAGCAGTGCTTAGTTTAGTGTCTATTCAAGTACTAATACCATCAATTGACATTAGGTAAACAAATTTTTTTCATATACAGTCGAACACGGATATATAGAACTCCAAGGGGATCGCGAATTAGTTCGATATATGAAAAATTCGATACAAAACATATGGGCTCTGACACCTCTCCTATGGAGGACGATCACTTACCGATCGTCGCATTCAAGAATGACAACTAATTCCGCACTCAGGACGCAACAGGACGGTTTATTTCCGTGAAAAAAAAATCGCTGATCTTAGCCTGCTTCTTCGTCCAGGAAATGAAATTAAAGACGCTGGTCTCGATCTTCTCGAGGCTGCACAACTAGGAAATTCCAGCAGTACGCGCGCCTTCGCACACCATGCACAACACGCACGTAAAAGAAGAGCAGCGCACACGTACCACAATAACTTTGAAGGTAACAATTCCAAGGCTCTCTGAACGGACTCCAACAAAGCGCTCGCAATGGTCATCTCCGAGAGAAACAGTGATCTCCGAAAGGTGCGGGACAACTCCCCAAACAGCAGCAACAGCAACAAAATGCAAAAGAAGGAGGAGGCGGCCAGCGCCTTCGTTCCCTCTTCCCTTTCCCGAGACGACATCGGGGGAAGACAGACCCAGAGAGAGAGGAAAAAAAAACTCTTTTTCGGCAAGGAACGTACGCAGCCGCAAAAAAAAGGACGTGCGCAGTTCGGGGCATCCCTACCTCGCACTGTCACATTTTCCGAGCGTTCGGGCTTGTGTGCCTAGAGAGATTTAGCATACCGGGCTCCGTTCGCTAACGCTACGGCAGCCGGTAGCGCAAGCGCACATTTGTTCCGGTAGGGGGATTAGTTCCACGAGCCAGTCTTCGCCACGCCCGCGCATATCTACAGATCCTCCTCAACCTCAATCGGGGGTGCAGCGACCGCCGAAGAGCACCTTCCAGCTCGCGTGGCGTTCGATATACCCAATGTTGGGAAAAATACGGTTCGATATAAACGTACGAATTCCTATACTTTTACACAGAATTTTCAAGGGGATAATTTATGCGTTCGATATAGACAATAATTCGATATACCCGTGTTCGATATATCCGTGTTCGACTGTAGCATGCATTGCATTCTGTAAGCATATATGCTGGTGTATGCATATATATATGTGCCCGCATATTTTGTATACATACGCACTAGTGGCGTAGGTAAGATGCATAAACTTGTATATAGCTTCTTAGCCAACTTCTTTTGGCCTTGGCCACTACACCGCCCAAAGGCAAGACTAGCCAGATGAAATTGTGGTGGAGGAACTCCTGACGTTTGTACTGTGGATCCAGGCAAATTTTGATGCAGTCAGGCACAGATCACATTTTCTGATAAAATGTGGCACTCCCCAGCATTCAGCTGAGCGACAGTGGGGTCACAGTACTGGATGCATTGCATGGCCATTGGAACGTAACGACACCCTGCGGTGTATGGGAATAGCATTTCAGGTTACTCCATTGTGGGGTAATATTTGATAGCTTAAGCAAAAAGCACCATAATTGTTTGGCCATCGAAGGCAACGAACGTGTAAGCTAGGTGCTCACTGCATGTTCCAAAACATGGAAACGTCTATTGCAATCTCGTCCTGTCTATTATGTTCCGCTATTATGGACGCTTTCAGGGTTTAATCAACTTCTTATTTTCGCTACACATTCCCATTGAACTTCCGCACCACAAGCAGCTGCGCCCCCGATGTGTGCAACTTTTGTGAGCGTCGCCCTCGCCTTACCACGGTCTAATAAGATCATACGTTAACACAAATTTGCCCGTATATTTCAACCTCATAAAAATAAGATTTTATCACATTTAGATGTTTTGAAAAGAATGTTCGATCACTGACTGATTCGCACCCTCTCACTCGGAAGACATCCAATCGTCATCGCATCGTCACAAGTTCTTCATCGGAAGATCGGCAAATCGTAACGGTCATTCTTCCACGTTCTCAACGATATCGATGCAACTAGGCAAGTTGCATGGGCGGAAAATCATGCCCGAACATCAAAGGAGTACTATAAAAACAACGGCGCAGCCGCAAATAATGAAGCAACCAAGTTAGAGCCACGGGACGTGCAACTACGCCGGTAAGCAGGTCGGCCGATTACACTGGCATTACTACTTTACACAGCTTAACAGTAGAGAATCGCTAGGCTTCAAATCTATTTGGGCTTCGGGTGGATCACTTAAGCTCAAAAATCTCGTAATATAGACCCTAAATAATTATTAAGCGGTATTTGAGTTCTATAACTCAATTGCCGTAACAGACATGGACGCCGCCATCTTGGAAGCTTGTTTGCATCAATGTTACCAGACGAGCATCGACATTGCGCTAAGCTCAGAGGCCACTGACAATTATTGCGATTTGGGTACTCATTGAGCTTCAAAAACAAGGCCAAAGTAGCATGGTATTCATCCACAAAACACAAAATCCGCTGTTGCAAATCATGATGCAATGAGAATGCGCTTGTAGCAACTGTGTCACCATATTAGATTGGTAGTAAATTTTAAATGCGTACAAGATCTCTCGTAGGGTATTGGTGACAACATATCTTTTAGTTATGCTGTCGTTCAGTGGGTGAGCACGCTCACTCTCCTATGTCGCTCTGTTGTTTTTCAAGAAAGTCCGGCATTTATTCATTCTTTTCTGTGTGACCAGCCACCAGTAGCAGACATGTTTTCACTGTTTTTTTTCATATGGTGCAAGCTATGTTCCATCAGGTGTATGTGACACCTGAGGTAAGCTTCCACAGATTTCCACATTCTCCAAATGTGTGAAAGAGAACAAGCTGGCTTTTCCACCAGATTCATGGCTCAAACAAGAAAACTGGCGCTCAACTAAGAATAGCTCGTTCTGTTTGGTTTATTTCAGAAACACTGATTCCTTCTATGGTTTGAGCATTGTTGGACAAATACACTGGCACATTGCAGTATAGCATGATGATACCATTGCCCACTGTGCATATAAAGATAAAGTAGCATTTAAAAAGTTGGAATGCAAAAAAATTACACCCACCTCCCCTCGCAGGAACCCTGGTGTGATGCGACGCTGAGGGGGGTTCAAGCGCAAGCGGAGAGCAACCGTCGACCGAAAGGCCACGGGAGGGCGGCACACCGGTTATATGCGCAGCGCGCCCGAAGGAGAGGAGACCGCGGAGAGAGAGAGTGTCGCGGCTATGACGCAACACAATCCAACACAATCCACTTTAATCCAATCCAATCCAAATCCAATCCAAGTCAAGCCAAGCCAAGCCAAGCCAATGCCCCTCACGAGAGGGGGAGAGTGGCTGCGGACAACAACAACGGACGCACGCGGACAACAACAACGGACGTACGCAGGAAGGACAGGGCCGCCGACAAGAGATGCTCTCAGCGTCGCATCTAATAAATGTGCTGAGTTCTGTCGACAGCATGCGGGTTGTTCTCCATTGCAGTTTGTACAGTGTGATTTTGATATGATTAGTAGCAGAATATCTGACACTGAATTGTGCTCACCACTGGGTGCACTAAAGGCAAACGTAAACATGATATGTAACTAGTATACTGTGAACCTTTCGAACACTGACCTAGAAATAATTCTCAAAAGAAAAAAAGAGTAAAGAAAGAAAAAAAGTAAACTGCTCAAGATTACGATACCCCCAACGCAAAATCGGAGCGCAGTGCAAAGTGCAGTCTTCTCGGTGAGGGCGCATAGCTAATGTGTCTCAGAAGTGATCGCGTCATCAGTGAACACACGACAGTGGGCGCAACTCTGGTGTTTCATCACAGTGCCTCACTGCCACCGAGCATGTCTCACGCGGCCTCTGCTTACTGCCCTCCCCCTCACACTTTCACCATACTTTCCTCCTCCACCTTCCTGTTTGCTCTATCTCATTTATCTCCAGTGCCCTCTTCGTTCGGTTACACCGATGCCCAGAGTAAAACCACAGAAGCGAAGCGGGCACCTAAACGGTGCCCTCTAAATAAGAAATGGCAAGCAGATTGCCTTAGAAAGCTGTGTTGCAATGAAATTTCTTTTGTAGCTGAACAGTTGGTATTGTTCAATTTACCCCAGTCAGGAAAAGCATGATATCATCATCATCATCATCATCATCATTATCATCATCACCAGTCTATCTACGCCAACTGCAGGGCAAAGGCCTCTCCCATTATTCTCCAATTATCTCGGTCCTGTGCTAACTGTGACCAATTTATCCCCGCAAACTTCTTGATCTCATCTGCCCATCTAACTTTCTGCCGCCCCCTGCAACGCTTGCCTTCTCTAGGGATCCACTCTGTTACCCACTCTCTTACCCTTAATGACCAGCGGTTATCTTGCCTTCGCATTACATGCCCTGCCCACGTCCACTTCTTCTTCTTAATCTCTACTAATATGTCCTTAACACGTGTTTGTTCCCTGGCCCACTCCGCTCTCTTCTTGTCCCTCAATGTTACACCTATCATTTTCCGCTTCATTGCCTTGCCCGCTGAGTCGTTCTCAATTTAAGTTGAACCTTCTTAGTGAGCCTCCAAGTTTCTGCCCCGTAGGTGAGTACCGGTAAGATGCAGCTGTCATACACTTTCTTCCTCAGCGACAATGGTAGGCTGCTATTCATTATCTGAGAATGTCTGCCATATGCATCCCACCCCATTTTGATCCTTCTAATTATCTCTGTCTCATGGTTGGGATCTGGGGTCACAACTTGGCCTAAATAGATATATTCGCTTACCACTTCCACTGCCTCGCCACCTATCTCAAACCGCTGTGCTGTCCCGAGGTTATTGATCATTACTTTAGTTTTCTGCATATTAATTTTCAGGCGCACGATACTACTCTGTTCGTCCAGTGTGGAAAGCATGCTTTGCAATTCGTCCCCCGAGTTCCTTAGCAAGGCAACGTCATCAGCAAATCTGAGGTTACTGAGGTATTCTCCATTAACCCTTATTCCCACCTGTTCCCAATCCAACGTTCTGAATACTTCTTGTAAACATGCTGTGAATAACATTGGAGAGATTGTGTCTCCTTGTCTGACACCCTTCCTTTTAGGTATTTTACTGCTCTTTCTTATGGAGGATGATGGTAGCTGTGGACCCACTGTAGATATCCTCTAGTATTCTTACATAATGCTCATATACTCCCTTGTTCCGTAATGCCTGAATGACTGCTAGGGTTTCGACCGAGTCAAATGCTTTCTCATAATCTATGAAGGCTATATATAGGGGTTCAGTATACTCAGCGCACTTCTCTATCACCTGATTGATCGTGTGAACATGGTCCATTGTTGAATAACCTTTACGGAACCCTGCTTGTTCTTTAGGTTGACTGAAATCTAAGGTTGCAGAAATTCTGTTAGCGATTACATTGGTAAGTACCTTGTAGACGACTAATAGTAAGCTGATCGGCCTGTAATTTTTCAAGTGCTTCATGTCGCCTTTCTTATAGATTAGGATAATGTTCGCGTTCTTCCAAGATGCCGGTACCATTGCGGTCATTAGGCATTGCGTATACAGGTTTGCCAGTTTTTCAAGTACAATTTCTCCGCCATCCTTCAAGAGGTCTGCTGTTATCTGATCCTCACCAGGTACTTTGCCCCCTTTCATTTCTTTCAAAGCCTTCCTTTACTTCTTCGGTCGTTACTGGTGGGATGTCTATCTCCTCTGAACTACTGTCTCGTTCGGCATTATCCTGGATGTCCCGGCTACTGTACAGATCCCTATAGAACTCCTCGGCCACTGCGACTATTTTATCCCTATTTGTGATGACATTGCCTTGCTTATCTTTAAGTGCATACATCTGATGTTTCCCCACGCCAAGACGCCTATTCACTGCTTTCAGGCTACCTCCGTTCTTTACAGCGTATTCGATCCTCTCCATATTATACTTCCGTATGTCAGCTGTCTTGCGCTTATTAATTTCGAAAGCTCCGCTAGTTCTATTCTGTCAGCTGCGGTATAGATCGTCATGGTTGGCCGTTTCCTAATTAGATCTTTCGTCTCCTGTGAAAGTTTACCAGTATCCTGTCTAGCCATAGTGCCCCCGACTTTTACTGCACACTCCGTGATAATGTGTGTAAGGCTGTCGCTGGCTTCCTTTGTCGTAAGCTCGGCTTCCTCGTTAAGAGCTGAATATCGGTTCTGCAGCGCGATCCTGAATTCTTCTACTTTACGTCTTACTGTTAGCTCATTTATCGGCTTCTTTCGTACTAGCATGTTGCGTTCCCTCCTCAAATCTAGCCTAATTCGAGATCTTACCATACGGTGATCACCGTATGGTAAGATGAAAAAAGCATGATATACAGCTGTTACAACTCCAGATATACAACTCAGCCCTTGTTCATTTTTGAGAAGTGTTTTTTTCCTTTCTTTCCTTGCTTTTTTTTTGCTGCAGCAGCAGCACTGGGAGCAATGAGCATGCAAGAAAAAATGTTTATATGTGGATAATCGTTTCACGAGAAAGATGTGTGGCCATGACACCTTACACTTGCACTGCAAATTTCCTGCTTCACTTTACCCGAAGCAATAGAATAATTAAGTGAAGCATCAGTTTTACATTTAAAAAATGGGTAAAATAAGCGTCAACCTACGCTAAAAATATTTTAAAGAAAAAATGAAATGTCTATTTATATGTTATGTTAGAGGTGGGAATATTAAAATTGTTTATGAATAGCGTTTGCTATTAATTCAATTTGCAACGTTGTTTACTGTTTCAAGCACTTATAATTTACAAAAATTCATTGGGGCATAAGTCTGCTTATATGGCTTTTAAGTAGCACGCATTGCTTGCGGCTTCAGCTGGCATTATATGCTTCCTGCACTTTGGTCTTGTCATTGTACTTGCCTGGTCGACCGAAGTTAGCTGGTGCAGAATCTAGCAACACACCCGACGTCGAGCACATTCCATACCAAGACACGGTGCTAGTAACTCCAATACCTTCGAGAAACATCACGCAAACTGATAAGTTCGCCTGGCGCACTATTGAGGCACAAGCATGTGGTCCCCTAACCCCGAACAGCTCCGACGAATACCAAGTAATCTGATGGCTTCAAATGGGAGGTTATTGAGCCATGCAGTCTTGTAAGAGCCACCAAGGACTTGCGTTCGTTCATGAGCCATGCTCCACGCGTACCTGATAAATATCAGGACATTCACTGCTTATAACACTAAATATTGCGCCTAAAGATCAGATAAGGCTTGCACCTCATTAATAATGATAATGATGATGATGACTCATAGTGGTTTCCCTTTTGTAGTGGGATGATGACATGTCATCTTACAAAAAAACTAATATACCTATGTTTTACACTCATTTAATACTAGCTCTGCTCTTAGGGCAGGCACAAAAAAAATTTTTAGGCGCAGAATACTTATTCCTGCTGTTACAGGTGGTAGCTGTCCTTGGCAATATTCCCCTGTCTGCTTTTCGTCCACCAGCATTCTAATCTTCTCTTCGGCGCCTCGACAGCAATGAAGTTGACTTCCTCTGTGCTACCGTGAAACCCTGCGGCTTCTGGAAGCCAAATATTTCCGTCTAGATTTGAATGGATACCCTCGCATTCTATCACTATGTGCTACATAGTTTCTGTTTCTTTTCCGCAGATAGCGCATACCCCATCACTTTGTGTATACTTGCTTGCAAAGCTCTTAGTTCGTAAGCAATCTGTCCTAGCCTCAAGAAGCAAAATGCTTCCCTTAGAATTATCATAGAAATTTTCCTTTCCGATGTCCAATTTCTCAGCCCTGTACATCTCTAACGAAGTTTTAGTTTCCATTTTTTTCTCGCCATTTATTCTTTTCCATTCATGCCTTGCCTCCTTTTGGTTACCTGGCTGTCTTAGCTTCTCCACTGTTGTTTCCGCATTTCATCGTTAGCCTTCTAGTCCTCCTTACCACTGCGTGTCCACGCTTTTCATGTATATGTACCTGAAAACCTTAGCTGTCCACCTACGTCGATCCATTGCTCTCAACCTCTTCTCAAAACATATTTTACTCTGTGCTTCTCGAACTTGAAACGGCGCCCAGCCGATATCTCTCTGCACTGCTTTGTTAGTTGTTTTTCCATGCGCTTATAAGGCAAATGGCCTGTCATTCTCTGGTTCTCTTCAAGGTCTGATTTTAAGCTGATTAATACAGCAATAAAAGTTGGCTCTGCCACACAATATGCAAACTTTCAAGCCTCACTGCATGGCTTGTTCCTTGGGGTAGGTCTTTAGAACGACACCAAAGCCATGCAAAAAAGCGTACCACAAAAGCCTTGCAGAAAAGTGGAACACTTGCAGCCAATGTTGTCTGAAGTGCAATGCTACCTGGGCAAAATTTATAAACTGGAAAGAATTTTCCCATGAATATGGCAGTATGAATAAGAAATGAAGATTTATTACTTGCTGCAATCCTTACATTAAAGTTAAAGGTCATACCAACCACTAGTGTACCCTACCTCTTTTAAATCACTTGAGCAAGCCATTCAAATGCAGTCGACTCTTGTTAACTTGAAGTCACCCTAATTAGAATTTTCAGTTAATTGTAAGTGATGTTCAGGTCCCCAGTAATTTTACATGCAATTCAGTAGAAGGAAATTGCTTGATAATTCAAAGCTAAAACCCAATATATTGGTTAATTTGAAGTTAGAATAAAAAAAGAGTGTGAAAGCAATTCAAAAAACGAATGCATGCGGATAACGCAATCTCACTGGTAGTAACAACGGAGAAACTTGTAATGCTTCCATGTGAGGGAAGAGAAAGAGCAGGCTCAGAAGAAGCTGGTCGAGGGTGGTACGTGAAAATTAGTAGTTAAAGGCTGTGGGGTAAAGAGAACAGCAATGGGGCTGCTGCGATTATGGCCTTTTTGGACCTGTCGTCACGGCAAACAAAACGTCAGAAAAATCAGATGGTGAACAACTTCAGCATATGAAATTTCAGACGTCGTTATACACTGGCACAATAGGGTAAATGGGAGTGCACCTGTTGCATCCGAATTATTGGACATTCCAAAAAAATCAGTCAGTGACCCCTGTACGTAGAGATCGAAGTCAAACATTATGATTATTTTTCATCAAGGAATTTGGCCTCACTACTTGTTTAAAAGCTCCTTTTGTTTCATGAAACTTGCTCACACCTATGAGAAGGCCATCAAAGAACGAGAGGCCTCAAGAAGACGGAAAATTTGGTAGGGGGTGTGAGAGAGAAAAACCCAGGGGCAACAAAGTGTAATATGGATAATGCAAGATAGAAGCAATTGGAAATGCAGCGGGCAGGCCTCTGTTCTGCAGTGTGCACAAATAGGCTCAGTATGATGACTATGGCATGCGAAATTCGAGAAAAATTCTCGTTTGGCGATGTGGGACCAGTCAAGAAGTGCCCTGTGTTAGCTGAAAAGTAGCGATGGCTACCTATCTTTCCATTACCTATGAAGCTTCTTGAATCTTAAAACCCCACTTGCCATTACTTGAGCAAATTTTTGCTGAAATGCAATTTCATTAGCAAACTGCAATCTTTACAAATAACTAACTTCTGAAACGACCATGTACAGTTATGGACAATTGAAACACAAATCGCGGAACGCCACGGCCGAAGATACCGGTGGCCGTCACCTGGCAGCGGCCGGGAAAAGAGACGGACAATCGCAGTAGAGGTGTCGGGAGTGAGGGTCGCGTGTCCCACAGCGATTTTGCCCTCTCCTCGCTCCCACGCTGGCCTTGTCGCCATGCCACAAGAGCGCTGAAACAATTCTGTTAGCGATTGCTGGCGTGAGATAACTGCGGGCACTGCGTGCTCGGTGCACAGGAGCGCCCCATCCCCTTCTGTGCCAGCGTCACATTTCCGACATATCTTTGCATGTGTGGTGCAGTGACTTGAGCAAATACCGAAGACACCTGGGTCGCGCCCAAACCCATGGTTCAGTGCTGCCCGCTGTGGTTTTACAAAGACTGAGGTGCCTGCGAAAAAAAAGGGAAACTTGGGGCCGCCAACATTGTTGTGCAAGGGCAAACTGGCCTGTAGAATGGTGGAGCTGCCTAACTTCTTAATTTTTATGAATATTAGAAACTCAATAATGAATTATAACAGCGCACACAGTGCTTGCAGACAATGTAAATCATTGAAGGCAGATTCTGGTGGTATATTAATTGTTGTCTACAAGCATCGAATGCACAAAGTGACTCAGCCATGACTGAGTCAAACAAAGGCGTGTTCTTGGCATCCAGTTGATCGTTTGAATTCCCGAGCAACTGCACCACTGAACGCAAAACATTGCACTGCCATCAGAGGTTAGGTGGCATGCTTTTTTGACAATATTTCTGTGCCCTGGTTTTCTTCAAGAACGTATGATGAACTCAAAAGTATGCCTTCGGAGAGCGTGCACACACTTCCTGCACAAGCACTGGCTGGCAGCAGCTGCAATCAATTACGTGCCGCATTGCTCTCCGTATGACTGCGACGCCGGTAATACTTGCAGTGCTTTCGCGGTATGGCGACAAGGTAAGCGTGGGAGCGAGCAGAGGCAACATATCGCAGTGGGACACGCACCTTCACTCCCGACACCACTACTGCGCATGTCCGTCTTCTTTTCTCCAGGCCGCCTGTCGGGCGACGGCACCGGGATCTTCGGCCGTGCATTCCGTGGTTTCATATTTAAATTGTCCATGACTGTACAGCAACCTCTGTTGTGCAATAGACCCTTTGCAAAATGGCCAAATCGTTGGCGGAAAAGCAGCAAGCCACTCTGGCAACACTGTGCACCCGCTGCGCCGCCATTAGAAAGGAAGCGAAAAGGCTGCGAGCACAGTTTCTATGGAGTAGCTACCGTCCACCGTCCACGTAACTGCATACGCGTCCCGCGAAGTGGTGTTTCCCACTGCAGGATGGGAAAATAACTTTGCCGCCCTTTCGAAAGAAGAGCGGCATATTCAGGATTTTTATTCTTCGAGGCCGACCACTGAAAGGTCGTTCGTACTGCGTTACGCCATCGTCAGTGTTGACAAACAGCAGCAAGCAAAGGTAGGATTTGTTGCCAATAAAGAATAGCCTTAGCGCTGCCTCCTTGTTTGGTTGTCTAGTTTTAATTCAGTTTAATCGATGCGCCCTTGCCCCGTGGTAGCGGCGGCTGGCCGCTATGAACGGGCTATGAAGGTTCCGTCTCTGCTGAGCGCTTACTTTGCGTATGTTCAAACTTTCAAAACTATTCGCGAAAATGACCAAGGCATGCATAATGAAACTGATTTTGATGTCTCTGCTAGAGGTCATGTTTGCGATTCACCGCCTCTGTAATTGCGGCGCTTAATTTTTCCGTCGGTGAATGCGGTGCTAACAGGTGCTAATGCGGGAGCGATAGGTCGCACTTGTGCGTCAGCAGCGAGCAGAGGCAGTCGACCTTGAGAGGAACTCAGAGGAAGGAACAAACACAGAAGAAATAGGTGAAAAGAAGGGCACGCCTCGACTCCCCCAAACGAGCCGTTGTGCAGCGGGGTAGATAAGCGGAAGCGATTTGACCAGCGTTAATCTTCGAAAGGTAGAGCAAAACACCACTTTAGGAGAAATATGACTACGGCGATGGGGCAACAGACTTGTGGGGCAACAGGCTCGTGAAGCCGTGGGCGAAACCGTGCAACCGCAACGGCGTTGCTACGACCTGCTTCCTTTCTAATGGCGTCGTCGCGTTCACCACCAGTGTTACCACCGCTGAATTCTCAGTGTTGTCCGCCTTTTTGCAAAGGGTCTATAATAGCAATTAAAAAAAGAAACAATAGGATTGAATGCACTCAATGTTCGGGAACGAAATGTGAGTGCGTTAGGTGGATGCACCAAATGGCCACATGGAACGCAGTACTTGTTCATTGTTAGCATCGAGTGTCTCAATGGACCTTTTTCCAGAAGCGATCTGCGCATGCGCGGGCTGCTGGTCCGCCATTCTTGGCAGTAGCCTCCGGCAAAATAAACAAAAGGGCGCCCCCCCCCCCCCCCCCAGCTTTCTGTTTGGGGAGAGGCTATGCTGTCCAGAGCTGCGCGTTTTTATTTTTTCTCTTTCAACAGCTCGAAGTGGGTTCGTAAGTGCACACAAAAAGGGCTTTCTAGGGGAAGGGGCAAATACATTTGAGGCTGACACTGGAAGCACATACAAGCCAGTGGGGGAGTAACAAAAATGAAAAAAAGTAAAGAAAAAGGGGCGCTTCAACCACTGCGAATTAGTCACGGGAACGACGCCTGCTACGGTGACATTCACGTGAAAGGCGCGGGTGACCGGTTGGTGCGGAAGGGGCTACAGTACCAGGATATTTTTTGTGGACGAGTTCTACGAAAGCTCGACGTTTTGTGGGCGTGCATTGCTGCCAATTTTAGTTCGGCGTGGCGGCCGCTAGGAGGATCGGTACTGGAAAAAGGTCCATTGCACCTTCCCTCCAACAGAATAAGTCGTGGTGTGCATTCTGTGAAACCCATTCTATCTTCAAACTCCTGCATGAGAGTGCTAAAAACTCTCAATTATGTTTTCTAAAAAATTAGAATAGAAATTGTGCTGATAGGTGCAATTTGTATTTGCACACACACACAGGCACACGCACATACGTATATATATATAGCGAATCAGAATAGGAAATGAGGGGCTCGTTGAAAGTAAGACAGAAATAAGGGTTGGCAGTCAAGAAAACCTCGGAAAGCAAACGGGAGGATGTGGTAGGTAATTGAAACAGATAAAGAATTTGGAAAGAAAAAAAAGTGGAAATATATATATATATATATATATATATATATATTGTGATGAAGTTCGGGTTAGCCGAGACACGTGCCAGAAGTCATAAGGGTCGGAGACATGGCATGGATGAAGAATGCGGGTGGTTGTATTGTCGGAACGTGAGACACGCGGAGCGCGGAACGAAAGGAAAAAAAAACAAAATAATAAGACTAGGAGAAAGGAAAGAGGACAGCAGTCCTTGTCAGTCCTAGTCGCGCTATAGTCCAGTAACCTTAGTCGGGTGCGGCGTCAGCGCCTAATGCCAACCGAACGTGCTCACGTTTGCTGCGCAGCGTCCGATGAGGTCCAGTGGCGCCAGGCACGGTAGAAAGCGGCAGCAGGCGCAGGTAATGGGGGTGGATCCAACGGGTGGTCTGCCCAGAAGGAGGTTGCGGCCCCCTCCTGGTTGGCCCGACGACCAGGCGACCCGGCGCAAGGCGCGGATGCCCGGCCGCAGCGACAGACACGGGTATCCGGCGCTGTGGCGATGGCCCCGTAGCCCCGGCAAGAGCTGTCGACGTCCCGGCGCCGGGTAGCACGGGCGCCGTGAATGGGTTTCTTCGCGATTCCAAGCGCGACCCCGAGCTCGAGCCGATTGTCGCCGTTCCGCCCCCCTTCTCGCACTCGCGCTGCCTTCTCATCATCAGCGCGCATGACGTCGTGGCACATACCCGCGCACGGGGGATGTGACTTGGCATCTCGTCACCACGCACACACACACACACACACACACACACACACACACACACACACACACACACACACACATATATATATATATATATATATATATATATATATATATATATATATATATATATATATATATATATATATATATATATATATAAAAGTACAATGGGGCCGGTAAAAATGTACAGTAAAAGAGAAGACTAAAGGGTAACGAACGAACATGTATTTGGGGCAAGCCTTCGTCAGAATAAAAATCAGATGGCAAGTAAACTGCCTTATAAAGCCGCACGAGCCCATCACGGTAAACATGGTGACACGTGTTGTGTTGGGCAGGACGACAACAGTTCATGAACGTTTGATTAACATTTGACTTCAGATCAAGGCTAACAGGATTTCTAAATGCCAGGTCACTTGCACTGGCAAGAAACAATGACACGCCTACAAAAAATGTAGATAGAGTAACGGGAAATGGGTGTGGGAAAAGGGCAGTGGATGAAAAACAAACGTTCTACTGAACAGCAGAGTCAGCATAAAATATATACAATGCAGAGTGGCAAAAAAAGGGAAAAAGATAAGACAGTAACATCTGAACAGTCAGCCGGTCGTAAGGAATACAGTATAGATAGCATCACTTGTGAGACTAATGCCGAAGCTAAGATGGAAAAAATGGTAAACAATGCTTATTTGGGGCACGCGCACACCCACATACACGCGGGCCAATGCAAACACAAATATATCTACGTAAACAGCTGTAAAAAGGTTACACAGACGCTATCAGTGCGACAAGAAAGCCAGCACGCCAACGCTTTCATTTAAATACGATTTCATAGATTTGAATTTGTGAATGAGGTACAATTCCCTGACTTCTCTATCATGATGTGAGCGGAAACCAGATTCAAGGATTGTTGCTTTTATTTTGTTAAATGAATGACCAACTACGTTGACATGTTGGGACAACGGCAGGTTCGGGAGGGTCTTAATATGCGACTTGTGATTATTAAAACGAAGTCGAAAAGACTTGCGGGTCTGGCCAATATACTGAAGCCGGCATTCGGTACACTCGAGCAGATAAATCACGTTTTCAGTTTCGAGAGTGAAATTGCCTTTTACGTGTAGTGTGAAATTCGAAGCTGTACTGCTTGCTGTGGCAGTTGTCGCCATTTGGGGACAAATTTGACATCACGGTTTTTGGCAGGGTGGACAGCCAATGCAAGATTGGCGAGTGGTCTTAGACGAAGTTAGTGAATCGCGTAGGTTCGCTGATCGTCGATAGACTACGCGAGGCGGATCTTGAAAAATGCGTTGGAGCCTCTGGCTTTGCATAAGTATGTTGTGATGCTTCTTAAGAATTGATGTTACTTTAGGGGCTGAGGATGAATAACTGAGTACCAGATTAGTGGTTTGCTGAGTGCGAGGCTGTGTCGTCGGGAGCAAAAGTGCGTTGCGATCAAGCATGCTTGCTCGTGTCACTGCATCGTCAATAATCTGCGTGGGGTATTTTTGTCTAGTCAGGGCGGCACGGAGTACTGCGCAGTTTTGATTGAAGTCGGATTCTTGCGAGCATATCCTTTTAAAACGAACCGCTTGGCTGTAAGGTATACTAGTTTTATTATGTTTTACATGACTGCTTTCGAAGTGGAGGTACTGATGGCGGTCTGTGGGCTTTCTATAAAGATTTGTAGTTAGTTTGCATCCTTAACTGTCACTGTGACGTCAAGAAAGTTGATTACTTCAGCCGAGTACTGGTGCGAAAAGGCGATACGGGGGTGGCAGTTGTTAAAACCAGAAATGAAGGAGAGAAGTTCATGTTCGCCATGTTGCAAATTAGAAAAACGTCGTCTATGAAGCGTTTGTAATAGAAGGGCTTAAGAGCGCATTTATCCAGGTATGCTGTTTTGAGAGAACACATGAAAATATTAGCATAGCTTGGTCCCACCCTTGTTCCCATTGATGTACCGTTTATCTGAATATAGTGTGCACTATCGAATTTAAAGTTATTTAGTTCGAGAATCAGTTTTAACAACGTTGCCAGTGTGTCACCATCAACCGGACTTGATTCGCAGAAGGCTTCATAGGTTTCAACGACAGCTCGTATGCCATCGCCGTGAGGTATATTAGTGTACAATGAGGCTACGTCCAAAGTCACGAGCAGCGAACCGGGTGGAATGCAGAGTTCCATGATATCGTTTAAAAAATGGTGTGTGTCTTTTACAAATGAAGGGAACTTAGGTGGGATATTGTTTATGAGCGAGTCTACATAAAGGGATAGTTTTTTTGTCACTGCCAATTCCGGATACGATGGGACGACCTGGATTGTCTTTTTTATGTATTTTTGGCAGTAGATAGAATCTAGCTGCTACCGGACTGAGTGGAACAAGGGATTTTATTGCGTCTGGTGCTACCTCATTAGCCTGTGCCAAAGTTTGTAGGGTTTCCTTGATAGTGGCATTAAATTCTTCTGTGGGATCGGCATCGACACATTTATAAAAAGAACTGTCGGATAATTGTCTCAAGGCTTCGTTTATATAGTCAGTTTCATTCATGACAACCATTGCGCCTCCTTTGTCTGCTGGCTTAATGATGATTTCAGGATGTGTCGCTAACAACTTGAGCGCGTTGCTTTCATCGGCCGAAAGATTCTTACGATAAGGGGCCTGCTTTTTGTAGGCGTCAAGAATGTCCCGCGTGACGGCAGGTATATACATGTCTAGACACTTGTCACGCTGTGTCGGGGGAGTCCAATGCTTACGAGAGGGTAAAGGGTCATGCGTCTCATTAGGGCTGGGGCGATCGTGGAAATACTCTCGAAGTCGTAAATTGCGGCAAAAGTTATCCAGGTCTTAAAAGAGGGAAAATTCGTTAAAACCACCGGTTGCCGGGCAAAAACTTAAGGCCACGAGATAACAGACTCAATTCAGCAGGAGAGAGGGTAGCGTAGGACAAATTTACAATGCAAGAATTTTCAGGACTAGCGGACTGCAGTATTGGCTCGTATTCTTTGCTGACTCCAACATCTAACTGCTGTTGAACCGTAGCGGGCTGTACAATTCCATCGCGGCGAAATTTCTCTCTTCTCAATTTCCTCAAAAAGACGGGCTGTTACGTTGACATGCTTGTGCGGGCTCATGAAAACTAACTCCTTGATTTATTGCTGTCGCCGTGAAAGGAGACCTGGTACAGTAAATGACATGGTATATTCTTTGTGCTTAGAAGGATACTGTATAAGGATAGAAGCCGTGCCACAGTCGAAAACCGGTCGACTTCGTTATCATCCCCTTTCACTCGTGAGTCATTCCCTTCATCTTCGTCGTCATTGTCCAGTGAGGATTACCATGGCGCAAGTGAGTGAGTGAACAACTTTAACGGAGCTTCAAATAAAGAATGGTGCGTGCAGGCACCAGATGGGGTGGTTCCCTATTCGCGGGACCCACATGTGTCCAGTAATTCTTCTCCTCGAGCCACCAGCTGTTGCTGAATGGCGAGGTCAGAGCTGGACAGTAAGGTCTCCCATCGCTCGAGCGGGTTGGAATTGGGGGAGGGGGGAAGGGTGTAGGGGGGTGTCTTGAGTTTTCTGCACTCCCCAATAATGTGCGTGAGAGTGCCGTCTCCCCGGCAGAACGGACATGTGTTGTCGTGTTCTGCAGGGTACATTTTGTGCAGAAGCGCCGGGTGTGCCAGTTACCCTGCCTGTAAGCGACGCAATATCGTCTGCTGCCGTCTGCTTAGTTGCTTGTGTGGCTTCGGAAGCCTCCTTCTACTTTCTTTGTATAGGCGGACGATCTCCTTATAACTCGTGACGTGGTGTGGTTGCTCTTCCTCGGCCCGGATGGCTAGTTCTCGGGAATAGTGGTCGGCGGTGACGTTGCCTTCCACGAGCGAGTGAGCGGGGCCCACACGAGCTCGGTGACTCGTCCCGGTGTTGTGGGATGTCTCTCGAGTATAGTTGCTGCCGCAGAGGAGACGATCCCCTTCCGATAGCTTGCGTACGCTTTCTTGGAGTCAGTAACCACCGTGCTGACCTCCGGCATGGCTAGGGCCAGCGCTATGGCTACCTCTTCTGCCACGGTCGGGTCCGTAGTCTTCACCGACGCGCAGGTCTTCAACTCGTGGATGTCCGTTACGGCCACCACGGCCTTTGTTCCGTATTTTGGGAGGGAGGCGTCCACGTACCGGACCTGGGGGTCCTCCACCAGCTTCCGGGCAAGGCTCCCGGCGCAAAAATCACCATCTCTGTGCTGAGGGGAACAGCTTTGAGGTAATTTGTACAGCTCTAGTCGAGCCATGTGAACGGTGCTCGTGGTTGGACAACTAGAGGACGTGGTAGGCGGGACAGGAACAATCTCCTATGTGACGTCTGTCATTTGCGCAACACTATTTAAAGTCCAGAGTAAGGTCATAGGAGCTTCTCGGAGAGACCCATACGGCGGCAAGGAGACCAGAAAAGAGCATGAGTGTACCCTGGGAAAAGTGAACCGTGTGATGGCGCTGCTCGTGCGATTCTTTTGAGTCGTATGGTGCTCTCTGGTAATCTTGAGCAATCTGACAAGCTATGAGCCCAAGCAATGGCATTGCAAGTGTATTCCATCCTCAAGGCAGGGAGCAGAGTATCCGAAGTTAAAGTTGGCCCCGAACAAACAGTCAGTAGAAGGGCGAGAAGCCGGATGTATCATGGTGAGAGTTATTATACATGAAGGCTACATATGGTAACGTGAGGTCCCAATCACGTTGGTCAGCAGACACGTCAGCAGACATGGCGTAGAAGTACATTACGTAAAAGAAAGTCGATTATGTCTGTGACACAGCTGGTTGCGAGGGCACGTGATTGCATACCCGGTCGCGCTATCTGTCGCCACGGCAGCCAACTTGTGTATTGACTTGGACACTGAGAAAGGACCCAATAAATCCGGGCCTACTCGAAAAGTGGAGCACGAGCAATTTTGGTAGGCGGAAGTTTCCTGGCAGGAAGCGTGGCGAGATTTTTACAGATTTGGCACAAGTCACTCGGCCATGTAGCGACGTACTGAGCAGTAGAGGCCAGGCCAGTTGACTTGATGCCGCAGACGATCATAGGTTCGTGTGAGGCTGAGGTGGCCCGCTATGAGGGTGTCGTGCAGTTGGAACAGGATTGATGAACGCAGGTGCACGGGAACAACAGGGAGGAGGGCAGGGCCATCAGAGTAGAAATTATGATGATACAGTACACCGTCCGGAAGCTTAAAATCTTACAAAAATGGTCACGGTGCTCTTCGGTTCCAAGGTTAAGCAAATCTGATATGGAGGAGACGTAAGTGACATCGGCTAGTGTGTTGGGTCCAGGTGGATCAACAGAGTTGCACGAAAGACAGTCGGCGTCATTGTGTAAGCTACCCGACTTGTAGGTGACTGTAAAAGAATATTCTTGAAGACGGAAAGCCCAACGGCCATGTCCCGTTGGATTTTTTAGGTGGAAAGCCAGCAGAGAGTATGATGATCAGTGATGACTTTAAAAGAGCGGCCGTAGAGATAGGGTCAGAATTTCACGACAGCCCACACACGGGCGAGACGTTCGCGTTCCATAATGGAATCATTAAGTTCAGCTGCAGACAGTAAATGTCTAGCATTCGCAATCATGCGCTGGTAATCAGCTTACCGCTGAGCCAGGATAGCCCCGATTCTGTGACCACTGGCATCGGTACGCGGAGGGAGCATATGCATCGAAGTGACCTAAAATCTGCCAAGATGTGAGTCGTGTTATTAGAGTGTCAAAGGCTTCCGACAGGTTGGGTTCCCAAAAAAGGTGACATTGTTTTGGAGCAGGGTGGTTAGCGGGTGAGAAATGTTAGCAAAATTTTTGATAAAATGGCAGAAGTAGGAACAGAGACCTATGAAGCTTCTGATGCCATGAGTCGAGCGTGGCACAGGAAAATTGGTGAGGGCACAAACTTTCCCTGCACCTGGCCGCAAGGCATCAACCGGGTAGCCAAGAGTTGTATTTTCACGTTGGCCAAAACTAGATTTCTTGAAATTGAGCTGTAGGCCTGCTTGTCGGAACACTGCAAGTAGGTATGTCGGCGAGGCGGTCCAGGTGGGCGTCAAATGTTGGTGCGAAGACTGACATCCTCCAAACAGCACAAACAAGTTGACCATTTGAAGCCATGCAAAAAGGAGTCCATCATTCTCTCAAATGTGGCAGGGGTGTTACAGAAACTAAATGGCATAATTTTGAATTCAAAAATCCCATCATGAGTCACGAAAGCAGTCTTTTCTCGGTCCTGTTCATTGACAGTGATCTGCCAGTAGCCAGAACGCAGGTCTATGGACGAGAAATATCTGGTCCCATGCAGACAATCAAGAGCATCATCAATGCATGGCAGTGGGTAAACATTTTTCTTTGTGGCCTTGTCTCGCTGTCGGTAATCCATGTAGAAGCACTACGTCCCATCTTTTTCTCTGACCAACACGACTGGAGACACCCACAGACTGGAAGATGGTTCGACTATATCCTTGCTGAGCATTTTTTTACCTTTTGTATGACTAGTCGTTCAGCAAGGGATACGCAATAGGGCCACCTGCACACTAGTGAAGCATCGTTGGTGTTGATATGACGGGTGACTGCAGATGTTTGGGTTATTGTATGGTTGCCTAAGTCGAAGATGTCTTTGCAGGAATCCAGAAGACTTTGTCGGCGGTATGATCCGGTGGGAGGTCTGAAGCAGCCATTGCCCTGATTGATGGTGCTTGACGGGACGCCTGCACTGCAGGAGGTAAATCTGCAGGGGAGCTAGCATTCATGGCTAAAAGGGCACAGCATTGCAAGCGAAATCTCCTTGGGAAGGACTTGAGGTGTGAAACTGAAGTTGAAAAACTGAAAGGGAAGGCAGGTTTGGTTCTCTATGTGTGGCAGAGTGACGTTTCCCGGAAGCAGGGCGTCCGTAATAGGGAAGACCATATAATAACTGTCAGAAACAGGTGGGCTTGATCACAAGGGTATGTATTTTACAGCATTTGACAGCAAATGGACATAACCTGTGGAGCGAAAAGCGTACTTTTGAGCATTATCGGCAGAAGGAAATTCAAAAGGGAGAAGTCCCGCTGAACAGTCAATGAGAGCGGTTTGAGAAAAAATCGACGCCGAAGATAATGTCATGGGGGCATTTTTCAAGGACGGTGAAGAGAACGACACTATCGTGGTCATGATGATGATGGTTGGATTTTTTGGCGCAAGGCCAGGGTCAGATGGGGCAAAGAGCGCCAAACAAAAGTATACAACAGAAAACAGCACTGGCTACTAAAATGTGTAAGCCAGAATAACTGTAAAATCAATTAAAAGCAATGGTGATGGCGGGTGTATAGGGCCAGTTTTGGTTCGCATGATAGGAAATGAGGTTTAAAAAGTTAACATCAGACAAATATTTAAAAACGCGTTGCACAGAAACCATGACATTGTCACCCAAAAACAAGGAAGGGTGTAGCGGAATGTGTTGTCTGTATAGTTCTTGAAGTTTTGTCTGTGTCTTGTTGTGTCGAGTGCCTTGCATGTGATTAAGGTGTCGAGACTACGGATAGGCCCTCCCCACACCTGCTACACATGGGTCTTGGAGAGCCAGTGAGCAGGTGTGAGTGTCTTGTTACATGTGTATGGCCTATGAGCCGCAACCTAGCTAAGGTAATTTCAATGTGTCTGTTGTGTGAACCTAGTCAGTAGTGTATGATCCCAAGTGTGGTTTTATTGCGTGTAACTTGTTATCACGGTGTGGTTGCTGTTGAGTGGTGTTGCACTCTTTTGTGTACAGTGTGAACTTTGCCGTGCGTGTTGCGAAGTTGGTGTCTTATGTGTGGCTTCATGTCTGTGTACGGCACTGTTGCTATGTCCACTCTATTCAAGAATGCAGCAGCAGTGGCCATTTGATCTGCGGTTTCATTCCCGGCTATTCCACAGTGGCCAGGAACCCAACATATTGTTATTTCAAGACTTCAGGCGTATTCCCACATAAGGGCCTTAAAAAGAAGATTGATTACATAAGTTTTGAGCGTTTTCTATGACAAAAGTGCACGTACAACGCTAAGAGAATCCGTATACACTAAGGACTTTAAAGTTTGATGTTGAGCAATGTGATGTAAAACAAGTAAAATGCCGTGTGCTTCAGCCGTAAAAATGCCGTTGTGGGGTGAGTGAGTCATTCTTTTACTCACCTTGAAGTTCGGCCCACGTGCAGCACAAGACACAGCCGTAGCTGTCTTTGATACATCGCAGTAATACTCTGCACAATGATGCTTCTCCTGCAGGAAGAGGAAATGCTGCATAATGGCTACCCTTGGTGCCCTGTTTTTATCGAATTGCAGGAAGGACAAGTCACAACAAACAGCCCGGAGTTGCCACGGTGCAATAAAATCAGTGATGGGTGTCTTGTGGATGTGTGAAAATGACACCGTTAGCTCACAAGCTTCTGCTCTCACTCTGAGAGGGAACGGCATGGAAATAGACGGACGGTTTAGAAAGAGCTGCTGTGAGGATGAATCATGAATGGTTGAATTAAAAGGATGATTTGTCACAGACATGATTTTAGAGACATACAACAAGTTAGTGTATGTCCGCTGGCAATACAGGGACCATTTATGATACTCTGCATAGAGGCTTTCAACGGGGTTAGTGCGAAAGGCGCCACAGGCAAGACGAAGCCCCAAATGTAGCACCGGGTCAAGCATTTTTAGCGCCGTCTTCGTCGCGGACCCATTCAGGACACTGCCATAATCCAAGCGAGATTTTACCACTGCAGTATAACGGCGCAGGAGGAGGTGCTTGTCAGCACGGTAGGATTGGTGTGACAGGACTTTAAGGGTGTTCATTGTTTTTAGGCATTTCTGTTTTAACTGCTTCAAGTGAGGGATAAATGTGAGTTTAATATCGAATAATAAGCCCAAAAAATTCTGTTCCCCTCTGACAGAGATTACTACACCATTAATAGAGTGAGTGAGTGCATAACTTTATTGAGCCCGAGACGGGGGTAAGGGAAAAGTGAGATGGGAGTCCCCTTCATTCTTCCCCCCTCAGACGGCGGCCAGGAGTCCTTGCTCCCTGGCGGCGTCTTCGGCCATCTGGACGGCCCGGAGTTGAACGCCCGGGTCTGAACTGAGCAGCACGGTCTCCCACTGCTCTGAGGAAGTGATGTCTAGTGCTTGAGGTGTGGTGTTCACTTTAAGGGGGCAGGCCCATAAAATGTGTTCAAGGTCGGCCCTTGCTGAACATAATTTACACTTATTTTCGTATAGACCGGGGTAACAATGACTGTACGTCACCGGGTTCGAAAAAGTGTAGGACTGAAGTACACGTCATGCTACTGACTGCCACTTTCTCAAGGTGCGATGAGCTGCGGGATATCTGGCCCTCCCTAATCTGTAATGGTCGATTATCTCCCTATAGGTCACCATGCGGTCCCTACCCCCCGTGCGAAACGATGCCTCAGGTGTTTCTGGGCAGTCTCGGAAGCTCAGACCTCGAGCTGCCTCGTGAGCGTTTTCGTTCCCCGGAAGTGCAGAGTGCGCCAGTGCCCATATAATTTGGACCCTCGGAGTCTTAATTCTTTGAATCCTCTAAGGATTCCTTGGATCTCGGGTGAGATCCCTCCCTTTGCGAAGTTTACGATTGCAGATTTGGAATCGCTTATTATGTATTTCGCTCTTGTAGAAGAAAGCGCCAGTACAATGGCTGCCTCTTCTCCTACCTCCGGAGTGTCCGTGCGGATCGTTGCGGAGGCTATGCAATGGCCCTGCCGATCGACTACTGCCACGGCCATGGCGTTGTGCCCACAGTACTCGGCCGCGTCCACGTAGACCAAGTCATCAGATCGTTCGAATCACTTTTGGAGGGCTTTGGTTCTTTCATTCCTGCGCTGTAGGTTATGCACGGGATGCATATTTCTGGGCAGAGGGATTGTGTATATACGTGCCCTCTGCTCGCTAAGGATATCCACCTTTTTTCCTTGTTGAGCCGCATAGGTGATTTGAAGCTCTTGTAGGATGTGTCGGCCTGTTGCGGTTTTGGAGAGTATTTCTGGGTGTGCTATTTTTTGGGCTTCTACAAGCTCTTCTATGGTATTGTGCAGCCCCATCGCTCCAAAGCGTTCATTTGGTGCCGTAATGGGTATACCTAGTGCCTGCTTGTAGGCTCGCTTAATGATGTTATTGATTTTTTTTCTTTCATCGGCCTTTAGTGCCAAGAAGGGCGTCGCGTAGACTATGCGGCTAAGAACAAAATCCTGCACTAATCTGACGAGGTTACCTTCTTTCATACCATGATGCCGGTTGGCAATTCTGGAGATGAGGCTGCGGACTGTCTGGTGTACACTCGTTTCGAGAGCCTTTATGGTCCTGTATTGCAACCATTGGCCTGTATGCGAAGACCAAGGACTCTGGTGCTCTGTACCATGGGAATGGGTCTGCCGTCCGCATATAGCTGGATATTGGCAACATCGCGGTCTCGTTTGCAGCCTCTCCTGGTTGGTCTGCAAATAAGCAATTCAGATTTTTGTGGCGAGCAGCTAAGGCCCTTGGGGGTCACATAAGCCACTACCACGTCTATCGCCTGTTGTAGTTTTTCTTGAATTTCTCCGTCACTGCCACCGGCAACCCACAGTGTGACGTCATCAGCATATATGCTGTGGTGCAGTCCTTCTATTTTGTTTAGCTTGCTGTGGCAGATTATTCATGGCGACACTAGAGAGAAAGGGAGAGAGAACAGACCCTTGCGGCGTCCCTCTGCTACCAATTTTGATCTCGCCAGATTCCAATCCTCCAATAAGTAGTTGTGCAGTCCGCCCCGAGAGGAAATCTTTGACATAGTCATAGACCTTTTTTCCTACCTCAAGCTGGGCGAGGTTGGAGAGCACTGCATCATGTCGCACATTGTCGAAGGCTTTTGTTAGGTCGACGCCTAGTACTGCCCTGGTATCTAGTCGTGAGCACCCGTCTGCATCAATAATTTGGTGCTTAAGTCGGAGCATAATGTCCTGAGTTGATAGCTTCTGTGGGAACCCTATCATGGTGTGGGGATACAGATCTTTCTCCTCCATGAATTTGTTGAGCCTATTGAGAATGACGTGTTCCAATAGTTTGCCTACACACGAGGTAAGCGATATAGGTCTTAAGTTTTCGAGGTGGAGTTTCTTGCCTGGTTTAGGAATAAAAACAATCCTAGCTGATTTCCATTGGGGTGGTAAGGGTCCCCTTTCCCAGCAGTGGTTCATGTACTTGGAGAGTGCGCCTATTGAGTTGTCGTCCAGATTTCTAAGCATTTTGTTAGTTATTCCATCAGGACCCGGGGCAGACTTGGTACGTAGGCAGTGTATGGCTTATCGCACTTCTGCTGCAGTGATGGGACGCTCTAGTTCTGGATTTGGTGGTCCTTTGTAGGGTGGGAGAGTCTCTGTAGGGTTAGTACCAAGGTAACGGTTTCTGATTTCTTGAATAAGTTCGTCGGCTGTGCCCTTGTATTCATGCAGTATTTTACTAAGATTGTTCTCTGAGTAAGTTTGCTCTTTTCTGGATCTAGCAGGCATCTCAGGATGTTCCACGTTTTCGCGAGTCCCATCTGGAGCTCCATCCCATCGCAAGTAGAGTCCCAGTTTTGACGCGTGAGTTGGTTGGCGTAATCCTCAATATCTCTATTTAGTAAGGCGAGCCGCCTGCGAAGGCTGCGGTTGAGTTTCTGCTTATTAAGGCGTTTTTCAAGGCCCGCCTTGGCTTCCCACATGTGTAGTAGCCTAGAGTCTGCTTGATGTATGTTGGCTTCCTCGGGTATAATTTTGGTTGCTGCCTGGACATGTTCATGAATATCTGATGTCCATGCTGCGATGTCCTCTATCACTGCACAAGTCGAATTTTGTTCAGCAGCCCTAATTTGCCGGAAAGTGTCCCAGTCTGTGATTTTGAGTTGCTTACCTGTGGCCCTAGTTGGCGAGGATTGGATGGTAGTTCTTAAAATGCAGTGATCACTCCCTAGGTTTTCTTGAGTGTTCAGCCATGTGACGTTCCGTGTGTTCCTTGTGAATGTAAGATCTGGTGTGGTGTCCACGCTAATACTGTTGCCTTTCCTTGTGGGGTAAGTAGGATCAGTGACCAGGGTGAGGCCCATCTGTTGGGCATCTTGCCAAAGCTGCCGGCCCTTGCTGAGGTCCTTCTTTTACCCCCAAGCAGATGCGGTGCATTAAAGTCACCCACAATAATAAGTGCCTGTTTTCGGGCTATGTCTAATGTTTTGCGAAAAAGATTTGCAAATCGGTGCTTTTGGCGGGGGCTGCTGTACAAGTTAAGCACAAAAAGGCTGCCCTCTGCGCGTTTTTTACCCGATAAAATTTCGACGAGGACGTGGCCTACGGTCGCAATGCCAGTATCGTGTTGAATGGCCGGGATGTTACGTTTCACTAGGGTAGTAACGGCTTTTTTGGATTCACCCGAGTTCAAGTCGTAGTACGATTTATAGCCTGATAATTTAGCCTCGCCTCCCGTTTCCTGGAGAGCGATTAAGTCTGCCGTCTACGGTTGCTGCTGATTACTTAAGAACGGCCATAAATTTCCTCGTTTTTGTTTGAACCCGTGGCAGTTCCATTGCCAAATGACGTACATATTTGCATTGTTACTCGGGCCATAGTGTCCGCTGGTGTTATCGAATGTTCTGGCACCTTCCCCCATGTTGGGCCTCGAATAGGGCTTGGATTTGTATGCGCCTACACCTGGTGTCTGTTGTGCTATTTTAGGCGTTTTCAATAGCGAGCCTAGTGTTCAAGTTTGCTAATTGCTTGTTCACCGACTCCGCAAATTTGGAGAACATGTCTTGCAGTTTTTCGAGACGAGCATCTATTTTTGTTTCTAGCTCCTCGATAAACCTTTGCGTTGTCGGGTCACCGGGTTTCAGTTCCCGCTTTTCGCTTAAGGGGCGGTGCATCCGCCTCGGACTCGCACATAACTTCTACTGCTGCATTAACGGAAACTGGGATTGGCGTTACGGGTACAGCATTAGGGCCGTTAGGTCGCGCTGCCGGTGGTGGGACGTTGTTGCCTTTAGTTGGGCATTCTCGGCCTTAAGCTGTTGGTTTTCTCTGATAACTTACTCAACCATTTGCTTGATATGCGTTAGATCTGCTTCAACTGCAGAAGGCAGCCCTGACTTATATTGTGTGTTGTATGGAGCAGTTCGGGAGACCGTGCTGGCCCAGCTCACCTTGCTGTGATCCACCATAGACTTATTGATTGTTGAGGAGCGTGAGGCAGAGCACGACTCTCTGCGCTTCGCCTCCCGGTGACGAGACTTGGAACGGGATCTGTGCCGGCCTCCAGTGCTCTCCTTCTCCGCGGATGGGGGAGGGAGTCGAGGAAACGAACCAGAGCGGCTCCTCTTCTCCGCGATTCTTGCTTCTCAGTGGTGCCCTTCCGCGCCGGCACTGTTGTCGGTGTTGCTCGTGTCCGTGGAGCTGTCCTTGGAGTCTCGAAAAACGATGATGTTTCTCCCACTGACGTTGTTTGAGGAGAAAAGTAGTCTAAACCTTTTACGGCACTTCTTGTCACCACTCGTGTGGCCTTCGCCACAGATTGCACAGTTTAGTTCACAAACATGATTGTCTGGTGGGTTCTCGAGATTGCAGCTCTTGCAGAAGGGCTTGTCCGGTTGGGGCAAACATCTGCGCGGTGTCCGAGTCGACCACAGCTCGTGCAGAATTCGTGCTTCTTCTTATGGAGGAAGCAGCGATACTCTGCACCTTATAGTAGACGTAGTATGGGACGCGGCGGTCTTCGAAGACGATAATGACTGAGTTCGTTTTGCCCATGCGTCGGGCCTGTAAAACCGCTCGGTTCTTCTTGTAGACGAGGCTGCGTGTGTGATGTCGTCAGCGGTGTCATAGTCAGGAATATTATGGATCACTCCCTTGGTAGTGTCCTCCGGGGGGGGCGGCGTATGCGGTGATCTCGTAACTGTGCTCGCCGAAACAGAGCTGTCGGATTTTGTTGTACTTTTCGGCGCGGGCCATATTTGGGGTGCTGACGACTATGATGTTTTGTTTGGGGCTTGTCTGAAGTAAATCGTCTTCGGCTTCTTCCTTCTTGATTGCTGCGGCGGAGAGAACACCGTCTCTGATCTGTGCGTCATTCAATTTGGCGACATCAAGTCCGTCCCGCGGTCGGAGGACGATCTTTATGTCCTCTTTCGGCAGCCGCGGCTGGCGCGGCAACCGTATTGCTTGCTTGCGCTTTGGCTCTGGAGTCTTGCTGACAGATGAGGCACTACCGGTGCCTGGTTGCCTCTGAGAGTCGTTCTGGGCTAGGTTAGCCGTGAGAGTGCCTTGCCACTTCTTTTCCGGTGGCTCGAGAGCCAACCGGTATCATTTTCGAAGTCTTCGGGAAATAGTCTCACCCTCTACTTCAACGACGTCCATATTGCATGACGAAGAAGCCAGCGGCGCGGTTTGGGGTGGCGTCCTCCCCGCGGTCACGTCCGGAGGCCCCGTGGCGCCCGGCGCCATCGACCAGGCACGGCGGCGGTTCCAAAGCGCTGGTTAGGGTTGGCTTCCTGCGGCGTGGCCGCTCGGTGAAATGGGTGTAAAAAGCCTACCGGTGGGCCAGGATTTGTCGGAGTTGGTTCCTCGAAGACGTGGAAGACTTCGGTACCCGATGACAGAGCTTTCAACAGGTTGTTCGTGGAATTTACGCCACAATAAGGGAAAGATCTCAGAGCCCATGCGAAGCACGTTTGCTTGCATGCGCGCACGTGACGCTCCCTTCACCATTAATAGAGATATCAAGGTCCGCATAAATCCCGCGCTTCCAGGAGAACACAACAGAAGTACTTTTTACAGGGTTCAGTTTAAAACCGTTTGTGTCCGCCCAGCTAGCAAGTTTGCTCACCGCAAGCTGGACTTGGCGTTCACAAATTGAGAAGTTACAAGACTTACTAGATATTTGGACGTCATCTACATATACAGAACAGGAAAATGGTTGGTGGCAATGCCTTCCGGAGTGAGTTCATCGTAACAATAAATAGTGTGCCGCTCAAGACACCGCCTTGCCCGCAGGGACACCTTGTGTTTCAAGGTGACGGTAGTGGCGACACCACGGACCCCGAGCCCATGTGGCTTGGACCCACCCGCGCCCTCGGCTGTGCGTGGCTTGCCGTGTCCAGGGAAAAGGGCATCCTGGTGGTTGAGCGAAAGCCAGGGTTGTTTTGGACCTTCATGGCCCCCTGGAAGAGGCAACACACCACTTCAGCCCCCGCTTCCCGTAGACGGTGCCCCCAGTCTGACCCGACCTGGGGGAATCAGCCAGTCGCCTTTTCCTGTCTTCTCCATTCTTTTCCTTTCCTATTTTCTTTCTTAACCCTGTCCTGTCATCTACTCTTTCCTTATTTCTCCGTTTTTTTCTCCAGGCGGCGAGGGTTAACCCTGTGCGAAGGCTTCACCCTAGATTCCGAGCATAGGGTTATAGTGGCAACGTACAGTTAGCATGAGCTGAAAAGCCATGCTCCCTTGTTGGGCTCCGTGGTGGGTGACTGGCCTTGCCACCGAATTCATTCCATATTTTATGGCTTCTTTCTCCATTCCACCCAAAAGGACTGATCGGCCCCCGAAACGAGGCGGCACCGAATAACTGTTCAAACGGATTTCTTCCTCGTTTTCAAGAACCCTGGCAACTTCCCACGCTTTCTAATCATGCAGTCAGCTGATAAGGCAACCCCCGTCACCAGAAAATCTGTGTTTTTAGTTGCGAAGTTCATTGAAGGTTTGATAGGCAAAAACTATGAAGCGAAAAAGCTCACTTCTGGGAGACCTGCTGATCGAAGTCAAGAGTAGAGCGCAGTCCAACAACCTTTTGAAAGCAAAACCAGCTAGCCGACCGTGGGAAAACAGTGACTCCCCACCGTACCCTTAATAGCTGCCAAGGTGTCATATCTGAATCAGAACTGGTGAACGACACAGACTCTGACCTGCTTGACGGTTTGCGCGAGCAGGGGGTAACCACTGTGCGACGCATCACGATCAGACGGGACGGAAACGAAATTAAGACGAAGCACATAATATTGACCTTTGATCGCTGCACTTTGCCTGAGGACGTAAATGCAGGATTTCTGCACTGTAAGACCAGAGCATACATCCCGAACCCGCGACGTGTTTCATCTGTCAAAGGTATGGGCACGACAGCAACTCGTGCCGAGGAAAACAAACATGTGCAAAGTGCTCTGAGAAGGACCCCTCTGCAGACGACTGCAAAAGCACACAACGTAAGTGCAGCAACTGCGGAGGACCCCATGGAGCTTACTCTCGCTCTTGCCAGGAGTTTACAAAAGAAAAAGAAATCATGTACCTAAAAGTGACGCAAAATCTTTCGTTCCAGAAGCCCGTAAGCGTGATGCTCTGCTTCCTTCAGGGAGCTACGCCAACGCGGCCCGCAGGGGGGTGGGGTGGCGTCTGGTCTCTTTTCTGCAGCCACTCAGGTCAGTGAAACTGACTTGGTGGCGCACCCACCCCTCGAGGCGCTGCCCC